>CAWUFW010003992.1:975574-1663272 GCA_963921515.1 Calotriton arnoldi | reverse complement strand
AAACAAGTAATCTCAAGTCCCCTACTATCACAAGAAGGCCCTTGGGAGTTGTACGAGAATCCTCTGTGCCCATTGGTGACTTCCGAGAGCACAGCAGAATATCATACGGCAAACATCCATTGCCCATATTTTCCTGCTTGCTATCTTGGGTGCATCGATTATCCTTCCCGCATTCAATGCATCTACCAAAGTGCGTTTATAAACAGGCAGAAAAGAGGGTAGGTGCGAGCACACACCCCTGTCTTACCTCTATCTAGATATAGGTGGGGTGAGTTCTCCACGTTTGCCGAATCTAATTTGGGCATATTTGCCCTTCGATGCAAATGCTGAGCACCTGTGAGACTTGAGATGGCTCCCCCAGATCACTTAAGAAGCGGCCCACAGTTTATCTACTTGGTACTAGATCGGACAGTGGTTGAAATGCCAGGTCTAACAGAGACTAACACCCTCTATTGTCACCATTTTCCAGTACAAGAGTTGAAGCCTGAATATTTGGTCAGTGGTGGACGTGTTTTCCCTGAGACCAGCTTGTAATGGGCTTAATATTTTGTATTCGTCCATCCAAGTTTGGAGACGGGCCAACAACACCCTGGCAAAGATTTTCTGACTTACGTCAATTAAATTTATGGGCCTATAGTTAGAGGGGAGGAGCAGTGAACCCTTTTTGTAGACTTGGAGAATTTCCACATCCGCCCATGTAGGTGGAATAGCCATTCCCTGCAATATGGCATTAAACAGGATCCAAAAATAAGGGGCCAGATGGTTGGCTCAGAATGAAAGAGGTACCCAGGGATCTTATCGAGACCAGGTGCTTTGGAAGGGGCAATTTTGTTTAGGGCACTTGTTATCTCTGTAAGGGTTATCTGCGGGGCCTCAGTACAGATGTTTTGCAGTGGAGCAATGTCATTGGTTACGTTATTACCTGCATCCCCCAACCTTTGATACAGGGCCTCAAAGTGTTCTTTCCATTTATCGGCAGCGATGTTTGGTTCAATAGCTGACTTCCCTTCCCTGCTGCCTGTGTTCACTATACACCAGAAAGCCTTCATATCATGAGCAGATAGGGCCTGCTTTAAGGATTACCACTTGTCCAACTCCCAAGCTTTTTTGGCTTCGGTAATACTAGCTCTATATAGCACCCTTTTTGCTCTGATTAGGGGTCTATCTTTGGATTTAATTGCCTCAATCAGGGCTAACTTAGCCCTCCGGCAGCTGTCCTTGTACCAGGGAAGTTTACCCTTTTTATAACCACTTGTGTGTGATGACGGAAAAAAGATGTCAGCTAGGATAGATGTCAGCAGTTCATGAGTCTCTGCAATTTGCACAAGGGAGGTGAAAACACCATTGCCAGAGATGGACTGTTCCGCTGCCACTAGATAAGGGATAACTGCATCATACAAAGAAGCCATCTTAACACATGATTGCTGAATAGCTGTCCACCGGACCCTTCTTCTATCATTGGTTAAAACTATTCTATCATCTGGTGGTATGTTTGAACCAGCAGCTACTTCACTGATTGGCAGTTCTAACTCCACAATTATGGCATTATGATTGCTATCATGTCTGGTGGAGACAACGAAGTCAACCACCTGATGCCAAATTCTGATATCGGTTAGAATGTAATCTATAATGGAGGTGTGTCCCGGGCGATTAAAAGTGTGCTTCCCTGGTATATCTGATTTAGTTCGGCTGTTACATGCCCTTAAGGAGTGGTTCAGAGTAAGGGATTTAATCTGGAGCACCAGCGGTGTCCAGGCCCTGGTTGGCGGGATGCTTGCCTCTGGAACAGCCCAGTATAGATCTTCTTCACTGGGTATTCCTCCATTAAAATCATTCAGAGGCTCAAACGGGCAATTAAAATCCCCACCAATGACCATCCAATTGTTAATGGGGATGGTAGATATGGAGGCTGCTAGTTGATCAAAGGTTGGTGATTCATGGTGGTTACTAACAGGCCTGTAGTAAACGTTTACCAGAGCAATTCTGACCTTAGATGTAAATGTTAGAAGAATGCACTGGACGTCATTAGAAAAAAACTCCTGCGGTTTAACTTAACAGCCCAGATGTGACCCGACTCATATGCAGAGACCACCTGAGGGCCGACCCTTGCCCCTGAAGGTTGCGGCTATTCTATAGGATGCAAAACCCAACTGCTGAGCCACCTCCCTGTCCCAGGTTTCTTGGAACTTACAGACATCATAGTGATCCACAAAATCCCCCAGTCAGGGTTATCAAGCTTATTTCTAAGAGCTGCAACATTCCAGGATAAGATCCTTAACTTTATTGGGTCTCTAAAATTAACAGACATATGTACCCTAATTTTAGCATTAGAAGGCCTGATTTCACTAGGATGATCACTTAATCCAGCTGCCAGGGTTCTGGTTATAACCTCGGTGCTATCAGCTACAAACTCTGGGGGGTTGGAGTCTATAGGGGATACAGGGGCTATGGCCTGGGGCACAGTTTGTGCTAGTCCTGTGTTTGGGCGTATGCGAGTCTCAAAGGACGACTGCCCCAAAACATTAAGGCTATCACCACTTGCCTGTCTGCCCCCACCTGGAAAGATTATAACATGGGGGTCCATCAGGGCTCCTACCCCTGGTCCAGACATAATGCTTATGGGACAAGATTCCCTATTAGAAATAACCCTCTCCATGGTTTCATGCTGGAAATTGATTGTCTGTTCAAGATACTGCATTACTGTGAGTCAGTCTACCTCTTCCAGGACCCCAAATCTAAATGCTGTGGGTATGTTATATAGAAGGGGTCTGGGGGGATGGTATCACTGTCTTGCATAATTGTGATTATGCTTCCACAGCCCCTGTCCATGACTCATATGCGCACTGGGATGTAGAAGTACCCTAGTGGTAGAGACCTAATTCCCTCATCTTGGCTATAGTGGTTTGGACCTGAGAGGCTTTGAGCGATCATGAGGTTTTTAAAATTAATCACTATACAGTCCCCTTGCACATCTTTTGGTCTATTTCCCACCCACCTTACACTACGGGTCATAAGGATCTCTCCAGCATTTTCGTAAGAGTATTGCCTCTGCCTTGCTAACCAAAACATGCATTTGTTCTTCAGTTCATGATGTGTTTCCCACTGCCCTCGTATAAGCTCAGGTACACCTGCTAAAACAATAACATAGGGAGATGAGGCAGGGGGTAGAATAATGGAAGGTAGATCACTACATTCTTCCCTGGCCCCATTACAGGGCTTTCTACTATCCCACTCCCCTTTGTACCTAGATCCAGGCCGATTCACATGATGTTGTTTGTTTACCATACTAGGGTGTATCAAATCTCTACTCCTGGGCTCGCAACTAGCCATATTAGGGATGAGGGTATAAGTTGAATTTTCGGCATATGGGTGTTCTGGCCTAGTTACAGATACTTGGTCGGGTGCTTGGTCAAATACTTGAGCATCTGTATCCGCCTTGCAGTTAACATCTATACATTTCCCTGGTACTGACGTTGACCTACCCACCCAGGATTCAAAAGTTTCTGCCAGTTTATCTACTCGTACTAAGGTAGAGCTGAGCTCTTCTTTTACAATAATTCTAACTTTTGCCTCAAGGTCCACCACCAAGTTCTTTACCCACAATGGGTAGTCCAGAGACACTTCAGTGTTATCTGTACCGCCCGAGTTCATATCTAGGTCATCCTGGTATCTTCCAGTATCGGGCGTCCCATCATTGTGCTTCTTTCTTTTTGTACCCATTCTACTAGGTTGTTTAGGTTTCCCATTTTTGGCGGGTCCAAAGTCATTAACCCCTTTGCATCGACCAATTGTTGGTAATTCCCTCTCCTTTGTACTGGCATTAAACTGTAGAGCTTGAGAGACGGGTTCTGGGTCAGGAATGGTTTGGGGTGAGACCATATCAGGCGCAGGAAAATAAAGGCCGGGAGTTAAGGATAATCGCATCTCAGTAAGTTCAATTTCTGTTGCCACCACACCAATGGCCCTCTGTAGCATTTTATCAATTGAGGTGGAAGGCACTATGGGAGCATGCTGATGGGGCAGAGTTTGCTGTTTTGCCGTGCAAGCCCGTTTCCCCATTGTTTCAGGTATCACAGGGTTAAAAAGAGGGTACAGGATCCAAGCAATGCTCAATTACAGGCAGACAACCCTCAGTAGTGCCACCCCGAATGTTTGGGCCCAACAGGAACCTGGTAACTTAATGTCCCCCTTTGCTTGTAATGTGCCTTACCTTGTGTCTTGCTCCAGTCCCTGATTTCTGGGAGCTGATCCTCCTAGGGCATATGTCAGGGGGTGACCCAGCCTGGGCGTGATGCCGCAGAGCAAGCTGGCGGCTTGAGTCCTGCCCCGATATGCCCGGTATGGATTTGCGGCGGCGATGATGGGCTCCCGCACTGCGGGAGCCCTAAGCTCCTTTAGGTGCCTCGTGGCGCGATGACATTGGTGGCGTGATGCCGAAGAGCAAGCTGGGGGCTTGAGTCCTGCCCCGATATGCCCGGTATGGATTTGGGGTGGCGATGAAAGGCTCCTGCACTGCGGGAGCCCGAGCTCCTTTAGGCGCTTCCTGGCGCGATGACGTTGGCGGCGTGATGCCGCTGAGCAAGCTGGGGGCTTGAGTCCTGCCCCGATATGCCCGGTATGGATTTGCGGTGGCGATGACGGGCTCCCCTTTTCTAAGGTATTAGAAAAGGCGTTAAATATACAACTCACGTCAGTCACCTTTTCCAAGGATCTACTAGATCCTTCTCAATACGGCTTCCGGGAAGGTCTCAGCACTGAGGCTGCTCTGGTCATGGCCTCTGTAGAACTGAGAGCTATTCTGGATGAAGGAGGTAGGGCCGCCCTGATTCTATTAGATCTGTCAGCGGCCTTCGACATGGTGAATCATGAAATCTTGGTGAACCGGCTATCAGACTTAGGGATAAAAGGTACAGCGCTAAAGTTGTTGAGGTCATTTCTCTCTAACCGGGTTCAATCTCAATCGGTAGAGATGGGAGCCTTTTCGTCTGATCAATTCAGCCTACCTTGTGGGGTACCGCAGGGTTCGTCTTTTAGCCCTACACTTTTCAATCTTTATGTTACCCCTCTGGCTAAAATTATTAGGGATTTCGGCTTCTTAGATGTCTCTTACACTGATGATACTCAGCTTGTGGTCTCAGTTTCTAGTAGTCTTGAAGAAACCGCTGACCGATTTAACAAATGTTTGACGTAGGTAAATCAGTGGATGAGTTCCAATTGTTAAAAACTTAATGGCGGAAAAACAGAGGTTCTCCTCCTGGGGGTAGACACCTCCTTCTGGTCACCTAAATGGTGGCCATCAACACTGGGCGATCTTCCAGGACCAGTGAAGTAGGTGAGAAACCTAGGCTTCATCTTCGATGATAAACTGACCTTTAAGGATAAGGTCAGCACCCTTACCTCCACAATCTTTTTCATCCTGAAGATGATTAGAAAAATTCTCCCTTTTATACCCTTAGACCTGCAAAAGGCACTTGTGACAGCATTTGCCCTTTCCAGACTTACTATGGAAATGCTCTGTATGTGAATATCCAAACACAGCACCTACAAAAGTTACAGCGGCTCCAAAATGCAGCGGCACGCTTGTTGTTGGACATCCCAAAATATCAGTCAGTCACCTATGGTTTAAGAACACTGCACTGGCTTCCAGTCGGAAAAACTATCAAATTCAAAGCCCTATGTTTAGCATATATGGCACTGCATGGTACCGCTCCACATTATTTGAAGAACCACCTGATTTTGTACGCACCAGCTAGAAACTTAAGGTCTTCCCACAGTAAACTGCTACAGACCACCAGATTTATCAGAGCACACTGGGGAGGAAGGAGTTTCATTTTAGGATCTGGCAAAACATGGAACTTGCTCCCAACAGATATAAAGAACAGTCCAAATTTATTATCTTTCAGAAAATACTTAAAAACTTGGCTTTTTACTAACTAAAGCACTTACCATGTCTCTCATCTGTAGCCTTTTGGTTCTTGCTGGCAACAGTGCCAAGACGCCCTCGGGCATTTGAGCGCTATACAAATCCAAAAATCAAATCACTCACCTGCAATGGCTGTGAGATGCCTTTTATGGTGGAAGGTCAGTGGGCCCTGTGACAGTTCCTTTGCCTCTACCCCTGTATGTAATAAGGAGACGGTGCAAGAGAAAAATGTTTCCTCAATTGCAAGGGACCACATTCCATGCAAATGAGGGCTCGCCCCCTTAAGATTATGCTGATGCACGTGTAGCACCAGGTCGATCTGTATTACAGAAGGGGCTGGACAATCATTTGCAGCTCCTTCTGGAATACCGAAATCTCCATGATGGCAGAAAACATGCACACACGTCAATTGCACCCCAGGAGCACTCAATATAATAAGGTCCATTTTCTCTAAAACATATGCAATGTCTTCACCACTGTTTTTTAAAATTATTGTTTTTAAGATGCGTATGTCATGTTGTATTGTAGATCCCTGAAGCTCACGGTATGAGAGCTGTAGATCACAGACTTCCCAACATCGCCTATTCAGGAAATAATCGAATACACTTTTGTTGCAGTGTACCGGAGGTACACAAAAACACATTTTCTAGAGGAAAATCTCAATGCTGATATACACAGTCAGGAACGGCAGCCTTTTAGCCTCCTAAATAGGTTTGCCAATAAGGAAACTATTCCAGTTTGGTGGTATTTCCGTATTCACATCTCTATTAATAAGTGAAAGATTGTTTACAAAAATTGTTGAACATTTAAAAAGACGTGTTTGACGGTTCTATTCAACCATTTGCAGGTATTTTCACCCAATGGAAACAAACATCCACAGATGTAATTTTTCCATAGGCTGGAATAGGTGTGTTTCCAGATTGTGAATAGGAAAGTACCCCCTCCCCTCAAAATAAAGTGAATGTAAGAGAACCTTATTCATTATTCAAGAATATTCTACCCACGGAGGAAAAAGAGAAAAAAAAGTCCAGTGTTCATGAATTGTCCCCCAAACTTGCAGCAGTGTTGTACATCTTTGATCATTCTACATACAGAAGTACTCTGCCATTTAAATACGTGTAAATATATTAGACATGCGCTGATATCCAGGAGAAGTTAAAAATCTTTCTAAATTCCACAAAAGTGAAATTTAAAATATATGAGTAAAACAAATGTTTGTGTACATCAAGCAAATATTTCTGATATATATTTTTGATGGTAACAAATATTCAAGAATGAACTACTTTTTTGCATATCACTCCACAGATTGCTATTATTAGCTTAGAATCGTCTCTAGGTTACACCTATCCTGAGGGAGATAATTTAACCTGTCACACTGCGCTTGTATTGCTTATCTAAACTGTAGAGGGACTCTGTCCAGTACCATCTGCATAATACAATTGAAGCAATAATTTATTATTCTGAACTACTTTGTGATGTGGCTGTATTTTCTAGTGATCTGCACAGGTCTGAATACACACATACCACTTTTTAAACGATGCACTAATGATAATGATAATGCTGGGTAGGCATCCTCCTTGGAAACATACCACATGTGCCAAAACTCTAGACCCATCTACCCTTTTTATATAATGATGATAAAATACCAGAATATTGTTGTCAGAATACCACCTGTCATAAGTATTGTGTCCTAAATACTTTTGGAAGACAGTATTGCCCCACTTGAGGTAAAAAAAAGAACATATGCACCCAAAGGGACAATATTTTTGTAAATGATATTAAGGACACAGCATTTACATCATGCAATATTTTTGTACATGATTTTCTAACACACAGCCTTGACAGATGCCATTTTCAAAGGCTGAATGTACAATCCCTTTATCTCTACTGGTTCTCATTGACACATAACTCCAATTGTACTGCCTTCAGGGGAAGGAGAATGACTTTAGGGATTCAGCTCAATGGAAAAAAGTGATGGGGTCAATGTGCTCTTGAAGAAAAAAGTCTGACATGGCACACACTGATTGCAGTCTGGTCCAGAAGACACTTAGGCTCTGATTATGACTTTTTGGTGGAGCGGTCGCGTGGTGTTGCAAACTGCTGCGCCACCGCTTCACCAAATGTCGCCGCCACCCACCTGCCAGATTACGACTTTTCAGTAGTCTGGCAGGTGAGTGGCGTAGCTGTCCCATGGCGGTGCCTCTTTTAAAGGCCAAGGTGCCTTTCAAAAAGGCACCGCAAACAGACTGCACTACAAGGTTCCTCCACGGCATGGACTCGAAAGTCCATGCAATGCAGGAACCTATGTGCATGCACACAGGAGTCGGGCACATGCAAATCCTGGAGGAGAGGAAACTCATAATATGCAGCCTCTGACTGCCGCTCCAACACCAGGGAATGGCGGTTCCCTGGCGGAACCGGCAGTCCCAGGGCGGACCAACCATCCAACTCCTAATGGGGTAGTAGGAGCACCTGTTTGGCAGTGTCTTGATTTGCCACTGCCGCACCACCACAAGTTTGGCGATCCTCAGACCGCCAGAATCATAATCAGGCCCTTAGGGCCTTATTCTGAGTATGGTAGTCCTCAGAACCGCCGTACTCACCGTGGCGATCCGACCACCACCACCACCACTGCAGGTCTGCCCACAGGATTCTGAGTGTGGTGGTCGGACCCCCACGAGACTGCCGGCTCTGCCGGGATCAAGGATCCCGCTGTGCCGGCGGTCTGCAGCCAGCCTCAATATGGCACGGCTGAGAATATTATGGCCTGCATAAACCACAGGCAATGAGCCTGCCATGAAAAGCGTGACAAACATGCAGGAAGGGGGCCCTAAATGGACCCCTGGCCAGATCCGGGCTTGGAGGTGCATGCGGGGGGCACATATTGACACACTATGCAGGAACATGCTGCAGGTGCTGTCACGGTGGTGGTCTGGTGTTAAGACTCTCCTATGAGCCTTATATAGCAGTCGGCGTGAGACCGCCACAACACCACCTGCTCTGGATTGAACTCAGACTCCGGCGGGTGCAAGACGGGCTTGGCGGTCCTCCTTTCGGCACAGCAGTGGTGGGCTAACAGGAGGACCACCAAACTCGTAATAAGGCCCCTAATATTCTCCAGTACTCCAGACAGTCACCTCCCACAGGTCACAAAGAAATAAAATCACATTCCCTATATTTTTCTCTAAATATGGACATTTCTGAATGGAAGGGTCAAGGTTTACTTCTTTAACTCCAGCCTGGAGCAGGTAAGAGGGGTGGGACAAGCCAGAGCAATCAACAAAGATGTGTTGTATGGAGTATCTTTCCAAGTGACCGGAGGCTATGACCGAAGGCTAGGCTCTTGGATATAGGAGATGTGATGCGTGGGGACAGTGTTGCCAGACTTGACCACACAAGTGAGCTAATTTTCTAATTCATTCACAAAAATAATGACTTATGGGGGTGTGCAGATACTTTTATTAAAAAATTACTTTTTTCTTATTTGTCTGTATTGGGCTATGACTTTGTCATTACGTTTGTGGGCTGGCTCTCCTTTGGTGGTTGACTGATAGGCCAGGAGCTGGGCTGGGCAGGTGACGGCATTCTTAGTCAGTGTAGGCAATGATATACTGTTCAAGTTGCAGCCGTTTCCTCAGAAAACCTTCATTTATGTCACAGTTGTGCTAGTTGATCAAATTGTGTGATCCTCAACAAGTAACATTGTCATCTTATGTCTTAAACCCCTTGGGGTATATTTACAATAAAATGTATGAGTGAGGTGTTACTCCAAAATTGGTAACGCCGTGCTCTGACATTTTTTAAATGTACGGATGTGCCATATTTACAAAAATATGGCACACCCCTGAGTTTCCCCTAGCGCTGGCAATAAAAAAAACTGCCTAGCACCAATGCAGGCACCCTTGTGCCATGTTGCAAGGGTGTCTGCACTGCAGGTGCGATTGTTTATGTGCAGGAAAGGACACCTTCCTGCTTTGGGGCATATTTACAAGGGGAGATTGCCACCAGAACGTCACTTTTGTAAATATGCCCCCATTTCTTTTAAGAGTTCCTTGGGCAATTCAATTGTGCTCTTTAAAAGAACATGTCCTAAGAGTGAACATATTTCAGCCAAGCAGCATGTATTTGACAGTGACACTGAAACATGTTCAAGAACCAAGTTGCCAGCACACATTGAATTGTTTTCAGAAGATGAGACATTGCATTTTTGTGACTTATAAACTTTTTTCAGCCTGTTGCATGCCACTATAACTTTCATAGTCATCCATAATAGCATTCTGATTTGTTTAGTTTCTGTTTCAGATTGATTTTAACATACACATTAGCGTTATGGTTTTTTGCAGTTCCTTAAGAATTATTATTGATTTATATTCCATTAATGAGGTTTCATTTTTATGAGTTTACAAAGAAGCCCTTATTCTATATGATTGTTTTTGGAATGTGGCGGCATATTTCTTTTTCCACATTTGTTTGCTGAAAGGGTAAATGAATAACTGTCTCGTGGACATAGGTATTACTTCACAATATGAATACTCACACTTAGACATACTCAGTACTTCCCATTACGATTGATCTGTTCATCTTCTCACAAATATCCTCCCCATCTGCATCGCTCCACTGCCGCCCCATTTGTCCTGGGCTCATGTCATGTGTAGCAACTTGAGAACGTTATGAAACGCTAGACATTAAGACTTTGAATTCTAGGACTAAAAGTTTCAGTTGTCTCATTATATGTTTGGCCCAAAAAAGACCTCTCAAGCCAAGGGATGCTGTGAAAAAAAGCTAGGACTTTTTGGAAGTACTCCATTATCCTACAGACATTGCTAAGGTGTGGCACTATACAGTAAGGTTTTCACATGTTCTCAATTAATCAAGTATACATAAAGGAAGGGTTCTATGTCTTCGTTTTGCATGTCTCATATACTGTCTAAGGTTTTTGTGGTTCTGACATTTTCAAGAACAATAATTCATATTATATTTCTGACACTTTTATTCTTAAAGAATATAATACTGTAGGTAAATTGGGCATTTTCAAATAAAACAATGCTTAGGAAATGATTAATGGAAGCTAGGTTAAGAAGGGAATTATTTTTACATCATTTCAACGAGTAACTATAGCATTGCAAAGTGAGCACAATCATCATTTATGCTCTCATCTATTTCAATTGCTAGACTGAACGTTGTTGCCCTCCTACATGAATGTACAATGTAGGCCATTAAGTTGTAAAAGCAAGTGCTGATATATTTATTCAGCACTTTTCTGTTCAAATATATTCTGCATTTAAATAAAAAGCAGCACTCTGTGTGAGCTTATGTCTAACGTTGACAAATCTGATACAGGAAATGCTAGCTATAAATAAATACTGGATTTCTGTGTGAGGGGAGTTTATGACTGCATCTTATTGCTTCTGTGACATGTCTGTAAATAATGTTGTTTTAGAAACTTTGGGCCCGATTCACAAACATAAACTGAGACGAAAGTATAACTTTAAGACTTTCGGTATTCACAAAGGGCATTTACGAGTAGTAAAGTTAGACTTTTGTCTCAGTTTTGGTCTTAAGCTTATCTGAGACCAAAACTGAGGCAAAGTCTAACCTTACTACTCCTAAATGCCCTTTGTGAATACCGAAAGTCGTAAAGTTAGACTTTCGTCTCAGTTTACCTTTGTGAGTCGGGCCCTTTCTGTTTTGCCCTAAGGATTAAATACTCCTGTTCTACCTGCCCACTTGCCTCCTCGATGCCATATAACTATCTACTGGTGACTTCATGTCCTGTGACACCACTTTTAGTGATGTCACAGAGGTCAAAAGTCATGTGTTAAAGCTTAACCCCCAGCATCCAAGGTAAATCAGAAGTTGGCTCCCATGACGCACACAGCCTTAAATATTCCTGGAATGTCGGAGAAAATAAACTTTAACTACCATCTTAATTATATTGCATTCACTACATCATCATAATCCTACATCACAAGGTAGTTATAGGTAAGTAAAATAGATTAATACAACTGTTAATTTGATTACGTAGATGATGTAGAGGTAAAAACAAAAGCTGTATGTTTATTGATGTAGTGGAGGTGATGTAATTGTAGGTCAATATTATTGACCTTGATGTAAAGTAATGCAACCCTTTTGACTGTCCTAACTTTTCTGAGCTGCCCTTTGCTATATTGTCTGCCCCACCTCACATCCTGGCAATGGCATCAGCAGTGATCTTTTAAAGGTGTAGGTGCTAGACAAGAGAATTTCCTGACTAACCTGTCTCCACTGTATGGGCCCCATGGTGGCCAGGAGTTTCTGGTGATTATTCCATACCCCTTAAGATACCAAAACCAAAAGCCTTGGCAATTCTAAGGATGCATAAATACCAATGGCAGCCGGGACACTTAAGAGCGGTCGGGCGGGGTGGGGGATGAAATCGACAGATGACGAGTTAGTTAAAATTAAATTAAAGAAAATAAAACCACTTACCTTGTGCTCGCCGAGTCGGCGATGCGGCAAGTGCAAGGATAGTGGTTTTATTTTTTTTTTCATTTAATTTGAAGTAACCCATCACCGTTGACTTCCACCCCACCCTGCCCTGTCCCCGCCCCACCGCCCCACTGTTCTTACCTATGCCAGCTGCCATTGATAAATACCAAGCTTGACAAATGACGTCCTAATGTTCCCCAGAAATATTCCCCTTCTCTCCCTCAGCCTCATAGTGTTTCAACTAGGAGATTTCAGCTGCATTCATCAGTCAGAGTCCACAGGTAAAACACAATGGACCCATGGTTTTCTCACACAACTTGTTATTCCAAGTTTCATTATTGACCCTATTGGAATTGAAGAGTGACTTGTAATCATGCCATAGGTGCAGCGGCATTAACAAATATTACACCCAGTGAGGAAAGTGGTAGAAAGTACACATATTTAAGTCAACATTTATGTCAATGGCATCTTTACCCTGAAATGAATATATGCACTCAAGAATCCTATGTGGAACCTAAGTTGTAAAAATTGTGTCTGCAGGGAACTTGCAAAGTGCTCCTATGATGGGCTGACAAACGATATTTTGAATATATATACATATATGATGGTACCTTGAAATTGTGAAATAATGGGGAAAAGTGTTCTGAAAGTTTTTTTTTCTTTTTTTATTGAGCGTAGATAGCAGACAAAGTAGACATGGCAAAAAAAAAATCATAATACCCAAATTCATATTTCAGTAGACAATAAATAGATTTACATATAGTATAACTAGCATTCTAAAAAGCCCGACACAGGAAAGAAACATATTGCAAACTTGCCTCGATTCAACAATTGAAAAATTAAAAAAAGCAGGCGCGATATGAAATAGAAACCTGACGTTTCTTCTTTACCCAAAAGGATAGCCTGCCTCACACATTCTCATCTAAGCATGAAATCCGAGCATAGCCCTCCCAAGTTATCTTAAATCTATGAAGCGCCCCTACCCTTTTTGCATATGCCACTTCAAATTGGTAGGTCTGGGCTAATTTGGAAAGCCATTGTCCCATTGTAGGCACCTTCTGCGATCTCCAGTTTTGCAACACCAGAGATCTGGCTACTGCAATAGCAGCAAAGACAAAATATTGCCTATACTTTGGCAGCTGACTAGTTGCGTGAGAAAAGTCAAAAAGGGCCAGCGGTGATGAAGGTAAGATGACCATAGACATACAATCACTAATGAACCCCGAACACCTCTTCCCAGAAATGTTGTAGTTTGGGACATGTAAAAAATATGTGCGCCCAATCGCCTGCCCCCACAGGATTACATCTAAAGCATGTGTTCGGAAGTGCAGGAAACCATTTGTGTAGTCTGAGGGGGGTATGATACACCAGCCACCTCGAAAGAAAGGACATCCTCTTAAAATTGGCCGCCCTCAATGCCTTATTCCCAAATTCGCACCCTCGTTGCCATTCCTTTATATTAAACTGGCAGTTAGTTTCCTGAGCAATTTTTGAAAGCATTGCCTCAATGAGATTCGGGTTCGAACCCTGTCGTAATAAACTATACCAATTACCAATACCGCTTAAGTTCAACTCTAGGGCTGCTTTTAGAATTATTCTTTCCTTCTCGTTGATTATTTTATACTTGTTCGTGAGAAAACAAATTATCTGTCTAAAACTTAAGCAGAGATCGCCCCTCTGAAGTACACAATGCAATGCCAATGCCTCCCACGATATAAGATTGGTGCCATTGTAGAATTCTCCCAGTTTACAAAATCCTAGCCTATTATAGGACTGCAGTAGATTATGTGGAACCTGGAGACCCCACAACTCACAGTCTTTAAGGAGTGTAAATGCGTGGCACAATGAAATGTTGTGAGCTTTATGGACCGTTGTATACGGTTAGCAATTGGATTCACCACCTTATACCTTGTTCTTTTGGGTAGCTTTGCGGTACGCAAAAATGCTGGTAGCTTAATTGCACTTTCTATTAGCATCAGATTAAAAAAAAGTTGTTGAATTTCGAGGCAGGAGCCGCCAGCTGCGTTAATAAACTAACCAGCGCAGCTTGATAGTAGGTAGATAGGTGAGGTAATGCAAGTCTTCCCTGCTCCACGTCTAGTTGAAGAATAGCTAGCTTGGTCCGGGTTTTTTTTTTGCCCATATAAACTGCTGTATAATTTTGTCTACTTCGTTAAATAAGAAATCAGTATTTTTAAAGGAAGATTTAAAAACAGGAATATCAGCAGGGGAAGGATTGACATTTTCACTAAAGAGACTCAGCCTACTATTGTCAGAGGTAAAAGCAACCATTTTTCTAAAAGATTTTTGATTTTTTTTTTGATAAGCAATTTTATTGAGTTTTGTCAACAAACAACAAAAGCCAGCTGTACATCACATAATAAGAATACCAGCAATTCCCAACAGTTACATGATGAGTCGCATGTCACATAGCCCCACGAAATCCCACAAGCCATCGACGGTCGGCGCGCGATCCAAATTCAAGCCATACCGTCCAGCCATTTACCCCACACCCTATGGTATTTTTTGGGGCATCCCCGTGCTTCATACATAGGTTTTTCTTGTGTAGCACACCAGTCTACCCCTTTCCGCCATTTCCGGAGGCTAGGTGGCTCAGGGCATTTCCAATTGGCGGCTATGTCTCGCTTGGCCACAACCATAGCCGTGTTAAAAAATAACTTTTCATTTCTGGACCCATCCAGCCCATCCGTTATCCCACGGAGTGTATGCCACGGATCGTGGGGAACTTCCCACCCCAAGACTTCTGTAAGTTCCTCCTCGATGCCCCCCCAGAAGCGTGCCAGCCGCGGACACGCCCAGACCATGTGGAAGAAATCAGCCCGGTCTTGGCCACAACGCGCGCAGGATGCGGTTGAATACAAGCCAGCCTTATGAAGGCATTCAGGGGTTAAGTACGTGGCGTGTAAGTAGTACAATTGAATGAGGCGAATTCTAGCTGAGGCGGTGACCGTCTTAGGTGCCATAAGTGCGTCCCTCCAGTCCTCCTCCTCCAGTGGACCCAGCCAGTCCTCCCATTGGCTTCTGAGGCGGTCCAGCGTGGTTGGAGTGTCGTTGACTAGTGTTCGGTAGATGCGGGAGATGCCCCCCTTCCCTAAATTACCCGTCATAATCTGCGCCTCGGGGGGGTTGTACTCTGGAATTGTTGTGCCGTCGGTTATGTGTGATTGGAGAGCGTGGCGTAGCTGCAGGAATTTATAAAATTGCGACGGATGTAGGGAAAACCTGAGTTGTAAGTCTTGGAAGGAGCGCATATGGCCGCTAGCCCACACATTTCCAAGTTGGGAGATCCCTATGAGGTCCCATGAGTGAAACCCTCGCAGCCCACTGACCTCCCGGAGCCAAGTCCCATGCCAGAGAGGCGTGTATTGGGTCAGTTTACATGTCCATTGGGTGTGTCGCAATGAGGCCCGCCATGCCAGCAGCACCGTACGTGTTGCTTGTGGCAAGTTGTGGGGTACGGGCCCTCTGTACATCATAGAATGGATACGGGGCAAGCCCAGCTGACTCAGCTCGAGCCTGTAAGCCTGATCGGACCATCCCGCGTTAAACCAATCATGGATTGTGAGAAGTCGGGTCGCCAGATAATATAGGTGTAAATTCGTCATCCCCATGCCCCCGTCAAATGGTGGGATTTGGCAGCGGGCTAGAGCTATACGTGGCCGCCCACCTCCCCAAAGGAATTTGGTCGCTATGCTGTGTCGAGCTCCCGGAACCAAGCCCGTGGGACGCAAAAGGGGGTATTCTGGAGGACGTAAAGGAATCTGGGGAGAATCATCATTTTAAACAGGGCAACCCTCCCCAGAGGGTTTAGAGTGAGCGTCTGCCACTTGTGGAGGTCTTCCTTCGCCTTTTTAACCAGTGGGGTGATGTTGAGGGACCAGGCGAGGTCAGGGAGTAGGGCGACCCATATTCCCAAATATTTGAATGATTGTCGCCTGAGGGGAATTGTGGATTGCCAGTCAAAACAGTCCCTTGTCACGTGTAGAGGAACCAGAACCGATTTACTGGGTTTAAGTCTTAGGCCTGAGGCCTGTCCGAAGGCCTGCAGTACCCAGAGACAATGAGGGCCCGACCGGGCAGATTCCGCCGGAAAAATTATAACATCATCAGCATAAAGGGCAATTTTGTCCACCTCCGAGTTGGGCCACTCCCATCCCCGAATGCGGTCCGCCGCTCGAATCAGGCTCGCTAGGGGCTCCATTGCCAAGGCAAAGAGAAGGGGTGAGAGGGGGCATCCCTGCCTTCTCCCCCTACAGATGGGGAAGGCCTCCGACAATACCCCGTTGACCAGCACCCGCGCCTGTGGCCGGGCGTAAAGGACCTTCACCAGGTTGCGAAAACGTGGGCCAAAACCCATCGCCTCCAGCACGTCACCCAAATATTGCCAGTCCACGGAATCAAAGGCCTTCTCGAAGTCAACGAGAAGAAGTGCCAAATAGGCGGTGAGCAGGTGACGGTGTGCCAAGGCCAGATGGAGACGACGGAGGCAGTGTCTGGTCCCTCGTAGGGGCATAAACCCACACTGGTCTGAGTGAACCAGCTTAGTGAGATAGGGCCTCAGCCGTTGGGCAAGAATCGTAGCGAATATTTTGACCTCCATGTTTATAAGAGAAATCGGGCGGTAGTCCGCACAACTTGGAGACGGGGGCTGCGTTTTAGGGAGTACAACAACGGTAGCCACGTCCGTCTCGGATGGAAAGGAGCCTTTCTCCAGGGCTTCGCCAAAGAGCTCTGCGAGGTGCGGGACAAGAGTATCCCGATACGCCGCGTAATATTCCTGCGGGAGCCCGTCTGGGCCTGGGGTTTTACCTGGCGAGAGGTGGGTTATCGCGTCGTGAATTTCGTCACAGGTGATGGGGAGATCCAAGTCAGTGGACTCCGTAGAGCTTAAGCAAGGGAGGCTAATGCGGCCAATGCCCAGCAAATCAGAAAGAGACATTTCTGGGTTAATCGCCAAGTAGAGCTGGCGATAGTAGGAGGCAAAGGCAGGAGCCATTGCCAAGGGGGATCGATGCGTTAACCCATCCGGGTCCACGATTTCAGGGATAATGCGGTTAGCCCGTGGGTACGTAGCCAGTCTGTGAAGGATCTTCCCATTCTTGTCCCCCCCAACCATACACCCGGGCTATGGAAGATCTCCAGAGGAGCTTGGCGGCGTCCAAGGAGAGTTGCTTGATCTCAGCCCAAAGACATGCGAGTTGTCGCTCTTGGTTGTCATCACGGTCGTCGGAAGGGGGTTGTTCATGGAGAAGCGCCTGTGCCTCTCGCAGGGTGATTTGGTGTGTCTGGGCCTGTCGTTGACGTTTGAGTTGACCCTTGGCGAAGCCGCGGATGGTGGCTTTGCTCGCCTCCCAGAGGGTGCCCTACGAAGGAACAGTGCCGGTGTTGGCGAGAAAATATTGCCGAAGCTCTGTCCCCACCGTCTTTCTGAATTCTTTCTCTTGAAGGAACCAAGCATTCATCCGCCAGGTTGGGCGAGTCGAAGGCAGGGGGACCCCGCTGGCAAGGAGTAGTGGTGAATGGTCAGAAATACCTCTCAGAAGGATACTAATGTCTTGGATCTTCTGGCAATCAGTGGATGGGACAAATATGGTGTCTATGCGTGCCTGGGATTGGTGTGCCGCAGATGTGTGAGTAAACTGTCGGGTTTGAGAGTGCCAAATTCTCCATGCATCGCAGAGGCCCAGGGAGTCAGTCCAGTTCATGAGCTGTTTAGCGAGAGTAAGTCTGGAGGCGGATGGTGGACCTGTCGTGTCAAGGTGCGGGTTCGTAACCACGTTAAAATCTCCCCCAAGTATCGTGGCGCCCAAGGGCAGGGAAGTGATAAGGTCAGTGGCATGCTCCAAGGTCCCTGTGAGCATCGATGGAGGGGAGTAGATGGACACTAGGTTGAGGGGGTCCCCACCCAGTAATCCGCAGAGGGCCACATACCTTCCCTGGGGGTCATGACTGGCCCGTGCGAGCACAAAGGGAAGCGAACGCCTAATAAGAATGGCCACCCCTCGGGAGCCCCGGACAAACCCGGAATGCCATACCCTGTCATACCCTGTCATACCCGTAGCGTGCCAAGAAGGGGCATTGGTTCCCCACCAGGTGAGTCTCTTGTAGTAGGAGTATGTCAGCATGCATGCGTTGGGCATAGCGCAGGACAGCCGTCCGCTTAACTCGATCTAGGAGCCCATTAACATTCCAGGACAATGTGCGGAGGGCCGGCCCTGAAGTGGTTGTATTGGTCATGGTAGCCAGTGGTCGGAGTGACTGATCACCACCCCCAGAGTAGCAGTAGGCACGCGTGGGGTCTGGCGCAGGCGCGGGGCAACAGTTGCGACAGCGCTGTGTCGGTGGTATGTGGGAATGCCAAAGTGTGTGCCAGCAAGGCTGGAGAAGCAAGACATCAAATTAACAACAACAGTGGGACAACGACCCCAACCCCCTCCCCTCCCCCCTTCCCCCGCCCTATTGGATTGGGTTGCGTGGAGGACCCCTCCTTGTATACGGATGTGTATTTCTCAGCCGAAAGATAACAAAATAGCGCCCTAACTCTGCCATGGCGCCCTGTCCCTGGATCGGTGGGGGGACGTCCCCGGATTGGGCCATATGGGTCCGAGTTCAGCAAGGTGCGCCGGACAGTTCTATTAGAAGTCTACGATCCGGCTCCATGCCACGTGAAGAGACGGATCACTGTACGGTGCAAGTATTGTTCCAGTGTTCAAGTGTTCAGCGCAGTGGTGGGATCATCACCCACAATGGACATGGGCGGCACTCGCCTACACCGCAGATCCAGTACAAGACGCTCGCCACTTTGTACATTTAGCTGAGAGGCGGCACCGTCCCCTCAGACCATGATCTCCGCTTCACGGACTTTCAGAGTGTTGGGCTATGGGACAGGTCCGACTCTGCGGCCGTCAGGCCCCGGTGCGTCAGTGAAAGGGGACCTCTGGATGAGCTGCTGGCCGAACGGTGCCTGCGGCGAGAGGGGGACCCCGGGAGGCTAGGAGAGCCTCCGGGCCCGCGGGCCGCCAAGCTCAAGGGTCTGGGATCTTCTCTGTGGGACTGACGCCTCCAACGGGAATGTGCATGCCTCTGTCGTTGTTGCTTGGGGGATTGAGGTCGCATAGAGCGACGGCCTGGGGATGTGGGAGACGGGTTCCGCTGGGACCCAAGGGGGCGTTCCTCCGTCAACCACGTCCAGGCAGCTTGAGGTGATTCAAAGAATTGTGTCTTTCCTTGAAAAATGACCCGGAGGCGGGGCGGGAATAGGAGACGATACTGGAGGCCCAGAGTCCGCAGCTTCTTCTTAACTTCCATATATGAATGGCATTGATCCTGGACCTCCTTGGTATAGTCTGGAAATATCAGGATTGTATGGCTGTGGAACTTAGGGGCCCTAGGGACCGTGCCTCGCGCAGGATTGCATCCCTGTCTTTGAAGTTGAGGATCCGGGCTATGATGGGACGGTGCGGAGCCCCGGGCGGTGGCTTGGGCAGGGACCGATGGGCCCTCTCCACCGCGAACCATGTGGAGTGCGTGCCCTTAGGCATCCAAGAAGAGAACCAGGATTCAAGAAAGGTGGACACCTGTTCTGACTCAGTACCTTCGGGGAGGCCCACCAGGCGGAGGTTGTTGCGGCGTGAGCGATTTTCAGCATCCTCCGCCCACCTATGGAGCTCTTTGGTGTGGGCTTGCAAGTGGGCCACTTGCTCCTTCAATTGGTGGATGTCATCCTCCGCAGTAGAAAGGCGAGATTCGGCCTCCGTGATGCGGGCCGTAGCATTGCGTAAGTCCTGATGGATAAGGGACATGTCCACCCTTACCTCCCCAATCTTTCCTTCCACTGAGGCCTGGGATGCACTGATCGCCTGCAGGATAGCGGCCAGGTCTTTACCTTGAAGAGGTGGGCCGACTTCACCCTGTCCCGTGGGCTAATGGTCGGCCGTGGTGTATTGGGCGATCTTCGTTTGGGTGTGGGTGTTCGCTGCCTTGGAGGTCCGGTCTTTCCCCATGGCGGGTGGTGGGCAGAGCGCTGGCAGGGGCCGGGGTTAGGGCGGAGCCGGCGCGGCTCCAAGGAACGGAGATCAGAGGAGCCTCCCTGGCTATGATGCAGTGGTCCGCCGGGATCAGAGGACCTGAGTCAGTGAGGGACACTCCCAAAAGCAACTCTCCATTGTGCAGTCACGTAAGGAAGCTCCCCACAGTGAGTGTCAGAAGCCGGCACCGAGGGCGAGCCGGATGGGTTGTAGGCAGCCCCGCCACGGGCCCTGAAGCAGTTCAGGATTGGTACAGTTCGGCAGGCGAAGTTAGGAGGTTGACGGCTGGCCAGGCTTGCAGGAGGCATCACCGAGATGGACAGAGGAGGAACGCCGGGAGGGGGCCGGATAAGCGCAGCCGGATCCACCCCCCGGCCAGAGCCCACGTCTCACCAGGGGGTGCCGTCCAAGCCGCGCCCCATCGTCTCGGGCCCGGCCCGCCCACCGCCACCAAGGCCCGACTCCCAGGCCCGGCCATCGGACCGAGGTCCCATGGCTGATGCCGAGCAGGTCAGGGGAATGAGTGTGGCAAGATGGGCATGGGCAAATGGCGCCCATCCCAGGTCAGCAGGGGCACCGCATGGGCGGACGGGGGGAACAATGGAGGGGGCCCTCACCCCGGACCCCCCCCACCGCTCGAGGAATGCGGCCGATTCCACCTCCCCCTGGCAAGCGGTCCACAGCACAGGACAAGCTGGAGCCTCAGGAAGAGCGGGACGGGCCCCAGTGGCAGAGGCCTGCAAGGCCCGGGCGGGCACCTCAAGAGCAAAGCAAAAGAAAGGAGGTGGTGGGGGGCCCCTGTCCAGGACCCCACACCGCCCGATGGCCGCGGCCGATTCCACACCCCCACAGGCAGCCCCACCACTGGGATCACAGCATGCGCCAGAGCCCCGAGACCAGCAGCATGGGCTTATGGATCGAGGCCCACTAGGCCCGAGCGGAGCACCTCAGGAGGCCATCAGAGGAGGGGAGGAGGTGGAGGGGGCCCTCACCCCGGACCCAGCGCTGCCCGATACAGCAGCCGAATCCACCCCCCCACAGGCAGTTCACAGCGAGCAGGAGGGTGCCTCTCGAGCCAGCCTCAGCACCCCCTGCCACCACCCCCGCACTCACCAGGCGCCTCCACAGCCTCCGGACATCCGGGGAGTCGTCTCTCCCATGCAGGATCAGCAAGGCCCACGGGGAGGAGGCCAGCAGCTCCGCAACCGAGCTCACTCCTCCCCTCTCTCTCTCTCTCCCTCCGCCGCCCAAAGTGGCGGCCGACACCGGAGCCCCGCCGCCAGGCCTCCTGCAAAGCACCCGTAGCAGGCCGCCCCGGCCCGACCCTCAGCCCAGGAGTCCCGTCACAAGAGGGCCGGTCCCCAGGCATAGGAGCAGGGCGAAAGCACCTTGGCCAGGTTCCACGAGCCGCCGGGACCAGGCCGGGCGGGAGAGGAGGCCTCCGCCGCACGCCTCATAGCGTGCCGCTCGTCAGGTCTCCAGAGGAAAGCCGGCGGTTCGTTAAGTCAGGATGTCTCCCTGGCTGTCTTCAGATCCCCACTGCTGCCCTTGGTCACAGCGGCATGGATGCGGGCTGCGCACCCTGCGCCTCGAGGTGAGACACTAGAGCGGGATCTCGGGCGCAGAGGCTGCCATTCTCGGAGCGGCTCGGGTGGCGCAGAACCCCTGTGTCAGGGAGAAAGCACAGCCGGGGACAGGCACCTCCAGGTATGGCAATGTGTTAGCGGCACGAATGAGGATTGGATGGCCACTGGTACCGGCGGATCGTGGCACGGATGACGGAGGGGTCCAGAGCACTCTTAGAGTGCGACCGCCATCTTGACGCACCAAGCCACGCCCAAGATTTTTGATTTTATTGAGTGTTTTTATGTAGTTTAAATGGAACAGTTGAGAGAAATCTGCTGTGACAAAAAGGCCCAGATATCTAATAGGTCTTAATGGCAGAACTTTTAACCCTTCAGGAAGATCGGCCTCTAGTGAATTGAATAGGAGAAGCTCCGTTTTGGACTGATTGACCTTATATCCCCCTAATTCTGTAAATGCTTTAATTTCCCCAAGCGCCAGCTGCATATTTGCCCTCTCTGAGTTCAAATATAGAATCAAATCATCTACAAAGAGCTTAATTTTTGTCATTCCTGGTAGAGGATCCAAGATTGACGTGTTAGCTAAATCGGCCCATAGTAATTCAACAACACCAGGTCTACTCCATTAACTGAAACCTCAATCCAGATCCACCTTGAACCTACATCTCGAATCACTTTTCCAAGTTCTCACTCTAGGGCGGAAGAGAGTAGAATAGCCACCCCTTGAACCGCAGAATGTGATGAGGCAAAGTATGAATGAGCATATTTCTTGGGCAGTGTCAAATTAGGGGAATTAGATTTCAGGTGAGTTTCTTGGAGAAAGATCACCTGCGGGGAAAAAGAGGCTATCCAATTCAACATTGCTCCTCTTTTCCGTGCATTCGAAAAACCATTTACATTACATGTAATTACTTTTATTGGTTGAGACATCCCTCACACTAGCGCATATCACCTTGATGCAGCCCACATAAACACATTATGCTCTCTCCTTTTCCATACTTCCTTTTGCAACATCACTCTTGTCGTAATTACCTGGCATCGCCTAGAGACATAGCATCCCCCACATCTCCCTTGCTCACCGACCTTGGTTACATTCCTGACTTGATTCTGATTCTTATTCTTACTTTTTACTTGCCTGCTACTACTGCGCCCATTTTTTTTATGCTTCAACCCCCAACCCCACCACCCTTGCCCTCCCCACACTACCTGAGGAAGGAGGTAGCCCTTACCTCGCCTCCTCAGACCCCCCATCGTACAAGGGCGCCTTGACTTGGTGCCTGGTTGCGCGTCTATCCTCCCTCCCCTCCTCCGTGCCATATAACATATTAATTTTCCTTTCTAGCCCCTGGGGTAATCCCTAAAGAGTATCCCCTGCTTAAAGTGCAGAAAGTGTTATCCTTCTCAAGAGACGGGAAATACTTAAGCTTTTACATATATAACTAAGCCAACTTGCACTGGTTCTACCATGATCTATAGAACTTCAAACTAAGAATACACAAAAACTACCCTTCTTAGTCGAGAAAGAAAAAGTAGGGATCAGTTTTGCGGTGTTCCATAGCTATTCGGAAACCAATTACTACAAGCTAATCCCTCCTGCGGCTACAAACTACCATACCTCCTTCTAATGGAGATAAAACTAAAGTGCCATAGTGAAAGTGAACACCGTGCATAAAGTGCAAATACAATAGGGTTACCCTCATAGAACAAAGGGGACCCTTGAAACACAGAGAGGTAGTAGTAGCAGCATATACATGACCTCGGTAGAAGAGGGCAACATACAATCATAAAGAGCACAGAGCTAAAGTGAACAAAGTGCGTAAAGTGCTTAAAGTAATGGAAGAAAAGAGGCCCCAGACTATGAGAAATATCTCAAGTTATCCATAATCCCAGAGTTCTGAAGTCCAGAGGATCATGCTCTGCTCAGATAGCGACATTTTCCCTATTTGCCACGTGCTTGAGTAATCGTTGGTAGTAGTTCGTGAGCTTCCTCCAGAAAAGAGCAGAGATGGAACTTTCCTTTCCATAGAACTTCCAACTTGGACTGCTGGACAATAGAGACCTGTACTCCTGAACTCTTAAACTGACCCATCATGCCCACAAAGTCCCTCCGTCTGTGTGCTGCAGATGCTGACATATCGGACAACACTCTCACTTTGGCTTCGTCTGGTAGAATGATGTCTCTTTTTTGGATTGCTTTGGTTAGGATAACCTCTCTAATCCGATAATCTGAGAAATTAACGATCATTGTCCTAGGATACTTGGCCCCCGGAGGTCTCTGGAAGGGGACTCTGTGGGCCCTCATTATAGTAAGGTCCTCCGGCGCTTTATCAAGTATGTGGTCTCTGATCAATGACTCTATGAGGACTAGAGGATTGGGCTGGCAATTTAGACGTTCACTATCCTCCGGTATCCCTGTGAAAATGCAGGATTGATCGTCTTGCATAGTTTTCCATGTCGTCCAACTTTAACTGTGAGGCCTGTAGCTTTTTCTGGAGAGAGGCAATATCCGAGTCACATACCAGGGAGTGGTCCTCAATATCTGATACACGTTGTTCCAGTTCTTTAAAATGCTCTGGCATTTGCTGTACTATAGACTCAATTTTATCCAATCTCTGATGTATTAGGGATAATTCCTGGGCCTGTGAAGATTTGCAATCGCATATTTCTCCCAGGATAGTTTCAAAAAGCTTATGCATTTGATCCGTCGAGACCATCGGAGCTCAGGGCATGATAATACTTCCTCCAGCAGCTGCAGTTATGCTTGCGCTTGCATCCCCCTGCTCGGTAGGTGGATCACGCTCTTCGGCCCAGGAGTTCAGCTCAAGACCGCTGGATACTGAGGGAGAGAAGCCCAAGGTCGCCTGGTGTCACTGGCTCCTGAATAGGAGCATCACCGCCTTCCTCCAAAGCCGCCGGTATAGACTCCTCGGGGTTGTTCTCTCGTGGAGCCTGACCGTCATGACCCGTGGTGCTGGCAAACACCATACCCAAGGTAATTTGAGCTGTCTCCCAGGAGATACCTGCTCCACAGAGGGCAGTTTGGTAACCGCCTGAGCTACCTTACGAATTTTTGCAAACAGAGGATAGTCTTTCGAGGGATTAGCAGACTCTAACATTGCACTTTTCGACTCAATTGCTGCCCCTATGATATTTTGCGGAGCCGGGGCCTTGCTCCACCCTCCATTACTCTCTCGATGCATGTTAACGAGTCGTGGAGTTTCCATATGCACTATCCTGCCCGGGGCCATAGCTTCCTCTCCACCGGTGGTCCTGCCATTGACGGTGCTGGCGACAATTTCTGGTGAGGACCCTAAAGAGACTGGAGACCTCCCTGAGAGAGTATGCGCCGGAGGGGAAATGCCTGAAAGTGCCAAATCGCTTGTGATGCTCATTGCTTCGCCCTTTTTCTGTATGGCTCTTTCTCTCTTAGCCGCCAATAGACACGCTTGTGATGCTTTTCTCTTTGTTTTTTGAGTCAGTGCTGGCGGGGTAGGAGCCTCAGCTGTAGCTCTTGCTCCGAGTCCTCTCGGAACCATCTGGTGCATACTTTGTGCCCCGAACTCCAGAGTGAATCGCTCTCAGCTACAGGGCTATAGGGTACTTTATTGGCCAGAGACCGCTTTACATTGGGCTGCTGCTCCTAGCACACACCTAGCACACACCTTGACCCCCGAACCTCTTGGACACTATAGAGAGGAAACAAGGCCGTCTACATAAAATGATCCGGTAGAAGGTATTGCCTTTAATTTCTCCCCTTGCGACCAGGGAAGCCTCTCAAGATTGTCAAAAATGTCAAGGGCCGCAATACGTGTACGAGGCTACATATAGGAGGCTCCCACCCAGCACCAGGTTACCTCACCGCCTCCAGTACGTTGTGCCTGCTGTGTCTTCCTCCCTTCTCATGGGATCCGTGGCTCGCCAGAAGGCCTCACAGTCTTGGCGGTCCTTCACCCTCAGCCAGCATGCGGGACAACATGCGAGACACTGCTTGGTCGCGCATTAGCAGTTTGCGGTTCCCACCGTTAACCGCTGACTGCTGCTAACTCCCACGTTGCTATGGCACAGGGAACTTCCTTAGGGACTTCATTATAGTCTGTAGCCTGCACGGCTTACCGGCTCCTCACTCGCGCCCTGGGGCTGAAAATGACCCAGAAGCAACTCGCGGGACGAGAGGAAGGGGAGGAGCGACGCGCCTCAACAGCAGCGGTCCATCGGGCTCACCCCGCTGCCATTTCCCTCAGTGTTCTGAAAGTTATTATGCCAAAAATAGAAACAGTGGCAATATGATTAGTGGCACTGAAAGAAGTGAGCACTCCAGTTTGGTACTCCTCTTGTTCACTCTCAAATTTAACAAGCTATGCAGGTGGAGCATTGCCTTTTCACAGCAAGAGGCCATATCTGATTTCTCACTAATGCACAAGCCACAGACAAATACAGGTTAAGTCAATCTTGAAATGTCTAGAAAGCTGTCCTCCCATTACCGGAGGTGACCACTGTCCCAGATTGCAGTGACAGTTGCTTTCACACACTCAAAAAAAATATCAGTGTGAAGAGTCCAACAGCAGACCGCCTGTAATTAGCTGCATTATGATCATCACAACCATGCCCAGATACAATAATCAACCATTCAAAACGTCACACAAATAAATAGTCACATCAGCAGCTCATAACCTGTGTCTCATTGCAAGGACTAAAGTCTAAAGGTAGTAAACAGGAATTATTGTAGGTGATGTTCAAAACTGGGACCCGCCATTTGGACCTGATGTATATAAGACTACGATTGTCTACACCAATAGGCCATTTGGAATGTCATCATTTGAAAGGTTATTGCTTAGTAAATGTGACTTTGAAGTAAAGATGACCTTCATAAGTGCTGGAATGATCAGTGTTTCTGAGATCATAGGCTCACTGAGACTCAAAATATAAAGTAGGTGGAGGAAGCCCTTCAACCCTAATCACTTACGCTTGGAAGAAAACTGCACTGAACAGTTTCAATGAAAATGCCACTGTCTCAAGTGCCAATGCTTGCTTACAAACCCACCTGTTTTCCTCCTGGCGCACACTAAGGTCTTGATTTACTAAATTATCATGCAGCACAGTGCAGTAGCCACAAATGCTGCCCTGTGCTGCGTGAGAAGGAGGGAGCAGGAGAGTGCCATATTTGCAGAAACATGGCACTCTCCTCCCCCTCCCTAGTGCTTGTGCAGAAATGTGCTTCCGTGCGCCACCCACACACCTTTGCACCATAGTGCAAGGATGTTTGCGTGAGTCTCGCATAGGTTTGGTACTACCCTTTCAGTACAAAGTACTATGCTTAGACTAACTTTAAAACTTTTCCCAACTTGTGTGTGTACTGTACAGTGCAGCACATATGCAAAGTTGGAAAACAAAGGAGAAATAAAAGCATTTCTCCGGACAGCGCCTGGTTGAAGTAGCTAATTAATGCAAAGCAGAGCTATGAAAAGTGAATTAGTAAAATTTATTTTGTGTGGATTTGCGTCACTTTTGTGACACAAACACGGTGCTAAATCTTAGTAAATATACCCTTAGGTTTAGGTTCATGTGTGTCTCATTATGGCAAAACCACTGATGGTTATGTCATCCACTGTTTGGCAGTAGCCAACTCTATTAGGATCCAGCATACAATCTTGAAAACCTTAAACATTTTTTATTAATTTTCCACAGTATTACTTCAAAGAACCGACATTTGAGGGACACACAGTGTCCACAATTTGTTTATTAAGGAAGCTTATTCACGAAAATGCAGTTTGCCTAGTGAATTGCCTTTCTCCAGTGAAAGTGCCCTAATTCTATTCAACACAAATATTCCCAGTGTAATAGATATAAAAGACATACTTCCACAACGTTGTGATTCCGGGTACTCGATTTAAAATATCTTTATCACATAAGATGATAAAATAGGATACATTGTTATTTTTCAATATTTCACTACACAGGACAATTTAGCATTGAAATAATTTAAATTATATTATTTATGTATGTCTCCATAATCATACATGATAGACTGCAAACGTTTGATATTCATTCATAAAAATAATCTAAATTCCGAATTCATGAAAAATGCTTAGCAAGTTATGTCATCATTGGCAACTCAGAGTCACAAAAAGAAAATAATCCATTTGTTAAGGTAAACTGCTAATTGAAGCTGACAAAATAAACTATGTGTGCAGAGGTTAGTGGCCTACACAATATCAATTCAGTTGTTACCCATATGCTGCACCAGAGGGACAAAATGTAATATACTGCAGGAAACCGTCTAACATCAACATCAGTATTAGTAACGGCTATCACCTCCACTCAGTCTATCACGGGGGCATAATCATTGACTAATTTATGTATTCAATCCCAAAGGATGAGCATAATGTAGCAGAAAGCCTCAAACCAATGTGGGTATTTTTAATATAAGCGATCACGTCAACCATACACAGACTGTACCAATATGTAAAGAATGTTTAGGAACTTGGGTTATTAGTCAAGAGGAGTGATTACCCACCTTGAGTAATAATCACAATGCTTTTCAGGGTGAGGCCTCAAAGTCACTAAATTAACCTGGGCTCTACTCCCTGGCAGTTATGGCACAGAGCAGATAAGCTTAACTTACAGCAATTAGTAAAGCATTTATGCAGTATCAAAAAAGAAATAAAGTCACAACACACCACAATAAAAATCCCAAACCATATTAGAACAATACAGTACATTTTAAATTATTAAATGACAAATGTTCTATAAGGTTAACCAGAGAAGTGACTTTTTTAAAGATAGTGGCAAAAAGCGCTAGATGCCAACCGTGATCAACTGATGATGGTAGACCTTAACTGAGGTGCAATTTGAGACTCACGTGATGAAGCTTGGGGCGGATACAAGGACGAGGTTTGATGCCGCTGGAGGCTTTACCTTGGGACTTAGGGCCCGATTTATATCTTGGCAGTATTAGCGCCATCCTGCCACGGCGGTGGTCCCAAGTACTCCATCGAGCTGTCAGCGATCCACCCGCCGTATTTAGATATATGCTGGTTGACTCTCCATCCACGTTGAGAGAGTGTTCACCGCCGCATATGCAATTCTACCGCTGCTGACGCGGCAGACTCCAATGCTGATGAATTGTACTCCATGGCCGTCAGGTCGGCGGGTTTGCGCCAAGCCAAATCAGATTACACAATTGTGCTGGCAGTGCTCTAGAGGCAGGCTGCATATGGAGTGAGTACATTGCGGGGCGCGCCCAGCATTAGACTATACCTGTGGCTGTAGGCTGGAGGCTAGCATCATACACCTGATGTGTTTTGGTTCATTGTTTGCACCTGCATACCACACTATAAAACACATTCCATTTCAGACCATGATCCTTTGCCATTTCACTGCACCACGACATTTTCTAGCAGAACGTTTTCCTTTTAAGTGAGGTTATTTTCTTGCTTTTCCCTGTTTCTGGTCTCTTTATCTTCTTTCATGTATTTCCTTGTGGTTAATTAATTTGATTTCATCATGTTTCTTTGCACAATGCCAGGGCACAAAAATCCCCGTTTTACTAAGGGAGAACTGTCAGTCATGGAGGATGAAACTCTAAGAGTAGAGCCACAATTGTTTGGAGCCCATGTCCAAAATACACCCCATCTCAGAAAAGGCAAATGTGGGCCAGAATAGTCGACAGAGTGAATGCTGTAGCAAACAACCTGCGTACACAGGTGGAAATTAGGAAGAGGTGGAACGACCTGCAGCGGAGAGTGCATTCCCTGGCATCCAAGCGTCACCTGAAGGCCCAGAGGATGGATGGTGGTTCTCCCAGGTCCCCCTTACAACTCATGCACTAGGAGGAGATGTTCTTGCACATCCTACATCCTGAAGGCTTGACACGAATCCCTGGTGGAGTGAGACTGGTAACTTACGCTTTTCAATGTGTCACTAAACCTAAATGTCCTATTTGCTTTCAAGTTAGCTGCTGCGTGTGAGTTCTGCACAATTCAGTTCACATAAAAACCTAAATATATCAGTAACATCTTGTTTGGCTTGTTTGTTTGAGTGTATTGAGTTGTATTTAAGGTAAAAGGTTTCCATAGCCATCACATTTCACATGATGTGATGGTGCTTGTGAGTGCCTGTACTTTCAACAACATATATGTGTTTCACATAGTAAACGTCTGTTCTCTTTCTAATGCAGATTTACACAAGGTATGTTCAAATCATAATTTTGTAAGTGTTGTGAATGTTTCATTGAAATAACTACAACTACCTTGATGCCTTGTTTTAATTTTCTGATAATAATATTGCCATCTCATTTTGTTCATTATCGTTTTTCTATCATATTTTCACATATGGTAAAGTGCCATTTATTGATCAATCTTTATTAAATGCTCTCTTTTGACAATTGTTTGTGTTGAATTTTGTATGTTGTCCATTTCTTGTCATGTCATTGAATAGATATCATTAGTTTCACAAATCAACATTTGTTGAGCTTTAAAATTTAAGGCATGTAAAATTATATGCTGAATAAAAGTGACACGTGAAAATTGAACATTGGAATGTTAAAGTTCACATTTTTCATCTTTACTGTGTTGGGATCAATGGTTGGTACATATCATGTATACTTACTTATTTATCTTATTTCATTTCAGGACATCTTCTTGAGAAACGACCTTTACAAAGCGGTCATTACACTACGATACCTTTACAACGCGGTTGTTACAACGACCGCGTTGTTAGTACGCGATGTAATGATATCGCAAGTCTTTACAACGAATTCCACTAGGGGGCGCTGAGGTATTGGAAATAAATTTCCAACACCTTCCCTACTGTTGCGCAAACAGGAGTAGGAATAGTAAATAATACTATTCCTAAGTCCAGTGCGCCCCGTAGTGGAAGTCGTTGTAAAGACTTGCGATGTAATACATCGCGTACTAACAATGCGGTCGTTGTAACAACCGCGTTGTAATGGCACATGATGTATTACATCACGTTGTAATGTGCCATATTCCATCTTCTTACCTGTTTATTTGAAGTAGTTTTGTATGAAACTTAAACTAATTGGGTAATTAAGTACATTCCCCTGAAAGGTCTAACCATGATATTCAATTATTTTTCCCTTTCAGGTTGCTACATTATATTTAGATGTATAATCCACACTTTTACCAAATGTTTTTTTGTCACAATCATTATAGGTCCAACAGCCAGGGCACTTGTTCAAACATCTGTGTCTCAGGATACCTCCACTCCAAGCCAGGATCAAGCCTCCAGGGAGGAATCCACCACTGAAAGTCCGGATGTAAAGGAGCGGCCTGGTCCATCTGGTCTGCCTGGACACCTTCCACCCCAGCTGTTACAACACCCCAGCAGACAGATACCTCCACTTCCTGTGTCCAAATCAACATAACACCCATCTTGTGTCCCCAGTCCTGGCTGGTGGTGAGACAACACCACAACCACCTTCAGTTCAGCCAGGACCCAGTGTGATGGGGCACACTGGCTCAAGGCCACAGGTTAGTGGGTGTAGGGATCGTTGGGGGGGTCCTGCGGGTCAGTATAGTTAGGTCACTGGGGTCACTGTCACCCAGGCCACCATCAACCAAGTCTTAGGAGCCCTCCATCAGTCCCAAGACATGATGGGCCAAGTCCTTACAGAGCTTTGGGACATGGAGCATTTGCAGAGGGTGCACAATGTTCAAATGGAGAATCTGAACTCCTATTTGGGCTCCCTCATTTGGGTGCTGCAGGACATTTTCACCCATATGTGCAGGACATTTCCTGCACCATCTTCCCCTTTCTGTGGCCCAACTACATCTGCCTCAGCCACAGAATGGGAGGCCCTGTCACAAGAGACAACACCTGCAGCCACCTGAGTCCCTTCAACTGTGGATCCACCAGCCACCCACAGGAGCACAAGTTCATCCGGATCACCAGGAGGGATTGGCAAGATCCACACCACCAGCAAGAGATGCTGCACCTAATTCCCTCCAGTGTGTGACTACCATTTACTCATTGGACTATTTTCTGGTCACATTTACCTTTCTGAGGCCAGTTGTATTTTCGACATTTGACTGCAAACAATTTAGGCTCTACAATTATGGTTTAATTGCCTATGACTGACTTTCTTTTTTTGTTTGTTATTTTGGTTAACCTCCACTCTTACTTTATTTGCTTTTGTATAGTAAAGGCAAAAAACAAAAAATTCAAAGACTGGTGTAGTTATTTTCTGTATTCATTCTATTGTTTTTCTGTCCATCATACATTTCAAAATGTAAATAACCAAACTAGTGTTTATTCATGAATGAATTGCAATTAGGTAATGTTACTCACTAATTTTCTACCATGACAACAAAATACAAATACCAAAAACTCATCCGCTAGTATTTCTTTCAATTAGTAACAGTGTTCTGTCCAATTTTTATTGAACATAAAAAACCGTACGTCACACAAATATGCAGTTCCATTTTTACATTTGCAGTTCCATACCTTGCCACCATGGAAGAAGAGTATATAATGAAAAGAATCAGATTAAAGAGGCAATATATTATTGGTTTATGTCATCAGCTGGAGTCAGATCGTCTGCCTCACAATAGGAATTGCACAACAATAACACCAATAGTCATAAATTCTGGCAGTACGTCATTTTGTGGCCACAGGATCAGTCCAATACACTGTTGTAGTATCTGGGGGAATGTCACAACCACCTTTAAGTGGTGTGCTACAAGAAGTTCTTCCGACAATGATGAGACACATTAACATATTCATACACCTAGCACAAAATGTACATTTAGCCAATGTGAAAGGGGATGACTGTACTTTTGGTTGACTACTATATGATGTTAGAGCAAATCAAGCAGCACATATCTGCTTAGTGCCACCAGGGCCAGCTTTAGAGCTATTGGCGTCCGGTGCAGCAATCATTTTTGAAGCCCTTGCCAAGACCACCTCCTTGGATTCCCTCACGTCCACGGACCAACAGGCAAAAGAGCCCCTCATCTCTCCATAGGCTCTCTCTCACATACATTTAATTTGTTTCAAAGCACTGGTAAAGACTGGCTTTACTAACAAGAAGGTATATTTAACCAAACAAACTCTTTTCAGCAACATTAGGAATAGATAACCAAAGACTGGGAGAAGAAAGCAGAACATCCATACCTATTTCATGCAGTTTGCATGCAGCTCTTTGATGACAGTTTATAACAGTCACTATTCTATATTAGGGTTGTGCATTATGAACTGCGGTAACAAGAGGATCTCTGTGACAACAGCAGTAACCAACTCAGCTATCCTCATAAAATACAGATCTGTGATCTGCATGGTACGCGCTCTTTGCAGCAGGCATATTTTGCACTACTCTATGGAGTCAAAACCAGCACTAGACAAAACTCTGATCTCTCGCCCTAGCAGGAACATTAATCAGAAGAGTTGTCTTGACATTTTTAATGCTGCCTGAAAACTGAACACACAAGGAACTCTGCTGCAGGTGTTTTTAAATCATAAGTTATTGCTAAACATAGTGTTCCTTCCCTGAAGTCAGCGCCCCCTTTCCAGGTCAGCGCCCAGTGCGGCTGCACCAGTCGCACTGCCCTAAAGCCAGTCCTGGATGCCACCATTCAACAGAAAAAAAGTCTAATGCTATCTAAACAAACTTCCATTCAATCACTGTGCAAGTTGTGATACACAATAACGTCTGTGTGTGTCTTCCACAGGAACAACCCATGGATTCCTTCGTATTTTAATGTAAAGAAAGGGGTTCCCCTTATATTAACTGGAGTTCCTAAGGCACAGATAAAATGAAATTTCAAAACAATCTTAGTCAAATATTTATTTACAAGGCAGAACCAAAAGCACGTTCATACAAAAATAAGAGAAACATATGCATTTATACAGAAATGGAAGTATTTAATATTTAGGGTTATTGTATTCAAAAATATTTTTTATGTATATATAAATAAATATAACAATTAATTCATAAAAACAATACATGTCATCCACATCACTTTATTCTACTCACATATACCCATGCATGCAGACACTTCATGCATCCACAAACAAAAATGCATAGAGATAAATTATTATGCTTTGATATGTATCTGCATCAAGTTATATCAAATGGAGCATTTCTTTCTAACACAGCAACTATAATTTAAAGATTATGGCTACAATCAATATTCTATTTTACTCTACATGCGTTTCGGCGAACCGCCTTCTTCAGGAAGCCACATAATGTATGTATCTGTGAAGGCTTTAAACTTGGCTCCGGAGTCGTCAATTGACTATAACATGAATAATCCCTGGTAGAGACAACGTCTCATCCTCGCGTTCTTTATGACGTGTTGATAATGATGTAATAACGGTTAATGATAATGTTATGACAGGGACCCTCCGGAAGCTTTCCAATTAAAGGAATATCCAAGTGTAGCTCTCAGAATTATGGTCCCAATATGTATTTAAATTCCTAAAATGACGAGCTCTCTGCTTGGTCTATTTCTTATTCTGTAGTGGATTCCAGTTGCCGAGAAGGGAGCAAGTTCCGCAGACTGCATGGGAGAGATCAGGCACCATGCATTTCGCCGTAATCGGCAACCGATTACGGCGACATGCCCTTTGCACTTTGAAACAGCATCATTTAAATGTCACAGTTTTGAAATGTCCAAATGAAGATAACATGGTGAATATACCTAAAAAAGATTAAAACAAAAAGATGAGAAATGAAACATTATAAAATAGACACATTACAAAGTCATCTTTTTGAGGACACATTTGCGAAATACCAATAAGAGATAAACAATAAAAATTAACACAAAAGTCAATGTGTGCAAACTTTGATCAATAAAGACTTGTAGCCTGGATTACCCTGCACTTGCCCATCCTAAAAAATGTCTAGCACATACTTTTATACTCATTACATCAATAGTTAGTTTTACAGTTATTGTCTCACTCATGTGAAGAAGTTGTCAATGACATTCTGACGTAAGTTAACTCCTTCCTCCTCACCACTATCATCTTCATCTGGCATTTCAGGATCCTCTCCCAGTGGCTCTTCATGATCTCCATCCTATGCAATGTAAGGTATGTTCCGTTGCAGGGCTATGTTGTGCTCAGGCCATATACAATACTATATTTTGGTCCTTACATAGAACAATGATGTCTGGGATTTACAAGCACTTTACAATGTTAAAAAACATCAACATTAATTTATGTTGTGTGTTTAAAGCCCTAGATTCTATTTGGTGTGTATGTAGAGATATATGCATGTATATGTTTGATTTACATGTAAAACTTTGAAAACTCACATCATGGAAATTAAAAAACACATTATATACTCTTTAAAACTGTAAAGAGTTATGTACTCTGTACAAACCAAATGAAAATGATGTTAGCTATGTGTATCATCCCACAAATCAGGGCTCTCCAAATAGTTGTTCGGGAGCTACCAGTAGCTTCTGGACCTCTTCAGATTAACAGACAGCCTTGAGGTCACTTATTAGATAGGCACAAGGTATTTTTCCATGTAAAAGTTAAAGGAAGGCTGTGTTCATGTGAAATCGTGATCATGAGGCTGCAGACATCAGGGCCTGTCAATGAGCAGTGCTCATTCAGAATCATGGGCTAGGTTGGGGCTGAGTGAGAGGGACAAACAACTGAAGCACTGAGGTATATCTGTCATAAACTTATATCTTTGCCAGCTCAATATCTGAGGTATGCTTTAAAATATGCCCCTGGAAGCTTTTAAATGGATAACAATTCAAAGGGGAGTTACCTAACTTCTTGAGCCAATGCTTCATTTCATTTTACTCCCATTTCAAAGTGTGTCATGTTCAAAACTGCAAGTCTCTTACTCCCAGTGGTCAGTATTCAATGAGCCATAAGTATTTATGTTTAGCCTTCAGTAGTTCACAATGTTTAGCACTGATCATAAGTAGGTCACATCACAGAATATGTAGGAGCCCCCTGGGCTAGATGATGTCACAGGCCAGATTTAGAGAGTTTAAGCCATGACATGGGAAGAGGCTAGTCAACAGGTCAATGCAAAAGTGTGTATTAAGATATTTGTTTTGGTCAGCATGTGAAAATACACATGTTGTATGCTAACTTATGAGTCATGCTAGTGAATCATGTAGAGAAATGTTGTTACATCAATGTAGGCAAACAAAATTTTAAAAAAAATTGTTTTTTCTTTCATTTCTTGAATCCATGCAGCACAGCACACATCAGAAGCGGTACATTTGGAAGGCCATCTCCAGGAAGATGTGGACCCTGGGGATCTACAAGTGGCGCAGCATCCATTGCCACAAGAGGTGGGAGACCTATGATGCTGGACCAGAAATTCAGCCAAAGTCCTGCTCGGGCAGTACTCCCAACGTGGGAAGTGTGTGCGTCACACTCTGACTCCCCTAATTGCCCGCATTTTTGCGGAAGTCTATCCGGAGCTTGATGGGCAGTTGAGGGCCCAACAGCAGCAACAAGGGGGTACGTTTTTATCAGAGTTTCACATGTTACATGACTAATATTTTGTTATAGCCAGATTTTTTTCCCATCAACATTAAGGGTGACCCATGACCAACACACAGAAGACTTCTTGAAGATGTACATTTTGCTCAATGTGTATGATGATGTGCTTTGTCTATTAATTTGCTAGAAAGGATCCCACCTGATTCCTGTTCACAACCAAAGGACTGCTCTGAGCAGACACATGGCTGCCTAAACTCTACATATCAATCAATCAATCAATCACAGAATTTGTAGAGCGCACTACTTACCCGCGAGGGTCTCAAGGCGCTGGGGAAAAAAAGGGGGGGTGCCGCTACTGGTCGAACAGCCAGGTCTTGAGTAGCCTCCTGAAGGTCAGCAGGTCTTGGGTCTGTCGTAGGCTGAGTGGAAGGGTGTTCCAGGTCTTGGCGGCGAGGTGGGAGAAGGATCTGCCGTCGGTGGTTGTTCTTCGGATGCGAGGGACGGTGGCGAGGGAGAGGTCGGCGGAGCGGAGCTGGCGGTTAGGGACGTAGAAGAAGAGTCGTCTGTTGAGGTAGGCTGGGCCAGTCTTGTGGAGTGCCTTGTGTGCGTGGATGAGGAGTTTGAAGGAGATTCTCCTGTCGACGGGGAGCCAGTGCAGGTTTCTCAGGTGGGGGGTGATGTGGCTGTGTCGTGGTACGTCGACGATCAGGCGTGCAGAGGCGTTTTGAATGCGTTGCAGTCGTTTGATGAGCTTTGCTGGGGCTCCCGCGTAGAGGGCATTTCCATAGTCGAGTCTTCTTCTGACGAGGGCCTGGGTGACTGTTCTTCTTGTATTTGTCGGGATCCACCTGTAGATCTTGCGGAGCATGCAGAGGGTGTTGAAGCAGGAGGAGGAGACTGCGTTGACTTGCTTGGCCATGGAGAGCGTTGAGTCGAGGATGACTCCCAGGTTGCGTGTGTGGTCGGTGGGTGTTGGGGCTGCCCCCAGTGTCGTTGGCCACCAGGAGTCGTCCCAGGCTGAAGGGTTGGAGCCGAGGATGAGGACCTCCGTCTTGTCCGTGTTCAGCTTTAGTCGGCTGCTCTTCATACAGTCGGCGACGGCCTTCATTCCTTTGTGGAGGTTGGATTTGGCGGTGAGGGGGTCCTTGGTGAGGGAGAGGATCAGTTGAGTGTCGTCGGCGTAGGAGATTATGTTGAGGTCGTGCTGTCGGGCAATGCATGCGAGCGGGGCCATGTAGATGTTGAACAGTGTCGGGCTGAGGGATGATCCCTGGGGTACGCCGCAGATGATCTCGGAGGCTTCGGATCGGAATGGGGGGAGGCAGACTCTCTGGGTTCTGCCGGAGAGGAAGGAGGTGGTCCATTCCAGGGCCTTGTCTCGGATTCCTGCGTCATGGAGGCGTGCGCGTAGAGTGCGGTGGCAGACAGTGTCGAAGGCGGCGGAGAGGTCCAGCAGGATGAGGGCTGCGGTCTCACCGTTGTCCAGCAGGGTCCTGATGTCGTCGGTGGTGGCGATGAGGGCAGTCTCGGTGCTGTGGTTGCTGCGGAACCCTGACTGGGATGGGTCCAGGATGCTGTTTTCTTTGAGGTATCGGGTTAGCTGTCTGTTGACGATCTTCTCGATGACCTTGGCTGGGAACGGAAGCAGTGAGATGGGCCGGAAGTTCTTGAGGTCTCTCGGGTCCGCCTTGGGTTTTTTGAGTAGTGCGTTGATCTCGGCGTGTTTCCAGCTCTCTGGGAAGGTCGTGGTCTCGAAGGAGAGATTGATGACGTTGCGCAGGTGGGTTGCGATGGAGCTGCTTGCTTTGTTGAAGATGTGGTGCGGGAAAGGGTCTGACGGGGAGCCGGAGTGGATTGTGCTCATGATCTTGATGGTGTCATCGATGTTCACGTTGGCCCAGGCTGGCAAGGGGTCGTGGTCGATGGTGTGCGGCGAGTCTGGTGTGTCGGTGTCTGTTGGGGCTGTCTGGGTGTTGAAGCTGTCGTGGATGTCGGCGATCTTGCGGTAGAAGAAGGTGGCGAGGGAATCGCACAGGGCTTGCGACGGCGGGATGTCGTTGATGTTGGAGCTGGGGTTGGAGAGTTCCTTCACGATGTTGAAGAGCTCCTTGCTGTTGTGTGCGTTGTTGTCGAGGCGGTCTTTGAAGGAGATCCTCTTGGCGGACCTGATGAGGTGATGGTGGTTGCGGATGGCGTCTTTGTGGGCTGCGTGGCTGTCCGGTGTCTTTTCACTGTGCCATTTATTCTCTAGTTTCCGGCAGGTACGCATGGATGCTAGGAGTTCCGGGGTGAACCAGCTGCCTCTCTTGCTGGTGTCTCTGTAGGTGGGTTTTTTCAGCGGGGCGAGGGTGTTGGCGCAGTCGTCTATCCATCGTCTGAGGTTGCGGGCAGTGTCGTCGGTGTTGGAGGGGTCGGTGGGTGGGCTGAGAGCAAGGTTTGCCTGTAGTTGGTCTTCGGTGACTTTGTTCCAGCAGCGGCGTGGGATCTGTTGGGTGCGGTGGTGTGTGGTGGGTTTCTGGAAGGTGAAATGGATGCAGCGGTGGTCGGTCCAGAGGAGTTCGGTGGTGTGGCTGAAGGAGACGTGGGAGCTTGAGGAGAAGACAGGGTCTAGCGTGTGGCCGCCGGAATGGGTCAGCGTTGTGACGAGCTGTCTCAGTCCGAGGTTGGCGAGGTTGTCGATCAGGGTGGTGGAGTTGCTGTCGTTGTTGTTCTCCAGGTGAAAGTTCAGGTCTCCGAGGAGGATGTAGTCGGTGGAGGTCAGTGCGTGCGTGCTAATGAAGTCGGCGATGGAGTCGCTGAACCGGGGTCAGGGTCCAGGGGGTCTGTAGACGAGGGTGCCTCTAAGGGTGGTGTTGGGGTCCGTGTGGATCTGGAAGTGAATGTGTTCGGCGGTGCAGAGAGTGTCGTCGGTGCTGGTCGAGACCCTGATGGTGTTCTTGTGGACGATGGCGATTCCTCCTCCTACTCCGTTGGTGCGGTCTCTGCGGGTGATCTTATAGCCGTCTGGGATGGCTATGGCGATGTCGGGTGCGGAGGAGTCGTTCATCCAGGTCTTTGTCAGGAAGGCGACGTCCGGTGATGATGTGTCGAGCAGGTTCCAGAGCTCGACGGCGTGTTTGCGTGCGGAGCGGGTGTTCAGTAGGATGCATCGGAGGTGGTTGAGGTCCTTCTTGGCGGGCGCTTCGGCGGCTCTGAGGCTGGTGTAGCTGCAGTTCCGGCAGGTGAAGGGACCATGAGTGCGTTTCGGGGCGGCCTTGAAGCAGGTGTGGGTCCGTCCGGGGTTGAGAGCGTGGAGTGTGCTGGCATCGTAGCGGTGGCGGTCGTCGTGGTGAGCGCGGGGGCGCGAGGACCAGGGGTTCTGGCGCTGGGCGCGGTCCAGGCGCGGACAGGCGCAGACGGGCTTGCCTTAGGCGCGCCTTCGGCGCGCCAGCGGCACGCCCGCTGCGCGCGGCCGCCATATATGGGGAAGTGGGAGGGAGGAGCAGCTGGGAGGCGGGAGGCAGGGGCAGCGAATGGTCAGTGAAGGGGCGGGGCCACAGGGGACGCAGCGGCGGGAACCGGGAGCGGCGAGGTAACCGGGGGCAACCGGGCACAGAATCAGGGGCACAGAAGGCAAAACGGGCGCAGAATCAGGGGGCACACGAGGGGAACAGAAGGCAAAAACGGGCACAGAGTCAGGGGCACATGAGGGGAACAGAAGGCAAAGGCGGGCACAGAATCAGGGGCCTACATATAAAGCAGGTTCTTTGATGTCATGAGGGACAGTTGTGCCAAACTGGCCAATAGTCTTTAGTGTGTCAGGTGTGGTGATTCTTCACTATTGTGGATGATGTAATGGTAACCCTATTACATGTGACATAGCATACTAGACACTTATAATACAGTGGTTGTACTAAACATCACATTGGTAAGTTGGGATTCTACACAAAGAAGAGTGAGCATGTGATCCAAAATGAATAGATGCAAAAAGAACAATTGATGGACAGAATGCAGAACAATGTCATACATTCACCCCAGTACAGAGATCTGGGCCTAAATCCATCGTTTTTTTGCTCACCATGCATTCCAGTTTGGACCCAGCCATATGCAAATCAGTCTTCACCCTGCACCCAATGGGAACAGTCCAGCCCGAACTGCCAGGCCAGGTCCTCCCTGGACTGGAAACAAACATCCTAGGACCGGTTTCGGGCTTTCAGCCCTCATCAGCCAAGATAGCTTGACTCCAGTGGCATGGAGAGCACGGGACCCACGTCTGGGCATACCCGTCCCACTCGGGGTGACAAATGCAAAAAGAACAATTGATGGACAGAATGCAGAACAATGTCATACATTCACCCCAGTACAGAGATCTGGGCCTAAATCCATCGTTTATTTGCTCACCATGCCATTCTAGTTTGGACCCAGCCATATGCAAATCAGTCTTGACCCTGCACCCAATGGGAACAGTCCAGCCCGAACTGCCAGGCCAGGTCCTCCCAGGACTGGAAACAAACATCCTAGGACCGGTTGCAGGCTTTCAGCCCTCATCAGCCAGGATAGCTTGACTCCAGTGGCATGGAGAGCACGGGACCCAAGTCTGGGCATACCCGTCCCACTCGGGTGACAAATGCAAAAAGAACAATTGATGGACAGAATGCAGAACAATGTCATACATTCACCCCAGTACAGAGATCTGGGCCTAAATCCATCGTTTTTTTGCTCACCATGCCATTCCAGTTTGGACCCAGCCATATGCAAATCAGTCTGGACCCTGCACCCAATGGGAACAGTCCAGCCCGAACTGCCAGGCCAGGTCCTCCCTGGACTGGAAACAAACATCCTAGGACCGGTTTCGGGCTTTCAGCCCTCATCAGCCAGGATAGTTTGACTCCAGTGGCATGGAGAGCACGGGACCCACGTCTGGGCATACCCGTCCCACTCGGGGTGACAAATGCAAAAAGAACAATTGATGGACAGAATGCAGAACAATGTCATACATTCACCCCAGTACAGAGATCTGGGCCTAAATCCATCTTTTTATTGCTCACCATGCCATTCCAGTTTGGACCCAGCCATATGCAAATCAGTCTTGACCCTGCACCCAATGGGAACGGTCCAGCCCGAACTGCCAGGCCAGGTCCTCGCTGGACTGGAAACAAACATCCTAGGACCAGTTTCGGGCTTTCAGCCCTCATCAGCCAGGATAGCTTGACTCCAGTGGCATGGAGAGCAAGGGACCCACGTCTGGGCATACCCGTCCCACTCGGGGTGACAAATGCAAAAAGAACAATTGATGGACAGAATGCAGAACAATGTCATACATTCACCCCAGTACAGAGATCTGGGCCTAAATCCATTGTTTTTTTGATCACCATGCCATTCCAGTTTGGACCCAGCCATATGCAAATCAGTCTTGACCCTGCATCCAATGGGAACAGTCCAGCCCGAACTGCCAGGCCAGGTCCTCCCTGGACTGGAAACAAACATCCTAGGTTCGGTTTCGACTTTCAGCCCTCATCAGCCAGGATAGCTTGACTCCAGTGGCATGGAGAGCACGGGACCCACGTCTGGGCATACCTGTCCCACTCGGGGTGACAAATGCAAAAAGAACAATCGATGGACAGAATGCAGAACATTGTCATACATTCACCCCAGTACAGAGATCTGGGCCAAAATCCATCGTTTTTTTGCTCACCATGCCATTCCAGTTTGGACCCAGCCATAGGCAAATCAGTCTTGACCCTGCACCCAATGGGAACAGTCCAGCCCGAACTGCCAGGCCAGGTCCTCCCTGGACTGGAAACAAACAAGTTTCGGGCTTTCAGCCCTCATCAGCCATGATAGCTTGACTCCAGTGGCATGCATAGCACGGGACCCACGTCTGGGCATACCCGTCCCACTCGGGGTGACAAATGCAAAAAGAACAATTGATGGACAGAATGCAGAACAATGTCATACATTCACCCCAGTGCAGAGATCTGGGCCTAAATCCATCGTTTTTTTGCTCACCATGCCATTCCAGTTTGGACCCAGCCATATGCAAATCAGTCTTGACCCTGTACCCAATGGGAACAGTCCAGCCCGAACTGCCAGGCCAGGTCCTCCCTGGACTGGAAAGAAACATCCTAGGACCGGTTTCAGGCTTTCAGCCCTCATCAGCCAGGATAGCTTGACTCCAGTGTCATGGAGAGCACGGGACCCACGTCTGGCCATACCCGTCCCACTCGGGGTGACAAATGCAAAAAGAACAATTGATGGACAGAATGCAGAACAATGTCATACATTCACCCCAGTACAGAGATCTGGGCCTAAATCCATCGTTTTTGCTCTCCATGCCATTCCAGTTTGGACCCAACCATATGCAAATCAGTCTTGACCCTGCACCCAATGGGAACAGTCCAGCCCGAACTGCCAGGCCAGGTCCTCCCTGGACTGGAAACAAACATCCTAGGTTCGGTTTCGGGCTTTCAGCCCTCATCAGCCAGGATAGCTTGACTCCAGTGGCATGGAGAGCACGGGACCCACGTCTGGGCATACCTGTCCCACTCGGGGTGACAAATGCAAAAAGAACAATTGATGGACAGAATGCAGAACAATGTCATACATTCACCCCAGTACAGAGATCTGGGCCTAAATCCATTGTTTTTTGACCACCATGCCATTCCAGTTTGGACCCAGCCATATGCAAATCAGTCTTGACCCTGCACCCAATGGGAACAGTCCAGCCCGAACTGCCAGGCCAGGTCCTCCCTGGACTGGAAACAAACATCCTAGGTTCGGTTTCGGGCTTTCTGCCCTCATCAGCCAGGATAGCTTGACTCCAGTGGCATGGAGAGCACGGGACCCACGTCTGGGCATACCTGTCCCACTCGGGGTGACAAATGCAAAAAGAACAATCGATGGACAGAATGCAGAACATTGTCATACATTCACCCCAGGTCAGAGATCTGGGCCAAAATCCATCGTTTTTTTGCTCACCATGCCATTCCAGTTTGGACCCAGCCATAGGCAAATCAGTCTTGACCCTGCACCCAATGGGAACAGTCCAGCCCGAACTGCCAGGCCAGGTCCTCCCTGGACTGGAAACAAACAGTTTCGGGCTTTCAGCCCTCATCAGCCATGATAGCTTGACTCCAGTGGCATGCATAGCACGGGACCCACGTCTGGGCATACCCGTCCCACTCGGGGTGACAAATGCAAAAAGAACAATTGATGGACAGAATGCAGAACAATGTCATACAATCACCCCAGTGCAGAGATCTGGGCCTAAATCCATCGTTTTTTTGCTCACCATGCCATTCCAGTTTGGACCCAGCCATATGCAAATCAGTCTTGACCCTGTACCCAATGGGAACAGTCCAGCCCGAACTGCCAGGCCAGGTCCTCCCTGGACTGGAAAGAAACATCCTAGGACCGGTTTCAGGCTTTCAGCCCTCATCAGCCAGGATAGCTTGACTCCAGTGTCATGGAGAGCACGGGACCCACGTCTGGCCATACCCGTCCCACTCGGGGTGACAAATGCAAAAAGAACAATTGATGGACAGAATGCAGAACAATGTCATACATTCACCCCAGTACAGAGATCTGGGCCTAAATCCATCGTTTTTTTGCTCTCCATGCCATTCCAGTTTGGACCCAACCATATGCAAATCAGTCTTGACCCTGCACCCAATGGGAACAGTCCAGCCCGAACTGCCAGGCCAGGTCCTCCCTGGACTGGAAACAAACATCCTAGGTTCGGTTTCGGGCTTTCAGCCCTCATCAGCCAGGATAGCTTGACTCCAGTGGCATGGAGAGCACGGGACCCACGTCTGGGCATACCTGTCCCACTCGGGGTGACAAATGCAAAAAGAACAATTGATGGACAGAATGCAGAACAATGTCATACATTCACCCCAGTACAGAGATCTGGGCCTAAATCCATTGTTTTTTTGACCACCATGCCATTCCAGTTTGGACCCAGCCATATGCAAATCAGTCTTGACCCTGCACCCAATGGGAACAGTCCAGCCCGAACTGCCAGGCCAGGTCCTCCCTGGACTGGAAACAAACATCCTAGGTTCGGTTTCGGGCTTTCTGCCCTCATCAGCCAGGATAGCTTGACTCCAGTGGCATGGAGAGCACGGGACCCACGTCTGGGCATACCTGTCCCACTCGGGGTGACAAATGCAAAAAGAACAATCGATGGACAGAATGCAGAACATTGTCATACATTCACCCCAGTACAGAGATCTGGGCCAAAATCCATCGTTTTTTGCTCACCATGCCATTCCAGTTTGGACCCAGCCATAGGCAAATCAGTCTTGACCCTGCACCCAATGGGAACAGTCCAGCCCGAACTGCCAGGCCAGGTCCTCCCTGGACTGGAAACAAACAGTTTCGGGCTTTCAGCCCTCATCAGCCATGATAGCTTGACTCCAGTGGCATGCATAGCACGGGACCCACGTCTGGGCATACCCGTCCCACTCGGGGTGACAAATGCAAAAAGAACAATTGATGGACAGAATGCAGAACAATGTCATACATTCACCCCAGTGCAGAGATCTGGGCCTAAATCCATCGTTTTTTTGCTCACCATGCCATTCCAGTTTGGACCCAGCCATATGCAAATCAGTCTTGACCCTGTACCCAATGGGAAAAGTCCAGCCCGAACTGCCAGGCCAGGTCCTCCCTGGACTGGAAAGAAACATCCTAGGACCGGTTTCAGGCTTTCAGCCCTCATCAGCCAGGATAGCTTGACTCCAGTGTCATGGAGAGCACGGGACCCACGTCTGGCCATACCCGTCCCACTCGGGGTGACAAATGCAAAAAGAACAATTGATGGACAGAATGCAGAACAATGTCATACATTCACCCCAGTACAGAGATCTGGGCCTAAATCCATTGTTTTTTTGATCACCATGCCATTCCAGTTTGGACCCAGCCATATGCAAATCAGTCTTGACCCTGCACCCAATGGGAACAGTCCAGCCCGAACTGCCAGGCCAGGTCCTCCCTGGACTGGAAACAAACATCCTAGGATTCGGTTTCGGGCTTTCAGCCCTCATCAGCCAGGATAGCTTGACTCCAGTGGCATGGAGAGCACGGGACCCACGTCTGGGCATACCTGTCCCACTCGGGGTGACAAATGCAAAAAGAACAATTGATGGACAGAATGCAGAACATTGTCATACATTCACCCCAGTACAGAGATCTGGGCCAAAATCCATCGTTTTTTTGCTCACCATGCCATTCCAGTTTGGACCCAGCCATATGCAAATCAGTCTTGACCCTGCACCCAATGGGAACAGTCCAGCCCGAACTGCCAGGCCAGGTCCTCCCTGGACTGGAAACAAACAGTTTCGGGCTTTCAGCCCTCATCAGCCATGATAGCTTGACTCCAGTGGCATGCATAGCACGGGACCCACGTCTGGGCATACACGTCCCACTCGGGTTGACAAATGCAAAAAGAACAATTGATGGACAGAATGCAGAACAATGTCATACATTCACCCCAGTGCAGAGATCTGGGCCTAAATCCATCGTTTTTTTGCTCACCATGCCATTCCAGTTTGGACCCAGCCATATGCAAATCAGTCTTGACCCTGTACCCAATGGGAACAGTCCAGCCCGAACTGCCAGGCCAGGTCCTCCCTGGACTGGAAAGAAACATCCTAGGACCGGTTTCAGGCTTTCAGCCCTCATCAGCCAGGATAGCTTGACTCCAGTGTCATGGAGAGCACGGGACCCACGTCTGGCCATACCCGTCCCACTCGGGGTGACAAATGCAAAAAGAACAATTGATGGACAGAATGCAGAACAATGTCATACATTCACCCCAGTACAGAGATCTGGGCCTAAATCCATCGTTTTTTTGCTCACCATGCCATTCCAGTTTGGACCCAACCATATGCAAATCAGTCTTGACCCTGCACCCAATGGGAACAGTCCAGCCCGAACTGCCAGGCCAGGTCCTCCCTGGACTGGAAACAAACATCCTAGGACCGGTTTCGGGCTTTCAGCCCTCATCAGCCAGGATAGCTTGACTCCAGTGGCATGGAGAGCACGGGACCCACGTCTGGGCATACCCGTCCCACTCGGGGTGACAAATGCAAAAAGAACAATTGGTGGACAGAATGCAGAACAATGTCATACATTCACCCCAGTACAGAGATCTGGGCCTAAATCCATCTTTTTTTTGCTCACCATGCCATTCCAGTTTGGACCCAGCCATATGCAAATCAGTCTTGACCCTGCACCCAATGGGAACGGTCCATCCCGAACTGCCAGGCCAGGTCCTCGCTGGACTGGAAACAAACATCCTAGGACCGGTTTCAGGCTTTCAGCCCTCATCAGCCAGGATAGCTTGACTCCAGTGACATGGAGAGCAAGGGACCCATGTCTGGGCATACCCGTCCCACTCGGGGTGACAAATGCAAAAAGAACAATTGATGGACAGAATGCAGAACAATGTCATACATTCACCCCAGTACAGAGATCTGGGCCTAAATCCATCTTTTTTTTGCTCACCATGCCATTCCAGTTTGGACCCAGGCATATGCAAATCAGTCTTGACCCTGCACCCAATGGGAACGGTCCATCCCGAACTGCCAGGCCAGGTCCTCGCTGGACTGGAAACAAACATCCTAGGACCGGTTTCGGGCTTTCAGCCCTCATCAGCCAGGATAGCTTGACTCCAGTGACATGGAGAGCAAGGGACCCACGTCTGGGCATACCCGTCCCACTCGGGGTGACAAATGCAAAAAGAGCAATTGATGGACAGAATGCAGAACAATGTCATACATTCACCCCAGTACAGAGATCTGGGCCTAAATCCATTGTTTTTTTGATCACCATGCCATTCCAGTTTGGACCCAGCCATATGCAAATCAGTCTTGACCCTGCACCCAATGGGAACAGTCCAGCCCGAACTGCCAGGCCAGGTCCTCCCTGGACTGGAAACAAACAGTTTCGGGCTTTCAGCCCTCATCAGCCATGATAGCTTGACTCCAGTGGCATGAATAGCACGGGACCCACGTCTGGGCATACCCGTCCCACTCGGGGTGACAAATGCAAAAAGAACAATTGATGGACAGAATGCAGAACAATGTCATACATTCACCCCAGTACAGAGATCTGGGCCTAAATCCATCCTTTTTTTGCTCACCATGCCATTCCAGTTTGGACCCAACCATATGCAAATCAGTCTTGACCCTGCACCCAATGGGAACAGTCCAGCCCGAACTGCCAGGCCAGGTCCTCCATGGACTGGAAACAAACATCCTAGGACCGGTTTCGGGCTTTCAGCCCTCATCAGCCAGGATAGCTTGACTCCAGTGGCATGGAGAGCACGGGACCCACGTCTGGGCATACCCGTCCCACTCGGGGTGACAAATGCAAAAAGAACAATTGGTGGACAGAATGCAGAACAATGTCATACAGTCACAGAGATCTGGGCCTAAATCCATCTTTTTTTTGCTCACCATGCCATTCCAGTTTGGACCCAGCCATATGCAAATCAGTCTTGACCCTGCACCCAATGGGAACGGTCCAGCCCGAACTGCCAGGCCAGGTCCTCGCTGGACTGGAAACAAACATCCTAGGACCGGTTTCGGGCTTTCAGCCCTCATCAGCCAGGATAGCTTGACTCCAGTGACATGGAGAGCAAGGGACCCACGTCTGGGCATACCCGTCCCACTCGGGGTGACAAATGCAAAAAGAGCAATTGATGGACAGAATGCAGAACAATGTCATACATTCACCCCAGTACAGAGATCTGGGCCTAAATCCATTGTTTTTTTGATCACCATGCCATTCCAGTTTGGACCCAGCCATATGCAAATCAGTCTTGACCCTGCACCCAATGGGAACAGTCCAGCCCGAACTGCCAGGCCAGGTCCTCCCTGGACTGGAAACAAACAGTTTCGGGCTTTCAGCCCTCATCAGCCATGATAGCTTGACTCCAGTGGCATGAATAGCACGGGACCCACGTCTGGGCATACCCGTCCCACTCGGGGTGACAAATGCAAAAAGAACAATTGATGGACAGAATGCAGAACAATGTCATACATTCACCCCAGTACAGAGATCTGGGCCTAAATCCATCCTTTTTTGCTCACCATGCCATTCCAGTTTGGACCCAACCATATGCAAATCAGTCTTGACCCTGCACCCAATGGGAACAGTCCAGCCCGAACTGCCAGGCCAGGTCCTCCCTGGACTGGAAACAAACATCCTAGGACCGGTTTCGGGCTTTCAGCCCTCATCAGCCAGGATAGCTTGACTCCAGTGGCATGGAGAGCACGGGACCCACGTCTGGGTATACCCGTCCCACTCGGGGTGACAAATGCAAAAAGAACAATTGGTGGACAGAATGCAGAACAATGTCATACATTCACAGAGATCTGGGCCTAAATCCATCTTTTTTTTGCTCACCATGCCATTCCAGTTTGGACCCAGCCATATGCAAATCAGTCTTGACCCTGCACCCAATGGGAACGGTCCAGCCCGAACTGCCAGGCCAGGTCCTCGCTGGACTGGAAACAATCATCCTAGGACCGGTTTCGGGCTTTCAGCCCTCATTAGCCAGGATAGCTTGACTCCAGTGGCATGGAGAGCAAGGGACCCACGTCTGGGCATACCCGTCCCACTCGGGGTGACAAATGCAAAAAGAACAATTGATGGACAGAATGCAGAACAATGTCATACATTCACCCCAGTACAGAGATCTGGGCCTAAATCCATTGTTTTTTTGATCACCATGCCATTCCAGTTTGGACCCAGCCATATGCAAATCAGTCTTGACCCTGCACCCAATGGGAACAGTCCAGCCCGAACTGCCAGGCCAGGTCCTCCCTGGACTGGAAACAAACATCCTAGGTTCGGTTTCGGGCTTTCAGCCCTCATCATAAAGGATAGCTTGACTCCAGTGGCATGGAGAGCACGGGTCCCACGTCTGGGCATACCTGTCCCACTCGGGGTGACAAATGCAAAAAGAACAATCGATGGACAGAATGCAGAACATTGTCATACATTCACCCCAGTACAGAGATCTGGGCCAAAATCCATCGTTTTTTTGCTCACCATGCCATTCCAGTTTGGACCCAGCCATAGGCAAATCAGTCTTGACCCTGCACCCAATGGGAACAGTCCAGCCCGAACTGCCAGGCCAGGTCCTCCCTGGACTGGAAACAAACAGTTTCGGGCTTTCAGCCCTCATCAGCCATGATAGCTTTACTCCAGTGGCATGCATAGCACGGAACCCACGTCTGGGCATACCCGTCCCACTCGGGGTGACAAATGCAAAAAGAACAATTGATGGACAGAATGCAGAACAATGTCATACATTCACCCCAGTGCAGAGATCTGGGCCTAAATCCATCGTTTTTTTGCTCACCATGCCATTCCAGTTTGGACCCAGCCATATGCAAATCAGTCTTGACCCTGTACCCAATGGGAACAGTCCAGCCCGAACTGCCATGCCAGGTCCTCCCTGGACTGGAAAGAAACATCCTAGGACCGGTTTCAGGCTTTCAGCCCTCATCAGCCAGGATAGCTTGACTCCAGTGTCATGGAGAGCACGGGACCCACGTCTGGCCATACCCGTCCCACTCGGGTGACAAATGCAAAAAGAATAATTGATGGACAGAATGCAGAACAATGTCATACATTCACCCCAGTACAGAGATCTGGGCCTAAATCCATCGTTTTTTGCTCACCATGCCATTCCAGTTTGGACCCAACCATATGCAAATCAGTCTTGACCCTGCACCCAATGGGAACAGTCCAGCCCGAACTGCCAGGCCAGGTCCTCCCTGGACTGGAAACAAACATCCTAGGACCGGTTTCGGGCTTTCAGCCCTCATCAGCCAGGATAGCTTGACTCCAGTGGCATGGAGAGCACGGGACCCACGTCTGGGCATACCCGTCCCACTCGGGGTGACAAATGCAAAAAGAACAATTGGTGGACAGAATGCAGAACAATGTCATACATTCACCCCAGTACAGAGATCTGGGCCTAAATCCATCCTTTTTTTCCTCACCATGCCATTCCAGTTTGGACCCAGCCATATGCAAATCAGTCTTGACCCTGCACCCAATGGGAACGGTCCAGCCCGAACTGCCAGGCCAGGTCCTCGCTGGACTGGAAACAAACATCCTAGGACCGGTTTCGGGCTTTCAGCCCTCATCAGCCAGGATAGCTTGACTCCAGTGGCATGGAGAGCAAGGGACCCACGTCTGGGCATACCCGTCCCACTCGGGGTGACAAATGCAAAAAGAACAATTGATGGACAGAATGCAGAACAATGTCATACATTCACCCCAGTACAGAGATCTGGGCCTAAATCCATTGTTTTTTTGATCACCATGCCATTCCAGTTTGGACCCAGCCATATGCAAATCAGTCTTGACCCTGCACCCAATGGGAACAGTCCAGCCCGAACTGCCAGGCCAGGTCCTCCCTGGACTGGAAACAAACATCCTAGGTTCGGTTTCGGGCTTTCAGCCCTCATCAGCCAGGATAGCTTGACTCCAGTGGCATGGAGAGCACGGGACCCACGTCTGGGCATACCTGTCCCACTCGGGGTGACAAATGCAAAAAGAAATATTGATGGACAGAATGCAGAACAATGTCATACATTCACCCCAGTACAGAGATCTGGGCCTAAATCCATCGTTTTTTTGCTCACCATGCCATTCCAGTTTGAACCCAGCCATAGGCAAATCAGTCTTGACCCTGCACCCAATGGGAACAGTCCAGCCCGAACTGCCAGGCCAGGTCCTCCCTGGACTGGAAACAAACATCCTAGGACCGGTTTCAGGCTTTCAGCCCTCATCAGCCAGGATAGCTTGACTCCAGTGTCATGGAGAGCACGGGACCCACGTCTGGGCATACCCGTCCCACTCGGGGTGACAAATGCAAAAAGAACAATTGATGGACAGAATGCAGAACAATGTCATACATTCACCCCAGTACAGAGATCTGGGCCTAAATCCATCGTTTTTTTGCTCACCATGCCATTCCAGTTTGGACCCAACCATATGCAAATCAGTCTTGACCCTGCACCCAATGGGAACAGTCCAGCCCGAACTGCCAGGCCAGGTCCTCCCTGGACTGGAAACAAACATCCGAGGACCGGTTTCGGGCTTTCAGCCCTCATCAGCCAGGATAGCTTGACTCCAGTGGCATGGAGAGCACGGGACCCACGTCTGGGCATACCCGTCCCACTCGGGGTGACAAATGCAAAAAGAACAATTGGTGGACAGAATGCAGAACAATGTCATACATTCACCCCAGTACAGAGATCTGGGCCTAAATCCATCTTTTTTTTGCTCACCATGCCATTCCAGTTTGGACCCAGCCATATGCAAATCAGTCTTGATCCTGCACCCAATGGGAACGGTCCAGCCCGAACTGCCAGGCCAGGTCCTCGCTGGACTGGAAACAAACATCCTAGGACCGGTTTCGGGCTTTCAGCCCTCATCAGCCAGGATAGCTTGACTCCAGTGGCATGGAGAGCAAGGGACCCACGTCTGGGCATACCCGTCCCACTCGGGGTGACAAATGCAAAAAGAACAATTGATGGACAGAATGCAGAACAATGTCATACATTCACCCCAGTACAGAGATCTGGGCCTAAATCCATTGTTTTTTGATCACCATGCCATTCCAGTTTGGACCCAGCCATATGCAAATCAGTCTTGACCCTGCACCCAATGGGAACAGTCCAGCCCGAACTGCCAGGCCAGGTCCTCCCTGGACTGGAAACAAACATCCTAGGTCCGGTTTCGGGCTTTCAGCCCTCATCAGCCAGGATAGCTTGACTCCAGTGGCATGGAGAGCACGGGACCCACGTCTGGGCATACCTGTCCCACTCGGGGTGACAAATGCAAAAAGAACAATTGATGGACAGAATGCAGAACAATGTCATACATTCACCCCAGTACAGAGATCTGGGCCTAAATCCATCGTTTTTTTGCTCACCATGCCATTCCAGTTTGGACCCAGCCATATGCAAATCAGTCTTGACCCTGCACCCAATGGGAACAGTCCAGCCCGAATTGCCAGGCCAGGTCCTCCCTGGACTGGAAACAAACATCCTAGGTTCGGTTTCGGGCTTTCAGCCCTCATCAGCCAGGATAGCTTGACTCCAGTGGCATGGAGAGCACGGGACCCACGTCTGGGCATACCTGTCCCACTCGGGGTGACAGATGCAAAAAGAACAATTGATGGACAGAATGCAGAACAATGTCATACATTCACCCCAGTACAGAGATCTGGGCCTAAATCCATCGTTTTTTTGCTCACCATGCCATTCCAGTTTGGACCCAGCCATATGCAAATCAGTCTTGACCCTGCACCCAATGGGAACAGTCTAGCCCAAACTGCCAGGCCAGGTCCTCCCTGGACTGGAAACAAACATCCTAGGACCGGTTTCGGGCTTTCAGCCCTCATCAGCTAGGATAGCTTGACTCCAGTGGCATGGAGAGCACGGGACCCACGTCTGGGCATAATCGTCCCACTCGGGGTGACAAATGCAAAAAGAACAAATCATGGACAGAATGCAGAACAATGTCATACATTCACCCCAGTACAGAGATCTGGGCCTAAATCCATCGTTTTTTTGCTCACCATGCCCTTCCAGTTTGGACCCAGCCATATGCAAATCAGTCTTGACCCTGTACCCAATGGGAACAGTCCAGCCCGAACTGCCAGGCCAGGTCCTCCCTTGACTGGAAAGAAACATCCTAGGACCGGTTTCAGGCTTTCAGCCCTCATCAGCCAGGATAGCTTGACTCCAGTGGCATGGAGAGCACGGGACCCACGTCTGGGCATACCCGTCCCACTCGGGGTGACAAATGCAAAAAGAACAATTGATGGACAGAATGCAGAACAATGTCATACATTCACCCCAGTACAGAGATCTGGGCCTAAATCCATCGTTTTTTTGCTCACCATGCCATTCCAGTTTGGACCCAACCATATGCAAATCAGTCTTGACCCTGCACCCAATGGGAACAGTCCAGCCCGAACTGCCAGGCCAGGTCCTCCCTGGACTGGAAACAAACATCCTAGGACCTGTTTCGGGCTTTCAGCCCTCATCAGCCAGGATAGCTTGACTCCAGTGGCATGGAGAGCACGGGACCCACGTCTGGGCATACCCGTCCCACTCGGGGTGACAAATGCAAAAAGAACAATTGATGGACAGAATGCAGAACAATGTCATACATTCACCCCAGTACAGAGATCTGGGCCTAAATCCATCGTTTTTTTGCTCACCATGCCATTCCAGTTTGGACCCAGCCATATGCAAATTAGTCTTGACCCTGCACCCAATGGGAATAGTCCAGCCCGAACTGCCAGGCAAGGTCCTCCCTGGACTGGAAACAAACATCCTAGGACCGTTTTCGGGCTTTCAGCCCTCATCAGCCAGGATAGCTTGACTCCAGTGGCATGGAGAGCACTGGACCCACGTCTGGGCATACCCGTCCCACTCGGGGTGACTAATGCAAAAAGAACAATGCCGTCCATCAATTGTTTATCTTTTGCTTTCTCGCCCTAAGTGCTGGGGGACTGGGGGTGGATGTTTTGATTTGTTCTGCATTCCGTCCATCAATTGTGTGTCTTTTGCCAAAATTAATAGAGACATCAGAATTAATGGCTACATTTTGGAATCAAAACATATCCGAATTGTGTTTACCATCAGAAATACTGTTTTATACAAGTTAAAAGTGACAGATTTTCATGATGTCTTACTCCTTCACAAATGTGTGACACATAATTGTGATACCCATACACTTTTTGTTACACATTGGTGACAGAATAACACATACCCAAAACCATTTCTCACTGTCCTTTGTCATGTCAAGATGATAAGTCAATGATGAAGTAAAATGGGAAACTTAAACGGATTTTGGGAGATTGAATGTTCCATCACATATATGTAGGCGCATCCCACCAGGAAAACTCAAAATCAGGCAAAATTCATGACTCATTAGGCAAGAAGTCATTTGTCAATCCACCCAAACATTTATTTCTTACTGTCTTCAACAGCGTAGGTATCTACATAATATGTGATACATTGCTAAGCCACTTCAGTACAGATTTACAATTTCTGTTGATGCTTTTGGTTGTTCATCTTGGTTAGAGCTGAGATCACAACTCGAACCTCAGACAAGGGCTTCATGTCTGCATTGCATTGCCATCTTCTTCTGTTCATTTCTTACGCCACCATATTTTTTCAAACATTAGTACAGTGTCTTCACTATAATCCTTTCTGTCTCAGAAATGTATGTTTTTTTCTTTTTATTAAGTTTAAGGAGTGGGCAGGAGTGAAACAGAGATAAGGCGAAGTGAATGGGATTAAGGTGCCATATAAGTTACATGATGGCAGAATAAATCAAAAGGAGGAGCAAAGAATCAGTCTGTATATATGGCTATAGCTCTTATACATTGGTCTTTCCTAAATGAAGATGCACTGACATAGTTGGACAACGGAGGCAGAGCAATACTAATAAAAATAACAAGAGAGAATACAGGGCTCATGAAAATAATGGTTAAAAGAGGAATTAAGGGCTTCATAAGGCACTACAAATACAAATAACATCCTTGATCAGTATCTTACTTGCAAGGAAACTATTAAATATACTTGTAAATTTTGTCTCCTTGTTCTATAATACATAGACGTTGGTGCTGATTTAGGATGTTGCCGAATTTAGACATCAGGGAAAAGTAGTGGATATCTCATCCACTAATTTAGAGAGCATAGACATCTATAAACTCTAATTAAGGCAAACAGGACAACAACCACTTTTTGGTGGCTCCCTTGCAGCCACCAAACTTAAACGCAGGCCCTCTGTAATGGAAGTGCCAAAGACATGCATAAAACCTGTGTAATGAAATGAATAGTGTCTCAAAAATTGTTTAGTTCAGCAATCACTGCAAAATATCCCATCCTTATACTAGCTACTCTCTGCCTATAGTGTGTGCAAGAAATCCTCCTGTTAGCCTCATGAGGGAGAGTCACCTTGATATATACCAGGGCTCAGGTACCACAATGCCCTTTCCAGGAAAACTCCGCAGAGGCAAATTAACAATATTGTTAAACCTTTCTTTTCACACCCATTGGTAAGATGTGCAGAGCACAGATTTACGAACTAATAATGCAGCACAGTAAAACTGAACAAAGACCAAAACCAAGTTCACAAAAGGAAAAATACATTTTCTAACCTGGAATTCCATAGAAAATAGTGTTATGCTGTTGAAAAAGGTTGAAGAATCATACAAATGTAGCTATATTTTATTGAAAGAGGAGAAAAGGTCAATGTGAATTGCAGGTGCACGGCCTTCGAAGATTTGGGTATGTGCCTGGCTGAAAAAAGTTGCATCCGGACTTAAGGATCTGATTTGGAGATTGGTGGTAACTAAAGATTCTCGAATTTACAGAGGAAAATCGAAATACTAATTTAGGGGAGATGATGGGGCATAATAGAAAGAGCTGCCCGCTTTCGAGCTGGGGATCAAGGGGCATATTATCAAGAACGGCGTTAAAATTATCGCCGGTTTAGCGGCAGAAAACTGCAGCTAAAGCGGCGATAATGGGCTTGATAATATGCCCTGGAGAATTCCAATAGAAGCCCATGTTCACACCAGAACATGGACTTCTATTGGAATTCTCAAGGGCATATTATCAAGCCCATTATCACCGCTTTAGTGGCAGTTTTCTGCCGCTAAACCGGCGATAATTTTTAACGCCGTTCTTGATAATATGCCCCCAAGTTTGAGTGCTGGCCACAGCTCAACATCCTGTGATTCTGGGCAAATCACCTAGGTCCTGATTTAGATTTCGGCGGACAGGTTACTCCATCACAATAGTGACGGATATCCCATCTGCCGAAATATAAATCCCTTAGGAATTTATGGGATTTATATTTCGGAGGATGGGATATCCATCCCCTTTGTGACAGAGTAATCCGTCTTCTGAAATCTAAATCAGGGCCTTAATCTTCCAATGACTATAAAAAAAGATAATGTGTAATGTAACTTGTACTCATGTAAAGTGCTCGAATACCTTTGCGTTGAATTTGCGCTATATAAAACTGAAAGAAATATAAGAGAAGAATTTACCATAGGAAGCTCCTCTGCTATGTTTTCTACATGCTGAAAGTTTTTGCTTTCATCTTGGAGGTTTTAAAGCTACCACCAAACCCAAAGCACTGATTCAGAGTAGTTTGAAAAAGGTTGAGGTATTTACCCCATTTGGTAAATGTCCTTACCCCCTGGTGAGGTATTTACACAGTGCAGTAAATACTTCCTATCACAGGTTTTTACTTGGAAGTGAGGAATATTATGCAGAATTGTTATTTCACATGTCAAATTCCACATTTTTACTTTTTTTCTGGATCTTTCTTCTGATAAATATCTTCAGACTTAATCTGCTGAAATCTTTTAAGGAAAATCATTTGAGGTGTGGGGAGGGAGGGTGCTTGATGATTAGCACACAACTAAAATGTTGCTCCATATCCAAAGTTTAATTTCCACAGAAATCCGAATTTCTCCCCGAGCTCATAATCAGGACCTAACTCGGGCCCATTGCCTTTTTTACAGAAATGTCCTCTCTAAAACAAGTTATTGTAATTATTAATTAGTACTTATGAATGTGAAAATGTATCTGACATGCCTTTCAGAGGCTTCGATAGGTGTGGAGGAAGCTTGCCGTGGAGAGTACTCTTGAAGTGAAAATGTCCAATCACATTACAGCTTTTCAACTATCGTAAACAGGTGCTAGAACATCAAAAGTCCAATAGGAGAACTATAGATGCCACAGATGTAGTTTGCGTAAGCGTGACATTTTCATAATTTCAGTGTAATTATGAGTGACATTTTCTCACGAGCAAAATCAAGCAATGAAGGCGAGGGAAACATATAAATATCAGAAATTACACCCATTTGAGCAACGAGGTAATTTAGGAGGATCTTAAAACATCTGCAAAGTACCAGACATACCGGCCAAGATTGCTTATGTGTGATATTTTCATGGTTCAAGTGCACTTATGAGTGACATTTAACTGCCTAATGTGTGACACTTAGAGTGACACTTTCTTGTGAGTAAAGCCAAGCAATAAAGTGCATATAAAAGATAAATACCAGAAATTACACCCTTGGAGCAATGAGAATTTCTAAAAATATTTTGAAACTGCGACAAAACACCTGAAATTGAACATTAACACTTATTTTATAATGAACATTAAGGGCCTCATTTGGATCTCGGTCAGAAAGCCTCTGACTGCAGGTCAGAGGCTTTCCGACCAACATCTAAGGTTTGAGTTCCGACCGCCTAATAACAATGTAGGCGGTCGGAAGTCAAATTGGACGGCCATTCCGGATGGCCTCAAGGAGCCCGTCGGCCAGTTGGAACCACAAGTAATCCCTTAAGGATGGCGTTTCTGCCGTTGGGATTACGATGTCGGTTTCCCACAGGCTTTTCATGTCGAGCTTTCCGACATGAAAAGCCTGTCGGAAAGTGACTTTGGGGGCCCCTAGTAGGGCCCCCATGCCCTGCGGCCTCTGGTTTTAGGCTAGGGGGGCCCGCCCCCCTGTAAATCCCTGCACCGTGTGGCAGGCACCATGGGGTGCCTGCTACACGGTGCATGGATTTACACAAACACCCATTTCTCTATGGGAGCTTGTGCTGCAGGCAGAAACTGGCCGCAGCACAACCTCCCATAGAGAAATGGGAGTTTGCGACCGCACCATGTGCGGTTGCATTTTAATCAGGTCGTCGGACCGCTGACCTACAGTCGGTCGGTTCCAACACTGAAACGGTGTCGGGCGGACTTGTAATAAGGCCCTAAATGTCTGTATATTTTGCATCAGCCTATTTAATATTGCATGTAATACAATTTTAAAACAATGTGCATATTGCATTCTCATAGCACTATAACAGAGAAGTCACTATCCCCACTGCGTCAATCAAGCCTCAATTCTGTTTCTGATTGCATAAAAAACCTCTGCAGAGAATGCATTAAGCAAAGGAAGTATCACAACGTCAGTGTAAAATAATGTGATTTCGCTCAATTTCATTAATTTGTATTTTATTTAGATGTGTGGTTATTTTGTATGAAGTTACTCAAAGACGAAATGGTTATAGATTATTTGTCCCTTGTTTCTATTTTTTGTGAGACCTTGGCTGCTAAAGCCCTTAGATTCTTTATGACCTCTGCAGTTTTATATTTCACCAGAAGTTAAACCGGTTTTAGTGCGACATTTGATGTTAAAGTCAACAGGTATTTAGGAGTAGATTACAACTAAAATCCACCCAGCACAGTTTTTCCAGATGGAGACATCGTTACAGTCTCAAAGGAATGCATGATTAGAACAGAACAAGAGTGCCCCACACATAACACAGGAATGTGTTCAAGACATGAGAGCAGCATTAGGCATGATGCATCACTGAAGATTTGCATGCCGAAAAAATACACAAGCAAAGAAAAAATTATAAAGAGTGTCTCACTGTGACTCCTCACGCAATTACAGTGTGTTGTGTCCTAGTGCTATGTAACGCTGCTGCAGAGGTCTGTTAAAGATATGGCAGAGTTGCTGTACAGTCAAAAAGCAGTGTGTGACTCATGATTGCTGCCAGTGAGCGCTTCATCAACTTGCTGTTTCATGGGCTGGGAGGTGCTGGGACTGAAGTTCTTCGGCCAGGCTGGGGAGGCGAGGCCTGAATTGAATTTGGACAGTGACGAGTCACAGGCGGCTCTATCTTTCTAGCACAGGAAGATCTCACTCTGGCTGGCTGGCAGCAGTGACTCTAAGGGGGGTATGTACAAGGAAGTGGAGGAGAGAGGCGTTAGCCTTCCTGGCTTAACTCCTCTCTCCTCCACTTCTGAAACGCAAGGCTGCACCATATTTACAAGAATGTGGTGCAGCCTTGTGTTTCCCCATGTGATGGCGCTAAGTTTAGCAACTTAGCACCAACGCAGGCACCCTTGCACCAGAGTGCAAGGGTGTCTGCATGCAGGGGAGGATTGTTTATGTGTAGGAAGGTGTCCCTTCCTGCACATAAACAATCCTAGAAATGCCATTCTGTCACTTTCATGCGTGCTGCTTCATGCAGCACACATGAAAGTGACAAAATGGAATTTTTTTAAAGTTTGTTTATGTACAGGAAGGGACACCTTCCTGTACATAAACATACAATGGCATTCTGCTTTTTCCATGTGTCCTGCACAAGGCAGCACACATGGAAAAAGCAAAAACAAGGAGAAGTAATGCATTTCTCCTCGTTTCACCAGCTTACAACCAGTTTTTATCTGGTCTTAATTTTGGTGCTGCCTCCTATGTACGCCACCCTTGTACATAGGGGGCAGCATCAATATGAATGGGTGTTGCTGTGGAACGCCCACCGCCATACCCACTGCCCACTCCTTTCACGCTAAGCATAGCGTGAAAGGGGGCCTTATGTACAAGGCAGCGTTAAGTGGCTTAACGCTGCCTTGTACATAAGGCACAGCCCCTATCGCCACCACAACGTCAATATAGGTGATGTTTTGGTGGCGATAGGGGCTTGTACATATGCCCCTAAATATTTTAATAATTTCTATGTAAACAATCGCAATTGTAAATGGCAATTGTGACTTGCACAGACAAAATTATTCAAATATTTTAGTGTCATTGCTGCCAGTCAGCCGGCCTCCAGTGCTTAGAGAACCCCCTGCATGTCAGAGGCTAGTTGGGGTGAAAATCTACTCCTGCATTCCCATGCCAGCCAACCACTCCCTCTTCCATGACTCACAGGTTAGTTGTCCCGCCCGTGCTGGGTAGGGCAGCAGCTACAAGTGTGTGTTGGAGACGGCATGGGCGGGGCCGCAGAGGGAGCACAATTTGTTGGTTTTGTAGTAAATGTAAAACAATGTATCCTACTGTGCCGGCCCACGCAGTGCTTGTTTCTTAGAAGTACCCGTACTCTCCAATTAAATGTATTACGTCTCTCTTGAAAAGTGCAGGTACTCTCCCTCTCAAAATAAAAAAGTGCCAGTACTCTGTACCGGACAGTACCGGCCCATTTAAAGCACTGGGCCCACGTCACAATAACAAGTCAGAGTACCCTGCAAGGTAAAGTGCTTTATGGTCAGAGCAGCAGTGCATGCATAGATTAAGGGCTGAGCTCTAGTTTTGTTTTTCTAAGCACCACATGATCCCCAAAGTATGTCAGGGTACTCTCTATCCGTGACTAATGTATTTTAATGTGGTATTGCAGACACCAGCATTAAAATGCATTAGTCTAACCCCTGATGTGTGGTACTTGGCAGGGCAGGAGAACCAGAGGCATTTTCACATGCCTGTAGGAAAGCATTAAATAGTAGACTCTCTAGAATTAGGTGTCTGTCTAAATGGAAATATCTTCCTCCGTGCATCTGACTCTTAGAGATGTCAAGCTTTGTAAAGTTTCTGAAGCATTAAGTGTTGACTAAGAAGTGTCCTTTTTGCTCGCTCTTATGAAATTTGTCAACGGACAGTCTGGTCATCACTAAGCTGCTAGAATCACTCCATTTATTCTGGAGCCGAGAGGCTTGGAGTTCATTTCCCAGAATTCACCCATGGCAGGTAAACGGGATCACAATTTCATATTCATTATGTCGTGGGCAAGAAATAGGCAAGCAGTGCTGTGTTAAATATTAAAATGCTGCTAACAAATTTAATTTGTTAACTATATAGCATAACTAAAGTGAACTAATGTATATTTTAATGAATATCGATTAAATCTAAAAATGTAATTAGCCTATGATGTGTTTAGAACTTTCTGTATTTGAACTAAAGTACAATAAATACAAATAATGTGAAAAAGACCCAAATGTTTCTCTAGGTGAAGACCAATTTAGATTGGTCAGAAAAGTATCTTGCGTGTAAATAAATAGCCATAATCGTCTACAGTATTGCAATTTGATGAATATTTCATATAGAAATCACAGTTACCTGTTTCACTGCACATTTGGTTAGGTAGAGTCTTAGGGGTATATTCACAAGAACGTGTGATAACTACCGCAAGAGTAGCATAACGCAACTTTCAATAACGCAGCCTATCACGGGAAAATAACCCTGTGTCAACGTGGAATTCACAACAAGGCAGTACCATGCGATAGCCTGCCGACACCGCGGACAAAGTCCGCGATACAACCACCACGATGGAGATAAAAACACAAACCACAACACCAAAAAACACGCGATGGGCCAAAGCGCGATGAGGAAGCCTGCGACAAGCAGCGCCAGGCCTGCAACAAACACCTGGCAGGCGTCAGAAACCTCCATAAAAGCAGAAAAAAAAACCCACACACAAACTGACCAACACACAAGCACCATGGAGGCAGCCGGAGCAGGCGCAGAGGACCAGCGCAACCCCACAAGCACCTCGGACGACCAGCCTGGGACCTCGGGGACAGGGAAGGGCAAGGACAAGAAGACCAGGAAGACCAAGTTCAGTCCGCAGGCGAACAGGATCATAGTCACGGAGGTGATGGAACACCATCAACAACTCTTCATCACCTCCAACGTGTCATTGGGCACCAAAAATGGAATATGGCGGGACATCGTCGACAAGGTGAATGCTGTCGGAGAGCACAAGCGGACAATGGACGAGGTCAAGAGGCGATGGAATGACATCAAGCGGAAGACCAAGGATAAACTCTCCGCCAAACTAAAGGCAGCAACGCAGACCAGAGGTGGGGGCCCAGCGCCACAGCTGGAGCTGGATGACATGGAGGAGCTGGTGTCGACAGTCATCAGTGTGGAGACTGTGGCCGGAGTCGGGGGACCAGACACTGCTCCACAGGACACAACACAACAGCAACAGGGTGAGTGACCACCAGGTACTGGGGGACGGGGAGATGGCCACAATGGCACACATGCACAAGCAAGCAGGGCACAGTGCACACTCCACAATCACTCTGGGTCCTCGCCCAGACCCACACACTGTCACAATGTACAATGCCATGCTGTCTGAATGTCAACCTGTACCATGCGGCTACATACATGTGGACACATTGTAATACACCATTTCCCCTTCACATCGCAGGGCATCTTCAACACCTCCTGCAGAGCAGTCACAGCCACCCTTCACTGATGACGAGGAGGAGGACAACACCAGCATCGACATCCAAACCATCCGACACCTCATTGACCACTTCCGCAACTCACCTCCAGGATCAGGGCAGCCCAGCCACATCCATGAGACCCCACCCACCAGCCAAACCACCCAGCAGGAGGCACCCACAGCCCCGGCACCCTCCCAAGACCCCCAGGAACAAAAAATGGCCTTCCAACGCCGTGTGCTGGAGGGCCAGAGGGAGACCGCCGAGCAGGTGCGGGTGGGGTTCGAGCTCATGGCTACCAAACTGGACGCCATCCTTGGGTGTCTATGTCCACACCATGGTCTCCAGCGAGCCCTGACTGACATCTCTGGAGTCATGACGCAGAGGGAAAAATACCTGTCCGCTCACAGTGGCCCCAGCGATGCCAGCCTTGAGCTGGCACACATGCGGAGGCTCATGGAGGACATGGTGCGGATGGAGGCGGAAAGGATGGCAGCCGCCGCTGCACATCAGCAAAATGTAGCTGGGATCTACCGTGCCCTGCATGTCCTCGTCATGGCATTGCTGCCACAAAGCGTGGCGATGATGAATGCTGCTGCCCCCACACCATCCACATCTCCGCCCCCTGGTGTGTCAGTGACTCCCGGTGCGGCAGGCGTACCCACTCCGGCACCTGATGTGTCACTGCCACACAGTGCGGCCGACAATCCTCCTCCGGCCCCTGATGAGTCAGTGGCACACAGTGCCGCAGCCGGCACTGCAACACCCACAGGTGGGGCAGGGCACACACCCGGGGACGAGGAAGTGGATGGGACTGTGGTCAGGAGGACCAGGCACTAGCATCCATTACCGCCACCTTGCCTGTTTCTGCTTGGTGCCGCACATGACCTCAAGACCTGCCACTGACCCCTATACACTCCGAGGCACTCACCTTGGACAGCGACATGGACTGCCACATGCTGTTTGACGACCAATGACACGGCAGACAGACTGCGGACTGTACCCTTCCTCTTCCGCAGTACAGGTCATCCCGGGATGGACACTGGCTGGCCCTCCACAGGCCCATATTGTGTGGTGTGCTCGGCATTGCCCTGTACAGCTCCAGCTGCATGACTGCACTGGATGTGCAAATAAACATCCAGTGACGCACTGCTGTGTAATGTCTTACGTCATTCCTGTGTGGATGTGTGGATGAATGTGGGGACAGTGCCTTCCCTTGCGTCAATGATGTTCATCCTGTGGGATGCCAGTAAGGGGGTGTGACATTGCATCTTGTGTAGCGGGTTCAGTGAACACTGCAGCAGGGACACATGCATCAGTCACTTCCTTGTCCAGACATGGACTGGACCATGCCCAGAGCCCACGAGTCATTGTTGCAAGCCCTGTGCTGGTCCGGCGTACAGCAGGCCAGTCCACTCCGCTTACGTCCCGAGGGGGGCCCTCATTGGTACCCGTCGCAGCCGTACTCGCTGGTGGTGTGCAGGTCACTGGTCCAGTCATCAGCATGTCACAGCCACTCCCTCAGGGCAGGTTTTCACACACACCACACCCATCCGGCACAGGCGTCACAGGCCATGTGACTCCGCCAACATAAGGGTCCTACGACGTCACATTCCCCTCTTCCGGTGGTGACTGGATGACGGACGCCTCACGGTTCACACTCATATAGGGCCCATGAGTTGCTGCGCACAGGGTTAGTGGCATCCGAGGCCTTGAGTACGGCACGGGCCTACCACCACGTGGCGCAGACTGGGGTTGCACAGGGTTAGTTGCATCCGAGGCCTTGAGTACGGCACGGGCCTACCACCATGTGGCGCAGACTGGGGTTGCACAGGGTTAGTGGCATCCGAGGCCTTGAGTACGGCACGGGCCTACCACCACGTGGCGCAGACTGGGGTTGCACAGGGTTAGTGGCACCAGAGGCCTTGTGGACGGCACAGGCACCCCGCCACGGGATGGTGACTTTGGGTGCACTGAGTCAGTGGCACCTTGAGCTGCTGAGCGGGTGTGCAGCCTGCGATGATGCCCCGTCCCGGCGGTCCAGACAGCTCAGGTTTTGTGTGCCCTGCTGGACCGCAGTGTAGGCCAGAGCCAGCGGGCAGCGCGGGCCTACCGCCCCGTGGCGTCGCTTACGGGATGCCAGAGTTGGTGGCACCCATTGGGCTGAGCGGGTGTGCAGCCTGCGATGGTGCCGGGTATGTCCTCTGCCATGGAGTAATCAAGACCCAGCACCAAACGTGAGACCTGGTGGCCTGCGAGCGGGGCTGCATGATGTGGAGGGTGCCATGTCCGCGGGCCCCGGGCTTGTGGCTTGCAGCGGCACGTGGTGGGACCTCCTGTCTACGCGCCGGTGGCGGAAGGTGAGCATTGAGGCCTGGGTGTGCATGGGTGGGCATACTCCGATGGGCGGCGGGAGAGGTTGGGGTGCCTCTGCCTGGGTGTGCATGGGCGGGCAGGCGATGTCTTGTGCAAGTGTGTGTACTGTGCCAGTCAAATCAAATTCAAATCTTTATTTGATCAGGTTAAAAGTGATCATAAAATCTCAATGAATACACAGTCTTAATAATTCATCAAAATCCCAATTTGCAACCCCCACACAATACAATCATTTCATATGTTAAAATGCTACCATTAAATTGTCACATGCTTAGCTCACAGATCTTCCCTTCCTCTTTTTTAAGCAAGCCCATAGGAAAGTTGCTACCCGATAACAAACCAAGGGGTCCTGTAGCGATTTAAAAAAATATAATGCCACCCAACACTGTTTAAAATTCCTTTGTTTATTAAATTGGTATTAGGTAGTCTTTCCTTTCCTTTTCATAGAGCTTGCAGAATAAGACTAGGTGCAGTTCTGATTGTAGTGAGAGGTTATCGCATGGGCACACACCTAGATCTGAGTATCTATATGTTTTATCGGGGTACCCTAGCATCAGCGGAATCATTTGCATGCGAAACCTCAATAATATATGTCTGTGTTGCGGCCATGTGACATTTACTAAATAGGAAAACCCCCCCTCAAATAATTGCGGGTTTTGGCGGTATAAACGAACTACTTCCTTCTCTCTCTGGCTTTCTTTTTGCTCATACTCATACCTTAGTAAAAACATGTTGGTGACCTTTTGTTTAGAGACCTTTCTGCATGCCAGTGGGTCCTCAAACAATTCAGGGAGACGAATCTCCTGTAACACTGACTCCACATAGCTGAGCCATTTAGACCTTTTCCACTTGTCCATGCTTAAACAACTCTTAATTATTTTTTGAGTGAGAGGGACAGTATCTCTCCGCCAAACTGAGTGCCAAAGGAGAATTGGGGCTAGCTGAATTGAGTCTGTAATATAAGGCAAGCCCAATTCCAGGTGTAGAATGTAGTTCGATGAGGAGAGGGGGAGGCCTACGATAGATTTGAAAAATCTGTTCTCAATGATTTGCAAGAGTGTTGGCGCTGCCACACCCCATACACCCACCCCATATGTCACTGCTGCCTTAACCTTCGCCTGGTAAATGTTTTTTATTGGTAAAAGGGGTTTTGCGCCTAGTTTCTGTGCAAAACGTTTGACTTCTGTAATGCCTCTCTCCATTACCAGCTTTCTTCCCTCCACCAACTTTGTCCATGATAGGTCTTTGTCAAAGAGGACCCCCAGATAAGGGAAGGAGTCCACCACCTCAATTTCTTCAGCATCTGCATGCAGGTGCGGCACTTTATCTCTTTTTTTCGCCCCCGCTATTATAACAAAGGACTTCGTCTGATTAACCTTCAAATGTAGTGAGTCCATAAAGGATATGTACGCGGTTATCAGACGTTGTAGCCCAAGCCCAGTTCTGGCAATTAACACCGCGTCATCCGCGTAAGCCAAATTGGGAGCGGATTTGAATCAAAGACCGGTGCGTCCTGGGTAGCCTCAATGAGTGCCTTCTCTACTCCATTAGTGTATAAGGAGAAGAGGAATGGGGCAAGGACGCAGCCCTGCCTCACACCCCTAGCAATTTTGAAGAGACGCGTGCACTCTCCGTCCTTAGTGTAGCGGACTGTAGCCGCAGCATTTAGATACAGCTGTCTAATAAAGTCTAATATGGGTTGATCCACTCCTATCTCCTCCATTATTTCCCATAGCTTATCATGGACCACACAATCAAAAGTGGACGTCAGGTCCATGAAAGCCATGTTTATTTTTCCGTCCTTCATTCTGGTGTATTTTTCTATGGTCAGTGCTAAATTCAAGCACTGATCCACGGTACCCCTACCCTGCTGGAATCCATACTGGGCCTGGATTAAGATATTATTTACCTTGGCCCAACCCTCTAACCTAGAGAGAAGGAGACGACCCATCAACTTTGATGTTGTATCCAGCAAGTGTGTGTACTGTGCCAGTCATGTATCTGGGCTCTGTTTCAGCTGATGGCTCTGAATCAGATGTGTGACCTGGTGAACTGCCCTACATACCGGCACGTGGTTGGAGACACACCGGTGGCAGCAGGTGAGCAGTGTGGCCTGGGTGCGCAGGTGCGGCACTCTCTCTCTCTCCCTCTCTTCCTCTCTCTCTCCTCTTCTCTCTCTCTCTCCCTCCCTCTCTTCCTCTCTCTCTCCTCTTCTCTCTCTCTCCCTCTCTTCCTCTCTCTCTCCTCTTCTCTCCTCTTCTCTCTCTCTCTCTCTTCCTCTTCTCTCTCTCTCTCCCTCTCTCTTCCTCTCTCTCTCCTCTCTCTCTCCTCCTCTCTCTCTCTCTCTCTCTCTCTCTCCCTCCTCTCTCTCTCTCTCTCTCCCTCTCTTCCTCTCTCTCTCTCCTTCGCTCTCTCTCTGTCCCTCTGATGTGCACAGCACACACCGTCTCATCATGTTTTTTGTCTTACAGGCTGTGACCTACGTATTGTCCGGAGGGGAGCGGCCATGTGTCTTCATTTCATTTCGTTGTTCATTTTAATAAAGTTTCATTTTTTGCTTCGAAAGTGAATGTGTGCTGGTCATTTCTGTGACGACACATCCATGTCACCAGTTGTGATTGTGCGACATCAAGCGGAATATTTTGTACATGTTTAGGTGTGGCTGATGTGGCATGTCTTTGGTCGGGGGGCGGTGCCAGGGAGGGGTGGCCCTGGGGTGGTGGCGGTGGGTGTTGTGGCCCTCTTGGGTGTCCGGGACACATGATGTGTGGCTCCATGGCATCTGTTGCCCTTCGGATGTGGCCCTGGGCTGTGCTCCCTTTTGTGGTGCTGGCTGCCGTCCGAGTTTACATCAGGTCAGAGCAGGTGATGATTTCCTGGTGCTAACGCGCCTTATCGCCTGTTTTGTGTTTTTATCGCGGATGTGGCTGGTCGTTGTGAATGTTGAGGTGTGCTGTTGTCTCGGCTTCAGTCACGGGAACGCCTACTCTGCATCTCATTAGCGATATTTGCGAGGGTCCTCTGTGGCGATGTTTTTTGCGGCTGCTATCGCGGGTAAACTGGTGCTGTGGGCTGTTAACACCGGCTTGTGAATGGGGGGGGTAAATTTATCACGACTTTGGCTGCGATACAGTGCAGTTAATTGGGCGATAGCTCCTTGTGAATATGCCCCTCAGTATATACTAAACATACATAAATAAATAAACACATAACCAGTTCATGTAAATACAAGGGATTATTCCTCCTCATATTTGATATTCCACCTGAATGTCAACTCCAAAATATAATCTGACCACAACATCATAGACAAAATAACAAGCCTGCAAAAATAACATGTATATCGTAAGGTACGTTTAAATTTTTTTTACAATCATAGTGATGTTAAAAGTATTGTTTATTACACTGTTGTTTAAAGTTATGTTGTTTTTTACTGTATAGTACTATGGGCCAAATTATGAGTTCAGCGGTCCATGGGACCACTGAACCTGTGGTTGCAGTCCCTGTACCATAAGACTGGCGGTCCACCTGCCATATCACAACTACAGCGATGGGACTGCCACAGGATCCCCGCAACCACCGGGGATCCAAGATCCATTGGCGGTGGTGCAGTGGTGTTAGGCTGTAATATGCTGGCAGTGCTGCCGCAGCACCAGCAGGCATATTACAAGTTTCCTCACTCCGATGCTTTTCATGGTGGCGATCCCACCATGAAAAGGGTGGCAGTGAGGAAACTTAGGGGGCCCTACAGGGTCCCCTGTTACCTCTGTGCATGGGGATGCGTGCAGGGGGGCACATGTTGTGCCCCTCTGTATTTTTGCACCCCCTGGTGCTGCACAGACAGAAATGCCCAACATTGTGCATTTCTGTTTGTGCAGGAACGGGCAGTGGGGCTCCTATGACGGTACCTTTCTAAGGCTCTCCCATGAGCCTTAGAAAGGCATCGCCACCACAGGATCCTCCGCCAGGATTACAACTCGTAATCCGACAGGCAGACTGTCTATGGGTTTAGTGGTCTTGGAGCAGGGCGCTGGCGTGGGGACCCACTCCAAGATGGCCAAATCTTAATCAGGGCCAAAGTTTTTATTTCCTTATTTATATTATTGTGGCTTTTTTACTAATACATTTTTAAATATTATATTGATGTTTTTTTGGGGTATTGGGCATATACAGGACTTTGGGAGTAGTATTTTTTTAATTGGACATACAGTAATGTTAATTGATAAATATGTTATTAAATTGTTATTTATTTGATTATATGCTTATTTAATTTGTTAAGTATATTGCATATTTTAATTTCAGTTTGTGTGGTTATGGGAGTGTGTGGGTAGTGAATTAAATAAATTATATGTAAATTGATATTAAATGATTAATGTTTTAATTGTTCACTTTTTAAAGTGGGAAATGTTTATATATGTTTCATTATTTTTACAAATATGAATGTATCTGTATATTTTTAATAGAATATTTTTATTCATTTTTTATGAGTTGTGGGGTGCATTTTAATTTAGTTGGCAGTTCAAAAGGAGATTTTACCATTCCTTGATGCACCGTGGTGCGGTAGGCCCACAACATTTCTTTAATCTCATGTTGTACAGAAGAATTTGCTGCTAATGCCAATTGCATTGTGCCCTTCACATGTCTATTAACACTTTCACACAAACCGTTTCCTTGTGGATTGTACGAAGATGTACACAAGTTTTTCAAACCAATTTTGTCAAAATATTGCTCCATTTCCTTGGAGGTGAGCTGTGTGCCATTATCAGAAAGAAGCATAGCCGGGATGCCTTCCCTACGAAAAACCTCACTGAGGACTTTAATGGTGGACTCCGTATTGATATTTCTCATAAAGGCAACTTCCACCCACCTTGACGCCGAGTCCACCAACACCAAAGCAAACTTCTCATTGTCATGCAGCTCATTGAAAGGGCCAATAAAATCCATTCAAACTTTAGCCACACACCTTCCACACCATCAATATGTTGAGACGAAACCGGTTTGTCCAAACCAACTCGCAACCTCTTCTCAGATTCCTTACAACTGTTGCAGTTCTCAACCCACTCCTTCACCTGACCATCCATCCCTGGCCACCAAAATCTTTCTTTCAACCGTCTCCTGGTTAAAGTTTGGCCCAAGTGACCTTCATGGGCTAAAGCAATTACACGACTCCTCACAGACTCAGGTGGTAAGTACCTCTCGCCCCTTAACACAACATAATCGCCATGTGTGGAGATTTGGTCTTGCAACTGCACAAAGGGTCTGAGACCAGGTGACACAGTACTTTCCCTGGACACTCCTTCCCTGACCATTCTGACCACACCAGCAAGAATTTTATCATTACGCATACCTTCCAGCCAATCTTCTCTCGAATTAGCCCTACCTAGATCCTCAGTGAGATCCTCAAGACTAGCAACAACACTTTCCTTGAACAAATCAGAAGAAACAGCTTTTGTATCAGGCAGTCTGAACAAGCAATCGGCAACACTGTTACTCCAACCAGGTACATATTCTAATTTGCACATAAAATCTTGCAAACTAACAGCCAGGCGAGCACGTCTACCCGAACAATTCTTAATGCCATCAGGACCCAAAACTTGGCTTATGATCCATCCGAAGAGTGAACACAACACCCCAGAGAAAGACCCTAAAGTGTCTAGTGGACAAGCAGATGCCAATGCCTCACGTTCGATAACCGAGTAATTTCTCTCAGTATCAGTTAATGAACGAGACGCAAAAGCTACTGTCCTTTCTTATCCTGCATGTTTCTGTGCTAGTACAGCCCCAATACCCACAGCACTGGCATCCACAGTCACAATGGTGGGTAAACCTGGAACAAAACCTGCTAAGATGTCAGCATTAACAATGTTCTCCTTAACCAGATTAAAAGCTTTGTGCTGCTCAGGCCCCCAAGAAAATTTCTTGCCCTTCCTCAACAATTCCCTTAAAAGTTCCACCTTGTGTGCAAAATCTTGAACAAATTTAGCGTAGTATTCAACCATGCCCATGAATGACCTCAATTTGTCCCTATCATCAGGTACCTTCACATTTACTATGGCACTGACAAGATCATGTTTGGGTCAAATGCCTTCCTTCGTGACGTGATAACCTAAATAGTCAACCTCATCAACAGCAAAAACACACTTGTCTTTACGCAGAGTCAAACCAGCAGCAGACAAACGGGACAATACTTGATCCAAGATGGTGTTGTGATCCTTGGCATTCAGTCCATAAATCAAAATGTCATCCTGAAAGAATACCACTCGATCAATTCCCTTCAAAATTTCCGTGATAATCCGTTGGAAAGCACTGGCAGCAGAACACAGACCAAAAGGGAGTCTGTTAAATTGTCAGTTGTTATAAAGGAGGTATACTTCCTAGAATCAGGATGAAGTTTTATTTGATGATACGCACTGCGCGGATCAAGTTTGGAAAACACTTTACCTCCAGCCAAACTCAAAATGATCTCATTAATGTTTGGGAGGGGAAAACTATCCATGATGACACCCTTGTTTAGACTCCTCAAGTCCACACAAAAACGAAGAAAACCATCTTGTTTTTGAGTAATAACCACCGGAGACAACCATTCCGCAGCCTCCACAGTCTCAATGGTGTTCTCATCAAGCATTTGTTTGATAATGTTTTTGACTTGAGCCATTGCAGCTAAAGGTATCCTTCTTGCAACATGCTAGACCGGAACAGCATCCTTTCTCAGTTTTATTTTATGTTGAAAACCAACAGCCTCCCCCAGAACAGTCTCAAAAACTTTAGCATGTACGCGTAAAATACTTTGAATATCATCATCATCAATATACATTACTGGTTGCTCAGCCCTGGGATCCACTCTACTGTTGAGGTCATACTGGTAAAGCCACCCTAAAATGGCCGGACCCTCCGGAGCAACATAGACCTTGCCTTCTGTTGACCTGTCATCAAATGCAATGTGTGCCTTCAAGTAGCCCAGAACACCAATATTGGCACCCTGGTAACCCCTCAAAATGACATCAGAGGGTATCAAGTTGACATCTTTCCAAACAGAGTCACATAACGATTTGGGAATTATGGTGTACAATGAACCAATATCCACCATTAATGATAACACCTCCCCATTAATTGTGAAATCAGCCTTGGGACGAATCCTGCTCCTACCCATATCAGTAGATCCACTCTCCTCACCCTTGACAACCATAACTTTGACTTCATTATCCTCTTCATCATCTACCACTGCTACATTTTTGCCTGTGGCCTTACACATGCGTGCATAATGCCCCGTTTTCCCACACTTGAGACACTCCTTACCAAAGGCAAAGCAATTCTTGGAATCAGCCAGATGAAAGGTGCTACCACACCTATAACATGTGCGATTATTTCCTTTTTGCAAGGACGGTATATGAGCCTTAGGGAGATTGGTTTTACCACCTGCAACTATGCCCTTAGTTGGTTTACTACGTATCACACTCACCTCCTCAAAGCTACTGTGTAAGACAGCAACCTCTGATCCTTTATCTTGTTGAATCGTTTTCATCTCTCTCATACATTTCTCCAACTCCTCAACAACTTTAGCAATGGTGATAGCTTCTTTTAAAGTAGGATTGCTAGCCGCCCACAACGTTTCCTGAGCTTTCTTGCTGTAACACTGTACTATTAACTGATTCCTGATTCTTGTCTTCCTGCATGGGACCAAATTGACATTTAGTAGATAATTCTCTTAATCTTGACACAAATTCATCAATAGTTTCGTTTGACTTTTGAGGTTGAGTATAAAATTTATGTCTACGCATGACAACATTCTCTTGTTTAGCAAATCTAATGCGTAGTCTAACAATAGCATCCTTATTAACATCATCAGCCTCTTCTCCTGAAGCTGGGAGATATTTAAAGACATGTTGTCCCTCTTTCCCTAAAGCACCTAATAGTAATGCCTTTTTGCACACCGCAGAAAACTTAGTGCCATCAAGAGCCACCAGATAATTTTCAAAGCAATCACACCAATCCTCCCACTCCATGGATGGTTCACCAGCAGACATAAGAAATGGAGGTGGTGCAGAAATGGCATTTGCAATATTCATTGTGAAAATAAACGACCCAACAAAGGTAACTCAAACAGTAGTAAGTTCACCAAATATCTGAACAATTACAAATGAAGAGCAAAAATTTAAGGTGTGTGTGCACCGTACTTTAATTACAGTACACACTGGCCAGAAAACAGTACTCCAATATTGATGTGCATATCATCGCTGATAAGAAGACACCATACACCTTTCAGATGAAATGCAAGCTGTAAGCCTTCTTTGCCTTAATGTGTTTGTTGGCATACACATCGGCATTCAGTAAGGCACCAAAGATGCGCACATCATCGCTGGAGAGATAGCAACGTGCACAATTGGGAATTGATGCAAACTTAGGCAGTTGTTTGCAAAGTAATTACTTGTATCATTGAAAAGTGTTGTGACACACCAGTAGTAGAACGTGGAGTGTGTGTCACCGATAGTAACGTAAATTGAAGAAGCGCCATGACACACAATGAAGAAAACGAGGTGTATGTGTCACCGAAAACAGCGTGTAAATTCCCAGCTGTTTGAGCAAAGTGGGACCCAGACTTGACGTTGCCGCTTTAATTGGGGAAATGCTAGTAGATCCGATGTTGCCGTTTTAAACAGAAGGGTGCTAGCACAACTTGCCGCTTTAATACAGCAAGTGAATTCACCACTGTTGCAGTGCCCCCAAAGAGCGTGCTGCTGCTGGGCTTGAAGGTCGCCCTTGCCGCTTTAACTAAGAGGAATGAGCCCTTGCCGCTTTCATGGGAAAGCCTCAAAAGTCACTGCCCATACGCAGCTCCAAACGGCAGCGCTGCTCAACTGAGACAGAGGATCTGCCCCGCCTGCTTGTGAAAGCTGTGGTATCGACGCGCGGCAAGAACAAGGCACAAGAAAGGTTTGCTATGAGTTGAAAAACAAACAGTCTCCTAACGTACCTTTCAGTAGATGAACTTAGCGCAGTAACTCGTTATACATACGAGTGTTCACACGTAGAGGCAAATCATTGCATAGGTTCGAGTGGTGGTGGGTTGTCCGCTGTCGCTCCATGCACACCTCTCCTCTATGACCCTCCGATCGTCGCCAAAAATATTGTAAATAAATAAAGGAGGCTCCGTAGTAAGTTGGAAGTATTTATTCTTCAAGAGAGCACGAACCAAAACCCGACCACCTCAGCCGGGTGAACCGACTCTCCTCAACCACCGAAACGCGGAACCCTGGGCTCGAGACATGGAACACAAGCATGTCACACGCCACGAGACCAGAAGGTACCACGAGCCCGGCAGGCAGAGCAAAGCCGCTCACAGGCTGAAGATATAACATAACAGGTCATAGCCTTTTCAGTCAATCAAGTAATATAACTTGCCTCAAGAGCGTTTGGAATATAGAATACACCGAACATCCTATTCTTGTTGCCCCTTCACTAGGGATGGTGGAGGTGGAGTATCTTTGCGAGTAGCTGGGTAATAGGGTTTGAGGAGGGAAACATGGAACACCGGACGAATGGCATATTCGGGGGGTAATCGCACTTTCACAGTGAGAGGATTGATTGTTTCAATGATATTGTAAGGGCCAATGACTTGTGGCTGCAGCTTTTGTGGATCTTCTCATTAGAGATGTCATGTAGACAGCCATACTGAATCTCCTTATTTGTACATGGGAGCTGGGGTCCAATGCCTGTCTGCATATTCTTTCATGGTTGACTTAGCCTTGGCCAGAGCATTTCTGGCATGTTCTTGAATCTTGTGTAATCTAAGTGTTCTGTTACTGAGGGTACTAAGCTTGAAGGACTCAGGGTCTCTATAGAGAGAGCTCTGGGATGATACCCTGTAGTAAAGAAAAAGGGTGTGCATTCAGTGGCAGAATGTGTACTATTATTATAAGCAAATTCTACCAGTGGTAGAGCCTGATCCCATTGCCCAGTGAAAGTGGATAGTAAACATCGAAGTGTGGTTTCTAAGAACTAATTGACTTGTTGTGTCTGACCGTCTGTTTGGGGATAGAAAGCAGAAGACAGGGCTAATTCTATTCCTAGCTTGGCAAAAAGTGCCTTCCAAAACTTAGAAGTAAATTGTGGTCCATAATCAGAGATGATGTTAGATGGCAGACCATGTAATTTCACTATATTTTTAATAAATACTTGGCTTAACTGTGGTGCTGTGAGTGACCTCTTGAGAGGTATAAAGTGTGCCATCTTTGATAGCATATGAACCACTACTAAGATAGTGGTGAAAGTATTGCTCACTGGGAGATTTGTGATTAAATCCATACTTATAGTGCGCCAGGCTGCAGGTGGTGTGGGCAACGGTAGCAGAAGCCCTGCAGGTGCTGTATGGGTGGGCTTGTTGCGAGCATAAACTGGGCAGGTAGTCACGTATGCTTGTATGTCTCTACGCATATCATCCCACCAGAAGTCCTTTCTACAAAGCTCTAGATTCTTATTAATGCCCGGGTGTCCGGCTAATGCTGAGTCTTGATTCCATTGTATGATCTTGTGTTGTAATTTTGCGGTGGGAACAAAGTGTTTTTCGACATAAAAACAATAGTATCTTTGATAGTATGTTTTGGAGACTTCACCCATGCTTGAGGATGTAATTTTTGGTGTTCTTTTTCTACGCCTTTCATGAATGTATCAACATTTGTAACAGCAACAAATTTTTCCATATGAATAATGCTAAGTATCTCTGATGGAGGACAAAGAGTGTTAGCATGACCTGTTTGGCCCCAGGGTGATAGCAAAATGAAAACCGATGAAGAAGGGGGCATGGCCAAGCTGTCAGCCACGGGGGACACAGAATAGATCAGCTTCCGCAGCCCCGGCAGCAATCAGTCTATTATCCTGCCAGCATCGTATAAAGAACAAGTCTTGAGGCCACCGGACGAGCTGCCGCCTGCCTGCGGGTGTCTGGGGCCGGTCCGACGGCCGGGAACCCTCGTGGCTGCATTCACAACACCCAAGGAGCGGTGCGGCCTGCTGCGAAGGAGAGTGTGGCTGACTGCCGTGACAAGGGTTGGCGGTGGACGTGCCGCTCGGCGTGTTGTTCTGCCCGCACTGTAAGACAACGTTTGGCTGACATGTGGCTGGGGGAAGGCCCGAGACCCGGACGGAAGAGGGGTATGCTCGGTGGCCCCTGGCATGATCGTAAGGGGCTGCAGCTGTCCCCCGGGTGTGGAGGGAGGATCACGGCATAACCCGCGACAGGTACATGCGGCCATGAGATGAGACCTGGCAGCTGGGGAAACATTGGCCTTTGGCGTGAGAGGTGGGTGAGTGAGTAACAGATGCTCAGCAGTATCTGGGGCCAGCACAACCTGTCGGGCGCAGCACGCACTAGGGCGGAGGATCAGGGTGAGGCCTCAGTGGACCTACTGTGTCACTACTAATCCACCATATTTGCTGGGGGGAGCTGCTGGTTCTCGAGTTCCGCCTCGGCAAGAATGAAGTTCAGGGGGCTGGGCACCTCATCTGAGGACGGAGCCAGGGCCCATGGGACCCCTGGGCGGCACAAAAATCATCGGCCTAGGATACACATCAGCAGCAGACTATGTAGGGGGCGACAATATAAATACAAATCACAGGTGATGCTCCAAGTCACAACTTCGTCCCACCAAAACGCGATGCACGGTAGCACTCACAACCCTCAGTGACCTCAGGGTTGGGGAAATCTTAGCCATTCTGCACCAAACAAACACAGTCAGGACTCTGCCGCAGGAGGCAAATTGACGCTAGCACCCGTTAGAGGAGTGGGGTGAATACCCACCTACACAAGCGGCCAGACTAGGTTCTGGTGCGGCCTGTGGATGGGGAGGACCCCCCTTAGCGCTAAACAAATATCGCTGCGCTGCTAGTTTTGCCAGAAGCATCCTCCCCGGGACCTAACTACTCTCCGTCCCACCAGAACACAAGGGATCGCCCCGGAGCAATTCATCCAGACATTACAAGACCCAGCAACGTTAAACATCCATAAGGGATCCTTCGCAGCCATGTCCAAACATAAGTCGACCACCCTGGCCACAAAACAATGTATCATTGACAAATTCACAGGTGTGAACACGGGGCCATCGCCAACGCCAGCTGGTGGGAGTCAAAACAACGTCCCAGATAATGCTGCATTACTGGCCGCCATTACCCAATCCAGAGACATGCTGGATGCCAAGATCGGCGCAGTGGGGGTCGGATGTCATGTTGCGCCAAGATCTGCGCAATGCCGTAGAACGCATCACGCAAGCCGAAACCAGAGTGTCTACCGTGGAAGATACGATCTCGACCCTTCAAGGGAAAGTGACCTTGCTTGAGAAACTCACACAGGGCCTCGCCATCCGGGTGGAAGATGCCGAGGACAGAGCCCAAAGGAATAATCTTCGTTTTGTGGGTTTCCCTGAAGGATGCGAGGGTAAAGACATGGGAACTTTCCTGGCCCAGTGGCCCAAATCCTGGATTCCGGAAAATGCTCTATCCACATGCTTCATAATTGAGCATGCCCACAGAGCTCTGCTTGCAAAACCGCCTCCTGGGACCAGACCACTCCCAGTCATTGCACAATTCCCGATTTTCCATGACCGGGACACCATCCTCCGCCTCACCCGTACACAGGAGACCATCACCTATGACTCCAACCGTATTATGATATTCCCAGACTACACTAGGATGGTACAACAGCAACGTCAATCTTTCACCTGGGCGAAAGCACAACTTCGGGAATTACATATTGCATATATGCTGCTATTCCCAGCTCAATTGAGAATTAGCTTCAGAAATTGCACCATCTTTTTCAATACACCGGAGGAGGTTTTCCAGTGGACGGATAAGGTCAGACATGAGAAGCCACACACACCGCCCGCTCGATTCCGACTCATCATCAGGAGATCCCCGTAATAGAAAAACAACAAGAAAGACAACCGCAGGCACAGATCACGGTCATCCTGGCGCTCGAGGTCCAGAGGAACAAAACAGACAGCCCTCACTGAAAATCATTCATGACACAAGCTCCAGATAATATACCTACGGAACTCATTGAACCTGCTTAAAATGAATATATTGGACAGTAAACTGCACATGCCGGCATAAGCAGTGAGCTTCAACAACCAAGCGGGCAATCTCGAACTTTCCGGGCTACTAGCCCCAATGGGACATGTTGGGAACCTTTGGACGGATTATGCGTTCGCCCCCTGTTGGGGTGGGCGTAGTTTTCCATCCGTGACAAATACTTCAAAGTTCACTGAGGTATTGAGGAGGATGCGGGAGGGGGGTGGATGGGGTGGGGTTGCAGTTTCAAGGTCGGTTATATGTAAATAGTTTATATTATTCCTCGTTCATCGACACCGACCGACCTTTCCTCAAGTGCTGTTGCTTTTGAAGCCATGCAGTACGCATAAATATGATGCTACCTAGAGATCAAACCTTGGATGGAAGGCTTAATGTATTCACCTGGAATGTCTGAGGTCTACTCGACAAAGTCAAACGGGGAGCAGTGCTAAGACAAGCTAAAAGGCTAGGAGCAGACATTCTACTCTTACAGGAGACTCACTTAATGGGCTCAAAAACACCTTGTCTGGCCAGATACGGCTTTGTCCACACATTTCATTCAGGGTTTGCCAGGGGGGCTCGCGGGACCGCCATACTGATACACCAACGAGTTCCGTACACACACATCCATACGTGGGCTGACACCCGAGGCAGATATATTTTCATACAAGGGAAAGTTGGGAACAAATATATTATACTGGGCAGTGTGTATGCTCCAAACCCGCTCACTCACACCTTCGTTGATCGCATAGTCAGTGTGTGGGAGTCTATACCGGATGGCCTAGCTTTCGTGGGTGGGGACTGGAACGACATAATTTACCCAGAACAAGATAGATGGAGACACTCCCCTATAGTAGGCCCCCGCAGGATCTCAAAAGTTGACCCTGTGTCGGAGATGCTAGAATGGACTGATACATGGAGAACACTACACCCCACAACACAAGGATATATCTATTTCTCTGCAGTACATAGTTCCTTTTTGAGATTAGATTATCTGTTCAGTACCCGCAAATATGCACACAGAATACCTGAAGCTGAGATTATGCCCCGAGGCTGTCAGATCATTCTCCAGTACGGGTGCTACTGCACATTGGCCCCAGGAGACCCCTATTTCGTTGGCGTCTCTCCCTATGGCACCTACATAACCCTCTATACAAATCGCGCCTTCACAAGACCTCCTTGAGTATTTCTCACTCAATGAAGGGTCAACTGTCTTGGTAACAATATTATGGGAAGCAATGAAACCCACTATATGTGGCTTTGATATCAGCTACTGCAAAGGAGGACGACGTCACCAAAAGCAAAAGCTGATTCAACTAATTGAATTAGAAAGATGGAGTCGAGAGGGAGACAGGACGGATGCCCGTAGACAGTTAGCATTACTACAGCAGCAATATAAGGGTAAACTGTTGGCCACACAAAGCAGGATATATCAGTGGGGGGATAAATCCAGTAGACTCCTGCATAGACGCTGTCAAAACTCATTGAAACCCATGCAGATTCCCATAATTAAATCACAAATGGATACAATTCTTACAGCCCCAGCCGATATAGCACACAAGAATCCCTCACAGACTCTCAAATAGAGGACTTTTTCAGAGACATTCCCCCGAAGGCTATATCAAAGACAACGCGTGAATCCCTTGAATATCCTTTCAGATTAGACAAATTGACTGCCGCAGCACTGGGCATGACACCCGAAAAAGTACCGGGACCCAATGGGTTTCCCTGTGAGATCTTTAAAGCGTTCATGTCTATACTGGGTCCCAGATACTTGGCTACGGTACATCAAGCCCTTAAAGACAAAAGGCTACCTCCGGATTGGAGACCCGCCGAAATCCTGGTCTTCCATAAACCCAGTCGTCCGCCTGAGCTATGCTCATCATACAGGCCGATGTCACTGTTGAAAGTAGAAGCTAAGTTACTGGCCAACATTTTGGCTAATAGACTTATTTCGCTCATGCCAGACCTCGTCCACCCAGACCAAGCCGGACTCATACCACAGCGTGCAATTCGACATAATATACGTCGAGTTCATAATGCAATAGCAGCTGTAGACCGGCTTGACCGATCAGCTGCATAGCTTCTAGCCGACATCGACAAGGCATTCGATTCTGTCAGCTGGACATATATGTTTATTTTGCTAAAACATCTTAACATGGGCCCAAAATTCATAGCACTCATACAGCTACTCTATACGGACCTTACCTTCTCCATAAGGGCAGCAGGAGCCACGTCCAGCCAATTTCCAATAGTTCGGGGCACGCGGCAAGGCTGCCCCTTATCCCCTCTTCTCTTTGCTCTCGCCATCAAACCCTTTACTACATGTGTACGGCGCGACGCAGTGATGAGAGGTTTCGAAAGGACTTCTGAAATTTCGGACCACATAGCATTATATGCGGACGACGTCTTCTACTTCTTCATGGACCCGCATAGGTCTGGGCCTAGGATCCTGCAGATAATGCAAATCTTCGGGGAGACCTCAGGTTTATGTATAAATAATCAAAAGTCCTTGGTATGGCCCCTACGGGGAACACTGGGACACAGGCGAGGGGTCGAGGAACTCACAGTCATTACCAACGGCCTAAAATATCTCGGCACATTCACATCAGACTCTCAGGCGATTTCATGGGATAGAAACATTGGCATTGGTGTGAAAACTTAGATTAAAACATGTTCCAATCTTCCCTTATAATTATACGGGAGATCTGATATCTTTAGGATGGTTTCTCTCCCGCGCCTATTATATCAGCTCCAGTCCCATCCATTTCCAATCCCACAACGGTGGTTTCAGCAAATCAATGAAATCCTGGGCCAGTTCCTTTGGGGAGGGCGTACCGCTTCAATCAACATACTGTGGGGATATAGCAGCTGCAGATATCCAATCTTACCATGCGGCAGCACATCTCCAAATCCTGAATGAGTGGTGGTACGGCTCGAAACAAGACCCGGCATATAGAGTATCGCAATGGATCATGGGGGACATTTCCCAATACACATATCTCTATAATAGAACCATTTCAGAAACACTCCAACCAGAGTTGTATTTTTAGTTTGGCGACAATCTCTGCGCTGGATGGGGTGGTGGGGTCGCATCACCAGGGAAACCCCTCTGTGGCACAACCAATTACTTTCACAAGTGGCTGATCTACAAGGATTCACACAGTGGGATCTACTGGGGATATCGTCGGTGGGAAGTGTAAACCACGGGCATATACTTAAATCATTTCAAGAGCTTCAAGAAGAGTTCTCACTGCACCGCAGCCAATTCTATAAGTACCAACAACTTAGACATGCCCCAACACATACATTTGTGACCTTACCGCCATTTCGGAATTTAACCCGCTCGAAAAGAAACTAGTAATGGGTGACCTTGGGGAACATTAAATTACAAAAAATTATCAATCCATCATTACAAATAACCCCAGTACCCTAGATACCCTACCGACCACATGGACGATAGACCTAGGCTCCATTGATGAAGGCGATTGGACAGAAGCGCTACAATCACCCAGAGGGGCAGGAATATCCACGCACCTCAGACTCATACAGTTCAAATATCTCCATAGGGTATATTATACAAGATGTAAATTGTGGAGGATTAGATATATTGCATCCCCGCTGCAAGCAAGCAGAAGGCACATTCTTACATACGACGTGGTGCTCCACGGCGTTGGACCGCGTCTGGCGCTGAGTGCTGGCATGTCTTCCAAAAGTACTGGCGTGGGACCTTGCTAGATCCCCAAAGCTTACATTACTACATTGCACAGAGGGCATAGGAGGAAATGGATATAAACGCCACTTGTTATTCCTGGGGCTTACTCTAGCCCAACGGGACATTGCCAGACAATGGAAAGCAGATACACCACCACGCATTGGAGCCTGGAAGCCAGGTATGGATTTCAATATGGGACTAGAAGCCCCAGTATTTATAGCACAGGGATGCCCCCAAAAACACATCAAAATTTGGAAAAGATGGGCGGATTACAGGGGCCTGCCAATCAAATCACACAATAACCCCTACCAATGCTTAGATAATGAGACATGATCAGGCAGATGCAGTGCGGAACACAACATTTATTTAAGGGGACAGGGGGCGGGAGTGGGAGGGAATGCAAGATGTACAGATGCTTATTGTTTTATGTTACAGTTTCATTCCAATATGACCCTAATTGCATTTGTGTTTTAATAAAGCAATTTGAAATTGGGGCCGGCGGGCACTCAGAACATATAGATGTATATCAGAATGGTAATAAATGTGGCACCGTGCCCAGATGTATTCAGACTGTACTACATCAAATACAAATATGTTATGAATAAAAAAGATGAAGAAATGGAGCCATCGCATCTGGCATGGGGTGAGAGCTTTAACTGAGCTAAAGAATTGCACATTTTTATGATCAGAAAAAATAGTGACCGTGTGTCTTGCTCCTTGTAGATAAAGTCGCCATTCGGTGAAGACCAATTTAATGGTCAGGAGATCTCTTTCTGCTACAGTAATATTTTGCTCAGCGGGAAGGAGTTTTATGGAGTAGAAGGCTATAGGATGCAAATGACCAGTGCTTGAATCCTTTTGCAATAACACTCCCCCTGCTTCTACCTGCGAGGAGCCAGCCTCCACATAAAAGGGCTGTTCCAGGTTTGGATGTCAGAGAATAGGTGCTCTAGTGAATTTGACTTTCAGGGTGGCCAGTGCATGATCAGCTGCTTGGGACCAATTAAAGGGTTGACCTTTTCTTAATAAATGTGTGATGGGTGCTACTATTTCTGAGAAATGTGAAATAAATCGATGATAAAAGTTGGCAAATCCGAGTACTTGCTGGACTTCCTTAAGTGTGGTAGGGGCTGGCCAAGACATTATTGCCTCCACCTTCTTGGGGTCCATAGTGATTCCAGAAGGTGACAAATGATAGCCTAGAAATTCTACTGATGATACGTGGAAGTAACATTTCTCTTTTTAACAAAGAGGGCATTTTTTCTGAGGTGTTGTAGAATGGCGTTCACATGTTGCACGTGCTCTTGCTCGGAGTTAGAGTAATCAGTATATCGTCAATATAGACGATAGCGCACACATTCAGAAATTCTCTGAGGAACTCTATATTGAACTACTGAAATGCCGCTGGGGCACTGCATAGCCAAAAGGGTATCACAGTATATTCAAACAGCCTGAATGTGGTCCTGAAGGTGGTTTTCCATTCATCTGCTTCTTTTTTTCGGATTAGGTGGTAAGCTCTGGTTAGATCTAATTTAGTATTGATGGTGGAGTTCCTTACTGTGTCAAGCAGGACTGGAATTAAGGAAAGAGGATATCGGCTTTTAATAGTGACCTTGTTTACTGCTCCATAGTCCACACACACCTGCATCTCCCCATTCTTTTTGGACACAAAGAACAGTGAAGAGGAAACAGGAGAGGTGGAATGGTGAATAAACCCTATTTCCGGCAATTTGTCTAGATATTTCTTCATATATTGAGTCTCAGGATCAGTCAGGGCATATACTCGACTACACAGAAGGGCGGCCGCAGGAAGGAGGTCTATGCGGCAATCATAGGGTCTATCTGGAGACAATTGGGTACCTCTTACAGGATCAAAAACGTCTTGAAGGTCATGATATTCCTTGGGTAGCACTGGTGTCTCTGTTCCCTGTATAAGAGTGCAAAGTAAAGGTGTTCTAAACTCCTGAGCCTCCTGATAGCAAGATGGGGTGCAAAAAGGTAAGTTTAAAGTAGCTGTGCGGTGTACCCCATCTATCTTCGGGTTGTGATGTTTCAACCTTGGCACACCCAGAATGACACCAAGAATGTCAATCTGGGAAAAGTGGGGAATCAGCCTGGTCTGAATCATAAACTCATAGAGTGATGCAGTGGCTAGGGCTGTACCACTTCTAGACCCTTGGATTTGTGTTGTGGACAATTTGGAATTCCAAAAGGACCTTCTGGAAGAAGATTCAGAAGTTTGAAGAAGATTGGAGAATTTTTGGTAAAAAGCTCTAAAAGGTGACTGACCCATCAACGAGAGTCAAGCCGCCGACGTAGAACCGCGACCAAGCCTGGATTTCAGGTTTATCCCACTGAAAGCTCCGGAGCTCAAGACTTCCATGATTTCATGGAGACCTCGCGCTGAACCAAGCTGCTGTAGTTGACTCGAAACCCGGCCTCTCGAGGAGCCTCACTCGACAACAAGAGAAAAAGCTCCAGAAAAACGACTAAGTGCGAAGGTAAAATCTTGACCGAGGCCTCACGCTCAGTTTATCCGACCCGCGCTACATCACGGTTGGCCTCAAACTTTGACTTTGTCCTGGTCAAGCATGACCAGATGTCCTAAGTTGGCACTTTTGGTTTTTAGGCACTAGAAAGTATTTATTCTTTCAAAATTCATATCTCTGGTATCCTACATTGGATGTTTGTCATTTTGGTGTAATTTTAAAGATAAAAATATATCCTATTTGTATTAATTGGTGTTGGACTTTTATTGTCTGTTGTGTATTACTTATTTAATGTATTGGTGTTTTTAAATGCTTTGCACATCTGTCTCCTAAGTTAAGCCTGCCTGCTCGCAGTCAGCTACCGAGGCCTGAGCAAGCGAATAGTTTATTGAGACCTTGACTTGACCTTTTATTGTTATTGTGGCCTTAATAGTATTAGTGAGCACCTACTTACACCTAATAATAAACCACTCTCCAACAATGAGTCTGTTTAAAAACTCCCCATATGAATTGCGTTTAAAATGTGGTTGACTCTACACATCAGTATCCAGCAGGCCACAGACTCTTTTGCTATAGTATCTACAGAGTGTGATGTTAAAATCACCCACCCATATTATTGGAAGGAGAGTATGAAATTTCCTCAAGTAAGTGTATAAATTGTGCTCCAACCCCTTTACGACTCAGGTGTCCACATGGTCAAAAACATTATAATAATAATTGATTAGCAAAACCTGATAGGCATTCACAATTTTTAACAAAATCAATTGAAAATAAGGAATTGTGAACAATGCCTTCACAGTAGGATGAATACAATTTACTGTCACTAAAACCGCCAATCTCCCCAAGGCCTTTCCATATTAGATTGAACAACAATGAGACACAAATGGAATGAAAGCCATTGATCAGAAAATCCTCAGTGAACCAGGTTTCCAGGCAACAAATGACATCAAACTTATACATAGACAAAAGCCAGTCTTGGTTCTTCAATTTTGCCTGAATGCCAGCTATATTGCATGATACTGCATGGTACACTCCATTGACCTTAGAGGCACCTAAGATTGCTCAGCCACAGATCAACATTTATCATTAACATTGGTTTGTTTAAGTACTTCAACAATAATGGTTTGAGATGATGGATCCTCCACGGGAGCATCAGTTGATAAATGAAGTCAGTCAATGTCATTCAGATCTTGAAGTGGGCCAAATAGATTGTTGACCGGGACATTAAGATAATCCATTGTGAACCTGGTTTCCTGTACGGACCATACCACACTATGAACAAGAATTGGAGGCCTTAGAGGTGGCTTTTAAAAATAACCATGTGGCATGGCTCTAATCTTTCTTTGCGTAGTTCTACTAGTCGAATGTAACCTACATAATAACCTTTGCACCACTTGTAGTTTTTTAAATTGATAACTATACAGTCACCTGGAGTAGCTTTTAGTCTATTTCCCATCTGTGGGGTCCTTCTTACCATGATTACATCACCAGAGAGGTCCATACGCCAACCAGAATTCTGTTTTAGCGAATGTGCTGCCATATTTCTCAATTCTTCCCACCCACCCCTCATACTGATCTTTTTATATGACTGGGACATTCTCCAAAGCTATAACATAGAGTGTGCATTCAGGGGAAGTTGTAGGAAGAAAGTATTTATGCCATTTGGTGGTGATGGGACTGGAATAACATGATTGCCTTGTTACATTATGGGCCGAGGAAACATTTATGTTAATATGATCTGACGGGGCCTGGAAAACTCCAACTCTAGTTCATACTATAATAACTTAAGGATGAAAACTGTTAGAAAGTGTCAGTGGTGGCGCACTTGATGAAGTCGTAGCACTGGGGATGCTAAGCTGGGGCTATGAATCGATATTAGGATCAACTACTACACCTCCACATATTGAGACTCTCCCTGGATTCATTTGATGCTAGTTCTGCAAAACTGGTTTGCCCACTAAGTAAGAGAAGACCTTATCAAGACTCCAATTTCTGAAGTGATTACAAGAAAAGACTTACTATATTTTGTTTCAACTTATTTAATCTGAGGGGTTAATTACAGAAACAGAGGAGTCCTGTAAACCCCTCCTGGTCCCCCCCCTTCGTTCCCTCTTTCCTTTTGAGTGGAGGAGATATTAAAGTAGTGGCCAATAGCAACTCAGTTTCTTCTATGCATACTTGTGACTCTCTCAAAACAAATGGATTCTGTCTGTGCGTATGCTGATTCTCTCTCCCATTGTTACCAGGATTTGTCATAGCTAGCAAGGGTGGGGAGTTATTTCTAGAGCAACCATTAACAGTATCACTTTCCCGTTCTACCCCCTTTAGAAAACCCCTTGTTAAAGCTCTTTTTTAGACAGAGGAAAGCCCTTCTTCAACCCTTCTTATTTCTGATGATAACACACTCATTGCAGTAGTAAGGGATGACGCTATAGAGGCTGCAGGTGCTGATCGTTTAGCCCCATCTGTTTTTACCACAGGGGCCTTCCTCTCCCCCATCATAAAATGTAAATGTGCCTGACGATTTTGTGTTAAGTCAAAGGGGGGTGTCCTAGCCCATCCTTTTCCTGGCTCTGATGGGTGCAGACGATGCCCGCTCTTGGCTTGGTTATTAAACCTACAGAACAGGGTAGTGATGGGGAACTGATCGCACATCTTTCGTCATGTGTAAATTAAGTAAAGGATAGATTCATTGGTATTTCTCAGGGTGCTGTTAGGTACTTTTGCATCCTACTACCCAAAATACAAAACCCACTCGAGCGATGGCTCTCGTGTTGCACAGAAAAATTAGAGACCAACGCACTCCTGTAAACAATCTAAAAGCAGTCAAATACACAAATTTGTGATGCATTCCGTATAAGCCGAAGAAATGTTCCACACTACAGACTCCAATGTTGTTCTGATGATGTTTATGTATTTCTCTCAGATGGTACAAGCAACAGCCGACACGTGTTTTGTCACGACAGTGACTTTTTCAAGGCTGTAATGTATACATATAAACATATCAGAGAACAATTCATGATATTAAACGCAAGTAATTAAAACCGAATAACATGTTGAACAAACCAGAAATTCATCTACTTATCACGTTTTGTGACCAGAGAACAGAACGGCAAGGAAGACCGCACTGAGTGTAATCATTAAAAAACCCATTTAAAAAAGGGCTGGACTCGACATAGTGCCCCTTGTGAAAAAAGTGATCAAGTCAAAACAGGAAGCAAGTGTCATGCTATGTGTTGATGTCTCAAAGGTATGTGCACACCAATAGCCAAGTAATCCAGGAGTGTGAACAGATTTAACAAGAAAGAAGAAGCAGAAGAGCCTACAACCCTCATTTACCTAACCAAAATGTGCACTAGGAAAAAGGAAGTGAAGAAACCACACCTTCCATGTATGCAAGGTTGTGGATAGTGAAACATAAGAAGGATGACAAAATCAAGGTCTACTGACCTAGATGGTCAAAGTAACGGTCGCTGGTCTGAAAGGAGATCCGGAAGATATCTCCAAAACAAACGGGAGCTGCTGGTATCCAATACAAAACAATAACGAACTGTCATGATTCATTGGCCTATCTGAGTCACAGAGATATATTTAAATACGGTAACCAGGAACCAAAAGAAAACTCACATGCAGTGTTGAGATATTCCACCACAGTCTGTGTGTTAGTCCAAAAGCTGCGAAGTTCCAGCGGTAGACCTCGTAAGATTCTAAAAATGGAGACATGATGTCAATCAGCCATCTCCTACTATGGGTCGGAGATTTTAACACTCATACATGCCCTCATTCTGCTATACGGGTATGTGGGATGACCGACGAAGCTGGGCTTGGTTATTCACATTTCCCTCATAATGAATATGGAAACTTATTAAATTCTACGATTACTAAGTTCGATCTACAATTACTAGAAAACGCCCCGGATAGTTATGGGAACCACATCCCAACCTTCATTGGGAGAAACTCCACATCTGTAATTGATCAGATTTTAATTTCAGTGGTGCAACCCACCAAGGGTTGTTTGTCTGGGTATGAGTGACCATAACTGTGTACTCTTGTCAGTTTTCTTCTGGGACAGGCCTACTGCTATTATCCCTAGCTGTGTCACTGACATCGTCCCATTCAGACCCAACGGGACTCGTATTAAGTGGAATGGAGTGGATCAGACCCGGTTTTTCCAAGATATCTGTATTAAGGGCCATAATTGTATTGTGTTGCCTGGAAGACGTGGTTACCCCTGATCAGATATTTTTTAACTATACTGGCATTGTTACTATAATTGATGCCCTTCTGACTTGCCCTATTAAATCTGGACCACCTAAACGTAAAGGCTGGTTTGACCATGTCTGTACCACTGTCACTAGGGACCTGAAATTGGCTCTCGGTAAACGACCTAGGGACAAGCTATTGATTAAATCCCTGAGATTTAAACACAAAGAGGTACTATCAGGTAGGAAAAAAGAACTACAAAATGAGGCATGGTTGAAACTGTCCCAAGCAGCGGACACAGGGGACAGTAAACTCTTTTGGGTTACTGTTAATTCCCCTTTTTTAAAGGATGATTCCCTCCTGGAATTGCTGTCACACGTTGCTTGTGACGCATGGCTTGCCCACTTTACTGGTATTTTTAGCCCAGACATGGCATTAACTGTATCCATTCAAAATAAGTAACAATTGTTATATTCACCTGCATCTTTAAAAATTACGTTACAAGAAGTGTTGTGGGCTTTGAAAGAAAGCAAATGTGATAAAGCCCCGGGACCGGACGGGGTTCCCGTGGATGTTTTTAAATATAATGTTGAGTTATGGGCGCCAATTTTAACGAGGGTTTTTAATATGGCTGCGGAGACAAAGATCCCGCCGACATGGGGCACATCTATTATAGTCCCCATTTTTAAGAAGGGCAACAAATCAGACCCTAAAAATTACAGGCCTATATCACTCTTAGATTCATCAGTGAAAGTGATGAGTAAAGTCCTGCTAAAAAAGACTGGAAGAATGGGCATGGGATTACTCTATACTTTCACCTGCTCAGTTTGGCTTCAGGAAAGGCCTGGGTACCATAGAGCAATGTGTGAACCTTGATCTACTAATAGGCAAGTACACCCGTGCCAAAGGCGGCAGATTATACCTCTGTTTTGCTGACTTGAGCAGCGCCTTTGATTTAGTAGATCATACTATTCTCTGGTCCACTTTGCTTGCTATGGGGGGCACCCAGGCCTATCGTCTATTCCCTGGCCAGACTTTATGAGGATTTAACGAGTAAAGTTCGTTATGGCCCCAGGGGGGAATGCACCAATACCTTTGCAGTTAAGAAAGGCATTCGGCAAGGCTGTGTATTAGCGCCTCTCTTGTTTTCTTTGTTTATTAATGGGGTAAATGAGACCCTACAAGCAGTGCCTGCCGATGTCCCCCAAGTGTCTGGGCGCCCCATACCTGTGCTTTTGTATGCGGATGACGCTGTTCTGCTGTCTAGGACTCCAGTGGGACTGCAACGCTTAATGGATGCTTTTAGCAATTTTATCACTGCAAGGAAATTAATTATTAACAGAAGCAAAACTTATACTATGGCCTGTGGGCCACGGGACAAACAAAGCATAATATCCTATATGGATAAATTGCCCGTGACCCCAGTTGATACTTTCTGCTACCTGGGCATTACCTTTTCAGGTAACGGGTCGTGGACCAGAAAAATTACTAATGTCAGGAGCAAAATGGCCAGAAACACCCATGGTATTTTTAAGTTTTCTGCAAAGCTGGGATCCAGGCCTGTTAAGGAGATGACAACAATATATAGGGCAATGGTTTTATCGATTGCAACATATGGGGCTGGTATTTGGGGTTATCATGATAGCTCTACATTGCAGACCGAGGAAAATGGTTTCCTTAACCCCTTCGATGCTTATGACGAGCTGGACTCGTCATGGCACACAGTGGTCGTGTGCTCATGACGAGTCCAGCTCGTCATAAGACCACCCACGGGGAAGCGCTGGCGCTCCCCCGTGAGAATCCGATCGTTGTTTTTTTGGGGGAGGCAGGGGAAGGGCTTCCCCTGCCTCCCCCGCCCCCATCAATGACGCCAGCGCGCGGGCGCGCTGACGTCATTGAGGGTTTCCTTTCTTCCTCGACGCGCTGGAAGCCATTTGCTTCCAGAGAGTCGGGGAAATCAGGTGAGTTTTGGCTCCGGGAGGAGGGGGTTTGAATCAAAAGAGGCATCGAGGGAAAGAAAAGGGTTTTCCTTTCCCCCGATGCCTCTTTTGTGCATTCCTGCTGCACGATCATGCGATCGTGCAGCAGGAATGCCCACTAGGCACCAGGGATTTTTTTTTTTTTTAAATGCGCATCAAAATACTGTTTGGGGGAGCGGCCCCTTGGGCAAGGGTCGCTCCCTTTGGGGGCCATATGTTTTAGTGCTTTGCCTCCTGGGGGGCAGTTTTTCGTATTGTGCCCACTAGACCACCAGGGAGAAACGGTGGGGAGTGGCCCCTTGGGCAAGGGTCACTCCCCTTTGGGGGCTTTGTTTGTGGCCGATCGGCCAAAGGATAGTGCCCTTTATTTATTTATTTCATTTATTTATTCTAATTAATGCCTGCGTGGACTGTACCCGAAGGTGTCAGAGCGCTTCACAGTAGGACAGTAACATTACATGAGGAGAAGGTTACAAGTGAGCATAATACAAAAGGAAACGTTACATTACATGAGGAAAAAGTGACAATTGTGCAAATAACAAAACAACCAAGATACAAAAAGAGGTATGCGTTACAAGAGGAAAAAGTGACACGTGTGCATACATGAGATAGAAAATACAAATAGAGGTATAATACTGCAATAAGTGTCAGTCACTCAGAACACACTGGGAAGGCACTTCTATAGGCATGGAGTACAGATTTTCCTATAGTGGAAGAACTTCTTTGAGGGAGTAGAGAGGGCATGAATTAAACAGGAGACTTAAAATGAAGGGTACACAAACATAAAATCCAACACAGCACGCAAGGGTGAGGAATGTACAGGAAAAAGTACAAATTTACAATGAAGAGCGAACTTCCTAGAGGGGGCTGAGAGTGAAAGTATTAGTTCTGAAAGTGACTTTGGAAGAGAAGAGATTTGAGGTCAGCTTTAAAGATCCGGGTAGAGGAGGTGGCACGGAGCAATGGGGAAGCGAGTTCCAGATTCTCACCGCATTTCCTGAGAAGGATTGCGCCATCGATCTTTCCCTTTTTGAAGACGGGGGGCTCAAGCAGAAGCTTTTCCGCATTGCGAGAAGGGCGAGAGCTACCGGACAATTTCAATTTATTTGCCAGGTAACGAGGGAGGAGGTGTGTAAGGCTTTGTGTGTGATGCAGGCAGTTTTGTAAATAGATCTTGCCTCGATCGGAAGCCATCGAAGAGAGGATAGGAGTGACGTGGTCGCTTCGTTTAGACCCTGAAATGAAGCGAGCTGCTGAATGGAGGATGGATTTGAGAGGGGAGAGGTGGGATTTGGGTAGGCCCGTCAGAAGAGAATTGCAATAATCCAGTCTTGAGAGAACCAGAGATTGTACCAAGGTTTTTAAGTCTTTCTCCGGGAAGAACCGACGGATCCCCCGTAGAAGGCGCAACTGGTAACGTGCGTTCTTAGCAATAGAGTTGATGTGGGAGATTAGGTTGAGTCTTTTGTCAAGAATGACACCTAGGGATTTAGCGCTGTCGACAATGATGGGTTTGTTGTTGAGTAGGTTCAGCTGATCCATCCAAGATTGAACAGGAGGAGGTGAGAGAGAGGTAGAGAGGAGGAGGAATTCAGTTTTGGTGGGATTCAGAATGAGTTGGTGATCTAACATCCAGTTGTGAATAGAGTTGAGAGTAGAGTTGAGTAGTGAGAGATCGTGTGCAGAAGATACCTTAAGGTATCTTCCCACTAGTCCACCAGGCATTTATTTGTGGAGAGTGACCCCTTGGGCAAGGGTCACTCTCCTTTGGGGGCAATATTTGTTGCTGTGTCTGCCCCCCAGGAGGGCAGATCGCCAAGTTTTTTAAAAATTGGGCCCACTAGACCACCAGGGATTTGTTTGAGGGAGTGGCCCCTTGGGCAAGGGTTGCTCCCTTTGGGGAGCATTAATTTGGCCGTTTCTGCCATCCTGAGGAGCAGATTGGCTGATTTGTTTTTTTGTAGGTCCACTAGGACACCAGGGTTTTTATGTTGGGGAGCGGCCCCTTGGGCAAGGGTCGCTCCCCTTTATGGGAGGATGATTATGGCCATTTCTGCCCTCATTGGGTGGCAGAATAGCAGTATGTTTTTAGGCCCATCTGCCCCCAAGGAGGGCAGAAGCCAGTAGTCACCAGGGTTTTTTTAATTTTTGTGTTGGGGAGTGGCCAAAATGGCAAGGGTTGCTCCCTTTTACGGGGGTGAATATTGTATTTATACTCTTTGGCACACCTACCCCTTAGCTTGGCTGGTGGATTGTGTGTGGACTGGTGCATTATTTGCATTTTATGATTGTAATGTTTTTTTCTCCTTTTTATTCTAGTGTAAAGCTTTTGATTCCTGTTTGCGGTTTCGGCAGTGGTTGTTCTGCAGTTTTGCGTAATTGTATTTATTTGGTAAGAAAAATATTTTTGTTGTGTGTACTCCAAATGAGTATTATTGTCATGCATGAATGAATTTTTTTGTAAGTGGTGTCATAATGGCAGCATATTTGTTAGTGTTCAGAGCATGAAATTCTTTGCGATGTTTTGCATTGTCTTATGTGTAATTTTTTTCTCTTCTTTTTTAGTGGGATATTGTTGATCTTCACTGTGTCTGTGCAGAGTAGGTGGTGGTGAGTCTAGCTGCTTCTGTCACGTGAGTGGTATAGTGTTGGAGTATATAGGTCTTTGTGATAAAGCTACATTTTGTTTATTTCTTTTTTTACAAAGGGTTTGTTGTTGTTGACTTGTTTGACAAGTAACCTTTATTAGTAAGCATTATGGCTAGCCGTAGAATGACTGCTCAGCAGGTGGTTGGTTTGCTTCTTGAATCTTCCTCTGAGCAGGATTATGAGACTGACAGTGCGTCTGAGGGAGAGGAGGGAGGGGAAGATTCAGGCAGTGAGTTTTCTCTCCACATGGAATCATCGGATGATGAAGGTACTCTCAGTGCAGATGAAGTTACTCTCGGTGTGGATGAATCTACTCTCAGTGCGGATGAAGTGCCTGTTTTAGAGGAGGATACTACTGTGCCGATGGTGCAAGAGGCATCTGAATTGCAGCGTGGGGCTGCTAGGCTTCCTACTGGAAGTGCTGGACTCTGGGTTGATCCAAACATGGTGCAGCCGGTGTTGCCTGCCTTTAGTGGTTATGCAGGGTGTAGAGTGGATTGTGAACATTATTTGCCTATACAGTATTTTCAGTTGTTTATGGATGATGTATTTTTGGGTGAGATTGTTGAGCAGACTAATTTGTATGCTGAACAGTTTTTGAGGGACAACAGTTCCAGACTTAGGCCCCATTCTAGAGCTACCCGGTGGAGTCCCACAAATCTGGAAGAGATGAAGAAGTTTTTGGGTTTGACTTTTTTGATGGGTTTGATAAGGAAGCCGTCCATGGGTTCATATTGGTCTACCAGTCCCTTGATGGCAACGGCCATATTTCCTGCAGTTATGACTCGTGGATCGGTATTTACTTTTGCTTCGGATGCTGCATTTTGTTGATAATGGTTTGGCGTTGCCACGAGATCACCCTGAATGTGACCGTCTTTTTAAGATTCGGCCTGTTCTCGATCACTTTGTAGATCGATTTTCAGAGATCTATACTCCAGGGAAAGAAATATCTATTGATGAGTCTTTTTAGGCAGTACATTCCTAGCAAGAGGGCACGCTAAGGAATTAAGCTGTATATGTTGTCTGAGAGTAGGACAGGATATGTTTTTAATTTGCGTGTGTCCACTGGTAGGGATTCCACTATTGACCCCCTGGTTGTCCGTCCACTTTTGGAGTTTCAGAGAAAATTGTGTGGGATCTTGCTAGAGGACTGTTTAACAGAGGCCACCATTTGTACCTTGATAACTTCTACACTGCTGTGCAATTGTTTAAGGAATTGTTCAAAGTGGACACTTTTGCTTGTGGCACAATCCGCTCTAACCGTAAAGGTTATCCAAAAGAGCTTGTTTGCAAAAAACTTCAGAGGGGACAGTGCAGTTCCTTGCGTAGTGATGAACTACTAGCTGTGAAATTTGTGGACAGGAGGGATGTGTACATGCTGACTACCATCCATGATGAGAGTACTTCACCTGTGGCTGTTTGGGGTCAGATTGCTGAAGTGCGCAAACCTGTGTGCATTTTAGACTACAATAAGCACATGGGTGGTGTTGATAGAGTAGATCAGAGGTTGGAACCTTACACTGCTATTCGTAAGGCTTACATTTGGTATAAGAAGTTGGCCATCCATCTCTTCAATTTAGCAACTTTCAATGCTTTTGTTGTGTTCAAGGAGTGTTCTCCGGCGTCAAAGTTGACTTTTGTTCAGTTTCAGCAGTCTGTCATAGGCAGCCTTGTTGTTGTGGAACAGGCAAGTGTTCCTAGAGTTGGAGTGGTGGAGGATGTGGCTCGATAGAAAGATCGCCACTTTCCTGATCACATTCCTCCTACACCCTCCAAAGACTTTCCCACTAGGAGAAGTAGAGTCTGTTGGCGAAGAGGTACGCGGAAGGAGACTCGTATGTACTGCCCTGAGTGTCCTTCTAACCCTGGGCTGTGTGTGCCTGCTTGTTATAGAGCGTACCACAAGCAAAAGAATTATTGGGAGCAACCATGAGTGGTAAAGTGAACTGCCTGGTCTGTAATGTTTAAGAATTGTTGTTCTGTTTCAAGGTTGGCATTAGTGCAATGTATTTAGTTTCTGATTTTGTGTTAGTAGATTTGTATCTATTTGCAATTTGTTTGTGTTTTCTTTTTTGTATAAAAATCCTAAATGTGATGGTGGTGTGTGTAGGCTGGTGCTTGGCTGGCGGTGTGCGTGGAGTGGCGCTTGTCTGGCGGTGTGCGTGGAGTGGCTCTTGGCTGGCGGTGTGCGTGGAGTGGCGCTTGGCTGGCAGTGTGCGTGGAGTGACGCTTGGCTGGCGGTGTGCGTGGAGTGCCGCTTGGCTGGCAGTGTGCGTGGAGTGGCGCTTGGCTGGCGGTATGCGTGGAGTGGCGCTTGGCTGGCGGTGTGCGTGGAGTGGCGCTTGGCTGGCGGTGTGCATGGAGTGGCGCTTGGCTGGCGGTGTGCGTGGACTGGTGCTCGGCTGGCGGTGTGTGAGTAGTGACTTGCTGCTGGTCACTACACACACTGCTAGCTGAGCGACACTCCACGCAATCCATCAGCTTGTGTGGTTGCTGTGTTAGGAATGTGGGCGTGTGAAAGTGATGGGCCCTTGAACGGCGCTGTCTGCTGGTGTGAGTGTTGTAATGTGTTGGGCCCGCGGCTGGTGGTGTGAATGGTTTTGTATGTGTCACACGTATGAAAGGTGTATGAATGGCCTGTAAAGAGGTTGGTGCCTTGTCGTGGCTTTACAGCTCACGAGCTGTGAGTCAATGGTTCAGTTTCTCGTCCTTTCAATTATTAACAGTGCATTTCATTTTTGTGAAATCACTTGTTAATACAATTGTATATACTGAACCATCACTCACCCTCGTGCCAAATCCAACCAGTATGTGTGTGTGCTTGAGGATTAGATGGCTGTGCAGTAATATATTTTTTTTGTCTTTCTCAAGCAGGGTGTACCTTGTCCCTTTTTGTGAATGTTGTAATGTGTTTGTTTCGTGGCTGGTGGTGTGAATGGTCTTGTGTATATCACGTATGAAAGGTGTGTGAATGGCCTGTAAAGCGGTTGGGGCCTTGACGTGGCTTTACAGCTCACGAGCTGCAAGTCACTGGTTCAGTTTTTTGTCCTTTCAATTATTGACAGTGCATTTCATTTTTGTGAAATCTCTTGTTAATAAAATTGTATATACTGAACCATCACTTGCCCTCGTGCCAAATCCAACCACTATGTGTGTGTGCTTGAGGAATAGATGGCAGTAATCTTGTCTTTTTAGTCTGTCTGCCAAGGTGTACATTCCGTCTAAGAATAACCTACCAACTGTAGATATTGTCGTAACACCCATGGGAGTACATGGTGATATCTCTCTTGTGGATCATAACAAGTTATGTTACCCAAAATGCCCTGCAAACCTCAAAATGTCTGTCACATTTTCCTTGCAATATTGTGCCAAAATTTTCACGCTGCAGAAATAAACACATTATCTCAAAACCACCTGGTTTGCAAGGGGGTCACCTGGGTTTTGGCCCGTGCTCGGCGGCCATCTAGGGAAACCTACCAAACCCACACATTTCTGAAAACTAGACACCCGGGGGCTTCAAGGAGGTATGGCTGCGTGGATCCCCCAACGTTTCCTTACCCAGAATCCCTTGCAAACCTCAATTTTAGCTGAAAAAATCACTTTTTCACACATTTTTGTGTGGGAAAGTGTGGCATCTCCAGGCTCACACAAATTTCCTACCACCCAGCGTTCCCCAGGTCTCCCGATACAAATGGTGCCTCACTTGTGTGGGAGGCCCAAGTACCCGCGACAGGCAAGGGCCCAAAACGTAGTGAGGCGACATCAAAATTGCCTATCTCAAAACCACCTGGTTTTGCAAGGGGGGGTCACCTGGGTTTTTGGCCCCGTGCTCGGCGGCCATCTAGGGAAACCTACCAAACCCACACATTTCTGAAAACTGTCGCCTCACTATGTTTTGGGCCCTTGCCTGTCGCGGGTACTTGGGCCTCCCACACAAGTGAGGCACCATTTTTATCGGGAGACCTGGGGGAACGCTGGTTGGTAGGAAATTTGTGTGAGTCTGTGATGCCACACTTTCCCACACAAAAATGTGTGAAAAAAGTGATTTTTTCAGCTAAAATTGAGGTTTGCAAGGGATTCTGGGTAAGAGAAACGTTGGGGGATCCACGCAAGCCATACCTCCCTGGAATCCCCAGGTGTCTACTTTACAGAAATGTGTGGGTTTGGTAGGTTTCCTATGTGGCTGCCGAGCCCGGGCCAAAAACCCAGGTGACTCCCTTGCAAAACCAGGTGGTTTTGAGATAGGCAATCTTGATGTCGCCTCACTACGTTTTGGGCCCTTGCCTGTCGCGGGTACTTGGGCCTCCCCACAAGTGAGGCACCATTTTTATCGGGAGACCTGGGGAACGCTGGGTGGTAGGAAATTTGTGTGAGCTCGGTGATGCCACACTTTCCCACACAAAAATGTGTGAAAAAAGTGATTTTTTCAGCTAAAATTGAAGTTTGCAGGGGATTCTGGGTAAGGAAACGATGGGGGATCCACGCAAGCCATACCTTCCTGGAAGCCCCGGGTGTCTACTTTTCAGAAATGTGTGTGTCTGGTAGGTTTCCTAGGTGCCGGCAGAGCTAGGGTTCACAAACCACAGCTAGGCACTTTGCCAAACAAGGGTCATTTTTCACTGCGAAATTGAGGTGTGACCACGTTGCGTTTTGCGCTGTTTCCTGTTGCGGGCACTAGGCCGACCCACACAAGTGAGGTACCATTTTTCTCGTAAGACTTTGGGGAACGTGGGGTGGGTGGAAATTTGTGGATCCACGCAGATTCCAGAACTTTCCACCACAGAAATGTGGGAAAATGTGTTTTTTAACAAAAATTTAGGTTTGCAAGGGATTCTGGGTAACAGAACCTGGTGGGAGGCAGTCAAGTCACCCCATCCTGGATTCCCTGGGTGTCTAGCTTTCAAAAATGTATAGGTTTGCTAGGTTTCCCTAGGTGCCGGCAGAGCTAGGGTTCAAAAACTACAGCTAGGCACTTTGCCAAAAAAGGGTCATTTTTCACTGCGAAATTGAGGTGTGACCACGTTGCGTTTTGCGCCGTTTCAGCAAATTTGTGGATCCACGCAGATTCCAGAACTTTCCACCACAGATATGTGGGAAAATGTGTTTTTTTGATAATTTTTAGGTTGGCAAGGGATTCTGGGTAACAGAACCTGGTGGGAGGCAGTCAAGTCATCCCATCCTGGATTCCCCTGGGTGTCTAGTTTTCAAAAATGTATAGGTTTGCTAGGTTTCCCTAGGTGCCGGCAGAGCTAGGGTTCAAAAACTACAGCTAGGCACTTTGCCAAAAAGGGTCATTTTTCACTGCGAAATTGAGGTGTGACCACGCTGCGTTTTGCGCCGTTTCCTGTCGCAGGCACTAGGCCGACCCACACAAGTGAGGTACCATTTTTCTCGTAAGACTTTGGGGAACGCGGGGTGGGTGGAAATTTGTGGATCCCCACAGATTCCAGAACTTTCCACCACAGATATGTGGGGAAAATGTGGGTTTTTTGATAATTTTTTAGGTTTGCAAGGGATTCTGGGTAACAGAACCTGGTGGGAGGCAGTAAAGTCACCCCATCCTGGATTCCTCTGGGTGTCTAGTTTTCAAAAATGTATAGGTTTGCTAGGTTTCCCTAAGTGCCGGCAGAGGTAGGGTTCAAAAACTACAGCTAGGCACTTTGCAAAAAAAGGGTCATTTTTCACTGCGAAATTGAGGTGTGACCACGTTGCGTTTTGCACCGTTTTCTGTCACGGGCACTAGGCCGACCCACCCAAGTGAGGTACCATTTTTCTCTGAAGACTTTGGGGAACGCGGGGTGGGTGCAAATTTGTGGATCCACGCAGATTCCAGGACTTTCCACCACAGATATGTGGGGAAAATGTGGTTTTTTGACAATTTTTAGGTTTGCAAGGGATTCTGGGTAACAGAACCTGGTGGGAGGCAGTCAAGTCACCCCATCCTGGATTCCCCTGGGTGTCTAGTTTTCAAAAATGTATAGGTTTGCTAGGTTTCCCTAGGTGCCGGCAGAGGTAGGGTTCAAAAACTACAGCTAGGCACTTTGCAAAAAAGGGTCATTTTTCACTGCGAAATTGAGGTGTGACCACGTTGCGTTTTGCGCCGTTTCCTGTCACGGGCACTAGGCCGACCCACCCAAGTGAGGTACCATTTTTCTCTGAAGACTTTGGGGAACGCGGGGTGGGTGCAAATTTGTGGATCCACGCAGATTCCAGAACTTTCCACCACAGAAATGTGGGGAAAATGTGTTTTTTTGACAATTTTTTAGGTTTGCAAGGGATTCTGGGTAACAGAACCTGGTGGGAGGCAGTCAAGTCACCCCATCCTGGATTCCCTGGGTGTCTAGTTTTCAAAAATGTATAGGTTTGCTAGGTTTCCCTAGGTGCCGGCAGAGGTAGGGTTCACAAACTACAGCTAGGAACTTTGCAAAAAAAGGGTCATTTTTCACTGCGAAATTGAGGTGTGACCACGTTGCGTTTTGCGCCGTTTCCTGTCACGGGCACTAGGCTGACCCACCCAAGTGAGGTACCATTTTTCTCTGAAGACTTTGGGGAACGCGGGGTGGGTGGAAATTTGTGGATCCACGCAGATTCCAGAACTTTCCACCACAGAAATGTGGGGAAAATGTGGTTTTTTGACAATTTTTAGGTTTGCAAGGGATTCTGGGTAACAGAACCTGGTGGGAGGCAGTCAAGTCACCCCATCCTGGATTCCCCTGGGTGTCTAGTTTTCAAAAATGTATAGGTTTGCTAGGTTTCCTAGGTGCCGGCAGAGGTAGGGTTCAAAAACTACAGCTAGGAATTTTGCAAAAAAAGGGTCATTTTTCACTGCGAAATTGAGGTGTGACCACGTTGCGTTTTGCACCGTTTCCTGTCACGGGCACTAGGCCGACCCACCCAAGTGAGGTACCATTTTTCTCTGAAGACGTTGGGGAACGCGGGGTGGGTGGAAATTTGTGGATCCACGCAGATTCCAGAACTTTCCACCACAGAAATGTGGGGAAAATGTGGTTTTTTTGACAATTTGTTAGGTTTGCAAGGGATTCTGGGTAACAGAACCTGGTGGGAGGCAGTCAAGTCACCCCATCCTGGCTTTCCCTGGGTGTCTAGTTTTCAAAAATGTATAGGTTTGCTAGGTTTCCCTAGGTGCCGGCAGAGCTAGGGTTCAAAAACTACACCTAGGCACTTTGCCAAAAAAGGGTCATTTTTCACTGCGAAATTGAAGTGTGACCACGTTGCGTTTTGCGTCGTTTCCTGTCGCAGGCACTAGGCCGACCCACACAAGTGAGGTACCATTTTTCTCATAAGACTTTGGGGAACACGGGGTGGGTGGAAATTTGTGGATCCACGCAGATTCCAGAACTTTCCACCACAGAAATGTGGGGAAAATGTGTTTTTTTGGCAATTTGTTAGGTTTGCAAGGGATTCTGGGTAACAGAACCTGGTGGAAGGCAGTCAAGTCACCCCATCCTGGATTCCCCTGGATGTCTAGTTTTCAAAAATGTATAGGTTTGCTAGGTTTCCCTAGGTGCCCGCAGAGCTAGGGTTCAAAACTACAGCTAGGCACTTTGCCAACAAAGGGTCATTTTTCACAGCGAAATTGAGGTGTGACCACGTTGCGTTTTGCGCCGTTTCCTGTCGCAGGCACTAGGCCGATCCACACAAGTGAGGTACCATTTTTCTCGTAAGACTTTGGGGAACGCGGGGTGGGTGGAAATTTGTGGATCCACGCAGATTACAGAACTTTCCACCACAGAAATGTGGGGAAAATGTGTTTTGTTTGACAATTTTTTAGGTTTGCGGGGGATTCTGGGTAACAGAATCTGGTGGGAGGCAGTCAAGTCACCCCATCCTGAATTCCCCTGGGTGTCTAGTTTTCAAAAATGTATAGGTTTGCTAGGTTTCCCTAAGTGCCCGCAGAGCTAGGGTTCAAAAACTACAGCTAGGCACTTTGCAAAAAAAGGGTAATTTTTCACTGCGAAATTGAGGTGTGACCACGTTGCGTTTTGCGCCGTTTCCTGTCACGGGCACTAGGCTGACCCACCCAAGTGAGGTACCATTTTTCTCTGAAGACTTTGGGGAACGCGGGGTGGGTGGAAATTTGTGGATCCACGCAGATTCCAGAACTTTCCACCACAGAAATGTGGGGAAAATGTGTTTTTTTTGACAATTTTTAGGTTTGCAAGGGATTCTGGGTAACAGAACCTGGTGGGAGGCAGTCAAGTCACCCCATCCTGGATTCCCCTGGGTGTCTAGTTTTCAAAAATGTATAGGTTTGCTAGGTTTCCCTAGGTGCCGGCAGAGGTAGGGTTCAAAAACTACAGCTAGGAACTTTGCAAAAAAAGGGTCATTTTTCACTGCGAAATTGAGGTGTGACCACATTGCGTTTTGCACCGTTTCCTGTCACGGGCACTAGGCCGACCCACCCAAGTGAGGTACCATTTTTCTCTGAAGACGTTGGGGAACGCGGGTGGGTGGAAATTTGTGGATCCACGCAGATTCCAGAACTTTCCACCACAGAAATGTGGGGAAAATGTGGTTTTTTTGACAATTTGTTAGGTTTGCAAGGGATTCTGGGTAACAGAACCTGGTGGGAGGCAGTCAAGTCACCCCATCCTGGATTTCCTGGGTGTCTAGTTTTCAAAAATGTATAGGTTTGCTAGGTTTCCCTAGGTGCCGGCAGAGCTAGGGTTCAAAAACTACACCTAGGCACTTTGCCAAAAAAGGGTCATTTTTCACTGCGAAATTGAAGTGTGACCACGTTGCGTTTTGCGTCGTTTCCTGTCGCAGGCACTAGGCCGACCCACACAAGTGAGGTACCATTTTCTCATAAGACTTTGGGGAACACGGGGTGGGTGGAAATTTGTGGATCCACGCAGATTCCAGAACTTTCCACCACAGAAATGTGGGGAAAATGTGTTTTTTTGGCAATTTTTTAGGTTTGCAAGGGATTCTGGGTAACATAAACTAGTGGGAGGCAGTCAAGTCACCCCATCCTGGATTCCCCTGGATGTCTAGTTTTCAAAAATGTATAGGTTTGCTAGGTTTCCCTAGGTGCCCGCAGAGCTAGGGTTCAAAAACTACAGCTAGGCACTTTGCCAACAAAGGGTCATTTTTCACAGCGAAATTGAGGTGTGACCACGTTGCGTTTTGCGCCGTTTCCTGTCGCAGGCACTAGGCCGATCCACACAAGTGAGGTACCATTTTTCTCGTAAGACTTTGGGGAACGCGGGGTGGGTGGAAATTTGTGGATCCACGCAGATTACAGAACTTTCCACCACAGAAATGTGGGGAAAATGTGTTTGTTTGACAATTTTTAGGTTTGCGGGGATTCTGGGTAACAGAATCTGGTGGGAGGCAGTCAAGTCACCCCATCCTGAATTCCCTGGGTGTCTAGTTTTCAAAAATGTATAGGTTTGCTAGGTTTCCCTAAGTGCCCGCAGAGCTAGGGTTCAAAAACTACAGCTAGGCACTTTGCAAAAAAAGGGTAATTTTTCATTGTGAAAATGTGGTACGTCCACGTTGCATTTTGAGCCATTTCCTGTTGTGGGCACAAGGCCTACCCACACAAGTGAGGTACCATTTTTATCGGGAGACTTAGGGTAACACAGAATTGTAGAGCAACTGTTATTACCTATTGACTTTCGATGCATTTCTGCCTTCCAAATGAAAGACAATGTCTAAAAATAAGTCATTTTGAAAAATGACCTATAATTCTCATGCTAGTATGGGTACTCCCAATTTCGGAAATGTGCAAATATCTACTGTTTATAAAATCTACATTTTGTTCCCATTTCAGAAATACATAGATGTCTTTCATAACAATTTTTCCATGTATACATTTTCCCAAAATAATTGCTATATACCCGGTACATAATAAAAACCATTGCAAGATGCTGCTCAGTTATTGGCTCTGGGTTCGTCGGGTTCTTGGTGAACCTACAAGTCCTATATATCCCCACAACCAGAAAGGTCCAGCGGATATAACGGTATATTGCTTTCAAATAGCTGTCATAATTAGAAGAAGTTACAGGTGAAAACGTTGACACAAATGGCTGTTTTTTTCAACTAATTTTCAATTTTTCCTTCATTTAACTGTTAGTTTCTATAAGGAAAACTTTAATGATCTACACAAATGACCCCTTGCTGAATTCAGAATTGTGTCTACTTTTCAGAAATGTATGGCTTTTCAGGATCCATTATTGGTTTCATACCCATTTCTACCATTAACTGGAAGGAGGTTGAAAGCACAAAAATAGCAAAAATAGGCTATGTCCCAGAAAAATGCCAAAACTGTCTAAAAAGTTGGTTTTCTGACAAAAGTCTGCTTGTCCCTGAAATCTGGGAAGATGGTGATTTCAGCACCACAACCCCTTTTTGATGCCATTTGCAGGGAAAAACAAGACGCTTTCATCTGTAGCCCTTTTTCGCATTTTTCCCCCAAAAACAAAATGTTGCTGTATTTTGGCTTATTTCTGGGTCCCCTCCTGGGGAATCCACAAACCCTGGGTACCTTTACAATCCCCATGATGTTAGAAAAAAAGACGCAAATTTGGCGTGGATACCTTATGTGGTCAAAAGTTACAGGGGCCTAAGCGCGCACTACCCCAAATAGCCAAAAAAAGGCTTAGCACAGGGGGGGAAAAGGCCTAGCAGCGAAGGGGTTAAACGTCTTCTCAGTTTACCCACTTCGGCTTCTTCAGAGATCATACACAAGGAAGTGGGGCTATAGTATCTCACAGACATAGTTGCATCTCGCCCATTACTGCTCTGGCACTCCATATGGTCTAAGGAGGAAACTAATTTTACTAAATCAATTATTTTAGACTGTTTTACTTTGGATAATGCCATGAAGATCCCTTGGCTAAGTTATATTAGCTCACAGTACAGCAAACTATTTAAGATCTCAGTACGGATTAATCCCCCAGGTATCATTAATAAGGAAGTCGTCCATTAAAGAAATTTTTATGAACCACAGGAGGGAAACTCGGCTTGATCTGCGAACGCAGTAAACCAATTGTAAAATGTTATCTAACGCTTACCTCTAACGTGGGCTGTCAAGATTACTTAATATATATTCCCAATCTTATGCATCGTTTTGTACTAGTTAGACGTAGATTGGGAATTGTCCACCATTTAGTGGCTTTCCCTGACATGAAAATGTGCCCTACAGGCACGATCCCCTGCCCATGTGATGGACAGAGCAGACAGAGCACCGTGCACTTTATGCTGTTTTGCGGGTTTTATTCAGGTTTTAGAATTTTTTATTTAAAACCACTTTTGCTTGCTTATGGTGGTGGTTCACACCTTGGTGCAATAAAATATTTGTCTGAACTCAACGACGCTAGGGTTTGTCTTAACGTGGCACTTTTTATTGTAAATGCTTTTAATGTACGTAAAAGTATTAGTGTATCGATATAGTAATGACCCTCTGAAGTCTTTTAAGAATTTGTGTTGCCTTTTTTATAACATTTTATGTGTTTTAAATGTGATTAATTTTGGCCCCATGTCACAGACCATACACCATCTGCTCCATTTGACTTGATTCTTCTATATGTAATGCACTTAGTTTTATTGTATATGATCAATTTTGAACCCATGTTGCACACCAGATGTTATCTGCTTTTAGTCTCGATGTATGTATACTTATATGGTTGTTTTATGTATATCGAATAAAGTTTTCGAATCGAATCAGAGACATGATGTCAATCAGCCATCTCCTACTTGATGTAGTATAGGACAATATAACCGTAAATAACCAATATACTGTGGTGACTCACCAAAAGAAAGTAAGCAAGAGCATATGTATTTCCCTCTTGCGGTGGAGCAGTGAATTGGTTTCTACACATAAGTGGAGTCCTCCTGCTATCCACCCATGGATACAATTTGAAGAAGAGCCTTGATAAGCCCCCTAAACAGTAGATGATATTTAAAGTAGTGAATTACACTAAATAAAGTAAACATAGGTGGCTGGTACAACCAAAATGCACTGTCATGAGTATAAAATGTCCAACGCAGGTTACCGGTATAGCAAAATGCAGGCCTAATATCCAATGCAAGGACAATGTAATGTAAAAGCAACCCATCCAATGTTAAAATCATGTTATCTCATACGACAAATGCTCTGAAACTCGTCCGATTACTGCCAAGGTTGCAGGTTCATAAGTAACCATATCCATGCAAAGAAATTCAAAAAAACTCAAACAGTGGCTTTCATCATCTACAATAAACCCAGGGGATCTAAAAAGTTACTTGATAACCCCCTAGGTAACTCGGTAATCATACCTCAATATGCAGCAAGAATTAATTTTGCATTCATCAGAATGCTACCAAGGTTGCAAGTGAAATCAGTGGTCATAACTATTTATAGTATAAGTCAATGACTAGTGTGTCATCACTAATACACCCTGGGGGATCTAAATATTACTGCATAGCCCCCCTGAGTCATTCAGGATTCATACCTCCATTAACAGACAGAATGGGAAAACACAGAAACAAACAGTCACTCCGGCCGCAGATGTAAAAGGTGCCGGATAATTCAATGCACAGCGTAAAAGCGGTGATAAACGCCAAGTCCAAAGGCTCACAGTGAGCATACATAATTCAATACGTAGCCTAAAAGTGGTGAAGAACGCCAAGTCCCAAGGCTCACAGTGAGCATACATAAAGGTTCAAAATCTTTACCTCTGTTCGGTGATACAACGTCTTCCAAGCGTCCAACGTGTAAAAAGAGTCGATCCCCTGTGGCCACGGGGATCGCGTTTTAAATGCTCGTAATATGTTGATGAGTCGCAATAGAAATAGGACTTGCGGAAAGGGGAGCCAAAAATCCCCGCGATCACGGCTGCCATTTTGAAGCATTTGGGATGGTAAACTAAATGTATTTAGCAGGAAAACGTCCGGGAAAAGGCAAAAAAGAAAGATGTAACGCTCTATATCCCCCAATGAGCGGCATTTGGTAATTTTTTAGCAGACAATGTACTACAATCAGAGTAAGGGGAAAACTCAAAATCTGATCCTGGTTGCTGGAAATAGTAATACTACTCAATTTAAACAGGGCTCATATTGCGACCCTGTTATGATGAAGACACTTCATGGCTATGAAAGCTAACCCTGGGCGGTGAACTCCGCTCCGCTCGCGGAGTTTGTGGAGTTTTCCGCACTCCGCGTTACGCGGAGCTCGCGGAGTTCCGAAAAACTCCGCTTCGAGCAGCGGAGCGGAGTTTTTTTCCTCGCTCGCGTTCACCAACGTCAAGTTGGCGAGTGCGAGCGAGGAAAATCCACCTCCCGGCGAGATTTATCCTCATTCACAATCGTCAACATCAAGTGGGCGAGCGCGAGCGTGGAAAATAAACTTCCCGGCAAGATTTCTCAATGCGGGGGGTCGGGTTTCTCATTGCGAGTGGTCGTGTATGCTTGCGACTGCTCGTGTTGAGAATCTGCCCGTTCGCGTTGAGAAAGCTGCTGCTCGAGTAAACATCTACTCGAGCGGCAGAAAGTAAAGCAGCTCTCGCTTGCGCTGTGCATTGTGCCGTTCGCGATGATTGCACAGTGCGGACAAGCATCTGCCACTGAAAATCACCACGAACGGCATTTTTCTATCGCACTCCGCCGCTTGCGGAGCTCTGCGTAGCGCGGCGGAGTTTTTTTTTCCACTTCGCGGAGTTTCGCGTGGCGCAACTCCGCGAACTCCGCCCAGGGTTAATCAAAGCCAAAATTCTGTGAGCTAATGTGAGATTGACGAAAGAGCAGGTTTACAAAATGTCTGAAAGTGCAGGTAACCATAAAATGAACCAAAATCTCAAAAAGTAAAGAATGGCCCCAAAAATTGTGACGCTCTCCGGCTGCATAGCTGTATTCTGCGAACCCCAGAGGGAGATGTGTGAAAGTTCAGCAAGTACAAGAGAGGAGGGAAACAAATGTGGAATATCAGAGAGTTGGTAAGTCACCAGTGAAAATAACCATTACAGAAGTGAACCGCCATTGTATCATATATGTTGACAATTTGCATTTTCCTCTGATCAGCTTCTCCGCTGAATAATACCAGAACAGTATTCCCCATAACATGTACTTCAAGACCCGTGTAGTTACGTTTCCACGGTGGGTAACCCCCTTTTTTTAACAAGCATCAGAAATCAATACAAAATACAATTGAGAAAAAAGCAAAATTGATCAAAGCACACATAGTTACAGCTGAAAAACTACTCTAGTTCTGATCCTATGGAAACACATTACATGTTAGCGGCGGAAAGTATTAGATGGTTAGTCTCTCAGAAATACATGTAGCTCATTGTCCGTGTTGAGTCCCACTTCCACCGCCCGTAGCCTGATAATCCACTTAGTTTCTTCTTTCCTGAGGGCCAGAACCCTATTGCGCCCCCTCGAATTGTCAGCAACATGGGCTAGTCTGTGAAATTTGAAATCAATTATTTCAGATCCTGTGTGTGCCGTGTTATAATGTGTGGTGTGGTGAGCAAAAGAATGATGGATTTAACCCAGATCCTTGTGACTGGGGGTGAATGTTTGCATTGTCCAGCATTCCGTCCATCAATTGTTTCTTTTGCATTTGTCACCCTAAGTGGGAAGGGTATGCCCAGACGTGGGTCCCGTGCTCACCACACCACTGGATTCAAGCTAGCCTGGCTGAAGAAGGGTGATGCCCTGAAACCGGTCCTAGGATGCTTGTTTCCGGTCCAGGGAGGACCTGGTTTGGCAGTTCGGGCTGGACTGTTCCCACAAGGAACAGGGTCAAGACTGATTTGCATATGGCTGGGTCCAAACTGGGGTGGTGTGGTGAGCAAAAGAATGATGGATTTAACCCAGATCCTTGTGACTGGGGGTGAATGTTTGCATTGTCCAGCATTCCGTCCATCAATTGTTTCTTTTGCATTTGTCACCCTAAGTGGGAAGGGTATGCCCAGACGTGGGTCCCGTGCTCACCACACCACTGGATTCAAGCTAGCCTGGCTGAAGAAGGGTGATGCCCTGAAACCGGTCCTAGGATGCTTGTTTCCGGTCCAGGGAGGACCTGGCTTGGCAGTTCGGGCTGGACTGTTCCCACAAGGAACAGGGTCAAGACTGATTTGCTTATGGCTGGGTCCAAACTGGGGTGGTGTGGTGAGCAAAAGAATAATGGATTTAACCCAGATCCTTGTGACTGGGGGTGAATGTTTGCATTGTCCAGCATTCCGTCCATCAATTGTTTCTTTTGCATTTGTCACCCTAAGTGGGAAGGGTATGCCCAGACGTGGGTCCCGTGCTCACCACACCACTGGATTCAAGCTAGCCTGGCTGAAGAAGGGTGATGCCCTGAAACCGGTCCTAGGATGCTTGTTTCCGGTCCAGGGAGGACCTGGCTTGGCAGTTCGGGCTGGACTGTTCCCACAAGGAACAGGGTCAAGACTGATTTGCATATGGCTGGGTCCAAACTGGGGTGGTGTGGTGAGCAAAAGAATGATGGATTTAACCCAGATCCTTGTGACTGGGGGTGAATGTTTGCATTGTCCAGCATTCCGTCCATCAATTGTTTCTTTTGCATTTGTCACCCTAAGTGGGAAGGGTATGCCCAGACGTGGGTCCCGTGCTCACCACACCACTGGATTCAAGCTAGCCTGGCTGAAGAAGGGTGATGCCCTGAAACCGGTCCTAGGATGCTTGTTTCCGGTCCAGGGAGGACCTGGCTTGGCAGTTCGGGCTGGACTGTTCCCACAAGGAACAGGGTCAAGACTGATTTGCATATGGCTGGGTCCAAACTGGGGTGGTGTGGTGAGCAAAAGAATGATGGATTTAACCCAGATCCTTGTGACTGGGGGTGAATGTTTGCATTGTCCAGCATTCCGTCCATCAATTGTTTCTTTTGCATTTGTCATCCTAAGTGGGAAGGGTATGCCCAGACGTGGGTCCCGTGCTCACCACACCACTGGATTCAAGCTAGCCTGGCTGAAGAAGGGTGATGCCCTGAAACCGGTCCTAGGATGCTTGTTTCCGGTCCAGGGAGGACCTGGCTTGGCAGTTCGGGCTGGACTGTTCCCACAGGGAACAGGGTCAAGACTGATTTGCATATGGCTGGGTCCAAACTGGGGTGGTGTGGTGAGCAAAAGAATGATGGATTTAACCCAGATCCTTGTGACTGGGGGTGAATGTTTGCATTGTCCAGCATTCCGTCCATCAATTGTTTCTTTTGCATTTGTCACCCTAAGTGGGAAGGGTATGCCCAGACTTGGGTCCCGTGCTCACCACACCACTGGATTCAAGCTAGCCTGGCTGAAGAAGGGTGATGCCCTGAAACCGGTCCTAGGATGCGTGTTTCCGGTCCAGGGAGGACCTGGCTTGGCAGTTCGGGCTGGACTGTTCCCACAAGGAACAGGGTCAAGACTGATTTGCATATGGCTGGGGCCAAACTGGGGTGGTGTGGTGAGCAAAAGAATGATGGATTTAACCCAGATCCTTGTGACTGGGGGTGAATGTTTGCATTGTCCAGCATTCCGTCCATCAATTGTTTCTTTTGCATTTGTCACCCTAAGTGGGAAGGGTATGCCCAGACGTGGGTCCCGTGCTCACCACACCACTGGATTCAAGCTAGCCTGGCTGAAGAAGGGTGATGCCCTGAAACCGGTCCTAGGATGCTTGTTTCCGGTCCAGGGAGGACCTGGCTTGGCAGTTCGGGCTGGACTGTTCCCACAAGGAACAGGGTCAAGACTGATTTGCATATGGCTGGGTCCAAACTGGGGTGGTGTGGTGAGCAAAAGAATGATGGATTTAACCCAGATCCTTGTGACTGGGGGTGAATGTTTGCATTGTCCAGCATTCCGTCCATCAATTGTTTCTTTTGCATTTGTCACCCTAAGTGGGAAGGGTATGCCCAGACGTGGGTCCGGTGCTCACCACACCACTGGATTCAAGCTAGCCTGGCTGAAGAAGGGTGATGCCCTGAAACCGGTCCTAGGATGCTTGTTTCCGGTCCAGGGAGGACCTGGCTTGGCAGTTCGGGCTGGACTGTTCCCACAAGGAACAGGGTCAAGACTGATTTGCATATGGCTGGGTCCAAACTGGGGTGGTGTGGTGAGCAAAGAATGATGGATTTAACCCAGATCCTTGTGACTGGGGGTGAATGTTTGCATTGTCCAGCATTCCGTCCATCAATTGTTTCTTTTTCATTTTTCACCCTAAGTGGGAAGGGTATGCCCAGACGTGGGTCCCGTGCTCACCACACCACTGGATTCAAGCTAGCCTGGCTGAAGAAGGGTGATGCCCTGAAACCGGTCCTAGGATGCTTGTTTCCGGTCCAGGGAGGACCTGGCTTGGCAGTTCGGGCTGGACTGTTCCCACAAGGAACAGGGTCAAGACTGATTTGCATATGGCTGGGTCCAAACTGGGGTGGTGTGGTGAGCAAAAGAATGATGGATTTAACCCAGATCCTTGTGACTGGGGGTGAATGTTTGCATTGTCCAGCATTCCGTCTGTTGTAATTTGGCAGCACTTAAGTTAAGCATTAGCTGAAGACAGCCTGTATTCAGAGGCTAAATTGTCCGCTTTGTGGAATCCATTTTGTATTTCTGGCAGCCATTTTGGCTGCCATGTGCTACCATGTGCTCGCCATGTGCTCTGTCCTACCTTCCTGTTAAATGCTCTTGAAATCTGCCTAGAGACAAGTTATATTTAGTTCTTTTTGCTTTGCACATGCTCAGTTGATCTTGCAGCTGTTCCGAGTTTATAAATGTCAGGATGTGTCTACTAGAAGTAGAAACTGTTAGCTCCACCCACTTGTCGACTGTGCATTTTCTGTATGACCTTATATGTACCTAAAACCAGCATTTGTGTTTGTACCGCCTCCATTTGAGCCCCTGTGTGGGTATAAAAGGACCATGGTCCTTCCATTCAGTGTGCTACTTCATGCATTACTGAAGGGTGATGTGTGAATGTAACTCCACCTCATGAGGTTTAATAAACTCTGTCTTTTCTATTTTCAGTTTCTGTGCCAACTTCTTCCTAAGTGTCTGAGGACTCTGTGCAGAGAAGGGTGAACCCCTAAGCACTGGTAGGCCTTGCTGAGGCTCACTACTACAAATTGGCGCTTCCAACGCGGGCTCATCGGCGACTCGGATGCCCGAAGGACTGGTCGAGACGAAGGATTGGAATCTCGCTCTTGGACGCGATCGCTGCCTGAGGAGACCAGAGTCTTGGCACCCACGGCGTTTTCCTTTCTTTCTGATCTGACCATCCCGGCGGCGCCGGTCCCCGACTGAGATCTCTTCTGTTGATTCGCCGTGCAGTGACCATTTGGTCGATTTGAGAACTTGGCAGTTGGAACCTGGACACCATTTGATTGGTAAGAGCCGTTTGCGGCACTTGCTGTTGGTTTGATGCCTTTGATTGGTAAGGTAGTTTTAGTAACACTTACTGTGGCTTTGTTTGTATGATTGACCAATTTTGGAATCTGTTTTGTAATTATATATGTATTGCAATACATATAGGCAGGTAATGAGGAGAATTTTCTCTATTTAAAATTGTTTGAACAGCGCAACGTACGAAGAGTACCTTAAGCGCTACTTTGATTATAATACTGCATATTTTGCACTATTTTTGGCATGCCTGTTTTCAGCACACTTCGTAGGATGTGTTGCTTTTGTAGTGGTACCAATTTGAGACTTGACGAAGCACAACCAGCCTCCCGGAGGGGACGCCTAATAGGGATATGTATATTAAGTATGGTATTTCTTCTATAATGTACTGCACGTTATGGAACAAATATACTAGTAAAGATCTTGAGTTGCGTTGGCCTATGTATGGGTCATTTGATTTGCGAAAAATTCAGTATGTGGAACAATGTATGTTTAAACGAAAGACTAGGCAAGATATGTTTGATTGTGTGCGAATGTGGGAGAAAGAAGTGCGTGAGCGAATGAAGCGTGAGCAAGCCTTGATTGACAAAGAACAGCGAAAGACCATTTATGCGAAAGTATTAGAGTTAAAAAACAAGGAGATGAAAGAAATTAAAGAGAGGGAAGATAGGGAACGCCATTTACAGGTAACTGGCCAATACGCTGTTACGCAGCCCCTTTATCCTATCCTTAATAAACCGCAAGATGATTTCTTGTTATTAGATCGTTCTCCACCTCCGTATATTTTTTCTTCCGCTCCTCATGAGTCAGATGAGGACTCTTTTTCAGACCAGGACAAAGCTCGAGAAACTCGCTCCATGCTATCTGCTGAGCGTGCATCTGACATCAGATCTACTGCGCGTAAAGCCGTTCGTAGTACTACCACTGCTTCTGAACTTTTAGATAGTATAAAAGGATGGCAGGAAAGGGAGCAAATATATTTTACCGATACATTTGCTGCAGAGGTTATTGAACAATTTAGGAAGTATTCGGTAGAAGTGGAGCCCGATGATGTAGCAGCTGATTGTAAACAATTACGTGACGGTCTTTTTGTCTTCTCCCAGGTGGCTGACACGATCAGACGCTTGGTTAAACTGCGTGTTGAAGCAGCCCGTTTGCGAGAGGAGAAAAAGGCAGCAGAAACAGCTGCACTAGCATCTCAGATCAGCATGGCACGAACCTCTACTCCTGAAACAGATAAGAATGTTGTAATTCATGTGAAACCCATGCGGGAAGCCGCGCCTTTATATGTTCCTCCTAAAGGAACGGGTACAGAGGATGATAAGACTTCTCTTAATGCGAAAGGGTACTTTATTTATAATTGGGTTTACACTCCTTGGAATAGAGCAGATGTTATGGCCCTTAAAAATGCATTGCCTGACCCGCGAAAGAACTCAGCAGCCTTTTATGAGGAAGTTGAGGGTGCAATCAGCTCTTGTACTATGACTTTGTCGGATATTGATTTGTTTTTTGGATTAATATCACCACCTGATATGTGGAGAACTGTGCGCAAAATAGATGATAATGCGACATTTGGAGCATTGTGGAAAGATTTAGAGCGGTTAGATGAAGATAGAGAACCTGCACAGAAACCGTGTCAGTTAATTTTAAATCTTCCGGCAGCTATATTAGTTAAGTTAAAGACGATCATTCCCCTAAAAGATAGATTGGACAGTGCTAGCGTCTTGCAAGCAAAGGTAGATGAATCAGTTTCTGACTTCTTCACACGCTTTGAAGAAGCATTTCACGATTTTAGTGGCCAGTCATTGACAGATGACACGGGTAGGCATCTGTTTGTCGATAAATATGTCGCAAACCTTTTGCCAGGAATAGCTAGTCGCTTAAAGGCCAGTGAGAGTTCATGGACTACATCTTCTCCGGCTTCTCTTTTAACTATGGCCCAGTATTATGAGCGGCAAGAATTAGAAACCAAAGGTAATGAGGACGCAAAGTCTAAGGAGTTGAAAACAAAGGTTATGTTGGCTCAAGCTTATGGTCCGCCTTCTAGAGGTAAAGATAGAGGTGGACGTGGATCTTATGGTTCGTCCTTTCCTTCCTCTGCCCGTTTGAATTTGTCTGTTGATCAGTGTGCGTACTGCAAAAAATTTGGACATTGGCTTTCTGATTGTCCAGTGCTGCGTGCTCAGCAGAATCTACGTGGTCGGGGACAAATGAGAAATCGTTCAGGATATCAAGGGCCTAGAGGAAGCGCGAATGATCGTGCTCGGTTTGATGCTAATATACGTGGGCAGGATGGGTTTAACACTTTTGATAGAAGGAACCAATATCAAATGTCTGACTATGTGCCCTCTGATTTTCAAGATTCTGCATATGCATAGGATTGCCTAGGATGGGGTAAGGAATCAGTTGAAGTTCCAGTAGATCAGAGGGTCCCTATGTTACAGCACATGTTTTGGGTTCTACTGATCAGTTTCTGGTTGATACAGGAGCTACTCGTAGCGCCTTGTCTAAACAATTGGTTCCAAGGGCTCCCTGTCTGGCTTAACCATTACATCGATAGGTTTCGATGGAACACCTTCCCTTAGCCCATTGTCACAACCACTTGCATTTGATGTTGATAAGTTTACTGCTCCATGTCCGTTTTTGCTTTCTCCAAACACACCAGACAATATTGTGGGTCTTGATATGCTTAAATATTTTAGGGCTACGATACGGTGTTCTCCGGAAGGAGTACGGGTTATTTTGAATGACAACTACCCTATGATTGAGAGATCTTGTATTGTTAAAGAGGACATTGCACTAGCCTCACTCCCTAGTACTTTGTGGGCTACTTCGGACACTGATGTAGGACAAATGGTTATTCCACCAGTACATATTAGTGTTAAGGAGGGCGCTTTATTGCCAAGACTGCCTCAGTATAAAATTTCTCGAGAAGGAGAAGAAGCACTCACACGTATTGTACATGATTTAATTAAGGTGGGGGTTGTGGAAGAAGTTCCTTACAATGTCTGCAATAGTCCGATTCTTCCCATTTTGAAAAAGATACTGACACTAGGATCTATAGATTTATCATCGATTTGAGAGAAGTTAACAAGATTGTAGTACCACAGTACCCTGTAGTATCTGACATAACGACATTGCTTACCTTGGTCCCTCCAACAGCAACTACATTTTCTGTAATTGATCTGAAGAATGCTTTCTTCTCAATTCCTATTCATCCTGATAGCCGATATTTGTTCGGTTTCACTTTGAATAATAGATCATACAGATTTTGTAGAGTTCCTCAAGGCTATACTGAGAGTCCTAGTATTTACAGTCAAGCATTAAAAAGACAGCTTGATTCCTTTACCTTGTCTAAAGGAGTGGCTCTCATACAATATGTCGATGACATCTTGTTGGCAGCTGATACACCTGAGCAGTGTGAGAAATGCACTTTGTCTTTGCTTTCTTTTCTTGCTACACACCACCATAAAGTATCACGGAAGAAATTGCAATATTGTAGACCGAAGGTGACCTATTTAGGACACCTTCTGTCTAAGGAGGGCCGTGCACTGACACCAGATCGCATTCAAGCAATTTTAGACACCCCAGTACCTTCCACGCAGAAAGATGTCCGTGCATTCATTGGTCTGACTTCGTTTTGCAGGCAATGGATATTGGGTTTTTCACACATTGTTAAACCCTTGCTAGCACTTTTGACTAAAAACACTCCGATCCCCTTCCATGGACAGATGAATGTCAAAATGCTTTTTGTCAGTTGAGACAAGCTCTTTGCTCTGCACCAGTGTTAGGCACACCAGATTACACGAAGGCTTTTACACTCTATGTACATGAGAAAGAAGGATGTGCATTGTCAGTTTTAGTACAGACACACGGGGACAAACAGCGTCCTTGCGCATACCTTTCTGCAGTTCTTGACCCTGTTGCTCGTGCATTACCTGGGTGCTTCCGTTCAGTTGCAGCGACGGCTGTGTCCATACGTCAGAGTGAATGGATAGTTTTGTCACACAAACTGTTGGTGCTAGTACCCCATGCAGTAGATGCCCTTTTGAATCAGACTAAGACTCAGCACTTAACTAGTGCTCGTTTGACAGGATACGAATTGACACTGCTAGCACCTCATATTACCTTGAAGAGATGTGCGACATTGAACCCCGCCACTTTGTTGCCATATCCTGCGACTCAGTCTCAGTCAAAGGAGCCTCACGATTGTATATTCGTTACTGAGGAACAGACAAAGGGTCGCATCGATTTGCAAGATACGCCCCTTCCAGATGTAGATGGGGAACTGTGGGTTGATGGGTCCTGTCTGAAGTTACCAGATGGCACGACTTCAGCTGCTTATGCAATTACCACGCTTGAGACAATAGTGGAAACAGCTCGCATACCTCAGAAGTCGGCTCAAGCTGCTGAACTAATAGCTTTGACACGAGCATGTGAGCTTAGCACTGACTTGTGGGTGAACATTTACACGGATAGCCGCTATGCTTTTGGAGTGGTTCATGATTTTGGCCTACTCTGGAAGGAAAGAGGCTTTCTTACATCCCATGGGATGCAGATAATGCACGGAGAGTTAGTGCATAATCTCTTGACTGCACTTACATACCCAAAGAGAGTTGCTATTATGAAGTGTAGCGCACACAAGAAAGTGACTGACAAAATAGGACAAGGCAATGCCTTTGCAGACCGCGTAGCCCGTGAGACTGCGATGCAGCGAAGCACTACACCCATGTACGTAGTGAAATCACAAGCTGAGCGTTGGCATGATGCTAGAGAGGAAGTATTGGATATACAGAGATCTGCTTCTGTGGAAGAGCTTGAGCAATGGTCTAAAGAAGGAATATTAGATGATGAGGGTTGTTGGCGTAACAAAGAAATGAATAAGTGGAAATTGCCTGCGGCCTATTTACAACCTATGGTTCAAATGGCACATGGGCTGGCACATGTTGGAGATCTAGCAATAACTAAATTGCTTACACAAGTTTGGGAGCATCCTGAAATTGCTAGCACAGCCAAAAGGGTAGTACAGTCCTGTTTGATCTGTTGGCAGTATAATCCTGGAAAAGGGACACGAACTCCTACAGGAGGGTTTGCTACACCAACCGCACCTTTTGAAGTTTTGCAGATGGATTACATCCAACTCGAACGCTGCAATAATCTGAAATATGTCCTAGTGGTGGTATGTGCCTTTAGCAAATGGATAGAGGCATACCCTACGAAGGATAATACTGCTCTCACCACAGCAAAGGTGCTTCTAAAGGAGTTTTTCCCTAGATACGGTGTTTGCAAACTTTTGTGGAGTGACAATGGACCTCATTTTATTGGGCAAGTTGTTGAGCATGTCCTGAAAGGATTAGGGATCAAACAGAAATTCCATACAGTTTTCCACCCGCAATCAGCAGGATTGGTGGAAAGGTATAACGCTACTTTAAAATCAAAGTTGGCGAAAATACTGGCTTCCACGTCCCTAAAGTGGCCAGATGCACTACCTTTGGCATTACTATCCATAAGATCTGTGCCACATTCACGATCAGGTCCTACCTCCTATGAGGTGGTGTTTGGGAGACCGATGAACATTTGGGGAATTCCTAAGCCACGCCCCATACATGATGTTCCTTGTGTTCTGATGAATGATTATTTGGCACAGTTAACTGACAGTTTGATTTCTATTCATCAACAGGTTCGAGAAGCTCTTCCTGACAGATCTACAGGTGAGGCCCACGAACTCCGTCCTGGTGACCATGTAATGGTCAAGGTCTTCGACAGATCGAACAGCTTGGAGCCAAGGTGGCGAGGACCAGAGCAGGTGCTCCTTGCGACAAGGACAGCAGTTCGAGTGACAAACAGAAAGAATTGGATCCACAGCACACACTGAAAACGCGTGTCGCCTGCCTTGGTGGAACCTGCTGTGTTGACCGACCATCGAGAGATTCTGGAGACGGAGAAAGGCCAAGCTATCTCACCTGACGAATCTGCGGAAGTCTTCCCGGACCACACGATCACTGGAGTATCCAGATATCAATTGAGACCGAGGAAAGGATCTGCAGTTTTGAAAAGACTGGTTGAGCTACCGCCCTGGGTTAGTGAAACGGAGAGCCAATGTGGCAAGGGGAGGGGGATCAGCCCTGTATTAGTGTAGTACACCAGCTTTGGCCCATGGTGAAGAAATCAGCGGCTGCCCAGGGAGAAGAGCTCCAACGATTGTTTTCAACAAGTTTTCAGAAAGATCAATCATTACTGCTGCTAAAATGACCAACAAAAGAATCATTTGTGCTGTAGGGTTTGTTGTTGCTATGGTGGCTATGGCAGCAATTACATGGTACATCGAGAAGGTGGCTCCTGTTCGACAGCTTTTGTTGCCACTACGCCAGTACCCGTGGAACACCACTACTTTACTCTTCCTTACCATGAGCAAAAGCATCGACAATCTTATCTAAACAATACTTTTATTCAGATGTTGCACCATACTCACAATGCTACAAATACTACCAACTGTTGGGTGTGTGGGATGATACCTGCACATCAAAAGAAAGGAGGAACACCTTTTATTCCTCTTCCATTTTCTCACAATGGTTCTTGTCAAGCTTGGTATGCGCTCTTGTTTGCATATGGAAAGCCTTCAGTAGGTGGGATTATTTTTCAACTTAATAAAGTATGTTATCAAAATAAAGAAGGTTATCCACAAGCCAAAGGGACTAAATGGGAATGGGAAGAGTATCAACCGGACAATATTTCAACACCATATGCCTTCACAAATGTGAGAATAATAAAGAACATTGGACCTTTTGTGATTTCTGTGACAAAAGCTAAAGCAGATTTGTGTATTTGTAGTGTTGGAAGACTTTCAGTGGGGAGGAGCGAGTGTACTGTAATCCTGACCATTGAAGGTGCCAATAAGAGCACTTTCACAGCCTCGCATAACACGTATTTTGTGTGTGGAAATAACGGATATTATCAATTACCTGTTGGGTGGTCAGGAATCTGTTATGTATCTTTTCTGTTGCCCCCTGTGTTTCTGGCACCTGCATTGTATCACCGTGATTTTAAACTGTACAATGATATTTCCAAAAACAGAAATAAGAGGACAATAAGTATGGATGAAGTTGACCAAACCGACACTACCCTACAACAATATGTTGATTTCAACTTGGGCTTATTTTTCTTTGTGGGTGCTGCATTAAATAGCAGGAAGATCAGGCGACTAACTCGTGTTGTGGAAGCTGTTACCAATCAGACAGCTATGGCACTTGGGAACATTACAGAGGAACTACAGATTGCAAGGATTGTAGCACTCCAGAATAGGATGGTGCTAGACGTGATTTTGGCTGATCGAGGTGGTGCATGTCGCATCATCGGTAGCAGCTGTTGTGTATTCATACCGGATCACTCACCTTCAGTATATGACGCAATATCAAAACTGCATAAGATTGCTGCAGAAATTCATCCAGAGACTGGTACTTGGACTTTTGCTGGATGGTTTTGGACTCTTGTTTCTGCTTGGGGCTGGAAGCTACTGACTATCCTGTGTGTAATAATCACAATACTTTTTACATGCTGTGTATGTATCCAATGTGGTCCAATGCTTTGCTCCATTTGCATCTCTGCTTGTATACCTACCAAAGGGAACGTTGCTGAAACAAAGGCCCAACAAATGTTGAATAAAGAGGTGGCCGAAATAATGTTAATAGATGTACGGGATGAATATCTAGATTACCCCAGATAAACGAATGTCTTCAGCCAATGCTGAAAGGGTCGTCTGTTGTAATTTGGCAGCACTTAAGTTACGCATTAGCTGAAGACAGCCTGTATTCAGAGGCTAAATTGTCCGCTTTGTGGAATCCATTTTGTATTTCTGGCAGCCATTTTGGCTGCCATGTGCTACCATGTGCTCGCCATGTGCTCTGTCCTACCTTCCTGTTAACTGCTCTTGAAATCTGCCTAGAGACAAGTTATATTTAGTTCTTTTTGCTTTGCACATGCTCAGTTGATCTTGCAGCTGTTCCGAGTTTATAAATGTCAGGATGTGTCTACTAGAAGTAGAAACTGTTAGCTCCACCCACTTGTCGACTGTGCATTTTCTGTATGACCTTATATGTACCTAAAACCAGCATTTGTGTTTGTACCGCCTCCATTTGAGCCCCTGTGTGGGTATAAAAGGACCATGGTCCTTCCATTCAGTGTGCTACTTCATGCATTACTGAAGGGTGATGTGTGAATGTAACTCCACCTCATGAGGTTTAATAAACTCTGTCTTTTCTATTTTCAGTTTCTGTGCCAACTTCTTCCTAAGTGTCTGAGGACTCTGTGCAGAGAAGGGTGAACCCCTAAGCACTGGTAGGCCTTGCTGAGGCTCACTACTACACGTCCATCAATTGTTTCTTTTGCATTTGTCACCCTAAGTGGGAAGGGTATGCCCAGACGTGGGTCCCGTGCTCACCACACCACTGGATTCAAGCTAGCCTGGCTGAAGAAGGGTGATGCCCTGAAACCGGTCCTAGGATGCTTGTTTCCGGTCCAGGGAGGACCTGGCTTGGCAGTTCGGGCTGGACTGTACCCACAAGGAACAGGGTCAAGACTGATTTGCATATGGCTGGGTCCAAACTGGGGTGGTGTGGTGAGCAAAAGAATGATGGATTTAACCCAGATCCTTGTGACTGGGGGTGAATGTTTGCATTGTCCAGCATTCCGTCCATCAATTGTTTCTTTTGCATTTGTCACCCTAAGTGGGAAGGGTATGCCCAGACGTGGGTCCCGTGCTCACCACACCACTGGATTCAAGCTAACCTGGCTGAAGAAGGGTGATGCCCTGAAACCGGTCCTAGGATGCTTGTTTCCGGTCCAGGGAGGACCTGGCTTGGCAGTTCGGGCTGGACTGTTCCCACAAGGAACAGGGTCAAGACTGATTTGCATATGGCTGGGTCCAAACTGGGGTGGTGTGGTGAGCAAAAGAATGATGGATTTAACCCAGATCCTTGTGACTGGGGGTGAATGTTTGCATTGTCCAGCATTCCGTCCATCAATTGTTTCTTTTGCATTTGTCACCCTAAGTGGGAAGGGTATGCCCAGACGTGGGTCCCGTGCTCACCACACCACTGGATTCAAGCTAGCCTGGCTGAAGAAGGGTGATGCCCTGAAACCGGTCCTAGGATGCTTGTTTCCGGTCCAGGGAGGACCTGGCTTGGCAGTTCGGGCTGGACTGTTCCCACAAGGAACAGGGTCAAGACTGATTTGCATATGGCTGGGTCCAAACTGGGGTGGTGTGGTGAGCAAAAGAATGATGGATTTAACCCAGATCCTTGTGACTGGGGGTGAATGTTTGCATTGTCCAGCATTCCGTCCATCAATTGTTTCATTTGCATTTGTCACCCTAAGTGGGAAGGGTATGCCCAGACGTGGGTCCCGTGCTCACCACACCACTGGATTCAAGCTAGCCTGGCTGAAGAAGGGTGATGCCCTGAAACCGGTCCTAGGATGCTTGTTTCCGGTCCAGGGAGGACCTGGCTTGGCAGTTCGGGCTGGACTGTTCCCACAAGGAACAGGGTCAAGACTGATTTGCATATGGCTGGGTCCAAACTGGGGTGGTGTGGTGAGCAAAAGAATGATGGATTTAACCCAGATCCTTGTGACTGGGGGTGAATGTTTGCATTGTCCAGCATTCCGTCCATCAATTGTTTCTTTTGCATTTGTCACCCTAAGTGGGAAGGGTATGCCCAGACGTGGGTCCCGTGCTCACCACACCACTGGATTCAAGCTAGCCTGGCTGAAGAAGGGTGATGCCCTGAAACCGGTCCTAGGATGCTTGTTTCCGGTCCAGGGAGGACCTGGCTTGGCAGTTCGGGCTGGACTGTTCCCACAAGGAACAGGGTCAAGACTGATTTGCATATGGCTGGGTCCAAACTGGGGTGGTGTGGTGAGCAAAAGAATGATGGATTTAACCCAGATCCTTGTGACTGGGGGTGAATGTTTGCATTGTCCAGCATTCCGTCCATCAATTGTTTCTTTTGCATGTGTTATAATGTGTAGCCAATGGATAATTCAGATTATTGTTTCTGATAGCCCTGACGTGCTCCTGTATGCGCTCCTTCAATGGTCTTATAGTACTTCCTATATAGATTTGTTTGCACTTGCATATTATGCAGTATATAACAAACTTGGTGTTACAGTTCATGAAGCTTCGTATACCATAAGATCTTTTTGTATTGTACTGAAAGCCCTTAGTCTTGTCAAGTGCAAATTGGCATACATTGCATCTAGTGCAACAATAAAAACCCGTGGGTGGTCTCGGAAGCCATGAGCTCTCAGAGGTACTAGTCAGTGGTGTTACATAGCTGGGGCATAGAGTGTTCCTAAGTGTCTTACCCCTGCTGTACGTTATCAGTGGTCTTTTTGAAATATGTTTGTTCAACGAGTTATCCAGGGCCAAAATGTGGCAATGTTTTTTTTAAATGTTGTAAATAGTCTGGCTCTGGTCACAGTTACAAATGCTAGTCGTTGCTTAGTTCTATGTGTTTTGGAATGCGTCCTAAGCAGTGTCTCCCTTTTGGTGTTTAGGATCCTCTTGCGTGCCCTGGTCAAAGTCCTGTCAGACTAGCCCCTATTCTTGAATCTTTCCTCCAACCTGTCCAGCTCCGTCATGAAGACCCTATCGTCACTGCAATTCCTGCGGATGCGTGTCATTTCTCCCATCGGGATGGCATTAATCTGTGACGATGGGTGTGCACTTTCAGCATGTAAAACTGAGTTACAGGCCGTTGGCTTCCTGTAGAGTTTACTTGCTATTTTGGTCCTTTCTGCGTACAATATGACATCAAGGAACTCGATCTGTTTCGGATTCACATTATATGTGAAGGAACGATTGTATGTGTTGTCATTTAGATAATTGAACAGTGTATCCAGATGTTCCATGTCTCCTGTCTAGATGACAAATATAATATGTCATCTATATACCTGCCCCATTACAAGATGTTCTCAGTAATATGTGCCGGGCCCTTGGACCACAGATGTTCCTTTTCGAAGTGTCCCATGTAATGATTCGCAAATGATGGCGAAAATGTAGACCCCATAGCCACTCCCTGTGCTTGTTTGTACCAATCTCTGCCATGTAGGGAAAAATTGTTTTCTAGAACCAATTGAGTCAGGTCCAGGATCATCATGGTATGTTCAAACAGTGTAGCGTCTCTGGTTGAGAGAGTGTCAGCTAGTATCAATAAACCCTTCTCTATTGGGATGCTAGTATATAAAGAGTTTACATCAAGTGTCACAAAATGAAACGTTTCTAGCCATTCGATGTCCTCCAATTTGCTCAACAAATCACCCTTGTCCCATATATAGGATGGTAATTTAAGTACAACAGGCTGTGGGAAAACGTCTATAAATTCAGAGATTCTCTCTGTAGGAGAGCCAATCCCAGAAATGATAGGCCTGCCTGGGGGATTCTTGTCGTCTTATGGATTTTAGGTAGAGTCTAAATGCAAGGCGCACGTGGATGTAAATTGTGCATGTATTTATACTCAAGATCATTGATTATACAGCGGTTCCGCCAATGGTTCAGTTTCAGCTCAATCCTTATCATGGACGGTGTCCTGTGTTGGATTACTAGTCAATTTTATATAGGCCGTGGTGTCAGAGAGCTGTCTGTCTATCTCTGCACAGTAATCCCTGTTATTCATCACAACCACGTTGCCCCCTTTGTCCGCCTCCCTTATCACAATTATGGATGCATTCTTGACCCTGTTAAGTGCGTGACGTTCTTGTCTGTCCAGATTCCCCTTAACCGGTCTGAAATTCGTGTGTATCCTATCCTCTACTTTATGTAGATCATGGACAACTACCTTATGGAATGTGTCTATCAGATTGTCTGGAGATAGTGTCGGTCGAAAGGTCGATTTAGGTTTGAACCCACTGTCTACATTGAGATTAGAGGATAGCTCCAGATCAGATAGAATATCCAACATTGTGGTAGAACTGTGATCATTGTCATCTAGTGAGACGATCAGATGGACATCCTGAATGTCCTTAATAGTCATATTACATTCAGGCAAATTGGTAATCATTGGAGGAACATAGTTTGACTGCTCTTCAAAATGCTTCTTTAATTTCAATCGTCTCACAAATTTGTACAAATCCACATGTACTTCCACAAAATCAATATGTGACATGGGGCAAAAATTCAGACCTTTACATAGTATGTTTGTTTGTTCCTGTGACAATTCATAATCAGATAATTTGGTGACTGATACACTCTTATCACCTGTTCTTTGTTGTGACAGATCAAATGGGGCATTTTGCAATGGTGTCAGTTCTAGTGGTTGCGGGACACAGACCTTGTTGTTATTTTTTCTCTTACATTTGTTGCGCCCCCACTTCTTGTTTTTTTGTACCTGATTGTTTAGTGAAATTCAGTCTTGTTCCCTCTCTGAATCTCTCTATTTCCACTAAAAAAGAAGAGGTAGATGCCACATTCCCAGTGGGTCTAGAGTTCGACATGTCAGATGGTTCACTGGTTTCACTGGTTATACTTGAAATGTCTGACTCACTTGCTGACACTGAAATCGGGTTGTCCCTGGAATCTGCGTCCACTGCCGATTGGTGTGGCTTGATTCCATCAAACTTACGTGCAAATGGGAAAACTCTGACATTGCGGGTGTCGTTCTCATCCCGTTTGAGCTTCCTCGATTTCTTGTCTTTTAGGTAAAGTTGATGTCTTGTAAGGACATCCTTCAAGATAGCGTAGTTTGCCTTCTGGCAGATTGAGTTCCCTAATTCCCCCATCAATCCTCTCTATTTCTAAAAGAAGTGCCTCCCTTTTCCTTTCCGCATGTTTGATGAGTATATTCATCATGCCAAACGAAGATGATAGAATTAAGTTCTCCCATTCATTGAGTAAGTCCATATCCAGGTCTTCAAAAGAAGGGAATATGATCACCCGTAGGCCCCTTGGAACCTGTTTAATATCGATATATCTTTTGACAGTTCCTGCTTCCTTGCACATTCTAGTTTTATGCTTTTTTGTCTCAATCCCTCTTTGTTAGTACCAGTAGTTAGATCCCTTCTAGAAGTATTGGGCTCATTATACAGTTCTTCTACTAGTTTGTTCCTATCATCATTGAAAGTTGCCATGGTTACTACCCAAGCAAGTGATGTATAGTCTGTGTGTCCTAGCAAGCAAAAGAGTGCTGATCACCATACAAATTACAAAACCTACAGAACAGGGTGATGGAGCAAGGACTCGTAAATGAGACTTGCTCGGAAGCAATCCTTTCGTTTTAACTCATTAACAAATTACTAACAACGTGTTTGTAATTAATATTTCGTATTTTAGAAAAGACACGCGGGAGAATGAAGCTTGCCTATGTGTTTACTAACTGTAACAACATGAACGAAGGACTAAAACGCACTCTAACAAGGGATCTTTACTGCGCATGCGTCTACTGCATCTATGTAGTATGACGTACTAATGCTTGGAGGGAAATTCTTGCGCCTGCGCAAAGATATTAAAAATGGCCGCTTGAAAGCTCACATGCAATGCACCTGTTTGGCTGAAATAGAAAATAAGTTTTATACTAATGCAAATGCAGAAAGGGTAATAATAATTAGAGTGGGTTAGAGTAGAGGTTGGTGGTGTACAATGAAACCATTTATTTTTTAGAATAACATTTCTTCTTTTGACTTTATTATTAGTGCGCATTTGGGCCTTCCACACTTGTCTGAATTGAGCTGACTGACTTGACCCCATGCATGCGCACCAGAGAGAGAATAAGGAAAGATGAGTAAGGACTTGTCACACGTCCAAGGCCAGCAAAGATGTGCCCTGGGAACATGAGGGTGAAGAGTTCATATGAAGAAGTTTTATTCATGATATTGAAACATTTTGTATTAATAAAGTTTGGAGATGTATGGGAAAGGAAATGATTTAATAAAGTTTAAGGGGAGGGATTTGAAAACAATGGTTTAATGAAATAAGTGAAATGTAAGTATGGTGTGACGATCATCCCCCCCTCGCCTGTCCAATCAGAGTTAGTATTTTGTGAAATTGAAACATTAATGGGTGGTACATGGTTATGGAAAGGTATAATTGAGGTAGTGTTAGTTAGTTAGTTTAGCTGACACGGAGCATGACACGGGAGCAGAAGCACAGAAGCAGAGCTCGGGATGCTGTCAGTGCTGGGGGTGGTGCTGATGCTGTGAGACGCTGATGAAGAAATCGAATTCGGAACCATCTGTTTTAACTTAATTGGGTTAGAAAGAAGATCGCGGAAGAACCACGAGGAGAAAGAAAGTGTCAGAGAGGGGTGCGACGCAGTCGTCGGTATTTAGAGAGGTGAAGTATCCTGTCCTGATTCCTGTCCTGAAGACTGTGGGGCCGATTCCGATTCGGGCCGGAAATCACTCCGACCGAGCCGGACCCGGAGATATTTTCGACCGAATCGGACCCGTGCAGCCCGACCGAACGAGTACGATGCGTCCGTATGCTATCGGACTCGATTCGGTCGGACTCCATTGAAGTCAATGGGAGCCTGTTGTACGACGCGTACACGGGCTCCCATTGACTCAATGGGTGCGATGCGGACAAGGGCGCCCCCACAGCGTGTACGCGGCGAAGCGATTCGCCCCGTACACGCACAGGTAGGGGGACCCATGGGTCCCCCTGTGTGCGACTCGCGCAGCTACGCGTTCAGGGGGTCCGACACGGACCCCAAAGTACGTCTCCGACAGCTCTTCTGAGCCGGAGTGTGCGGCTCGGTCGGACTGCTCGCGGCGCGCATCGTACTCACCCGGCCGGGAAACGTCTCCATTGCGCGGTGCGAGTCGAGTCCGAGCGAGTCGGTCGGGTGCGGTTCGAGCCGGGAACGAGTCGGTCGGAGCGGTCGGGATGTCCGGACGAGTCGGTCGGCGATTTCGCATCGTACTCGCTCGTCCGGACGCGCGTACGGATCGGTCGGGAAACAGGGCTCCGAATCGGATCCGGTAAAGCCGAATCCGATTCGGAGCCCTACCGGCCGAGATCAGAATCGACCCCTTTGTCTCCTGATCTATCCCGGGGGACCCTTACCATCCCTTTGGCCAGGGGGTTGGTCTTCACACCATTCTTGGTAAATATAAATTCATTGTATTGATAGATGTTCTCTCTCTGTCCTCTTCTTTCTGAGCATAGTTATTGTGTGAATCTGAATTGCTATCGCTTATTGAAAATTGATTGAATTGACACTCTTGCGAATGAGGGTGTTTGTACTGAAACTTTGAGATGGTTCACACTCAATTAATTTAGATAAAGATTTTAAAACTTCCAGAGTCTGTGATTATTTCATTTTAATCGAGAAATGTTTAATAAGTTATGTTAATTATCACCATCAACTAGTTCCAACTAATGGTCCATTGACCAGAGGAAAGAACTAATTGATCAGTGAAAGGTTTAGTTAGGGAAAAGAAATAACTAGATCTTGAAGTATGAAAATCATAAACTAAGTTCCAGCGGTCTACTTGGTATTTAGTGGAAGAAGTTATATGGGCCCAGGTGAGTATATGGTAGTGGAGTATCTGCTGTTAGTACACCACTGGATCAGTTTTCTGGTAGCAGAGTTATGGTTATTATTGACTAGTGTGGTGATAAGTATAGATTATTGATTATTAATTTATGTTTTAACAAAAGAGTTAGCGTCCTTGTTTTATGTTGTCTGGAAAAGTCCCGGGGAATGAATAGCGGGTGGCGATAGAAACCACACTGCAGTGAGGTTAGTCGTCTGTTGGAATAACACTGAGAAGCTAGGTAGGGCTGGCAGTGTTAAAGTAGGGACTATTTTTCTGTGGAAAAGTGAGAGTTATTGATAGCAAAGAGTTCGCTAGTGAAACTTTAGGCGTTATATCACCTAGAAAGGGTAACCCTGAAGGAGTGGTTCTTCCAAGCTAGATTGACAGCAGAAGTAGTTCGCTGGTGAAACTTTGGTTTCAAATTCCCCAAAACGGGTGACACCGAGGAGTAGCAGGTTCTCTAGAGCTCGAATGAAGGGTAAGCGGAAGGGTTTTACTCGCAGTGGAAAGAAATAAACTATCCTTTGATTTAGTGGAACAGACAGAGTAGCGAATGTTTTTAGGTCATTAATAACAAAGAATTTTAAAGAAAATATTGAGAAATAAGTTTTCGTATTACCTTGTGAAGGGAGGGTCAGCTGCCGGAGTGGTACTGACGTCACAGTGAGCCACGCTGGGATTGGTAGAAACAGCGGGCGTGTGACAGGAGCAGCCTTGTAAAGGAGGGGTCAGTAGTAAGGAGCAGAATTGACGTCAGAAAAGGCCACGCTGGCATTGGTCAGATCACGAGCGTGAGCCTGATTTGATTGGATAACTAGTTAGAAGCCGCGCTAGGATTGGTGGAGAGAACGATTGTATGCAGGATTTTGATTTGACTGTTAGTGCAAGACGTACAGGTAGAAGATTTCAAGGGTTTGCAGAATACAATTTTCTACATCGTTCCTCAAGGATGTATGGAGAGAAAAGAAAGATGTCATTTTTAAAGAAAATTAAGAATTTCTTTGTAAAGGATAAGCCTGTGTTGACTAGAGAGGGAATTCCTATTCCGCCACCGAAAACACCAGCATCTTTCATGATGATGGAAAGAGGCTATCATACTTGCGTATGGTTGGAAAACTGGATAGAATATACGAAGGATGATGGAGTGTTAGCATTTCCTAAAGATGGTACATTTAATGGGAGGGTTCTTCAGAATTTGAGATTGAAAATGAATGATTTGGAACCTAGACCTAGGTTAACTCAATATGAGGCTTTGGAAGAATGGGAGACTGAGTCATATGAACGAGAGAAATGCAGAGGTGTAAGATATAGAGGATTCTTTCCCAGACACTTGCATGAGTCACGTGAAGGGCAGATGAAACAATGGAGGAGAGCTATGGTATCAGAAGGTTTATATCCAGTGTTAATGGCTGAGGAACAGTCTGGAGGAAAGTGTAAGGAGAAAAGGAAACACATGAACACAGCAGGATATGGTGAATCAGATGACGAGTTGTTAGAGGATATTTTAATTAAAAATCCACCGCCGTATCAAGAAGCAACTAGTAAGGTTACCCCAAGTGTACCAGTAATGGGAATGCCATTAACCCTGCAGATTTTACATGATACGTCATATAACAGAGTGTTACAGGATAATGAAAGAGATGTTTTAAACAAAACTAGAGAAGAACTAGTTCAAAAGATAAGTCAATTAAATTTGAATACTGAAGCTTTGACAGTACCAGTGACCATTGGTCCAGTAATACCATTGTATGGAGATAAAAGATTTGCCAAAAACCACAGTCCGTGACAATGCCACTAAATAGTCCTAGGAAAGAGATAATAATTACAGATGCCCAGGTTAGCGAAAGTGAGTCAATTATTTCATTAATGGATCTCCCTAATGTGGAACCTTTGACGGAAACTCCAAAGAAAGTTACGCCCATTAATTTGAGAGAAAGAAGACCTTTAGTTCATACAGGAACAGAAGGCGCAACAGTAGTTACCTCTGAAGATATAGAAAGATGGGCACAGGAAAGAGACAATCAGAACCCAACACCAAGAATTTTAGACATCAGTAGATTGAAAGTGGAATTGGAAGAGATGATGACAGGATGTGTGGGCACAGAAAGATTGAATGCTTACAATGAAGAAGAATTATTATTTTTATGTAAGAGTATAACCAGAAGAGCAAGAGTATTTCATGAGAGATTGACTGAAGTTGCTTCAGAGTTTGGAATAGACATAGGGAAATCAAAGTTTATCCAGAAACCATATTGAGTGGACTTTACTGATAAAGATTTAGAAAGTGTAAATGCTTCTGGAAAGAGACTACAGATAAAGGAATTAATGAGCATTTTGCGAAAATGGGGAGACATTGATAAATGGAGAATTAGCTGGATAAGAAAGAAAGAGGAAGTACAAGCGAGAGAAGCAGCAACTGCATTTCCAGTAAGAGAATCAAGCAAAGTGGAAAAATTGTGTCCAATGAGAGAGGTTCCTGAAGGTGGATATGTTCATGTTCCTTGGAGTAGACAAGATATTTTGTCATTTACAAATGATTTTCCAAAGCTGAGAGAAAAACCAGTTGAATGGTACAAACAGGTAGAGTGATTTGTGAAGGTTTCAAAGGTTTTATTGAAGGATTTGGATGGTCTATTTGATATATTGGTACCTGCTGATTTATTTACAGAATGCAAAATTACAATTGATTGGCCTAATGAGGAGTATGCTAGAGATTCAAAGACAGGAGCACCCTCGGAGGAGGTGATGAAAAACGGATTGGGTAAAAATAGATAGAACAACTCAAGAACCAAATGAATCTGTACATGCATATTATGAGAGGTTATTACAGGTGTTTAAGCAGTATAGTGGTTTTGAGAATATCGGTGACAAGGATATGGGACATTTTGTGTGTCGGTTTGTATATGGTTTGAAACCAGAGATTAGTCAGATGATACAGCAGCACATGTTGTGTTGGCAAAGCAAGACAGTGGATGAGATTTTAAAGTACGCGAAATATTGCGGAGATGACATTGAGGCCAGGTGTAGGAAGCTAAAAGAGAAAATGATGTGGGCACAAGTTAAATTGGCAGAACAGCAAGAAGAGAAAACAAATGACCAAAATAATAATCAAGTGAAAGAACAGAGTCAGAATAATCAAGGAGCGAATGGTAATAAATATAGGGGACGAATAGACAGAGAAGAAGCGAAAAAGAAGTTTCCTTGTCATGCGTGCGGAAAGCTTGGACATTGGAAGAACGAGTGTAAGAGTACTCAGAATAATAAGAGTAATAATGGGCCAAATCAAAATTTAATCCCACAGATGCAGAATGAAGTACTTATGAATCAGCAGCAGCAGGTAGTTACTCCACAATATCAGGTGCCACCAGCTCCTATACCAAATTTTGTGAATCATCAGAGTTTCAGTGCGAACACCGGATTTCAAGGAGAAAGTGGTAAGAATAATAGAACAATTACACAATATTTTTTGCAGAATGATGAGGAAAATTCAGATCCTACCCAATGACGGTGCCTGAGGGGGGAGGAAGAGGAGTGCGTGCTTGGCGCATCCTTGCCGGTAGATCAGTCAGGTCCATTTGTTGATGGGAAAGTAGAAGGTAAAGACATTACTTTCCTATTGGATACTGGTGCTACCAGGTCTACTGTGAGAACAGCAGACATCCCAAACCTACCCCTCTCGGGAGAATCAATCCAAGTTGTAGGCGTGTCAAACCAACAGATTAGAACCCCAATCACCAAACCAATGGAGGTGCACATTGGATATTTTAAAGAAATGCATTGGTTCGTAGTTTGCGATTCCAGTCCTGTAAATCTGTTGGGAAGAGATCTTTTGTGCAAGATGAATTGCACAATCTATTGTACACCGGATGGTGTCGCTTTCCAAACCCCTGATGAAGACGTTGTATACAAGATGATGTTAGCCAAACAAGGAACGGAAATAGATGAAATGTTTTCACTAATGACTGAAAATGAATTACCAGAAGAGTTGAGAGCCATAGTTAATCCAGACGTGTGGGATTTTACAGGAAAAGACATTGGGCTAATGACAAATATAGACCCAGTTAAAGTGACAGTGAAAGAAGGTGCAGTGTATCCAAACACCCGACAGTACAAGATGAGTCCAGAAGTAAAGGCAGGAATCATTCCAGAAAAAGTGATGGGTGTCCCTGTAATTCGCCAATAATGGGACTGAAAAAGCCTAGCGGAAAGTACAGAATAGTGCAGGATTTACGGAAAATAAATAAAATTGGAATGCCATGTTGTCCAATAGTGCCAAATCCAGCAGTGATCTTTTATCAGATACCTTGGAATGCAGGTTGGTTTACAGTAATTGATTTATGTCAAGCGTTCTTTTCTATTCCTTTGCACCCAGACACCCAGTATCTTTTTACGTTTAAGTTTGAGGATCGTATTTACGCATGGTGTCGAGTTCCTCAAGGGTACACAGAGAGTCCTTCAATTTTTAATCAGATTTTGAAAAAGTGGCTAGAATCATTGATTATGCTTGGAAAATCTGTTCTGGTCCAGTACATTGATGACCTACTGGTGGCATCAAAAACACGAGAAGATTGTGTCACAGACACAATTGCATTGCTGAACCATTTGGCTGAAGGAGGACACAAGGTGTCTCCAGAAAAATTACAATTCTGTCAACGAGAAGTTAGATATTTAGGGCATAAAATAGAAAGAGGAGTTAGAAAAGTGACACCGGAAAGAATAAAAATAATCAAAGAAATGCAATTGCCACAGACTCAGAGAGAAATGAGAATGTTTCTGGGAGTGGTTGGATACTGTAGGCAATGGATTAATGGTTTTTCGATGTTAGCGAAACCATTAATACAGATGATCCGGAAAAGAGCAAAAGATCCGATTGATTGGAATGATGATTGCATAGAGGCATTTGTGAAATTAAGAAACTGTTTGTGTGAAGCTCCTGCCTTGGGCATGCCTGATTATTCAAAAGACTTTGCATTGTTTTGTTGTGAGAGAGAGAATTGTGCACTCTCAGTCCTAACATAGAGACATGGATTGAGTCGACGTCCAGTGGCATATTTTTCAGCTACATTGGATCCAGTGGCTTCAGCATTGCCTGGCTGCTTAAAAGCAGTAGCTGCTACTTGCATGAGTCTGGAGCAAAGTGAGTCGATAGTGATGGGACATCCGGTAAAGGTTTATGTTCCACACTCAGTTGAGATTCTTTTGACAAGAACAAGAACACAGCATCTCACCCCTAGTCGATTGACTAAGTATGAAAGAGTGATTTTGGGAGCTGAGAACGTGACTGTGATAAGGTGTACGATCATGAACCCAGCTACCCTACTGCCAGACCCCTGCGATGAAGAAGTGAGAGATGAGAGTGATCATGATTGTTTGGACGTGACTGAGTTATGTACGAAGCCCCGGCCTGATATAAAAGAGACACCTTATTTGTAGTTATTTGTAGATGGTTCCTGCCTCAGAACACAAGAAGGAGGACTAAGTGCTGCATATGCTGTTTGTAAAATATCTGGGGTAATTGAAGCATCCTGTGCACCGGGGGTCAAGTCTGTACAAGTAGCTGAATTGGTTGCCTTAACAATGGCATGCAAAAAGGGGAAAAATTGGAGAGTAACCATATTTACGGACAGTCAATATGGGTTTGGGGTTGTGCACGACTTTGGCCAGCTCTGGATGCAGAGGGGATTTCTGACTTCTTCAGGATCTCCAGAAACAGCAAAAATGTGAAGGATTTGTTGGAAGCATTACAATTGCCAAAAGAGATAGCAGTTGTAAAATGCGCTGCACATCAGTCAGGAAATGACTATGTGACTGCTGGCAATAATTATGCTGATCAAGTAGCCAAATACTGTGCCAAAAATACAGTGGCCATAAACAGAAAAATTGAAACGGGTGAAACCAGATGCCAACTTATGTTTTTCTCAGTACCAGAAACATGGGATGAGATTAGACAATTGCAGGAAGATTTGAGGAAAAGGAAAAGGAAATTTGGATAAAGGCAGCTTGTACAAAAAGACCAGAAGATGAAGTATGGGTATATATAAATGGAAGACCAGTCATTCCAGATTGTTTGCTTTCAAAAATGGTAAGTGTATCATGGAGCAACACATATAGGGAGAGACTCAATGATCAGGCTATTCAGACAGAGTTGGTACAATCCGAAATTCAGGGTAGTCGCAGAGAGCCTTTGCCAAAGATGCTTAACCTGTCAGCAGCAAAATCCAGGTAGGAAGACAGTGGTAAGCTGGGGAAAGATTGGAAAGGCAGAAGGACCCTTCACCAGATTACAGTTGGATTTTATCGAATTGCCCCCATGCAATGGACTGAAATATATACTTGTCATAGTATGCCTTTTCTCAAGATGGATGGAAGCCTATCCCACTCGAAGAAATGACAGTCTTACAGTTGCAAAATTGTTGTTGAGGGAGTTGGTTCCACGTTTTGGTTTTCCAGTCACTTTGGAATCAGATAGAGGCCCTCATTTTATTAATGAAATAATTCGATTAATCTGTGCTGCATTTAATATTGAACAAAAACTGCACTGTGCTTATCGTCCAGAGGCTTCTGGAATTGTTGAGCAAATGAATGGCACAATCAAGTCAAGATTGGGGAAGGTGTGTGCATCCACAAAGCTGAAGTGGCCAGATGCATTACCTCTTGTATTGATGGGTCTCAGAAGTATTCCAGACAGAAAAACAGGAATGAGCCCACATGAAGTTCTCATGGGAAGAGCCATGAGACAGGCATTTATTCCTGGAAATAAATTAATGAGTATAACTGATGATCTGGTATTGGACTATTGCAAAGGATTGGCTGAAATGGTGCGTTCTGTCTCTCACCAGGTTGGAGAAAACGCAGTTGAAAGACAGCCAGACCAAGCGCATGATTTGAATCCTGGAGATTGGGTGCTAGTGAAGAAACACGCAAGAAAGTCGTGCCTAGCACCAAGGTGGGACAAACCGCGGCAAGTCATACTAGTCACTACCACTGCAGTGAAGTGTGCAGGTTTGCCCAATTGGATTCATGCCAGCCATACCAGAAGAGTTCCGAGCCCATCAGAACAACAAGAGCAACCACTGACTGAACAGGCTGAAGCGTCAGGAGTTGTAAGCTGTGAGATTGAAGAATCTAGAGTAATAGATTCTGAAAGACAACCATATGACGATCAGCCAAGTACAAGTCAGGAAGAGTGGATACGAGTGATTGAAGTAATTGATGATGTTATTGAAACAAGAAAAAGAACAGAACTGAAAAGACAGGAAAGTAGTCAGGAAGAGACAGGGGAAGAAGAACACACTCAGGTGGAAAATAAAAAAGACTTTCATGAACCTGAGGAGGGAAAAATAGAAGAACACGTTCAGGCAGAAGAAGAAAAGTTTGAATTAAGACCTGAACAGGATCAGATAGAGTTAGAATAACAGGTTCAGGCAGAAGAAGAAAAGTTTGAAGTAAGACCTGAACAGGGTCAGATAGAATTAGAAGAACAAGCTCAGGAAGAAGAAGAACAAAATACGGTAAGACCTGAGCAGGTGGAAGCAAAAGAAGGTACAAGCACAGAAAACAGAGAATCAGAACAGATTGTGCCCAGATTAAATGAAATTAAAAGAACTTTACAAGGAGATAAAGAAGGTGAAAACGCAGTGCAAATCAAAAGAATCAAAAAGGGAGACAATTGGCCAACTGGAGTAAAGAAACTAAAATATCACTTGAGAAAATCTGAAAAAAATGGCAAAAATAACTCGAAGAAGTCCAAGATTGAGAAATTTAAACAGGAGATACAAGGCTCCTGAATGGACTTATGTTATACTCGAAGAATTTGAATCCCTAGATCTGACTGATGAAACAGAAGAAATTCATATTGTTCAGATTGATGAAAGCAAATTGAGGCCTCCTTAAGAACGAAAAAGTGACAAAGGGAAAAGTTAAGAGAAAAGAAATTTTCTCAGAAGTAAAATGGCAGAAATTGAAGTTACCGAAAGATCAAAACGTGGATTGAAAAGAAAATGTTTTAGATTTTGTTTTTGTAGTATTTTATTAGTAGCATTGGTATGGTTATTCCTAACAGTAGGAGTACCTTTGTTAATGAAAATAAGTGACAAGAATAATACAGATACTAATGTTAAGGTAGATAGAACAAAAGGAATTAAAATAGAAATAGGGGTAGAAGATGAAGCAAATTATCATAATGAATCAGACTATAATACGTCCTCAAATGTGTTTATTAAATTGTTATTTCAATATGTTAGTACTATGGAGATTAATAATTGCTATGTGTGTATGAAATTACCCTCATCAGTATCAGAAGGGGTGACGTATCACCATATACCTTTAACATATGGTGTGTCATGTAGTATTTTATCAAGTGTATTTTATGCTACAGGGAGACTTCAATATTTTTATTCAGACATAGATGTAGTATTTTCAGAATTACCTATTAGAAAGAATATGAATCCAGTAGCTAGTAGTAAAAATGCACGGTTTATGGGTGAATTTTTCTTAACAATGAGTTCAATAGATTTAGTTCAGGCACATAAAGATAATCTAACATGTACATTGAGAAAAGAAGAAAAAGATTTTGGGGATTTAGTAGAAGAAAGGAGACAGGATTTAATAAAGAAGGCAACTGAACAGAAAACCCATGTACCTCCATGGGCTAGGAAAGAGGGAATCTACGCAAGTGGCAAGGCTCATGCTGCGATGTCCCTGGATTTTGTGAAAAGGGGAAAATTCTGCCTCCATAGATTGAAGACAGATTATAACAATAATTACATTGGTTCCAGTGAATGTGAACACACCTTCCTAATTTTAGGAGGGTGGGGACTAAAAGGGGGAACTGATGTTGTATTTCCAGGAGTGTATTATGTTTGTGGGAACAACGCCTATTATAGGTTACCTGCAAGATGGTATGGGAGCTGCTACTTTGGCATAGTTTTTCCAAAAATCTATCATGTAGACAGAATCAGTGGAACCAATGGAAATTCTAATGGACTAACACGTAGAAGAAGAGCTAGTTTTTCTGAAATTGTAGGAGACATTTTTAGTGCATTGATACCCTCAGTTGGAGTCATTCTTAATTCACAGAAAATTTGTAAGTTATCAACCATAGTTGATCGTCTTTCTACAGACACTGCAGGAGGATTCTTAATGATTAACACAGAAATGGTTGCAATCAGGTCTATGGTTTTACCTAACCGTCTTGCTCTTGATGTATTGTTAGCAAAAGAAGGTGGAGTCTGTGGTATGTTGAAAATTCAACATTGCTGCACTTATATTCCGGACAAGAGCAGAGAAATTAAAGGATATATTGAAAACATTACAAGAATGCATAAAGACTTGACCCAACTGGAGGTTGACAGTGTGTGGGAAGACTAACAAAAAGTATAACATCAATATGGAAATGGTTTGTTGATTTTGGGAAAAGTTTTCTAGGTCAAATAATAATACCATTAGTTATGGGTAGTAATGATAATAATGATTACATATAAGTGTTGTAGAAAAGGAAGGAAAGAGAAAATACATTTTGAAAGAAAAGGAAAGGGACAGAAACAAAAAAGAAAATATGATGAAATACAGTTGGAAGAAATTAAAGGAAAATTATATAAGAAGATGAAGGATTTAGAAGGAAACGAGTTGATTGATGGAAAATTGAGAGGAGAAATAGAGAACTGAGATGTGCTAAAGTTGGTATCTGGGATGGGATGGGAAATTTTGTGATGGCTTAAGATGCCATCAGAGAGGGGATTGATGGAGCAAGGACTCGTAAATGAGACTTGCTCGGAAGCAATCCTTTTGTTTTAACTCATTAACGAATTACTAACAACGTGTTTGTAATTAATATTTCGTATTTTAGAAAAGACACGCGGGAGAATGAAGCTTGCCTATGTGTTTACTAACTGTAACAACATGAACGAAGGACTAAAACGCACTCTAACAAGGGATCTTTACTGCGCATGCGTCTACTGCATCTACGTAGTATGACGTACTAATGCTTGGAGGGAAATTCTTGCGCGTGCGCAAAGATATTAAAAATGGCCGCTTGAAAGCTCACATGCATGGCACCTGCTTGGCTGAAATAGAAAATATGTTTTATACTAACGCAAATGCATAAAGGGTAATAATAATTAGAGTGGGTTAGAGTAGAGGTTGGTGGTGTACAGTGAAACCATTTATTTTTGAGAATAACATTTCTTCTTTTGACTTTATTATTAGTGCGCATTTGGGCCTTTCACACTTGTCTGAATTGAGCTGACTGACTTGATCCCACGCATGCGCACCAGAGAGAGAATAAGGAAAGATGAGTAAGGACTTGTCACGCATCCAAGGCCAGCGAAGATGTGCCCTGGGAACATGAGGGTGAAGAGTTCATATGAAGAAGTTTTATTCATGATATTGAAACATTTTGTATTAATAAAGTTTGGAGATGTATGGGAAAGGAAATGATTTAATAAAGTTTAAGGGGAGGGATTTGAAAACAATGGTTTAATTAAATAAGTGAAATGTAGGCATGGTGTGACGATCATCCCCCCCTCGCCTGTCCAATCAGAGTTAGTATTTTGTGAAATTGAAACATTAATGGGTGGTACATGGTTATGGAAAGGTATAATTGAGGTAGTTTTAGTTAGTTAGTTTAGCCGACACAGAGCATGACACGGGAGCAGAAGCACAGAAGCAGAGCTCGGGATGCTGTCAGTGCTGGGGGGGGTGGTGCTGATGCTGTGAGACGCTGATGAAGAAATCGAATTCGGAACCATCTGTTTTAACTTAATTGGGTTAGAAAGAAGATCGTGGAAGAACCACGAGGAGGAAGAGAGTGTCAGAGAGGGGTGCGACGCAGTCATCGGTATTTAGAGAGGTGAAGTATCCTGTCCTGATTCCTGTCCTGAAGTCTTTGTCTCCTGATCTATCCCGGGGGACCGTTACCAGCCCTTTGGCCAGGGGGTTGGTCTTCACACCATTCTTGGTAAATATAAATTCATTGTATTGATAGATGTTCTTCTCTCTGTGTCCTCTTCTTTCTGAGCATAGTTATTGTGTGAATCTGAATTGCTATCGCTTATTGAAAATTGATTGAGTTGACACTCTTGCGAATGAGGGTGTTTGTACTGAAACTTTGAGATGGGTCACACTCAATTAATTTAGATAAAGATTTTAAAACTTCCAGAGTCTGTGATTATTTCATTTTAATCGAGAAATGTTTAATAAGTTATGTTAATTATCACCATCAACTAGTTCCAACTAATGGTCCATTGACCAGAGGAAAGAACTAATTGATCAGTGAAAGGTTTAGTTAGGGAAAAGAAATAACTAGATCTTGAAGTATGAAAATCATAAACTAAGTTCCAGCGGTCTACTTAGTATTTAGTGGAAGAAGTTATATGGGCCCAGGTGAGTATATGGTAGTGGAGTATCTGCTGTTAGTACACCGCTGGATCAAGGGTAGTGATGGGGAACTGATCGCACCTCTTTCGTTATGTGTAAATTAAGTAAAGGATAGATTCATTGGTATTTCTCAGGGTGTTGTTAGATACATTTGCATTCAACTACCCAAAATGCAAAACCCACTCGAGCGATGGTTCTCGGGTTACACAGAAAAATTAGAGACCAACGCACTCCTGTAAGCAATCTAAAAGCAGTCAAATACACAAATTTGTGATGCAGTCCGTATAAGCCAAAGAAATGTTCCACACTACAGACTATAATGTTATTCAGATGATGTTTATGTATTTCTCTCAGATGGTACAAGCAACAGCCGACATGTGTTTCGTCACGACAGTGACTCTTCAAGGCTGTAATGTATACATATAAACATATCAGAGAACAATTCATGATATTAAACGCAAGTAATTAAAACCGAATAACATGTTGAACAAACCAGAAATTCATCTACTTATTACGTTTACGTGACCAGAGAACACAACGGCAAGGAAGAGCACACTGAGTGTAATCATTAAAAACCCATTTAAAAAGGGCTGGACTCGACATAGTGCCCTTTGTGAACAAAGTGATCAAGTCAAAACAGGAAGCAAGTGTCATGCTATGTGTTGATGTCTCAAAGGTATGTGCACACCAATAGCCAAGTGATCCAGGAGTGTGAACAGATTTAACAAGAAAGAAGAAGCCGAAGAGCCTACAACCCTCATTTACCTAACCAAAATGTGCACTAGGAAAAAGGAAGTGAAGAAACCACATCTTCCATGTATGCAAGGTTGTGGATAGTGAAACATAAGAAGGATGACAAAATCAAGGTCTACTGACCTAGATGGTCAAAGTAACGGTGTCTGGTCTGAAAGGAGATACGGAAGATATCTCCAAATCAAAAGAGAGCTGCTGGTATTCAATACAAAATAATACCGAACCGTCAGGATTCTTTTGGCCTATCGGAGTAACAGAGATATATTTAAATACGGTAACCAGGAACCAAAAGAAAACTCACATGCAGTGTTGAGATATTCCAACACAGTCTATATGTTAGTCCAAAAGTGGGCAGGGAGAAGCACTTGGGTGAAAGCAATGAGGGCGGACATGAGTGCGAGCGCAACAAGGATGGGGGCTGGAGAAGCACATGGGCCACAGAGAACAACACAGAGTTCACTAAGAAAGAAGTACAGGATGGAGACAGCAGGAAATTACCACTGACTGGGAGGCACAGCCGACCCTAGAGGGAAGGCGGCTACCCCACCCTCCCCCCTGGGCTGCAGATAGAGGGTGCGGCAGCAGCAGGGCACGAGAGCGCACCAAAATGTTAGCCAATGACCAGGGCAGTTTGAATTCAAAGGACCCAATCAAGGATGAAGGGTGTGATAACAAGCATGGCCATAAAGGGGACCGGGACAAGCAGTCCCGAGGTTTGATTCCAGAAGAAATTGATCCCACCCGCCCACACCAGAGAATGTGGGTGTCGCAGCCGCAGTGAGAGGAGGAGGCAGGGAGTCACAAGGTTTAACAATAAATATCTTCACATAAGGATGAAAAAGGGCAATTGCCCGAACAAGGTCCTTGGGATGCCTTAACGGAAGGGACTCTTGAGACAAGTGCTATTGCCAGAACAAGGTCCTTGGGATGCCTTAACCGAAGGGACTCTTGAGACAAGTGCAATTGCCCGAACACGGTCCTTGAGATGCCTTATGGCAGGGACTCTGGAGACAAATGCCCAGACAAGGTCCTTGGGATGCCTCACGGCAGGGATACTTGAGGCATAAGGTAAAATGGCCAGCGTGGGGCGGACACAGCACTTGCAGCCCGGGCATGGACACAGTGCCACGAATGCCACACATTCGGTAGCAAGTTGAAGCCTTGAAGCTGCGACTCGCTGTACCAAGTGACAGAAGTAGAGCTGTCACAGCAGATGGAAGCAATTTATGACAACTTGGAAGAGACATCATGACTGTAAGGTTGATGCATTGCAGGATTAGGCAATTTATGGTAATTAAAATGGAAGAAAGTATAGGAGGTATACTGTATAACTTGTTATAAGATGGCTTATGTTGTAATCCGATATAAGAAAAATGAGCATGTTGATGACCAATGCCATCATGACAAGTGTGTACTAACGTATGATCTGAATATGCTGCGCCCATTCTAACGCCACAAGGGTCTTGGTGTATATAATTGATGGGAATGAAGGAACCGCGGGAGGGCCCACAAGATGCTCCCACAGCTGGGGTGTTACACATGCACACTAGTGGAGTGATTAACAAGAAAGAATAAAATAATGCTAGGAAAGCAAGCAGTGTATGCACGGAAGCCAGCCAATCAAAATAGACGGTAAAGAGTCTATGCTCCTTGCGAAGGACAAACAGAAAATTGGCAAGTTGGGACACAAATAAGATGCAGGCAAATGAGAGTGAAAGCAAAGCCTATCAATAGTAAGCAATGGGCAGGCTCCAAGTCCCTGTATGTTCATGATAAGCGCACAGCATGACTTGGAACAGACAGCACATGAGCTGACTAGTAGACAAGACCTAAAAACGCCCATAAGGCTTCCTTGGAACAACAGGCATTCGTAACAAAATAAGGTTGGGGGATGTTAGGGATTAACAGCATATGTGCTGTTTTAATGAGCTATGTGTTGCCTGGTTTTGTCGTATTAAAACTACGCAAAGCAAAAATATTAATAAGTTTATGAAGTAATGCAGTCAAACTATATATCAGCAAAATATATTCTGTCTCAATACTATGTGACATGAGTTCCCCTATTTTTTGTATTCCCTTTACGTAGCAGCTCGCTTACATTTTACAGGATGTGTCTCCATGGTGACCTTTACTTCATATGGAAGAAAACTCCTACACCGACAATCACGTTGAAAAGCAAACAAACAACACCTACGGCTTATTAGTCTAATTGACATTCTTATTTAATACCCTGACACTCATCAGATATTGATAGGAAATACGTGGAAATAATTCCAAACACAAGAGTTCAGTCAATCTGCTTTGCAATCAATGGCCAGGGACATGACCTGAGTTTCATGAAGTAAAGCAGTGCAAAAAAAAATGAGCGCATCAGACGTTCTACCTCAGCCAATAAATGCTGGCATGGGTTGATACTTTTATATATTTATTTTGCAGTTTTATATGGGGCCAACTCGTCCCAAGGGCATTAGAGCACTTTACATGAGCACCAGATTATATTACAGAAGGTAGGATTATTTTTATTTTAGAACGCTGGGATTGTACCTGGCTCTCCAGTTCTAAAGTTGGCAGTTAGGGCCAATAGGCCACATCGCCTTCCGTCATGCATTATAGGAAATAATAATGCCCGGTCGTTACATGCAGAAAATACTTTTCAAGTACTTCTTTTTTAATTTCCTCGATACTGCTGGGCAATCATTTCCAAAGCAGTGACCTTTCAAAAGAGACCTTTTAGAAGTGATGTTATCTGACTTATCGCAGCAATTTTTCTCTTATTCCGTCTCTCCAACCATCCCCACAAAAAATTTGTATTTGTACACCCAGGGGCACATTTACAAGAAAATGACGCTATGCGGCACTGCAAGCTGCGCCAAAAGGAAAGTGCAGGGATGTGTGGTATCTACGGCAATACGACGCATGCCTGTCCTTTCCTTTGTGCTGGCATCTTTTAGGCACTCTTGTGCCAATACAGGCAGCTTACGCCATGGTGCAAGGGTTCCTGGATTGAAATCGGTTTGTTTTTGTGCAGAAAGGGACACCTTCCTTCACAAAAACAACCATTGTGCCTGCCCCGAGGAGGTGCACGGTTTTGACGCATTCCCATATTTAAGCTATGTTGTACATCTGGGAATGTGTCAAAAACCATGGGTGTTGATGGAAACACCCACTGCAACACCCATGGCACACCTCCCCGATGCAGTGTGAGGCAACACAGCGATTTGCACTGCATTGCCTTACACCATATCTACGAGGCCATGAAAAACTAAACTTCTTGCATGGTTTTCCAAAATCTGACTTTGAATTAGATTGTGTCTCCTAGGGAGTTCAAGGAATTAAGATTTGGGTTTAATTTCTAGGCCCATTTCTTTTATAGCATCTGATGTTTTGGTTAACATGTTCTTTACGAGAGGAGAAACACAAGAAGCCCTTTTTTTAATTCCATCACATTCATTGACTCTAGAAATGCTTTTTCCGTGGCCTTGTAGATATAGATCTGCACTGTGCGCCACCAGAACGTCAAAAAAAGTGATGTTCCGGTGGTGCATTGGACTTGTAAATAAGCCCCCCAATGCCTATCCTGTGTTTTGATATTGAAATCTTTAGTGTAAGGAAGGCTTTGCTACATTTCAAAAGGACAATGTCGATAAATGTGCTGTTGCATAACCTCAAAATTCGGCACATTTAGCAGCCCACTGGAAGCTTTGTTGGCAACGTGCACAACAATATTCAACGCCATATTTATAATCTTGCAAATGTCTTAAATCTTCTGCATGCTCACATGGAACATGGTAAATCAACAAGTACCACGGAAAACCACTGCTAGAATACAGAAAATGTTCACAAGAACTTTGGGTAGAGCATCCTTTAGTTATTTAACGTCATCAATATGGTATACTCCCAAAAACAGAAGCTAACCCCATATTAAGGTTTAGAGGATTCAGTTAGGTAACCCAGTCATCATACGATGAGTCTACGGTTAGCAGTTAACAATTGTGATGGATCCTTTGGTGATTTCCCTAAAAATATGAAATCCTTTTCAGGGAAATACCCACTGGATCCATCACAATGGTTACACCTATGACATTATGATTGGGTTGCCTAACTGAATCCTCTAAACTTTAATTTAGTACTTGCTTCTCCTTTTGGAATTATTACTTATACTAGAGAGTGCATATCCAGGCACTTTTCCTCTCTCTCAATACAACTGCTTGTGAATCATCAATGTGGAATTCTAGAGGCTATGCCACTCAAGTGGTAACAGATCACTACTTTCATTCTTCTGCGATACAAGTCATAGCAGGATTAAGGGTCCCAATTGTGAGACCGATAATAAAGGGCATTTATGTGTAAGGTCCATCTGAATTCTATTTAGATGTGCCATCATGATAATCCATGGTCTAGGAAGTACACATGATATTCTGCAGACACTGAGCTGAGTCATGGCTGGACTACTACTTCATTGCTCACAATCTGTATGGCGTTAGTGATAATCTGCCCGTTTGCTTCTTTGATCATTGAGCTGTAGTGTTTGATTTTCCAACTTCAGTAACCTCCAACATAGTAAGACTAATTTGGGAATTTCATAAGGAACTGTTAAATATTGTTGAAATTTGAGAGAATATGGGTAGATTTAAGAAAGTATTCTTTCAAGAGATCACTGGTTCATACAATACAGCAGTTATCTGGGAAGCTTTTGCAGTTACCGAGCAGAGAGAAATACTTTGCTTTTGAGCTCACACCTTAACCATCATAGGCTTAAAATATTAATTTGAAGATGAAGTTAATATTAACTGAGGATATTTTTCTTTAAACATTCTCTTCTACATCTTGAGATGATTGGGAAGCTACTTTCCAACCTTTGCAAGTTCGTTATAGTCATCAGAAACGTCTTGAATCTTGTACTATAGGCCTGGTCTATGGAGAGTGTGAAAACTGGCAAAATACTGATCCAAATGATAAGGAAAAGGCTGGCATATAATCAGATAGGCTATGTTTGTGGTCCTCTAACTTGATTTGACAGTTGTATGTCAGAATATCAATAACCACAAATATCGTCAGACATGAATATTGTGGTGTAAATATAATTTACAATAATATTGCTCTATTAGGTGTAAAGCTTCTATTACTAAGTCTGGTTTGGTGATATTTTTGTAAAATATATGTAGCACACAATAATTTTGTAGGACAATATTCAGGCCACAGTTCTGTTACCATGTCCAATTTGATTATCATGATCCTCAAAGAATGAGTGAAATCTTTTACAATCCTTTTACTGAAATCTATCAGGGAACCTTTTTCCACATAACAGGAAGTAATGGAGGTCTTTTTATTTGATATGCCAGTTCCTAAATTTGGAGAGGAGGCCTAATTTTAGCTTTCTCTGCCATTCTCTATATCAGACGTCTCAGACACGATTGCATCATTGTGTAATTCTATAACAACTGGAGGAAACCGATTTCCTGCCAAATGGTGTAAGTTATATTCTGCCATACCTATCCCAGTTTTAAAATACCTATTCAGTTATATAATAATAGAGAAATGGTCCGCCCCTATGTTTAGACAACTAACCCAGAGAACTTTATTAAACCAAGTGAGCCTCTGAATCATCAAGGCTTGTGTTGTTCTATTACTTAACTTACCTTTAACTAGAAGTCCTTACACAAATGCAAGATAATAGGTTTATAATTCATCGTGATCACACCAGAATCGTCCCTGCATAGTACTTAGCATCACACTGTACCGATGCACCAAGCACTCAGGTTGTTTGGAAACAGCATGCACTACTAATGAAATTATCACTTCAATTCTTATTTATCTATGACAAACACCAAAAATGGTTTACATTCTTGACAATGAACTGTTATAGTTGTATCTATTTATATTTATTAAAGAACAATATTATTATTCCTGGCTAATACATAGATCACTCCTGTAATTTATGTGGCATGTAAAAATGCCTGAGATTCCAATACGTTGAAGAAATTCCAAATACTTTAGCAGGGTCCCTTCTTCAGGGGCAACTAGAAGCAAAGTAAGGAAACAAGGGAGGGTTTAAGACCGATAGGATTGTGATTCTCCATTTACGACAAGATTAGAGAAAGAAGTGTGCAAAATAAGATGGTATGTGCCACACTGGGCGAAATGTCCATCTCTACTTTTTAGGTTTACATTAGTGTTCATGCAGTTGTGCTCTGTGTTAACAAAACAAAGTCTGTAACTATGGATATCCTTCATCTCTTTTCCAAACAGTGAGAGAATAAGTCGCAAAAAGTGTAAGGTGCCACTGTGCCAAATACATAACAAAAATAGAGAAAATAGAGAAACCGGTAATGCTAGAAAGAAAAATTACCCAATCTTTTGAATGCCAAAACCAATCTGTAATTGCCCAATGTAACCAACTATTGAACATATGAACAAGTGAAGAAATAAGTTAGAGTGGCCAGTCAACCCACTAGTGATAAAATATACAGCCCACGATAAAAACTCACGAAAAAAATATCAAGGAGTTTCCAATTCGTAAGTCCGATTTAAAGCCTATTCTTCCGTCCTCTCCTGCTTGAGATCAATTGTACCAAAAAACACATGAGTGCCATATTCTAACTGAACATCAAGGTGCTGACGCCTTCGGGATAATTGGTGTAATGAATATTGAACATATCTCCGTGAGACACGTGCTTCATTCAATATATTCACACGGAAATCAATACGCCAACCTGCCAAGGCGATATGTGTTGCTATGCAAGTTACATAGGGTACAATTTAGACTTTTTTTTGTGTTCAACAATTTTTTATTAATTTAAGAGAGAGAGTATAAATAATTAAGGTACTACAGCATGTAATACATAAAAGTCATCTTGACCAATAAATAGTTAACAAACACATAAATATGAGCAATATGAAAAATAGTGGGTAAAATCTAAAACCAGCAGGATATAAGAACCTATTCATGTGAATTCATTTGTATTACATTAACTAGCAAGGGACGAACACACAAAAGAAAATAAAGAAAGAGAACGTAAGCGGAAAAAGGAAAAGAGGAAAAGAGACAGATGGAAAAAGAGAGAGAAATGTAGAGAAAGAAAGAAAGAGAGAAGAGGAGAGAAAGAAAGAAAGAGAGAAAGGGACTCCAGCCTTAGTAAAATAAAGAGGGAAATCAACCAGCGGTAGAAAAGGGGTACTGAGCGATTAGGCCCTGAGAGGCTAAATGGATATATTTATCAAGCGATCTCCAGACACCAGAGGAAATGGAGGGAGTATAATGTTCCTCCTCCACCGAAGTGTGAGCACCACGGAGAAATGATACCCATGCCCACCATGTATGATACGATAAGGCATTAAATGATTTCCATTCTGCCAAAATAATTTTAACAGCTATGGATATCAGTAAATCCAAGAGTTGAAAATCTAACTCATCTAAAGGAAGTGGAGATGGAGCTGCCCAAGGACCCAACAAGACTAAAGGAAAGGAAAGCTCAAATTGAATATCAAAAATTAATAATAAATGCTTATGGATGAGTTCCCAGAACGCATGGAGAAGGGAGCACTCAAAAAACATATGTTGAGGAGTACCCTTCACTTTTACAATTCCAGCAAAGGTCATCATCTTTAAGTTTGAGTGTATATAGACGAGCTGGGGTCCAATGTAGAAGGTTGATAGTAAAAAACTTTGATTGAATCAGAGAAGGTGCAACTTTATTCCGTAGGAAAGTTTCCCAATAGTTTTCCAAGTATCCGATGTAATATGTTTGACTACATCAGCGTCAAAATGTTGCATCCATTTGAGCTGTGTGACCGTAGAGGGTGATGACGGAGAAGTGAACAAAAATGTATATATCCTAGAAGCCATATGTCCTACCTTACCCCAAAGCTGTAGGAGAGAGACCATATGCGAATCTGGATGAAAGGTACTCTTGGACAAAGCTACTTTAATTTTAAGGAATGAGTAGAAATCAATAGAATTAAGACAATAAGCTGAGGCCAACGAGGAGAAAGGCAAAGGATCATTGTTAGCATTATAAAGATGCTTGACCAATGTAACACCTTTATTGGCCCAATATGACCTTGTCTCCGCTTCCAACTGAATCTTAATCTTGGGATTGTGCCACAAAGAAGACCACCTAGAATTTTGAATGTGTAAAGAAACTCTCTTATCAATCTTTTTCAATGCTAAAATCGTGTCTGCTATGATACGTCCAGAGAAAGGAAAAGTCAATGTAGACGCAGTCATCAAAGCTGAGGTGGGTAAGGGAGAGCACAAATGTTGTTCAATACATAACCATGGTCGAATGTGTCTAGTATCAGAAGGAAACCATAAGGCCCCCTGAGAGGCTAAAAACGCCGACTGATATAAACTCCAATCTGGGAAATTACAACCACCCATATCATAAGATTTCCTTAATTGTTTGTATGCAATCCTAGCACGCTTGTCGCTCCAGAGAAATTTAGAAGTGATCACATCTATCTCATGAAAAAGGAAGAGGAGAGATTTACAGGGAGCATGGATGACACAAAATTGACAATAGGAGTTATCATCATTTTTAATGACTGGAGCCGTCCCCACCATGAGATGAACTTAGGCGATCAAGCCTCCAATAATTTTTTAACTTTATCCAGTACCTGAGATTCATTGTAAGAGATAGTATCCGATAAATTCGCAGAAAACCAAATTCCCAAGTATTTAAGCCGCTCAGACTGCCATTTAAATCCTGCATCTCCCATGTGAGAAGAAAAGCACAGCCGATTAAGAGGAAACATTTCGGTTTTGCCTCTATTTAAAGTATATCCTGAAACAAGAGAAAATTGTTTGATAAAAGTGGAAATAGCAGGAATTGCTCTTTCTATATCTTCAGAGAAGATAAGAACATCATCCGCATACGCAGCTGTTTTAATGCGCTGTGAACCAAATTGAAACCCCCGAATGTCCTGATTAAGATTAAGTAGGCGAAGTAACGGGTCAATAGACAGTAAAAAAAGAAGTGGTGACAATGGACAACCTTGTCGAGTACCCTGGCCTAGATCAAAGAAGGGTGAGGTAATTCCATTAATTCTAATATTAGCCTTGGGTTGAGTATACAAGGACATAACCATACCAATAAATGCATCCCCCAGGTTATGGGATTGAAGTACAGCCTGAAGAAAAGGCCACGAGACCTTATCAAAAGCTTTCTCGGCGTCAAGCGCAATAGCTGCCGCCGGCGAACTAGAACTCTTAGCTTTCTCTAAGATATGGCAGAAAGTACGGATATTATCCCTAGCTAATCTTCCTTTGACAAAACCCATCTGGGAGGGATGAATGAGAGTAGGAATATGAGACTCTAATCGTTTTGCCAACATTTTTGCAAACATTTTTGCTTCCATGTTTAGCAAAGAGATTGGGCGGAAATTCTTGGGGTCCGAATGATCCTTACCTTCTTTGGGAATAACCACTATAGTAGCCTCCGTTGCCGAACCTGAAACCTTCCCAGAAGAAACAAAGGCATCAAAAACCTGTTGCAGACGTGGTACTAGAGAAGAACTAAATTTTTTTTTAAACTCAATAGAAAAACCATCCGGTCCTGGCGCTTTTCCTGATCTAGTTGCCTTAATGGCTTGAACAATTTCCTCGGACTCAATCGGTTTACTTAGAGAAACAATATCCGTGTCGGCAATGGTACTAGTAGGAATAGAAGTCAGAAATTGTTGGCACTGCGCTAAAGAAGATTGGTGTTCAGGGGTGTATAAATTAGAGTAAAAGTCACGAAATACCTCCAAAATATCTTTAGTCAAGAATTTCCGCGTTCCCGCAGTGTCTGTGATGCAGGTAATATGAGTTGATCGAACACTAGTGTCCTGATATTTTAAAGTAGCTGCCAGAACTTTACCTGCTCGGTTTTTTAGTAACAAGCGTTTTGATTTTTGTAACTGTACCCCAATGTGTGCCCTCTTGGTCAAGATAGAATTATACTTATATTTAAGATTTTTGATTTCTTGCAGTATCACTTTATCTTTAGAACCTCTATACAATGATTCTTTTTGTTTAATATTGTCTGTAATCGAGAGAAGCTCTTTTTTAATAATACTGTTTCTTCGTGCCATAGTTTGAATAATGTTGCCTCTAAGGGTACATTTGAAAGCGTCCCATAATACTACAGGAGATGTCACGGATGATTCATTCTCTCGGAAAAAATTATGTATAGCTGTATCAAGCAACTCAACCTCTTTGTCGTCCTGTAAGATTTCTGTATTGAGACGCCAAGTACGCGGTCCGCGACTATCTGTGAGATTAAGAAGAGTGAAAGAGACTGCGGCATGATCAGAGACAACTATAGGGTGGATTATCACATTTGTAGTATGTTTCAACATATTAGCTTGAACCAAGAGATAATCAATGCGAGAGAAGCTAGAGTGAGGAGAAGAGAAAAAGGTAAAGTCACTGCCAGTGGGATTATGCATTCTCCACACATCAATGAGTCGTTGGGAAGAACACATGTTAAGCATTTGTTTGTGTGCCCTGGGAGGACGGAATCGGAATGCAGAATATCTATCCAAGATAGGATCCATTGGCAGATTGAAATCTCCCCGACAATCAATTTATCACTAATAGGTATTTCGGAAAGCTTCTTGGTTATTGTTCGCCAGAAAGAAGGGTCATCACTATTGGGAGCATATATATTCATAATATAGAGATCGGATGACCCATTAGACAGTTGCGTAAGCAGCCACCTACCTTCAAGATCATGTTCAGCCGAGACAATGGACAATCCCGAATTTTTAGAAATAAGAGTAACCACCCCGTTCCTCTCCCCAAAAGCCTCTGAGCACGACACATCAGAAACCCATTGCTTACGCAAGAATAAAGCCTCCTTATACGCTATCTTAGTTTCTTGCAATAACACAATATCAGTAGAAAGGCCTTTGCAGTAATCCAAAATTTTTGATCTCTTTACTGGGTGGTTCAGACCACGCACATTAAGTGACATCACATTTAAGCCAGCCATGAATAAGGGAGATCAGTAAAGATAAGAAAAGTCAGTAAATGAAAAACACTAAGGGATGTATATTGCATGAGATGGACGACACTGGAAGAAAACTTATACACATAAAAGTAAGAGAGTAAGGCTGAAGTCCGTAGGAAGAAAGACCTCAGTACAGCAAGAAAGAAACAGAAATGGAAAAGAGAAAGAAAAAGTGAGGAGAAAAACACAAACTGCAAAAATAAAAAGAATAACCTCACCAGGGGAAGTCTATAAGAGACCAGAACCATATATGGGGGGAACATGAAATAGCAGCCAAAGAGGCCATTGTTTACCACTAGCCATAGAAGGGATAGGGTATAAACAGTATATAACATAATCCATTCATTATTATAGGTTACACAATGTTTGTGTAAATAAAACATCAGACAAAATACAAATTAGCTAACATGTACTATATTATTCCTACAATAAGAAATTAATCCAGGATATGAGTGAACACTCTTATGATTGATAAAAAAGGGGAAGACGACTAGAAAGAATTAATGAGTATACTCACAACATTACCATTTGATAAAAACCTGAATAGCGAGTCACATTTTACATATCATACAAATACTATAAAATACATATCTAAGAAAGAGTTAAATAGATACATTCTTAACGCCTGCGGAAAAAAGGATTCTACAAGGGCATCCAACTGTCACAATAACCATATCACCTAAAAAACAGTTAATGTTTAGATAAGCAGCCACATAGTAATCCTCAGCCATACCTAGGAAATAAATTACGCTATGAAACTAGATAATGAGAACTGTAAGAGCGTCACACCAGCTATCAATACACAATGAAATGAGGAAATAGAAATTACTATAACTGCTTCAGTTAAAAACCTGCAAAGGAAAAGGAGTTAATGGAACATACCTATATAAGGGGCAATAATTAGATAGGTGAATAAAATACACTAAACAAAGGGCCTCATGTTACTCGAACTTTAACCTTCCTTTAAAGAGAAACAACATTACAAGCTATAAGTGGAGAGAAAAACCTGCAAAGGAAGGATTAATACGAGGAAAAAATAAATATATATATATATATAAATAACATGAGGGGTGCATATATGCGATAAAAAAACGGAGTTATTGGAACACACCTACAAAAGGCAATTAATATATCCTGAGTAAAGAACACTAAGAGAAGGGCCTAATCTTATTTGACATCAACCTTCCCTCAAAAAAGATATCGTTATAAGTTATAAGCGGAAAGATGAACCTGCAAAGGAAAGGTTAATACACAAAAAAGAAAAAAGATAAAGATAAACTTGAAAGGCCCATAACCGTGGATGAAGTAAGGGAACCTCCAACTTCCCACAGGAAAAAGAAGCCTCAAAACCTGTAAGAGGAAAAATAGGCACAGAAAATACTAGAGTCCAGCCATAAAAGCAATGATCCCTTCAAGAACCAGAGGAGACTGAGGGAGAGTCAGATTCCATTCGCGATTCAGATTGATTATCCCAAAAAGTTGTTAACTCTGATGGTTCATAAAAAATTTGAGAGCGACCTTTAATAGTTATTCTGAATCGTGAGGGACCAGCGAAGGAAAAAGGAATGTTCATGTCCGAAAGTCTCCGCCGAAGGTTTAAAAACCTTTTCTCCTGATGACAGTATCTCTAGCAAAATCCTGAGATATAGCAATCCTGTGGCCTTCCCATGTAATCGATCTGATCTTCCTCATCTGAGACAAAATAAGTTCTGAGTGTTGATGTCGTAAAGGCTTGAACACTATAGGCCTAGGATGCGGCGAGGACTTAGGGCGAAAAGAGGGAACTCTATGAGCACGTTCTATTTCAAAGTCTTTCTGAAAAGAGATATGGAGAACCGTAGGGATCCAGTCCAGCAGAAACTCAAGCATTGAAGGAGCACCTTTCTCCGCATCTTCTGGTAGACCAAAAATACGTAAGTTACTCCTACGATTCCTATCTTCCTGTTCTGTAAGGTCCCTCCGCAAAGAAGCCATAGAGCGCTCCAAATTCTGTACCTGCCTGGTCTGCTGATGAGATGTGTCCTCAACTGCGCTTATGCGAGATTCTGCATTTGAGACACGTAATGACAAACTTTTGAAGTCACTTCTAATCGCCGCAACTTCAACCTGAAGTAGATCTGTATTTGTTTTAGTACTCTGCGCAATATCATGAACCGTATTTAGACGTAGAAGTATTGTGTCTAAAGTAGTAGTAGATTCTTTAGATGTTACCTCTGGCGTGGGAGACGTTTGTTTAGATCTCTTAAGAGCACCTTTTGCATCCTTATCTTTAACAGGGAGGCCCATATTATCTGCCATTGGAAAAGACAAATGTAGGTGAAAAGAAAAACAGCACTACCAACCACTCCCTGTTCCAGACCACCAGAGCGTTACCTGGAAATATGGCGGAGCAAGTCCCTCAGAGGACAAAGAACAATGACCAAACACATAAACTGTGCCCTACAAAATGTCACTGTCCAGACAGGTAGCAACCTCTACCTCGTGGTTAAAGAGCACTTAAATAAGTGTGCGCCACAGAGAGACTAGTGTCCAATCCGCGATAGTGGTAGAAGAACAGGTGCAGATGCAGAAAATCACCGTAGCAAAACCAGCTCATTAAGGAGTAGGTATTAATCTTCTGCCACTCCAAAACTGGTAGACAAGGTTATCATCGCAGTACACATTATGAACTTTCAGTCAGATTTTAAGCGCAAAAAAGTTGTTGATGATCCTATGTTAAACAATGCTCCACATAGCTGGTGAAGAGAACAACATCGCACATCAGCGCACATTCAAGGAGCCTTCATATTAAATGTGTTGCCCCTCAGGAGAAACATATCGCCTCGGAAAAGAACAGCGCTTTATTTATAGGTGAAACAACGCTGCAGATATTCACATTCTTTTGACCCCTGGAATTCCCCTCAGGGCAAGCAGAACTTCCCTTAAGCAGCCACTGTCAGTTTACACATACAGCGTCTCAGCGCTGCTTAAAAGAAACTTCATCTGAATGAACTTTAACTTCAAATGCCTCAGAGCATATATTATCCTTCAGCAGCAGCGTGGTATGTGATTCAGGCGAAGCGCTCTTACTTTATCAACCGCTATACCCAGGAATCTCCAAGTTGTGAGGGTTAATGCGCCCGTGTTCCTCGCGCCGCCGCCATCTTAGGCGCCACCCTGAGGAGAACACAGATGCTGCTGGAAAAGGCACCAAAAGCGCTCCAAATGCGCCGCAACTTCTCCTGGGTGCCCTCGCTATCTTCCGCTGCAGATACCCATCGTTGAAACCGACCTTCCAGGACTCCGTTCACTGGGAAACCTGACGGCCTCATGGAGGCTCTCCGGAGCTTAAACAGATGCGGCCATCTTGTCTGGGTGCGCGTCACGCCCCCCGGTACAATTTAGACTTGTACTCATTCTGTCCCATCAGTGCTGCTTATAATTGGTAAGATTGCATTGTCTCTTACAGGGCCGTAGCCAGGAGCATATGTTTTGGGGGGCTTGGGCCCCGTGATGAAAACTACATAAAAGAAGTGAACAAAGGGTTCATGAGCAACCTTGATTGGGGTCATAGGTACGGGGTCTTCAATTTGCAGGGATATTTTTGAGATATACTGCTAAGCATGTCTTTTTCTATTGAATACTTTAATTATGGTATTATTCTCCTGAGGACAGGGTTTAAAAAAAAGATGTGGAAATTGGGGATACCTTTTAACACAAACCAATTATTTGCTATTGTAGTTTTAGATTTAGATATTTTCTCCCATGCAGATTTTTGGGTAAATGCATGCAAATTGTTGCATTTTAAGCACATTCGTCAAATATTAATGTAATGCATCTTTAAAACAAAGGATAGTTGGGGTGGCTTTGTCTTCTTGATTCTCTGCTTGAGCAACATGCTGTTTGTTTTTGGGAGAATCACTTTTTCGTCCAGGGACTTAAATTGTATATACATGCAAATAGATAATAGCAATTGTAAAAATAAGAGTTGCGCATGGTACTGTCAAAATCACAATGCCCTTCTTCCTCTACCGTTCCCAACATTATAGTCTCTGTAGTCTGGTCTTCTATTAACCACCATCACAATATTGGTCTATGTACAGAACCTCATTTATCGAGATACACCTCCTATATAAAACCTATTCATGGCAAAGCCCTCTGCTACTTCCTACAGCAATATCTGGAACCATCAACTACCTAAAAAAGCTACATTTTAGTATCTCCTTCTTAACTTCTCCTTCACCCCAGTGGAACCTACTGAAAAAATAAAGTTCTCACCCTTGCTCACTCAAAAATTCACACTTGAGATTTCCAAAATGGCTTATATTTTGTGTGTCAAATGTTTGGTCATTGACGACTTAAGAGCATTCTGGGCATAGAAGTGACAGTGTTGCTGTCATTGGGTGAGCATTAAGCTGTAACTCCATCATTCTGCGCAAAATGTACAGACTACCCTACAGGCAACCAAGTCAGATATGCACAGTGTGCAATAAGGTCTCTAGTGCATGAATGGTATGCATGTTGCAAATCAGGACTCTGATATATATGCACATTACATACTTATATTCAACTGTAGGAAATAAGTATTAGAAATGACAGCACAAAAATGTTTGTCCCTAAATAGAGGGAACAAGACCTTCGGACAAAAATATTGGAACAATTACTACATACATTCACTGTCTGGAAAAACACATTGTATTCGAGTCTGCAGAACACTGTCTCACATTCTAATGCAGACACCATCAGCAGACATCTATCCCAGTGACTTCATGGCCGCCTACATGAAGCCGATCATGAACAAACGAAACCTCAATCCAGCAGACGCTGCTAACTAGCAACCTTGCAAGAGGCCATTCTTGACAAACTCATTAACACAGAAGGCTTGGACAATAACCGACCCTCTATCACAAAGAGCTTTCTGGAATGGCCAGAAGACCAGTGTTGACAAAATGGCTGTGCTGTCTTATCATTATTAAACCCATCACTGCCTTTGATTCAGTGCATCGCCTTACATGGGTACGAAGATCTTATTATTTAAGGAACTCTACTAGAATGGATCTCCTCTCATCTCTCAAACAGATGAAGCATCATCTTGTGCCCACTGTCCTTTTCAACTCTTTTCTGCAGTGACCAGGATGGAACACAATGTTTCATCATCTCTGCACATCTCACCCAACTGCAGGAACTCATCAGATCCTTCAATCAGACAAGTTACAGCCATGCAGAAGACACCCAGGACATCCTGAAGCTCAAAAACCTGACCTATTCTCCTCTGTCCTAGACCACTGCCTGTAAGCCATGGACAAAGAATACTGATCAACCGCCTGAAATGTAGCTTATCAAAAACTGTGGGAAATTGGAAAATTAGCACCTTATGATTATCTGGCCTCATGAACTCGAACCTGGGAGTTTTCATAGGCACTGGTATGTCACTAGTGCCACAAGTGAAGAAAATTACAGAAAGGGCCTTCACCATCATGCCAACCCTCTGCTACATTTTGTTTCTCCTATGTTTCCCTCAGAAAGTCTGTGCCACGATCATCTTAATACTGATCCAGCAGCTAAGCAAACTCACTGTCCGTTCCATCCTTCAAGAAAATGCACATCAGTGGCACATAACTGTCTCTTCAGAAAGCCAATCTCTGCCATCAAAGTTAACAAATGTGCACCATCACTTGGCATCCAAAGAGAAAGCTTTACAAAAAGATGTCCCCCGTAATGTAAATACCACCAAACCAGTTTCAGACCTTGACAACCAAAGGAAGAAAAGGTAGAATCAGCTATTCACACAACACTATTTCAAATCCACCCTTCACTTCATTCGATGATAAAGTGTAGCTACAAGTTCACTATGAGGTGAAAAGCACACCCTTTCTGGTTCTCATGTATAATACAAAAACTCCTCCCACATAGGCAATACTATCGACCACAGTCGACCTCGAAGCTAGGGAACCGGGTTTGAGTCTTGTACAGGGACGCTCAACATCCTGTGATTCTGGGCAAATCACTTAATCTCCCTGTGCCTAATAAAATGAGTCTGTCTGTAACGCAACACGTGCTCATGTTAAGCACACTGATACCTTCGGTTCGAGTATGCGCTATATACAAACTTAGCACTACAAAAGCTCAAATCCAAGGAAGGCGGACTCAGTCTTTCATCATTCTGAGGTCAGTAAGCTGAGTAATTGTAACACCTTCTATTTACAGTTACTATTTCTAGAAACAGTGCTATATAGAAACAAGTTTCTAATATTTATCATTAAGGAAAATGTATGTCTAACACATGGTTAAAAATGTTACACATCACTTTCCCTTTCATGTGGGTTATAATATTTCCCCTCTTTGAAATGGACCTATGGATCCCCCATCCATTCTAAGGATCTGGCACCTGATCTATTTGCACACACATTGGGTTAGTCTGCTGCTGCTGCCAAGGAGAGGGGCTTCATTTGTCTTCATGAGGAATTTTTTCTCAGAACCACTCAGCATACTAATCCCATAAAAAAGGTTTTTTAAGTGCAAACCTAATAGCTGTGGAATGTGTTTGTACAGATAGCAGCAACGTAATACAGAATTCACCATAGGCACCTATAAAATGACTATCCATTTAAAGGCTTATAAGTTACATCAGGTCCCTATGTTACATGCAAACAACTTTCTTATTTTGGGTAAATACTGAAATCTTACAACATATTGCAGTCACCTCCTCTAACTCTGTTTGATACTAATAGTTTATTGAACAGAGGCAGTCCACCTAACTCAAGGTGTTCCATGAACAATTACAAAATGCTTAGGCCTGTGATAATGAGCATTATCTCCTCCCAGGAACTCAGGGATCAGCTGGGGTAGTGACCATTCAGGTTTGTGACTGGGGCACCCATGATTGTACACTGACCCACAAACATAACTGTAAGAATGTGGGTTACTGGTTGAAAGGGATGAAACACTACTCAAACAGCAAACAAATATCAGGGTGGAGTCACAAGCAAACCCCAAATTAACCTGTGCTCAATCCTCTGCTATCTTGGCAAAGAGCAGTAAGGCTTAACATAGAGGCAACATGTAAAGTATTTATGCAACACTTCAAACAGTAATAAAGTGAAGACATAACACAAGAAAAATCCCACTCCAATGTTCAAAAATATAGAGTCAATTTTAATAAATAACTCAAAACCGAAACAACAAAAATCCAATCGGTGGAATTGGAGCTATGTAAGTTTAAAGATTTAAGGGAAAATAGCACCAAAAATCACAATGAGCCAACTGTGGTTATCTGGACACGCTGGACTGGTACTAAGTCACAAGTTCAGGCCAACTGTAATGGAGCGCGGGCCAGCTACCGTAACCCAATTAGGCCCGCTGAACAAGAATACCTTAAATCCTGGTCGCAAAGAGATGCGGAGTCCCGTGTCGAGGATGCACAGCGCAGTAGATGCAGCGGTGGTTCAGAGGAGCTGTGACATGGGATGCGATGTCCTTGCATGGAAATGAGTCATGCAGCGGCAGTTCCAATGGGCTGCATTGGGTGAGGCGATATACTTGCATGAAGTTGCATCACGCCTCAGAGGTTCTGATGTGCTGCGTTGAGGCAGGCGATGTCCTTGATTCAAGGAAGTCCACGCAGCAGAGGGGATGTGTCAGCTCCAAGGGTGATGCGTCGAGCAGCAGAGGCGAAGCACCAGTTCTGCAGGAAATGTGCCTTGGAGGGGGGGTGTTGGCTCTGCTGAAACCATAAATGGGCTGACAGTGCACTTTCAGGCCTACTTCTGGGGGTCCATGACTGGGATGTCACCACTTGGGAGGGAAGACTAGCAGATGGAAAAGTCCAGGAGCTTGGTTCAAGGTTGTTAGAAGCTTGTTCTGTCTCTGAGGCTTCTGACCAAGAGGCCAGTCAACCAGCCCCTGGAGTCACTCTGGGGTCCTGGGTCCAGGCAAGAGGGCAGCAGGTCAGCACAGTGGGGCAGCAGTCCATCAGATTGGCAATGACAAGCAGCACAGCAGTCCTTCTTTTTGGTAGAATCCTCAGGTCCCCCGTTTAAGATGTCAGGAGTCACTTTCCTCCCAGTCCTGGCCCCAGCTTGTCTGGGGTCACAAAAGGCCTGTGCCAAACTCCATTGTGAAAGTGCTCAGGTAGTGCTTTTGTGATGTGAAAGTGTGATAATTGACAGCTTCTCCCCCTCATCAACTCAGAGTGACCCATCCTACCAACACCTAGCTTCCCTTTGTCTCACTGTCTGGGAGCAATACACAGAGGCCAATTGCCAGCTACACCTAGTCATGTGACCCAGTATCAGTCTACAGGCAACAAATGTTAGATCAAGAAAATGCCAAATTTCAAAAAGTGGAATTTTCTGAATTGTGATTAGAACTCCGATTTTACCATTGAAGGGGGCTTTTAATTACAATTCCAAAGACACCAAACTTGAAACCCCTACCTGTTCCCAATTTAAAGTTATCACTTATTAACCCTACCTGTTTCAAATTGAAAGTTTTCACTTATTAAACTTAATGTTATCCTATGGGAGAGGAAGGCCTTGCAGTAGTGAAAAATGAAATAAGGGGTTTTTCACTACTAGGACATGTCAAACTTAATAGTACCTGTCCAACTTTTTAAGTACCTTGCACCTTGCCCTTTGGGCCATTATTAAAAGGATCGTTCTGCCCCGCTTTTTGTGTCTCACGGGCAAATTTTTCAACACATTGCAGAGCATGCTCACGAGATTGATTTGGGCGGGCGTGCAGGCACGCATTAGCTGGCAAACACTGACTATGCCCTTCCAGCGTGGGGGGTTTGGGGTCCCAGATTTTTATTTATACTATTTAGTCACGCAGGCACAGTATGCCTACTTCTGGTATCATCCAGATGCCAGGCTTCAGTACTTGAAGCCTGAGTGTTCGCAGGCTCGTCCTGGCTCCCTCTTGTTAATCCTTCCGCGCGGACTCACGAGGTCACCCACGGAAATACAAACGCTACATACCACGTCATGGGCTTAGGAGAAACTGTGTCGGTATTTTCAAGCTGGGCGCCTTTATTCTCCGCACTTGCCGTTACTAGGTAATTCAAGGATTCCCCCAACCACCGAATTACTGACCAAGCAAACATTGTCCCGATGCGGGCTATATACTATAGGGGATCTATTTCGGAATACTGCACTACGATCTGTGTCGGAACTTGCAGAGGGGCACGGGGTGTCCTAGATGGACAGATTTCTGCTACATAGAACGCAGGTTTCCGTACACGCCGCATTGTGCTCCTCGACGGTGGAGTCGGAGGATTTCCCCCACTCTCTCTTGTTATTACATCGACCAGTAGCACCCACTTGGTTTCCCGTCTCTATCAATTAGCTCAGACACTTCGACCACCTGTGGAGGGGAAGGCACTGGTGGCGTGGGAAGGAGATCTAGGCCAACCTCTATCGGATAAAATCTGCGCATTTTGTTGTGAGCAGACTCGGTTCATATCCAATAATTACAGGCATGAACTTCTCCACTACAAATATCTACACAGAGCTTACATTACACCAAAACTTCTTGCGAAAATAGACCCCTCTAAGTCTGACAGTTGCCCTAGATGCGCAACAGAAAACGCCGATTTCATAAATTTCTTGTGGAACTGCCCACCGGGCATGGCGTACTGGGGGACAGTTTTTTTATATCTCCCGCTGATGACTGATTCTGAACTAACCCCTTCCCCGCTGTTGGCACTGTTGGGATATGTCCAGCCCTTGGGTGCTGGAATGCGCTGTTTCACTGCCATTGCTCTACTCCTCGCGAAACGGCAGGTATCCAGGCATTGGGGCAGCCCCACGGTTCCAGTGGTTAAGGCCTGGATGAGACACTTGATGTATTCGATACGACCAGCGATAGATATGCAACACTATTACCCCCCTCCTCCAGGCCCAAGAACATATGGCAACCCCTCTGCTCCTAACTGTCACTCCACCCCGAAGAGACGGACTGAGATTACCCATCCCTGACCATCCCGGGGACGCTATGAACAGAGACGGGGAGGGATCATGGTGACTACCACATGGGAGCATGCTGTGACCACATTCTAGTATATATTTATGATATATTGCTGTTTCTCCTGTTAGGGACCCCAACTGCCGGACTTTGCTTTGGTTTTCCCTTTTTTTTATTTTCAGTTTTTTTATTTTCTGTAACTTTGCAGCTAGAGGCTTCACTATTAGGATTGCTATTAAGCCCATATCGTTGTTACAGATTTTTTAACAATGCTATGGCCGACACCTCATTGCCTTTTTTTCTCTATTTGATGCATGCACATCCCTGTATTGTTAATTTAGTTTATTTGTTCTTTCGACGCTGCTTACTTGACTAGCCACTATTATTGTATCCTAATTGTGTGTATCATGACAGCCAATTTGTTGAAAAATGCAATAAAAACATAAAAAAATGAAGATTTAGGCCTGGCAAAAGGTTAATTTAGTCACAATGGCAGTTTAAAATTGCACACACAGGCTGCAATGGCAGACATGAGGCATGTCTAAAGGGCTACTTAAGTGGTTGTCACAAGCAGTGCTGCAGGGACACTACTCGGATCTAATTTACAGGTCTTGGCACATGCAATACCATTTTAACAGGGACATACAAGAAAATTAAATAGGCCAATTGGGTGTAAGTCAATTCTACCATGTTTTAAGGTGAGAGCACAAGCACTTTAGCACTGGTCAGCAGTGGTAAAGTGCACAGAGTCCAAAAGCCAACAACAACAGGTTCAGAAAACAGGAGGGTGAAGTCAAAAAGTTTGGGGATGATCCTGCAGAAAGGGCCAAGTCCAACAATAACAAAAATCAGTCTTCTGTTTCCTGACATGTTCAATGGCGCTGCACAATGTAGAGACGGCAGTAACTGTGGTAGGTATATGCCAAATGATCCTTGGACTGGGGCAGAGGTTTGCCTGCTTGTTTGCTGTAAAGGTGCACATATGGTTTGGCAAACGCTTCAGCTCAGTCAGGTCTTCATAAAAATATTTGAACTTTCTTTGTTTACTATCCATTGGGACTGCCATGGTCTGTAATTGTACAGATGCTCAGATTTTCATCTCTTTTTTGTGGATGGAACTGTAGGATGCCACATGATCATGGCCGTTTTCTCTCCTCCCTAACTATGCTATTCATCAAGAAAGGTTTTTCTAGCAGCATTGATAGTAATAATATGCCTTTAGTTGCCACTGCAGCAAAAAAGTAACCCTGTGACACGAGAGCTCACTTTGTGGTGTCTTGCTTAATTTCCTGATGTTGTTGATTTGTCTATTTCTGGACACTGCTGTCACTGAAAAAAGTTGTATAACCATAGTTTTTGGTCATGCACCACAACAATATTTTTGGTCACGTCCTAAAACCATGCAGGTTTACCATATATACAAACATTGATAGTGTGGTGGTTGCGAAACGCCCATAATCAGTACATGGCTGGAAATAGCCCCAAAAAGAATTAGGCCATTTTGCACAAACATTGGCTAATTTTGTGATAATCTAAATGAGGCCCAAGTCATAAGCTAACATTGTCCAGCAGTTCCAACCTCTGCCGCACACTAGCAAGGTGGCTAAATGCCCTTGAGATGTTGATGGAAACGAACTGTGGAGTACCTTGAACAATGATGAGAGAAAGCCTTGATTTGTTCCAATGAAGATAAGATAGACCCATGAGGTACACTGCATGGTGGGCACATCATAAAAGTGTGCAGACTATATGCATATCCAGTCTTTGACCTCTCTGCAGAGCACGCATTGCGACGCTCACATATATACCAACCTTATTTGTGATTCTATGGTAAAGTGTGTGAAGTGGTGCTCCACTGTGGAAATATTGACAGCACCAAAAGAAAAGAAAATGTATCCTTACGGGTAAGGGAGTGGGTTACATGTGTGGGCGAGATGGTTAAGTGAGGGAGATAAAAAGACTTACATGTAGAAGAGAGTGGAAATGGTGCTGAAGAGGAAAGAGACAGCTTGTTAGATATGTAGATAGAGGATTTCAGCGAGATGGAGGGTATAAAAAGTATGTTAGAGTTGAATTCCATGAGAGTCTGCAGAGGACAGTAAAGGGGAGAAAGGAGAGATTTATACGCTCTGAAGACCACAACCCTTTCCACAGACCTTGCTAATCATTAATTCAAACTCTCACATTTTCAGTTCTACTTATTCACACCAAAATTATTGTTGTTGCCAATTGATTTGATACTGTTAACAGGCACTAAGAAAGCTAATAGGTCTGGATTTTTTTGGGTATATGTCTTTTGACATGATCTATATGTCTGGGTTTAATAACAGAAATCTCACAAATAGATTCCAATATATTTGTTAGGTGACAGGCTTTTGGGTCACATGTTTTCATCCACAACCTCAATGACATAGGCCACCCCTTTTGGAAAGGAATCTTATTTACATTTCCTTAGCCATGTCTATGTTAGAGACCTCCACCCCTTTTTATCCGACTTAAAGCACTAATCAACATAATTGAAGAGCCATAGTAGGTTGTGTACCCATGAAAGCAAGTTCTTTCATCCAAGCAATTTGGTCTAATTTTTAGAAAAACTGTTGTTGTTTTCTTTTTTGCTGCTACAAAGCTTTCAAACATTTATGTGGAGAGATGTTATCTCAGTCTGCTCTAGTTAAATTTTATATCTCCAAGTTTGCAGATTCTATAACTACATAATTCGATCCTCTTACCTGCCTGATCCATGCTTTCTCTTTCTCCTTTCCAGTCTGGGCTTGCTGTAAGGACTCATGTGAGACACGTTTGAATCACTGCTGGCATGGCGGAGGAAGAGAAGGGGCTGCGTTATTGTAAACCAGCACTTTTGTACCAGCCCATCACTTTATCTGTTGATCCATTTAGCAATTTTGCTGCGGTTCCATCTGCACTGAGTTGGGCACAACCAAGTGTAAGCAAAATGGTACTGAAAAGCATGCGAAGATGCTCCCGTCAGCCTTAGCGGTAATACGCAGCTCTCCTGCAGCTGCGCACCACTCCTTGCCTGAGGGTGTGGAACCACAGTATTTATACTGGTCGAGCCAAAGGCTCAGTAGCATGTTTGTTTGCTGATCACAAAAAAAGGATAGCTAAAAAAAAGGAGAAAAAAGAATTTGAAGCGAAGTTTAAAAGCCCCAGGAAATACGGAGGCCTCAGAATTAGAGGCACCAGACAGAAATATGGCCTGGCCTGGCCCCACTAGGCCCCCCCCCATGGCTATGGCCCTGCCTTCTTTGATATCGTTGTTCCTACAGATTTATAGGCCTTCAACGGAGCCGCAGGGAGGCGAGATCAAGGAGAGGCAGTGTCCTTGGAGTATGTGTGACTATAGGCACCCTTCCCACCTGTTTTAAGGCTCATGGGGTAATATCTCCTTAGAGAACAAATTACAAAGTAGTATACCTATTGGGTATTGTATGCTGTGCATGGTTTTTTGGCATGCTCACCACGTAGTAGTAACTACATGTATATACACTACTTTTTCTAGATACTTTTATTAGATACCTTATTAACAACGCTCTGTATTATACAGTGAGTGTAGAAGGGATCCTTTTGGTCCTGAAGAAGAAGCCAGGGGAGGGCTTTGAAACATGTTGACAGACATAGAAGGGACTGCTCATTGAGGCAATATTACTCCAACCTATTCCCCACTTTTAACAATACCAGCTCAAGGAATATTAAAGATTTTTAGTCCATAGAGCCAGGTATTTTTTAATTCACTCTTTCACTCACTCCTGACCCTTCTACTCACATTCCTACATGACACATAGTCTTGTTTTTTCAAAAATAGTGCTCCCGCATAGTCGTAGGTCGTAGCACTCCCCGTCCCGCAGCGGGCGGGAAGACCCCTATGATGAAGCATGACACCAAGGGTCCTTTTGGTGTGTGAGGGGTATTTAAACAAAACTGTGTGCTTTCCACCACTGTAGGAAACACACGTAATCTGTGAGGACATGGCTGTCCCACATTGCCCACTGGTACTGAATTCCGCCTTGATACTTTTCTAAGTACCCTGCGATGCTGAGTGGTTCACGGTTATCAACCTACACCAATCATTCTTTTCCATTCCTTTGCATGAGGACAGCCAGTTTCTCTTTGCATTCCGATTTCAAAATAAAGTTCTGGCACGGTGCTGAGTCCTACAGGGTGTACTGAAAGTCCCTTGGTCTTCAATCAGATACTGCAGGAAAATCTGGAGACCTTGCAGTTGCAGTGCAACTCAGTCCTAGTTCAACATATCCACAACCTACTGGTGACATAAACAACACAAGATGCATGCTGACAAGGTGCCTTTTCCCTGTAAAATCATTTGCCCGAAAATGGACATAAGGTGTCCTCCACAAAATTCTGTTCTTTACCTGAGACACCATATTGAAAAAGGAGCTAGGAAAGTGTCTCAAGAGTGCATCAATACAATTATGAGAATGAAATCTCCTACAAAATAAAGAGAAATCAGGACATTTCTGGGAATGAAGGGCCACTGTTGTCAGTGGATTTCCAACTTTTCCCCAATGGCAAATCCTCTACAGAGGCTTACACACAAAGAAGTGTCTGAGCCACTATCTTGGGATAAGAAATGCATGAACACCTACCTCGAAGTGAGAGAAATTCTCTTCAGTGCCCCAACTCTAGGAATGCCGGATTATAACAAAGATATAGTTTTGTACTGCAGTGAACAGGACATGTGTGCCCTGTCTGTGTTAATACAGTCCCATGGCAATTCTAAATGCCCCATTGGCTACTTTTCTGCCACTTTTGACCAATTATCAGCAGTGTTTCTGGGTTGCCTAAAGGCTGCATCCGCAATTGATGTTAGCATTCAACAGTGCGAAAGTATAGTTACAGGCCTCTTACAGTTACAGTTCCCCAGTCTGTAGAGAGCCTGTTCACCCATACTTGATCACAACTCCCGAAAAACAGTATATTGGCCCATTATGAGCAGGTGATCCTTACCATGGAGAACATCACTCTGCAGTGGTGCACTTGTCTCAACCCTGCCACACTGTTTCATTTACCAAACACTGATGAAAATTATGACGTCAGGGGCGATTCAGGGTGATTTATCAAGCGGGGGCCGAGAAAAAGGGGGGTCCCAAAATGCTTTTTCCCCATGCAATTTTCGATAGGGATTTTTAACACAACTACAGCCCAAACCACTGGATGGAATTACACCAAGTTAGGCAGAAAGGTAGGTCTTGGTTCAGTAAGTGATCTGTTTGTTTTTTGGTATAAATCTATTCAGTAGTTTTGGAGATATTAAAGAAACCAAATGGTATATCTAGAGGCGCAACTCCTCCCAATCTCATGCAGAGATCTGATTGGCTGCCAACACTTCAACCAGGAAGAGTTGGCAGTCATTTTGGGACTCTGTATCAGTAGACAAAAAGATTTTAAAATAATGAGAAGGGTGCAGGTTAGGAATACCCTGACCCCCTAGCCCTGGTGCTGGAGTCCCATAGAAAACCCGCCAGGGCAAAAAAAGATTTATTTTTCAATTTTGCTGTGATTTCACTTGCCTTTAGTTCGTCTTTGAAAATAATAAAACAAGAGAGGATTTTTTTCTCTTTCAATTACCCTGAGTAGGCAAATGCCCAAAATCATCTGCAAGCTCTGCTCGTTTACCCTCGCCTCGTTTTCCTTAGTAGTATGCAAAGGTCTTCCCGCTTTTTCCTACGTTGATGGACAGCTTACCAAAAGTCCCACGAGTGCGTTTCCCACCAATTTTGGTGAGGCGTTCTTATGCAGAGGAATACAAGTACATCTCCACCAAACAAACAAGCACTTACTTCATATAGTTAAATAAAGCACCTCTGTTTGGTAGGGATTCACCTCTTTGCATTCTCGTCCTCTTCTCTTGACAAGGATTCATGTTACCACAGATTTGTGGATGAAGACAGTGCAGGAATAATCACTTTACTGAAATTAAGTGCACACAAGGTCACTGGAGACATTACCTCATGGTCCTTTACGCAGCGGTAGTGTAGAATATGCACTACACATTTCCCCAACGAGGTAGCACTTACTAATTAACCAGTAGAAAGTACTCTAGTTGGGTAGACATTTTCTAGCAAAACTGTGAACTCTTCACGGAAAGAAATGAGGCTCTATTATGGTCCTGATGCTCATTTCACAGAAATTAATCCTCAACAAGAAGCACTTACAAATATAAACATAGCAGGTGCCCCAGTTGAAGAACCACTTCTGGAAAGCACAATGATCCCAACTTCTTGATCTTCGCAAAGTCAAAGAAAGTATGTTTCCTCTCATATTCCATGTTGAAAAATGACATGAAATCCTTAATGAAGGTGAGTTTATCATTGATCTATTGGAGAGCAATCTGATCTATAGTGAATGTGATGAGTGGTTTCTTTCTTGTCGTCTCCCGGTGATTGAAGAGTCCAGGGTTCTCCCTTTTAAATGCCCTAAGTATGCAAATGCCCACAATTTATAGTGCCACTGACACACCCATTCACAGACATACACCAGCACTCACACACCCACTCATAGACCCACACAGGCACTCATGGACCCACTCACAGACTCACACAGCACTCATAGACCCACTCACAGATCCACACAGGCTCTCTCAGACACATTCTCAGACCCACACAGCCACTCAAAGACCCACACAGGGACTCACATACCCACTCACAGACCCAGACAGGTACTCACAGACCCAGTCACAAACCTATACAGGCACTCACAGACCCACAAAGGCACTCACAGACCTATTCACAGACCCACACAGGCACTCACATACCCACTCACAGACACACTCACACCCACTAAGACACTCACACACCCACTCACAGTCCCATACAGCCACTCACACACCCAGTCACCGACCCATACATCTACTCACACACCCACTCCCAGACCTATACATCCACTCACACATACACTCACACTGCCACCAAAACACACACACACACTCACAGAACTATCAGCCACTCAAACACCCACTCACTGTCTTATACAGCCACTCACACACCCACTCTCAAAGGTGACAGGTTACAGTTAGGATTTTTGTTTTTTAAAACATAGAAATCCACTGAAAAAACCCAAAGGTTACATGGAAATTATAGTTAGGAAATAACATTATAAAAAACGTAGAAATTCACTGAAAAAGCAAATGTTATCGGAACATTATAGTTAGGGAATAGAATTTTTTTTTAAACATAGAAATTCACTGAAAAAATCAAAGGTTACAAGAAAGTTACAGTTTGGCTCAGATTTCACTCATACAAAATCAGTGAAAATCAGCAGTTATAGTTACCTGAGCTAACTATAATTTACACCCCTGCAATGCACTGCTTAGGACCTCACATATTGCATCACTCATGACATGGTCAGTGATATCACTGATGACATCACTAATGACATTTCAAGTGACTTCACTGATGAGCTCACTGATGATATCATCCACAGAACCACTTACACACCAACTCACCCCTCATACAGCCTCTCATATATCCACTTACCCACACAATCACTCACATACCCATTCACAGACCCATTCAGCTACTCACACAACCACTCACTCACCCATACAGTGACTCACACAGCCACACACTCACCCATAAAGCTACTCAGACACCCACTTATTCACCTCTATAGGCACTCACACACCATCTCACTCACCCATACAGCCTCTCAACACAGCCACTCACACACCCATACAACCACTCACACACCTACCAACACACCCACACAACCACTTACATACCCATTCACACATCCATACAACCACTCACACACCTCCTCACTGACCCATACAGCCACCCACACAGACACTCTGGGGTATATTTCTAAGAACTGGTGCATTGCTACATTGCTGCAGCAATGTGCCTAAAACATTACTGCTGTGTTACGACAGATTCCTGCGCTAGATGCATCATATTTACAATACAGCGCACCATGGCATATGGAGGTAGCCTGCGTCCTAAAAACTGGCGCTGTTTTGTGCGCTGTGTCGTAAAGAAATCCAACGCTGATGCTGCAAAAGTGATGTTGGGCTGATTAGCTTTTAGAAAATAGATGCTAGCCATCATAGCATCACTTTTGTGCACCTACCATAAAACAATGCCACTACATGAAACAAAATGGCACACTTACTTGAAAGCAGCCATGGAGGAGAAAGCAGAGAGAAGAGCCCAGTACAACAACACCAGCAACCCCAGTACCAGTCAGGAAGTCCTGACAGAGTCCCAGGGAAAGAGGAAGTGCAAGTTTAGTGAGGAGAAGAATGAGATCCTGATTACTGAGGTGACGGAGCACCAACAACAGCTCTTTGTCAACTCCAAAATGTCATTAGGCAGGAAAAAGGCCATATAGCAGACCATTGTGGACAAGGTCAACAGTGTTGCAGTAGTAAAGAGGACAGTGAGTAACTCCAAAAAGCACTTGCAGGATTGCAAGCGCAGGACAAAGGAGAAACAGGCAAACAAACTCAAGGCAGCCATGCAGACCAGCGGTGGAAGTTCAGCGCCACAAGAACAGCTGAATCTCTTGGAGGAGCAGGTGTCAGCTGTCATCTCAGTGGAGTTAGTGGCAAGATTTGCGGGACAGGACAGTGATGGCTATGATCAACCAAAACAGCAACTATGGTAAGTTGCAACAAGGGACAATGTGGGTAACTAGGTCATTTTGTGCAGTGCAGGCAGCTATGTACCAGTGCTCCGCGGCACTGTCTTCAGGCCAAAGGGTAGTATGCTGGTTTATCTATGGTTAAATATAATATAAGTGGAAGGCTCACTGCCCAGTTACATGTTGCACAGCGCAGTCCAGCTCAGTCACATTTATCCCTTCCATATTTGAAGTGCAGCATCAGTCCACGTTCCTATTTCTCTGCATACTGGCACTTGCTGTTGAATGAACAACATCAGTCACTAGAACTACAAATTCAAGAATACAAAGGAAACAAGCATTTACAATTCAATCGGTCTCGCCTTAGGGACCTTATAACTGTTTAGCCAGAGCTATTGGCTCAGCAAATGCACAAGTGGGGTTACAGAAAGGTTATGATTCAAAAACAAAAAAAGGGATGCACTACGAGACTGGCACTGCATTCCATTTTTTGTTGGATTCAGTTAATAATTTTCGGGCGGAAAAAATGGACACGTAGCATACCAGGGTGAATACTGAAAAGTAGATTGTAGTCTTGGGGTGAATGAAGGCGGAGAGCACGGTGAGGTCAAAGATGTATAGAAGAAGAGAAAAGTACTGCTGCGAGTGGAGAAAAGGAGGAGCAAGAAGTACAGAGGACAATGGAGAAAAGGAGGAAAAAGTTGCCTTGAGGTCAGTGAGGAAACATGAACGGGAGTAGAGGAGGAGCAGGGGATAATGAATGGCTGCAGAAAAGAACTGAGATGAATTGCGAAGAGGCAGAGCCGAGAGCACGGAGGTGAGCAGGATAGCAGGGGACATTGCTTCAGTTTTCGAGCGCTTACAGTGTAAACTGATCCCTTCTGAAGTAGACATTTACTTAAGAAAATACTTGTCTGAAGAGTTGTGTTGGGAAATATGCCCTTCCCTACCATGTCTCCTCTTTCTCACCCCTTTCCATAGCATATTTTAGTCACAACCACAATGCTGTCAAACATCCCAAAGAATGCCTGACCAAACTTTTACTGTTCTTTGAATTACCATATTTGAATCACAAAATGCGCTGTGAGCAAGCCAACAGCTGAGCACACCCTTAGCAGCAGCAAACCAAAGCGGAGCTGTTTTCTGTTTGTTGGTTTAAAACTCAGGTCCTTTAAACTCAGCACATTAAGTGGTCTGGTTTGTCGTCTTGACAAAAGAACCATATGAAAATCCCAACTGAAACAGTAGTCTGAGGAACGCTGCGTTAACCAGCACAAAGTTGGCCATAACCCCCGCACTTTGCCCACTCCCCAACTTTCCATCATTGTATTCCTTACCATAAATAAGCCAACGTACACTCTTGTCTTGTGGTGGTCATTTGTTGGCCACAGTTTTATTAGGAATACACGTATATATATATTGCATACCTTTGCGTATCATGCCATAAATCATTATTGGTGAACTGTCATCTTTGCGTCATGCCTCATTTGCATCTCATTATACATTGCATTTGCGTAAATCACATGTACCTTGCCCAATAGCAGATTAGCCTGACAGTTCGTTGTATAGGTTATTTGCAGGCTTGTATTGTCTCTTGGCCCCACAGGGTCGTTGCTTCGTTTGGTTGGGTTTGCCCTCTCTTTGCGCGGGGGGTGTAGCTTCTGTCCCGGAGTTAGGCCACAACTCGCTACCTTGTCCGACTCTTGTTGTGCCCTGCCATCTGGCGGGGGCTGGGCAGCGAGCGCCGTCTCCGTTTGCTACCCCCTTGTGGTAGGCCAACTCACCCAGCCGTAAGGCATCCCAAAGTGAGTGGTCCCACACACCGCCCTTAGGCCAACTCACCCAGCCGTGAGGCATCCCAAGGTGAGTGGTCCTATTCCGGGACACCGCACTCCGGTGTGCCTCCGTACCAACCATTATCCCCGTAGTTTCTCGCCAATGCCTTGCCTGCTCCTCAGCACTGCGACATAGCTGTTCCTTAGGTGAGGGTGGGTGGGACAAAAACTTCCTCGCCGATACTGCTCCCCCACTCCAAAAGATAGGAGCTTACCTGGGGGAGCAGCGCTTATATCCCCCCCCGCGCTTTCCCGCCCTGTCCTTGGTTTCCCCTATTGGGGGGTTTGTACTGCGCTCGGGCCCCCATTGGCTGGGGGGGGGCCGGCGCCTCTCTGGCGGCCGCAGCGGGGGGGCCTCTGCGACAGTCTGTGCATGCGTAGTGGTTTTGGAAACCTGTTGAATGGTTTTATCTCTGGATGTGCGTGTATCGTTTCATCGTAGTGAAATGCCCCTTATTCCTTCTCACATGTAAAGCGGGGTCTAGGACATGAGTGTGCACTAGACACATACGAGTCTCTTTAAATACTGCTCTCCCGGGGACACACCCTCGAGCCCATTGCGTGCCAAGACCTCACTGCCTAACATGAAGCGAAGACCTGCTGCTTCGCACATGTTAACACCGCCTGCCTGCTCATTTCACAGAGTGCTCACACGCACCATGAAGTTCCGATTCCTTGATTCACGCACAGCCATGACCAATGTTCAACTATGTTTGGGATGGTTAGCGAGTTCACCTGCATTTCTGTCAGAGCTTGGTGGGAGGGCGGAAGCAGCGATGGGACAAAAACAAACTCTTAATACAAAAGTTCTGCAAAATACCAGATTCAGCAAGTAAGCGCACTGCTCTCCCGGACACACACCATCCTGCCCTGTGCTTGCCAAGACGCTACTGGCTACATGAAGCAAAGACCTGCTGGAACACACATGTAAACACCGCCCACCTGGTCATTGCACAGAGTTCACACGCACCTCATTTCAATGAACTTATTATACTTTACGCAATTCATATCATTACCGGAACGAATATACAGACTTTTACAGTAAGCACAGTATACAGAAATCAACACCAACACGTTCGAAAAATAAATTTCTTTTCACTTTGAACATTGAAAATCATGTTTTTAGCATTTTCACGGCGCAATGTTTGTTCACTACTTACAAATTTGTTTATTTAAAGCCTTAAGCGTCCTCTATTGGCTTTAAATATGATGTCTGGAATGCTGTCCGCCATTGTCCCAGCTGCTTACTGCAGGCACGACGTGCTTTGCTTACATTCAAACACGTCGTGCCTGCAGTGAGATAAAGTCAATAAAGTAAATAGTGCTCACAGACTAAAATGAAGGCGGTGTTTTGCAGCTGCAGGAGCACTGTCTGAACGGAGGAGAGGCAGCGCTGTGTGTGTGCTGTGGAGTGCAAGGGCTGCTGTAAATACAAGGAAGTAGTCCCTAAATGGAAAAGTAACAGCACAGCAGCGTAACGAAACTGTAGTTGGTCGGTGCTGCTTCCTCCAAAAACGGAAGTGACGTATCGGATCGCCACCCAACAATAAGCGAGATAAGAACAGCAATGCCAGAGTTAACCAATGGCAAGTGGCAGGAGAAATTACCCTCAATATTGTATTTACTATAGGTCTTATGACAGCGCATGCGCTGTCTAGGCTCGACCTAAAAACATGGGGTCATATTTACAAGATAATAAGGCAGGGCAGTGCAGCGCCGCAAGAGAGCTGTGTCATTAAGAAAGTGCAGGGATGTGCCGTCTTTATAACATGGTGCATCCCTGTGCTTTCCTCTGAGCTGGCACATAATAGGCTGCCTAGTGTCAACGCAGGTACCCTTGCACCACATCTAAGACAGCGCAGCCTACTGCCAATCTGCGCTGTGTACTGCAGTCCAGGCAGCAGGCTGTGGGGAAACTTGGGAGGGTTACAGTTTCCCTTGCAGGCGAGTGCGCCATTGGCTGCACCCACTTGGAAGGGGATGTATGGATGGTGCCATATGATTTTTTGAGTATAGACCATTTGTTAGACCTGGCATCCTTAGAGTGGTTTCCCCTGTCTTTTTGATTCTACCTCCTGTATTTTTGACTGTGTGCTGGACTTCGTTTTTGCTGGTTAGTGTACTCTGGGCACTTTACCACTGCTGATCAGTGCTAAAGTGCAAGTGCTTCCTGTAGGACTTGGCCTTTTTGGCTAAGGTTCCCTAAACTTTTTGCCAATTTAGATGCTTTGGGTACTTTGCCACTGCTGATCAGTGTCAAAGTACAAGGTTTCACAATGTAAAGTGCAATGGTAATTGGTTGGCCATGATTGGTATGTTTGCCTTACTAGTAAAAGTCCCTTGTGATGTGCACTGTGTGTGCAAGGGCTAGTAATGTATGGGCGTGCAGAGAAGGGAACTTAGGCCTTCAGTGTAGGGCCTGCGCACAGTTTGCTAAGTTAGCATGTTGTCCTGACAAGTGCAACCACTTGTCAGGCCTTACTTTCCCTTTTGCGTACACTGTGGGCACCCCTGTGGTAGGTCCCGGGTAACCCCTGGGCAGGGTGCAGTGTAGGTAAAAGGCAGGACATATACTGAGGTGTGTGCTATGTCCTGACAGTGAAAAAACACTCCATTTCATTTTCACTGGTGAAAGGCTATTCTGCCCATAGGACAGAAAGGGGGAGGCTGGGTATGAAGTTTTGTTCGCCTAGTTTCCTATAAGTTTATAATGGAGAGGTGAAGTTTAGTATGTCTGAACTCACAGTGTCATAACACATCTTTCTATGAAAGTGGTTTTGTCACTGTGTGTTCAGAAACCACTCTTTTAGAAAGTGGCTGAGTTTTGTGCTTTAAGCATTTCTGTGTGTCTCTGCTGAATGTGGATAGACTGTCTGGATCTGAGATGGGAGGGGGTGAGATGGCACTTGGCTGACCTGCATCTGGAGAGTATGCGAGGAGAAACCCCGGGAGGTGAAGAGACCTGGATTGCAGCTATAAAACAATTGACCCATCTCCTGCTGAGTGATTAAGGGTCCAGACCCCCAGTATCAAAGGGAGAAAGGTGACATTGGGAGGGAGACACCCAAAACTGATTTAGGCAGGGGTCAGGAACCCCTGAGCACAACGAACTTCAAAGACATGAAGGGGTATAACTAAGAGAACTGAAACCCCTAGAATTTGGTGTAATTTTGAATGGCAAAATGGACAGGTCGAGTCTGCAAAGGCTTTGACCTCTTTCGTGGTCATGAAGAACCTCTGCCAAGGAAGAAGTTGCTGAAGAGACTGCTGGATAGGACTGACCCTTGCTTCGTGATCTGGGGCTGGCCTGCAGTTTGTAGCTTTTACTAAGGAAGAGACTGAAGGGACATTGCAGTGGGTGGGGTCCCCCCCTTTTTGAACAGGACTGTGCTTTGTGCTGTGTCCTGAACCCCAAGGGCCCGAGGTGAGCTGGCTCCCTGTTTGGAAACACAGGAACATAAAAGTTTCCGGAGAAGTGCCAAGCAACGTGGTGTGCGCGTGCATTTGCAGCTTGAGACCCTCAGAAGTTGTGCCTTGTGATCGTGGGCACGCAGGAGTAAACTGAATCTTGGATGCGCAGGGTGCGTGTCGTGGTGCAAGCCGAGGCATTGGTGAGGAGCGCCTGGTCGTTGTGTGCACCGGGAGACGAGGTGAGACTCGGACGCGCAGGGTGCGTGTCATGGTGCAAGCCGAGGTGTTGGTGAGGAGTGCCTGGTCGTTGTGTGCACTGGGAGAAGAAGTGAGTCTCGGACGCGCAGGGTGCGTGTCGTGGTGCAAGACGAGGCGTTGGTGAAGAGCGCCTGGTTGTTGTGTGCACCGGGAGAACAGGTGAGACTTGGACGCACAGGGTGGGTGTGGAGGTGCAAGCCGAGGCGTGGTGACGATCGCCTGGTCATCTTGTGCACCAGAGAAGAGGCGAGTCTCGGACGCGCAGAGTGCGTGTCGCGGTGCAACCAGAGGTGCTGGTGAGGAGTGCCTGGGTAGCGTGTGCACCGAAATCGAAGTAAGTCTCCACAAGTACTGAGGGCGGGTCTCGGTGTCCACTGAGACCGCCGGAAGGAGGGCCAGATCATTGGGCCCTCGGAGTGCAACAGTAGCGGCCCGGACCGGCAGTCCCGGAGGAGCAGAGCCGCCGGCCCGAGCTCGCCGTGCCCATTGACGGAGTTCTGGATCAAGGCCCAAGTCGCTGAAGGAGGGGAGGAGAGTGGGGTCGCGCCCCCCCCAGGTAACGTGGATCATCACCTGGGGTGGGGTGCGGGCTCGGAGGGACACTCTCTCGGCCTCTTGCTCCTGGCAGCTGCGTGAGCCTGTTGTTTCGGCTTGGATCGAGGCCCGTGCTGGCCCAAGGCGGGGCAGTACTGGGGCCGGAGTGAGAAGCGGTACTTTTGTGTCATCATTGATCCATGTTGGGGGCAGCTGTTAACGGAGGACCTAGACTGTCGTATTACACTTTGCATTATTGCTGCTAACGATCTATTGAACTTTCATATGACGCCTGACTCTATTTGTGCCTGACGAACTACATGCTGGGTGCGCTACGCACTGCGTTATTTTCCCTTGCAGAGTACATGATTGTAAGTGTGGCGCATTGCATTATTTCTTCATCGCACAGTACCTGATCATAACGTGGCGCATTGCCTTATTTCTTCAGTGCACAGTACATGATTGTAGCATGACGCATTGCTTTGTTTCTTCCTTGCACAGGGCATGCTGGTGGAGATACGCATTGCATTATTCCTTCGATTGCAAAGTACATGACTGTGGCGCTACGTATGGCATTGTTTCTCTATTGCACAGTTCAGGAGTATATTGTTACGCATTGCAGTATTTCGTTTCTTTTGCAACGTGTGTGATTCTAGCAATACGACCTACCTAACCTTTTGGAAATGTTTAGAAGTCAGCTTGACTGTTGGTCAGAAGTGGTGGTTGGGATTAGAACCTACCAATCCACCGGAAGGAATACTACCCATTATTTTATGTTGGTTTTGTATTGAGTGGTCATATCGTATATCTTCTTGTATAAAGATTATACTCGTTTTATAAAACCTTGTGTGGAGTCTATTTGTGGTGACATCATTGGGTTGCTGTGAGTGTGGTTGCACATACTGTACACTTGTGCCTTGGAGATATGCCTGGCTGCTGGTGCCAAGCTACTAAGGGGGTGAGCAGGGCTATCTCAGACGGTGTCCTTACTTAGCCTAACTTTGAAACGAGGGGTCCGGATCTCGCACCTGGCAACAGCGGTGTGGGACAGGGACTCCCGCCTCCACCATTTGGTGGCGGCGGTGAGGATAAGGATTCCCACTTCCAACATTTGGCGGCAGAGCGGTGGGATTCGATCCTAATGTAAATTTAATGTGTATGTGCAAAATCACTCACAGTAATTGGTGTTCATCATAAATTGATCGTAGACCACGACGCAACCACATATTGTGTTTTTGGAATTGTTGGTTCTATTGTTGAGTAACCTTTAAACCACACATCATGTCTCAGGGAGAGAGCCAGATAGCCGGTGAGGCTGAGGCTGCAGAATTAGAGTTTAACATTGAGGCACTGTTTTCCTACAAGGTTGATCAGTTGAGGAAATTCTGCGGAGCTTTGGGATGTCCCATGAAGGGTAGCGCCAAGAAGGAGGAGCTGCAAATGGCCTTGAGGGCCTGGTGTGAAGCCAAAGAGGCTCAGGAGACGGGGGATGTTGAGGTGGATGAGGATGACCCAGGGAATGGATTTGGTCCACAGGATTTGCCAGTGGAGAGACCAGCCGCAGGGGCTGGTAGTAGCCATTCAGGGAGGAGTTTTTCACCAGAGGAGTTGGAGGAAAACCAAAGGTTCAGACTGCATGAGTTGGAGGTGCTAAAACTTAAAACTCAAGCAGAGGAGAGCAGGAACGCTCTCGCGTTGGAAGAGAAACTGATTCTTTTCGCTCATGAGTTAAGCATGAGGGAACTGGACATTAAGGGTAAACAAACAGAGTCCAGTGTGATTGGTGGCAGCGCACAGCCAGTGCCAAGTGTGGATGATTACAAGAGTGCACTGGAGGATTGGGTAGTGGTTAGCATGGTAAATGATTTGGCGGCGTTGTCCAATTTGGCCCCAGGGGAACCTAGGCTCAGAAATTATTTTCCAGGATTGCGCCACCCCGGGTTAAGGTGTGGGCTCCGTGATTCCCGGGAGTCTGCATGAGAACCGGATCCCTGGTCATGGGTCCAGGGACCTGAAAAGACCCCAGAGAGGGAAGGAGGGCCAAGTGGCGCAAGGAGATCCCAGAGTAGTGAGGAGGGGTTGCTGGCTAGCCTCTTGTTTCAAAAGAGGGGGAGGAAGAGTAAGCAGCACCCACAGGGATCAGCAGCACCACCCAGGAAACTGGGGGGGACAGTAGGAGAGCCCCCGGGTGGAGGTCTAGTGCCTACTTGCCAGAGGTGTGAGGAAGAACACCTAGCATCAGGAGGGCGTGGGGAGTCTGTAGCCAGAGCTCCTGCCGTCCTGAAGTTTGTGGGTGCCATTCATAAATGGCAGGCCCAGAAAAATAAATGGAAGGTTAAAAGAGGGTTGTGTTCCCCAGTGCGAACACCGGTGGGACAGTGTCCAGCCTTTGGGGCTGGGTCCCCTAGAAGTGACCAGAGTAAACCATCTTTTAACCTGGAGGGCAGGATGACTGGAGGGAGTATCCTGACCAATGGGCCTTCCCAGGGTACCACTCCAGGGTGGGGTTGGCATGGGTCCAGCACCCCTGGAGGGGTTCCCCTGGACGGGAGGGATCCATGGAACAGCATTGTTGGCTCAGGGAGTAGTGATCAGGAAGAACCCCTGGGGTCAGGAAGGCGAGGAACAGGAGGGTATCCCTGTGGTAGAGGGCCTGCGTCCTGGTTCTATCACCCGAAGCAGGGAAGTCCATCAAGGTAATGATTGGTCTACCCTAGCTTTTGGCTGGGAGGGGGTTGTGTAGGATTTGGCCTTTTTGGCTAAAGTTCCCTAAACTTTTTGCCAATTTAGATTCTTTGGGTACTTTGCCACTGCTGATCAGTGTCAAAGTACAAGGCTTCCCTATGTACAGTACAATGGTAATTGGTTGGCCATGATTGGTATGTTTGCCTTACTAGTAAAAGTCCCTTGTGATGTGCACTGTGTGTGCAAGGGCTAGTAATGCAAGGGCGCGCAGAGAAGGGAACTTAGGCCTTCAGTGTAGGGCCTGCGCGCAGTTTGCTAAGTTAGCATGTTGTCCTGACAAGTGCAACCACTTGTCAGGCCTTACTTTCCTTTTGCGTACACTGTGGGCACCCCTGTGGTAGGTCCCGGGTAACCCCTGGGCAGGGTGCAGTGTAGGTAAAAGGCAGGACATATACTGAGGTGTGTGCTATGTCCTGACAGTGAAAAAACACTCAATTTTGTTTTCACTGGTGAAAGGCCATTCTGCCCATAGGACAGAATGGGGGAGGCTGGGTATGATGTTTTGTTCGCCTAGTTTCCTATAAGTTTATAATGGAGAGGTGAAGTTTAGTATGTCTGAACTCACAGTGTCATAACACATCTTTCTATGAAAGTGGTTTTGTCACTGTGTGTTCAGAAACCACTCTTTTAGAAAGTGGCTGAGTTTTGTGCTTTAAGCATTTCTGTGTGTCTTTGCTGAATGTGGATTGACTGTCTGGATCTGAGGTGGGAGGGGGTGAGATGGCACCCGGCTGACCTGCATCTGGAGAGTATGCGAGGAGAAACCCCAGGAGGTGAAGAGGCCTGGGTTGCAGCTATAAAACAATTGACCCATCTCCTGCTGAGTGATTAAGGGTCTAGACCTCCAGTATCAAAGGGAGAAAGGTGACACTGGGAGGGAGACACCCAGAACTGATTTAGGCAGGGGTCAGGGACCCCTGAGCACAACGAACTTCAAAGACATGAAGGGGTATAACTAAGAGAACTGAAACCCCTAGAATTTGTTGTAATTTTGAATGGCGAAATGGACAGGTCGAGTCTGCAAAGGCTTTGACCTCTTTCGTGGTCAAGAAGAACCTCTGCCAAGGAAGAAGTTGCTGAAGAGACTGCTGGATAGGACTGACCCTTGCTTCGTGATCTGGGGCTGGCCTGCAATTTGTAGCTTTTACTAAGGAAGAGACTGAAGGGACATTGCAGTGGGTGGTGTCCCCCCTTCTTGAACAGGACTGTGCTTTGTGCTGTGTCCTGAACCCAAAGGGCCCAAGGTGAGCTAGCTCCCTGTTTGGAAACACAGGAACATAAAGGTTTCCGGAGAAGTCCAAAGCAACGTGGTGTGCGCGTGTTTTTGCAGCTTGAGACCCTCAGAAGTTGTGCCTTGTGATCGTGGGCACGCAGGAGTAAACTGAGTCTCGGACGCGCAGGGTGCGTGTCGTGGTGCAAGATGAGGTGTTGGTGAAGAGCGCCTGGTCGTTGTGTGCACCGGGAGAAGAGGTGAGACTCGGACGCGCAGGGTGCGTGTCGAGGTGCAAACCGAGGCGTGGTGACGATCGCCTGGTCATCGTGTGCACCAGAGAAGAGGCGAGTCTCGGACGCGCAGAGTGTGTGTCGCGGTGCAACCAGAGGCGCTGGTGAGGAGTGCCTGGGTAGCGTGTGCACCGAAATCGAAGTAAGTCTCCACAAGTGCTGAGAAGGAGGGCCAGGTCATTGGGCCCTCGGAGTGCATCAGTAGCGGCCCGGACTGGCAGTCCCGGAGGAGCGGAGCCGCCGGCCCGAGCTCGCCGTGCCCATTGACGGAGTTCTGGATCAAGGCCCAAGTCGCTGAAGGAAGGGAGGAGAGTGGGGTCGCGCCCCCCCAGGTAACGTGGATTACCACCTGGGGTGGGGTGCGGGCTCGGAGCGACACTCTCTCAGCCTCTTGCTCCTGGCAGCTGCGTGAACCTGTTGCTTTGGCTCGGATCGAGGCCCGTGCTGGCCCAAGGAGGGGCAGTACTGGGGCCGGAGTGAGAACGGGTACTTTTGTGTCATCATTGATCCATGTCGGGGGCAACTGTTAACGGAGCACCTAGACTGTCGTATTACACTTTGCATTATTGCTGCTAACGATCTATTGAACTTTCATATGACGCCTGACTCTATTTGTGCCTGACGAACTACATGCTGGGTGCGCTACGCACTGCGTTATTTTCCCTTGCAGAGTACATGATTGTAAGTGTGGCGCATTGCATTATTTCTTCATCGCACAGTACCTGATCATAACGTGGCGCATTGCCTTATTTCTTCAGTGCACAGTACATGATTGTAGCATGACGCATTGCTTTGTTTCTTCCTTGCACAGGGCATGCTGGTGGAGATACGCATTGCATTATTCCTTCGATTGCAAAGTACATGACTGTGGCGCTACGTATGGCATTGTTTCTCTATTGCACAGTTCAGGAGTATATTGTTACGCATTGCAGTATTTCGTTTCTTTTGCAACGTGTGTGATTCTAGCAATAAGACCTACCTAACCTTTTGGAAATGTTTAGAAGTCAGCTTGACTGTTGGTTAGAAGTGGTGGTTGGGATTAGAACCTACCAATCCACCGGAAGGAATACTACCCATTATTTTATGTTGGTTTTGTATTGAGTGGTCATATCGTATATCTTCTTGTATAAAGATTATACTCGTTTTATAAAACCTTGTGTGGAGTCTATTTGTGGTGACATCATTGGGTTGCTGTGAGTGTGGTTGCACATACTGTACACTTGTGCCTTGGAGATATGCCTGGCTGCTGGTGCCAAGCTACTAAGGGGGTGAGCAGGGCTATCTCAGACGGTGTCCTTACTTAGCCTAACTTTGAAACGAGGGGTCCGGATCTCGCACCTGGCAACAGCGGTGTGGGACAGGGACTCCCGCCTCCACCATTTGGTGGCGGCGGTGAGGGATAAGGATTCCCACTTCCAACATTTGGCGGCAGAGCGGTGGGATTCGATCCTAATGTAAATTTAATGTGTATGTGCAAAATCACTCACAGTAATTGGTGTTCATCATAAATTGATCGTAGACCACGACGCAACCACATATTGTGTTTTTGGAATTGTTGGTTCTATTGTTGAGTAACCTTTAAACCACACATCATGTCTCAGGGAGAGAGCCAGATAGCCGGTGAGGCTGAGGCTGCAGAATTAGAGTTTAACATTGAGGCACTGTTTTCCTACAAGGTTGATCAGTTGAGGAAATTCTGCGGAGCTTTGGGATGTCCCATGAAGGGTAGCGCCAAGAAGGAGGAGCTGCAAATGGCCTTGAGGGCCTGGTGTGAAGCCAAAGAGGCTCAGGAGACGGGGGATGTTGAGGTGGATGAGGATGACCCAGGGAATGGATTTGGTCCACAGGATTTGCCAGTGGAGAGACCAGCCGCAGGGGCTGGTAGTAGCCATTCAGGGAGGAGTTTTTCACCAGAGGAGTTGGAGGAAAACCAAAGGTTCAGACTGCATGAGTTGGAGGTGCTAAAACTTAAAACTCAAGCAGAGGAGAGCAGGAACGCTCTCGCATTGGAAGAGAAACTGATTCTTTTCGCTCATGAGTTAAGCATGAGGGAACTGGACATTAAGGGTAAACAAACAGAGTCCAGTGTGATTGGTGGCAGCGCACAGCCAGTGCCAAGTGTGGATGATTACAAGAGTGCACTGGAGGATTGGGTAGTGGTTAGCATGGTAAATGATTTGGCGGCGTTGTCCAATTTGGCCCCAGGGGAGCCTAGGCTCAGAAATTATTTTCCAGGATAGCGCCACCCCGGGTTAAGGTGTGGGCTCCATGATTCCCGGGAGTCTGCATGAGAACCGGATCCCTGGTCATGGGTCCAGGGGCCTGAAAAGGCCCCAGAGAGGGAAGGAGTGCCAAGTGGCGCAAGGAGATCCCAGAGTAGTGAGGAGGGGTTGCTGGCTAGCCTCTTGTTTCAAAAGAGGGGGAGGAAGAGTAAGCAGCACCCACAGGGATCAGCAGCACCACCCAGGAAACTGGGGGGGACAGTAGGAGAGCCCCCGGGTGGAGGTCTAGTGCCTACTTGCCAGAGGTGTGAGGAAGAACACCTAGCGTCAGGAGGGCGTGGGGAGTCTGTAGCCAGAGCTCCTGCCGTCCTGAAGTTTGTGGGTGCCATTCCTAAATGGCAGGCCCAGAAAAATAAATGGAAGGTTAAAAGAGGGTTGTGTTCCCCAGTGCGAACACCGGTGGGACCGTGTCCAGCCTTTGGGGCTGGGTCCCCTAGAAGTGACCAGAGTAAACCCACTTTTAACCTGGAGGGCAGGATGACTGGAGGGAGTATCCTGACCAATGGGCCTTCCCAGGGTACCACTCCAGGGTGGGGTTGGCATGGGTCCAGCACCCCTGGAGGGGTTCCCCTGGCCGGGAGGGATCCATGGAACAGCATTGTTGGCTCAGGGAGTAGTGATCAGGAAGAACCCCTGGGGTCAGGAAGGCGAGGAACAGGAGGGTGTCCCTGTGGTAGAGGGCCTGCGTCCTGGTTCTATCACCCGAAGCAGGGAAGTCCATCAAGGTAATGATTGGTCTACCCTAGCTTTTGGCTGGGAGGGGTTGTGTAGGATTTGGCCTTTTTGGCTAAAGTTCCCTAAACTTTTGCCAATTTAGATTCTTTGGGTACTTTGCCACTGCTGATCAGTGTCAAAGTACAAGGGTTCCCTATGTACAGTACAATGGTAATTGGTTGGCCATGATTGGTATGTTTGCCTTACTAGTAAAAGTCCCTTGTGATGTGCACTGTGTGTGCAAGGGCTAGTAATGCAAGGGCGCGCAGAGAAGGGAACTTAGGCCTTCAGTGTAGGGCCTGCGCGCAGTTTGCTAAGTTAGCATGTTGTCCTGACAAGTGCAACCACTTGTCAGGCCTTACTTTCCCTTTTGCGTACACTGTGGGCACCCCTGTGGTAGGTCCCGGGTAACCCCTGGGCAGGGTGCAGTGTAGGTAAAAGGCAGGACATATACTGAGTGTGTGCTATGTCCTGACAGTGAAAAAACACTCAATTTTGTATTCACTGGTGAAAGGCCATTCTGCCCATAGGACAGAATGGGGGAGGCTGGGTATGATGTTTTGTTCGCCTAGTTTCCTATAAGTTTATAATGGAGAGGTGAAGTTTAGTATGTCTGAACTCACAGTGTCATAACACATCTTTCTATGAAAGTGGTTTTGTCACTGTGTGTTCAGAAACCACTCTTTTAGAAAGTGGCTGAGTTTTGTGCTTTAAGCATTTCTGTGTGTCTTTGCTGAATGTGGATTGACTGTCTGGATCTGAGGTGGGAGGGGGTGAGATGGCACCCGGCTGACCTGCATCTGGAGAGTATGCGAGGAGAAACCCCAGGAGGTGAAGAGGCCTGGGTTGCAGCTATAAAACAATTGACCCATCTCCTGCTGAGTGATTAAGGGTCTAGACCTCCAGTATCAAAGGGAGAAAGGTGACACTGGGAGGGAGACACCCAGAACTGATTTAGGCAGGGGTCAGGGACCCCTGAGCACAACGAACTTCAAAGACATGAAGGGGTATAACTAAGAGAACTGAAACCCCTAGAATTTGTTGTAATTTTGAATGGCGAAATGGGCAGGTCGAGTCTGCAAAGGCTTTGACCTCTTTCGTGGTCAAGAAGAACCTCTGCCAAGGAAGAAGTTGCTGAAGAGACTGCTGGATAGGACTGACCCTTGCTTCGTGATCTGGGGCTGGCCTGCAGTTTGTAGCTTTTACTAAGGAAGAGACTGAAGGGACATTGCAGTGGGTGGTGTCCCCCCTTCTTGAACAGGACTGTGCTTTGTGCTGTGTCCTGAACCCAAAGGGCCCGAGGTGAGCTAGCTCCCTGTTTGGAAACACAGGAACATAAAGGTTTCCGGAGAAGTCCAAAGCAACGCGGTGTGCGCGTGTTTTTGCAGCTTGAGACCCTCAGAAGTTGTGCCTTGTGATCGTGGGCACGCAGGAGTAAACTGAGTCTCGGACGCGCAGGGTGCGTGTCGTGGTGCAAGATGAGGCGTTGGTGAAGAGCGCCTGGTCGTTGTGTGCACCGGGAGAAGAGGTGAGACTCGGACGCGCAGGGTGCGTGTCGAGGTGCAAGCCGAGGCGTGGTGACGATTGCCTGGTCATCGTGTGCACCAGAGAAGAGGCGAGTCTCGGACGCGCAGAGTGTGTGTCGCGGTGCAACCAGAGGCGATGGTGAGGAGTGCCTGGGTAGCGTGTGCACCGAAATCGAAGTAAGTCTCCACAAGTGCTGAGAAGGAGGGCCAGGTCATTGGGCCCTCGGAGTGCAACAGTAGCGGCCCGGACCGGCAGTCCCGGAGGAGCGGAGCCGCCGGCCCGAGCTCGCCGTGCCCATTGATGGAGTTCTGGATCAAGGCCCAAGTCGCTGAAGGAAGGGAGGAGAGTGGGGTCGCGCCCCCCCAGGTAACGTGGATTACCACCTGGGGTGGGGTGCGGGCTCGGAGCGACACTCTCTCGGCCTCTTGCTCCTGGCAGCTGCGTGAACCTGTTGCTTTGGCTCGGATCGAGGCCCGTGCTGGCCCAAGGAGGGGCAGTACTGGGGCCGGAGTGAGAAGGGGTACTTTTGTGTCATCATTGATCCATGTCGGGGGCAACTGTTAACGAAGCACCTAGACTGTCGTATTACATTTTGCATTATTGCTGCTAACAAACTATCGAACTGTCGTATGAGGCCTGACTCTATTTGTGCCTGACGAACTACATGTTGGGTGCGCTACGCACTGCGTCATTTTCCCTTGCAGAGTACATGATTGTAAGCGTGGCGCATTGCATTATTTCTTCATCGCACAGTACCTGATCATAACGTGGCGCATTGCCTTATTTCTTCAGTGCACAGTACATGATTGTAGCGTGACGCATTGCTTTGCTTCTTCCTTGCACAGGGCATGCTGGTGGTGATACGCATTGCATTATTCCTTTGATTGCAAAGTACATGACTGTGGCGCTACGTATGGCATTGTTTCTCTATTGCACAGTTCAGGAGTATATCGTTACGCATTGCAGTATTTCGTTTCTTTTGCAACGTGTGTGATTCTAGCAATACGACCTACCTAACCTTTTGGAAACGGTTAGAAGTCAGCTGAACTGTTGGTTAGAAGCGGTGGTTGGGATTAGAACCTACCAATCCACCGGAAGGAATACTACCCATTATTTTATGTTGGTTTTGTATCGTGTGGTCATATTGTATATCTTCTTGTATAAAGATTATACTTGTTTTATAAAAACTCGTGTGGAGTCTATTTGTGGTGACATCATTGGGTTGCTGTGAATGTGGTTGCACATTCTGTACACTCGTGCCTTGGAGATAAGCCTGGCTGCTCGTGCCAAGCTACTAAGGGGGTGAGCAGGGCTATCTCAGACGGTGTCCTTACTTAGCCTAACGTTGAAACGAGGGGTCCGGATCTCGCACCTGGCAACAGCGGTGTGGGACAGGGACTCCTGCCTCCAACATTTGGTGGCGGCGGTGAGGGATAAGGACCCCCACTTCCAACACTTCCTGTGTAAATTGTGATTATGATTGGTTATCCATGATTGGAATATTTGCTTTACTGGTAAATCCCTAGTAAAGTGTACTATGTGTGCCCAGGGCCTGCAAATCAAATGCTACTAGTGGGCCTGTAGCAATGGTTGTGCCACCCACATGAGCAGCCCTGTAAACATGTCTCAGGCCTGCCATTGCGGTGACAGCCAATGCAGTTTTAAACTGCCTTGTCGACCTGGCAAGTTCACCCACTTGCCAGGCCTAAACCTTCCCTTTTTCTACATGTAAGGAACCCATAAGGTAGGCCAAAAGTAGCCCCATGTGCAGGGAGCAGTGTGTGTGAAAGGTAGGATAAATGTTGGTGTGATTTACATGTCCTGATTTTCACTATTGCAAGGACTAGCTCTCCCATAGGTCATCATTGGAGCTGTCTTGTAACATTCTACAAGTGTAACTTTCAATTGGGAAGAGCTTAAAAGTTCGAGTTTGGGCTCTCAGAATTTAAAAAATCTTTTAGTGAAGGTGGTTTTTATATTGTGTGTTTGAAAATACCTCTTTTAGAAAGTGAGCATTTTCTTGCTTTACCATCCTGTGCCTCTGCCTGCTTCTGTAATCAACATTTGGTTTAGACCTACAAGGGCCTGTTTGTGCATTCACTCTAGACAGTCACACAAAGGGAGTTGAGGTGTGCCATGCATATCCTGATGGCCCATCACTAGGCTGATGGGCCTTCCTGAGCTAGAGTGGTGGGAGTAGTTGTCACTGACACCTGAAAAGGGCTGGGTATGGCCTCTGACAATGCTGTTTCCACTCCCCTGGAGTGTGTCTGGAGCCAAGACATGGCAAGGCAAGAACTTGTGCACTACAATGACTCAAGAATTTGAGGAACAATGTATTCATCAAAACAACCCATTTTCCAGTCAGATGGGTTAGATGTATTGATGATATTTTCTGTGTGTGGACTGGACAGGAAGATTCTCTAAACAAGTTTTTTAGCTGGCTAAATCAAAGGTCGGCTGATATCAAGTTCAGTTTGAATAGCAACAGTTCCACTAATATATTTTTAGATGTTGTAGTGGTTGAAAAAAATGGACACCCGCAAACCATGTTATTTTCCAAACCAATTGACCGGAATAAGGCGTTCCATTATGCTAGCCACCGTCCTCGAAGCCATTGTGATAATTTGCCTTACGGACAATTTTTAAGGATCAGGAGGCATTATTAGGAACAATGTGAGTTCTTTCATCACGCTAAGGTGCTAGTTGAGAACCTTTGAGAGAGAGGATATCTGAAGAAATTGCTAAAGAATTCTATGAAAAGAGCTTGATGGACCACACAAGACTCCCTTCTGGAAAAAAAAGAAAAAACAAGGACATATCGTCTAGTTTGTGTGTTGACATTTTGTCCCAAAACCAATCATTTTTAAACAATCATCAGAAAGAATTGGCATCTGATTGAAAAATTTGATAAATCTTTTGAGAAGCCATTGTTTGCTCAGAAGAATGAATGCACCATAGGCAGCCAATTGATCTGGGCTTACATATCATCACCATCATTGAAAAATAATTTTAGTCAACTATGGAATTTATCACCATTGGAGGGGCATTATAAATGTGGCACGTGTGTGCTGCAATCAAACAAAAGAAGGTTCATTGTTTACACACAAAAATATCAAATTGAAACACAAAACGTTTTCCAATTGTAAAACCAAAAACTTGGTATATGCAGTAAGTTGCCCGTGTGGGAAATTTTACAAGGGGAAAACTAATCAGGAGGTTTGTCAAAGGATCACCCATCATAAATCAAGAATCCGGCCCTATTGGTCAATCATTGGATTGAGAAACAACACACTGAGAGGGATCTGCGTTGGACGGTTCTAGTGGTGATACAACCTGATTCCCGAGCAGGAGATGCTGATAAGAAGCTTACTCAGAAAGAGACATACCTAATTTTGCATTTTAATATTGTGGCTGATGGATTAAATGGGATTACTGAACTTCAGAACCTGACACCAGTGAATATGAATACGGTGTAAAAACTTTATATGTGCTTAGTGCACAATTCGGTTTGGGGATCCACAGTTGTCAATAATTCTAGGAAGATATATTCTGGGCAAAATTGTTTAGACTACAGACTACATGTCCCAGAATGCTTGATGCTAGAGGCTCCAGGATATTGAAGGGCGCTGAGGCACCATCATCCAATCGGCTTCATTGTGGCTGGAAAGGAAGCAGTACAAGTTCCGGTGACTATTAGTTTCATGAAAAGAAGCTGCAGAAAGGCAGTCGGAACCGCTATGCCCGCTTCTTCAGAAGCACTTAGCGTGACACGGAAAATACGTTTCAATCTGTTGCTGTTGCAGATGCTGTTTGTGTAACCGTTAGAAAAAGCGGGTAATGGATTTTCAAACGGGTGTCTTGCCGCATCTGGGGCTGTTCATCTAAACAAGTGAAACAGTCAATAAATGATTGCCTAATTTGCAAATGCAAGGATGAACTCAACTGCTGGTATAATCTATTGGTGAAAGGTTTGCTATAGGACACAAATATGGCAAACGAAGCAGCTAAGCGCTTGGTAGTTATAGGCATACATGCCAACATTTTAGGACAGGGACGTGGGAGATTTAAAATAAAAAATCGGGAGAATGAAAATTCCCCATTGACTTCTATTGTAGAAAATGCAATTTCAGGCGGGAGACAGCTTAATTAAAGCCATTTTTGGCTTGAAAAATCGGTAGTCTCCCGCCTGAATCGGGTCTATTGGCATGTATGGTTATAGGCGGTCGCACGCTATGGTCTTATTTGCATACGAGTTAAAGCTGTAGTAGCGTTCGGTTCTTTTTGTTTTTCAGAACAACGATTTCCATTCCTGGACTATAGTGAGTACTGTTTGAACTGGCTATGGGTATAGGTTCTTTGTTTATCTTAGAGTGATGGTAATGAGCCCATGTTTGTTGTTTTAGACCAACCCATCAGAGTATCATGGAAGGCTTTCTCACAGGATTTTCATAGATCATCGAGTGGGCATGAGGTAAACAGCTGATGGCAGCATGCTTTGCTTAGATCTTTTTTTATCCCCTGAAGATGTTGAGTTCAGAGGTATAAATAGTGTTTGTTTTTTGTTCTAGTGGTCTATAGTTCTAAGTCCTGAGAAGAAGCCAAAAAACGGTTACAAGGAAACGGTTTGAAATGCATTCACAAGTTTCCAACCAACGAGTGCTTAAAAAAACAATAGGTGCTGGTAGTCAGGGTGGAAGTGACCTAATGAAAAGATAGACACACCCCTGGTCTTCCCCAGCACAGCAGTGTTTGGTTGCTTGGCCAATGAACAAGGAGCTCATAGTTATTTGTACACTGTGTAAAAAGTAGTACCTCCCTTTGGGCAGCTAAATTCAGAAATGACACAGTTGTTTTGCTGTAGTGTATGTTTTGTGCTTGTACAAAAGGTTTCTGCTGTATTGTGATGTGAGGTGGGTGTAATGTATTGAATTGTACATTTATGATTTTTCTTTTGTGTATGACAATATCTATCAAAAAAGTATTATGAATAATGATTTGAAAGAAAGAATTAATGGTGTTCACTGCTATTGAATACAGTGGTCACAAAGGAAACCAAGGGTGTGCAGAAGCAGAGTCAGTACTGGCATTTGTGTGGTGTTGGAATTGTTAGTGGCCTAGCCTTACTGACTTATATGGGCCCAACCCCTGACATAGGTGATATACTTTTAGAAAGTGGGCATTGTCTTGCTTTACTATCCTGTGCCTCTGCCTGCTTGTGGAATCGACATCTGGTTTAGACTGACAGGGGCATGTTTGTGCATTTACTCTAGACAGTCACACAAAGGGAGTTGAGGTGTGCCCTGCATATCCTGATGGCCCATCACTAGGCTGATGGGCTTTCCTGAGCCAGAGTGGTGGGAGGCGTTGTCACTGACACCTGAATAGGACTGTGCCTGGCCTCTCACAATGCTATCTCCACCCCTCTGGAGTGTGTCTGGAGCCAAGACAGGGCAAGGCAAGAACTTGTGCACTACAAAGTCTACTTCAAAGGCCAAAAGGGGTTTAAGCATTGGAACTGTAACCTCACATTTTAGAACACTTCTGGATCAAAAGGAGACTCTGCCAAGGAGAAGAGCTGAAATGAGGAGTACTGCCCCTTTGTTGTGTGTTGCTTTGCTGGGTTGGCCTACAGTTGCTGCTTCTGCTTTGGAGAGAAAAAGCACTGGACTTTGCTGTGGATCCTGCTTGTGCAGTTTCTCCAAGGGCTTGTGTGTGCTTGCCTCCTGTGGGAAGTTTCAGGGTCATCAAAGACTTCATCTACAGTACCTGTACTCCATGCCGTCACGGACGCTGCTGTCTGCACCGACACTGTGGTCACTGCTCTCTGAGTGAGCGCAGCACCGACCTCGATGAGACTGCAGCCCTGGTCTCACCAATGACGACACTTCTCCCCGACATCAACGCCGCTGCCTGCACTGTGACTGTGGGCACCGCCTCATCGCACTGACTTTGACCGCACCGCAACGTTGGTCGCACTGACGATGATGCCTAAGCGCCATCACGGACTCCACTGCTTCCACCGCCACCATGGTCATGGCCTGGCTGTGCTGCACTTAACGACACAACAGCGTCATGGACTCCGGCGCCAGTGCTCCCCACCGACACCAAGACGCTGCCTGTATCAAAGCCACAGACACTGCACCGCCCACGATGACACCGCAGCCCCGGCACTGCCGACGTCAGCGCTCCTAACTTTGATCTCACGGAGTTCAATCTGCAACACGTGTGACTTCAAGGTCTCCCAGACTTCTGCACCGACTTGCAGCACCGACACCCGCGACGCCCACTATGTCGCACCTCTGCACTTCACCGCAAGGTCCTCAAGGCCTCTTTAACTCCAAGGTAATGTTTGCAGTTCTCTTCACTCCATCAAGGTCAGACTGAATTGTTGGATTTGTTGGTCACAACGCCACGATAGCCCCGGTTGGCGCTATCGACTTCAAGGAACTGTATTTTTGCTCCATCTTTGCTTGTGTATGTTGGTTTGTTTTAGTTTTGGTCTTGTTTTACTCAGATAAAAATTAGCTATTGTTCAAACTGGTGTAGTGTCCATTTGTAGTGTATTCACTGTGTTACTGTGTGTGTATGAATACATGCTTTACACATTGCCCCGGAGATAAGCCTGACTGCTCGTGCCAAGCTACCAAGGGGGTGAGCAGGGGTTAGCTTAGCTGTGTAATCTCCTTACCCTGACTAGAATAAGGGTCCCTATTTGGACAGGGTGCAAGCCACTGCCAACCAGAGACCCCCATTTCTAACACCATTCATATTCAAGGATCATACCCCAAAGGAAAGTAACCGTTTCATCGTTTGTGAGCTACACGATTCTCACTCATGCTGATGGTGCTATGCTAGATCACCATGCATGACTTGGATGGACCTCCTACATATTGCTGACAGTAAGGCTGCGTAAATCACACCATAACTACATTCCGCATCAAGGCGGTGTTGCTTGAAAGTATCAGTGGGTGTTCACATGCAACACACATGTAGTTTGACACTGACACAGGTGATGAGACTCGCATGGACCTGGCACAGTCTAAAACGTGACAGACATACCCAGTAGAGCCAGAACAAGGATGTATCAATTGATGAAAACTTGGCCCATCTATTTCCACATCTCCTGCATACTGCTGCTCACATTGGCCATGTAGGACGATTCCATAAATAGTTTATTTGCAGGGAAGTGTTGAGAGAACCCACCATATCATGTTGTGGTACATAAACATTGGTTGTACGGCCTTGTGGCTGGAATGATATGTTTGGGCCATGCACATTGCAATTGCAAATAGTCTTTACCACCAAGCGTAGCGTATGATTTGTCGATCACGAGGTCAGCTTGTCTAGCCACAGCTAGTCAGGTATAGTGCAATAATAAATATGATTGCCATTGAGACTCATCACAATATGTTTCTAGGTTATCTGGTTACTTGAAATTTGGTGATGGCTATGCATTCAGACATGAAGTTCACCTGCGATTTTCTAGCCACATTGGAACACTTTATCTTGGGATGCATCCGTGCACGGCGCCTTGGCTAGATTGACCTTACTTGATGTGATTTCTGATGGTCAATTGTTACATATTCTCAATCTGGGTATTGTGTTTTCACATTCACACTAAGACTGTACTGATAGGAGTGAAGCCATTGTTTGTATCTGAGTGCAACACACCAACATGGTAGGCTACATCACTGCTTGTCCCATTTGCATCTTAACCTAGAGGGGCAAGTGTGGTTACATTCTCACTAGGTAGACGCTGTTGCACTGGCAAAGTATGGTATGTAGCATTTGTATGTGTGATATGAGATCTCCTAATGGATTTTATATGTGGATGCAGATTTTGATGTAGCATATGTAGACTGTAGGTTTGGAAGTGTCTCCATGCATGTACTATGTGGATCACTTCACAGGCACCATACTATGAATTGACTCTACTATCGTCGACAAGTATGAGGCCGTACAAATGGCTAGCTGTAGGGGACACACACACACACAGTCATAGCTCACTATCTACTTTAGCACTCAATGTTCATTGTGGTTGGCAATGGAGGAGTATTTGCCACAGGCAGTTGGCATGCATACTATTTTGTTTGTACCAGATGTTGTTGAACGCTGTTTGTTATACATAGCTACATACATTTTCTGTGTGGCAGTTGGTAGCAGGTGTGATGTGACTGTTTTGATGTTTACTGTGACAAATGTTCAAAATGCTTACACACTGGTAGTGCTCATATATTTATGTACATACATATGTACACAGTTTCATGTAGTCATAATGTTGTTACATCGAGAAAGTCATTCATGCATCTGAGAAAAAGTTTTGAACTACATGGTCCCTCCGCCGTGTTGCTGGTACTGATGGAACAGTTTGATGTGGCTCCTTATCTTCTTCATCCTCATCGTTCGGCAGTTCCTGCTCCTCATTGGCATCGGCCCATGGTACATTTGTCCGCACACAAATATTGTGCAATATGCAGCAAACAAGTATCATTTTGCATACCATTGATGGCAGGTAGAGCAATTGGTCCTCAGACATGTCCAGACTCCTGAAGCAGGATTTGAGTATGCCAAATGTCCACTCTACTATGGACTAGGTCCTGCTTAGGGCATGATAGTACCTTTGCTGGGGTTCCGTCTGGGGTTTTTTAAGCGGAGTCATCACCCATGGCTGCAGAGCATATCCTTGGTCAGCTGCAAAGGCAGGAGAGGTAAAATTAGTTAAGAGTCATGACCGGGGATGGCCCCACATTCATGTACATTCTATTATGTGTCATGAATGACTCATACACTTTGCCTACTGTAAGAGACGTGCTATGACATTGTGTGGCATACACACAAATAGGAATTGATTCTGACTGACACTGTACTACACATACAGGTGTAGTGTCCTCCGTGATTCACTTACTGTATGTCATACTTGTGAGTGCCAATGACATGAAGGTGATGATTATTCACCAGTAAGGAGAATAAAATAGCAGGAGAGGAGACAAATTTCTCACACTGATCTATTCTGTCTGTTCTTGACTACTATTGTCCTTTCTGAACTGATACATGTCTGAATTTACAACCTGTAGCTGGGGCAGGTGATGTTGCATACTTCAGTCACATATATTTGGCAGCGCGAGTTGGAGTCAATGTTGTTCAATATCTACTGCCATGGGGAGGGTCGTGAGTGGATATCAATGTGGGACATGATAGTGTACACATTGCAGTGCACTGTGTCCACTATGTTGACAGTACACCAGGGGTTTGAGTTATGTGGGAGTCTTGCCCTGTACAGTGCAACTGGTACACTAACCACACTACAATGCCACACTGCTGGGGGACAGTGTAGGACATATTTTCCACATGATTCTGTGTCCATGGTTTACTGCCTGCGCTGGCAGAAAATGTGCAGCATTTCTCCAGGCAGGCACATTATTTGCAGGTTGACTGTGTTGTTGGCTGTCATGGGAGATGTACTTTGTGCATGAGGCTGTATCTTGTTGCACAGTATGGACCCTTAGAGGACTGATAGAGTGGTTTGTGCACTACAAAACTGTGTGCACATAGGATGGGATGTGTGTATACGATTAGTATTGTAATTTAGCATAGTAGACATGGTCTTGCGAGGTTAAAATATGACTACATTTCTCAGTTTCACATGCCTCATGACAATGGGAGTTACCTGTGGACACACAGACAAAGGAAAGGGAATCCCTTACTTCAACACAGTGTTTGGACACAGCATTTCACATAGTGTAGCATTAGTGAGACTCTTTCAAACAATTGAATGCACACACAGGGCCTCATTTAACAGTTGATGCCACAGGGCAGTACTGGATGTCACCTGGCTCCGCTGACCTGCATCCAAAGTGAAGGGCTGGAATGTGCCATATTCCTAATATACATGGTTTGTCTGCATATGCACCATCACATATTGGTGACTAGTGCCAACACCCCCCACTTGCAGCATGGTACATGTATGTCAGCATTGTGTCCTCAAAACTCGATGCTTTAAGGGACACATTCCTGCACCAAAATCAAACAGTCTATGCAATTTCCTCATTCTATGTGTCCTGCAGAATTCCGGACACATAGAACTTGGACATGACAAAGAGACATTTAATTATGTATCCTCATTTCACCGCCCCTTGGGAGGCACAATATTAGCAAACAGTCCCAGGGTCCCTGATCCTTGGATATGTGGAAATGTGTGAGATCTTCATTGATGGGAACGTTCTTTCTTGTTTTCTTCTGCCCGCACTGCCTTGGGGGCCAAGACCACGGGTCCCAGCATCCTCAGCGGCTCCCAGCCTGCCGCCAATGACCCACAGCTGCACCTGGAGGTGCTAGAAATACACCGCAGCACTCCCGCAGCGCGGGACGTTCTTTCTTGTTTTGTTCGGTCCACACTGCCTTGGGGGCCAGGACCACGGGTCCCAGCATCCTCAGAGGCTCCCAGCCTGCCGCCAACGACCCACAGCTGTGCCTGGAGGCGCTAGAAATACACCGCAGCACTCCCGCAGTGCGGGACGTTCTTTCTTGTTTTCTTCTGCCTGCACTGCCTTGGGGGCCAGGACCATGGGTCCCAGCATCCTCAGCGGCTCCCAGCCTGCCGCCAACGACCCACAGCTGCGCCTGGAGGCGCTAGAAATACACTGCAGCACTCCCGCAGCGCGGGACATACTTTCTTGTTTTCTTCTGCCCCCACTGTCTTGGGGGCCAGGACCACGGGTCCCAGCATCCTCAGAGGCTCCCAGCCTGCCGCCAACGACCCACAGCTGCGCCTGTAGGCACTAGAAATACACCGCAGCACTCCCGCAGCACGGGACACGTGCGGGCGAAGCCCGGGCCAAGGGCGGGCCCGTCATTGCCAGGAAGAGGCAGGGCAGGGCCACCCCCCTTTCACTTGTTTCCAGGACCATGTTTTTCGGCTAACATCTGCTCTTTAGGTACTGTGTTTGCTTCACTGTTATTTCCATTTATCAGCATTGCACAGAGACTATTTGGGACCTTACTGTTTGCAGCCTATTGGGGAAAGAGGACTGCGCACTATCTGTGTTTGCTAGTTTATTCCCACCGGCATTTCTTCTTTTTTTTTTTCTTTTTCTGTTATAGGCTCTGAGAAATGGGGAAGAGAAAAATAATGGAGGGTAGTGGTGGAGTTGGCGGTGGTCAAGTAGGGAAAGGGAAAAAGGCCAGAAAGTCGTTGAAACATCCAGGCAGCAATTGCGTCCTCGACCGCATTGACACCCTCATTAGTGAGTGCGAAGGCATCTTAGGCAGGGAACAAGCTGCGCACACAACTCCAAGCCAACTTCCTCCCGAGTCCCTAGTCCAAATCGCTCACCCACTATCCCAGCAATGTTTCAAAAATCATCCCTTAAGGGGACTCTCTTAACTAACCAGAAGATACCACCAGACACTGTGGGGGCTTGCCACTCCCCCTCTAACCCCCATCCCACCATAACTCTCCTAGTACTAACACCTTGCAGCCCGAATCCACTATTCCTTGTGCAAACAGGTTCTTGCCTTTGCTGGACCTGACTGATGACCACAATGACGAAAAGGATGACATACCCTAGTCTTCTTCTGTATTCACTACCGCGACCAGCTCAGTACATAAGTCAGAATCCCAGGATAGGCACCTACTTATAAATTCGCTTAGAGCAGAAATAGCCACCATGAGAACTATGATTGAAGGCCTCACTACCTTAGTCAAATCAATACTGAAGATTGACTCATCTCAATCACAACATGGCACTCTCGCACCAAGATCATTATATTCGCAGCCCCTCCACAACCACTGTGTGACACATGAGGCAGCTACCCATGGAAGGGGCACTACTTGTCATGGTCCCATTTATAACCCTCCTGCTATCTCTGCTCACAGCCAAGCTCCATTTGACCCCACAGTAAAGCGAATTAACAAATTCAACAATACTCCTCATAATAAGCCTTCTAATTCAATGGCTGTACAGGATCCTCTAAACCACATTTGACCTACACCTTTATTTCAGGCCCAGCACCCTTCTCGCAGTGGCCAACACCAGCTGGCCCTCCCAGCAACTACACACTTGCTACATGCCCCGAAAATCTATATGGTCAATGTCCCCAAACTTGAAGTAAAGAATGGTTACGAGCGTGAATATTCTTTGACTAATAAAGTGATCCATTGGATCCACCAGGTCAGGGGCTGTCACTCAGTAATTCGAGACGACATTACTAAGGCTCGGAGGTGTACTTCTCCCACTCACCCACTTGACTACATTGAGCTTACTTTCAAAGAGGTTGATTTGGCGGAAAACCTCCTTGCCCTGGAATTTCGAACCAGTGCCCCTGAAAGATCTTTGATCCAATTTAGACGTTTTCCAACTCGCGATCAGAGTAGGCAATCTGCCTTCCAACCACTCACTCACCTAGCTGGTGGCTCCTCATTGGAGACCAACGATTGACTACAGTGTGTAGTTTTGCGCCACCCCGAATTACTCACCACTGCCCCTAACTGTATGGTTAGCCTTCCCAGTACCCAGGTTTTGCAGGCCGTGTTCCATCCAAGTGAAGACAGCTCCCAGGAGGAAACAGGACTAAGCAGTTCCAACATCACTATCCAAGAGGAGGAGGGTGAAGACCCTTTTGTATGTTTAAACTCCCAAGCATCTGCCCAACCTCCATCTAGTAACTCTACCCCTTTACAAAGTGCTGAACCCGGCCAGGCACTCTATCAGCAGTTGAGGATATTATCATGGAACGTGGCCGGGCTAAGCAGCAAAATGCCAATCCCCCACTGGAACGAGCTAATTGAAGGCTTCGGTATTTGCATCTTTCAGGAGGCCTGGAGCCTGGTTCCCTTATACAAAACAGGCTTTGTTTACTTTCATTCACCTGCAACAACCGTAGGGAGAGGGCGCCCATCAGGGGGATTGATTATCTGGGTGAATATCGCCCTTGGCTGTCGAATTATTTGTCAAACAAGTTCCAGCCCAGATATTCTGGGGCTTAGCATCAGGGGGCCCAGGGGGGGAGCCACAATAGATCTGTTTAATGTTTATGCGAAGGGGACCAAAGGGGGCAAACTCTCACCTACCATTTCAGCACTGGAAGAGAGCGTAGCTAATTGTTCGGCTCATGCCAGAGTAGTGGTAGCAGGAGATTTCAACTGCACCTTTGAAGCCCTGGACAAAGAAGATCTAGTAGGAATCGAAGATGATGACAACAAATGGGCTGTTCCCCATCTAAACTTGCCACGAGTTAGAAGATGGACACAGCCGGCGCTTCAACTCAATGCCCTCACCGTAGAATATGGCCTGAGGGCAGCCAATGGTAGGACACCCTCAAACAGACAGGGTGCAAATACATATAATAGAGTTGGCTGCCCGACCCGTATAGACTATATCCTCATCGATGTGAAGCTATGGGGGGACCTGGTTGATATGAATGTAGGCATCACCACAGAGAGTGATCACAACCCTCTTTGTTTAACTTTGAAACCCCTGTGGGAAGCACCCTACTATCCTGTGAGCACTCCACCACTGACCACCACCAGAGAGATTGTCCCTTCCAACTGTAATAGATTTTTGAAATGGCGGAAGGTAGTCCTGCACGATTCTAAGATTGCCGGTATACGACATGACCTAGCCGTAGGCACATTAGAGCTCCAGGCTGCAGCCTCTAGCGCAAGCGGGTCGATGAATGTACCCATGGTTCATTTGCGCACCGTCACCCGAATCAGTGCACACTTCCTAGCTCCCAATCGGGGTAATAAGCCCAGCATGCCAACAAAAGGGCCCTATACGTGTTACACAAAAGATTGTAGGCGTAAATGACTGCTCCTAGCTGCAGCAATTAAAGACAAGAATTGCCCCCTGATTAAAGATGCCAGGAAGAGTTATAGAGCTGCTCTACAGGATGCAAAGATAGCATGGGATGAATCATGCTGGCAGCAACTCAGGGAAGCAAGTTCAGCTAAGGACACCAATTTATTTTGGACCCTAGTCACCTGGGGTAGTAAGACAGGTGTACGTTCGCCCCCCAACCACATCACAGGCCAGGAATGGCATGACCATTTTCGGAAGCTTTATTCAACACCAGAGGTTATGCCATCTGTGGAGCTAGAAGATTGTCATGTACACCGCAAAGATGATGAGCGCTTTGACCTGACTGAGATAGAGGCCGCAATAAGTAAAATAGTGCCCTCTAAAGCAGCAGGACTGGATGGCCTGCCAGGTGACCTTTTCCTCGCAGATACTCCAAACTGGGCACGTTATATCCTCCTCCTGTCAAATACTATAGCCACTGGTGCCCCAGTGCCTGGGTCTTGGAAGGGTGCCGAGGTGGTCCCTATTTATAAAAAGGGAGCAAGAGGCGACCCTTCAAACTATAGGCCCATTAGTTTGATCGACGCTCTGCAGAAGGTCTTCGGCAGAGTCCTTCTGCAGAGGCTACAGCTATGGATAGAGGATGAAGCCATCCTTTCCCAGTACCAGGCCGGTTTTAGGCCAAGGACCGAAACGATTGACCAGGTGTTTAGGCTGCTACTCATCTACTGGAAAGTAGTGGTGATTGGCAAGGGCAGTCTTTATCTCGCATTCATCGACTTAAAGACTGCCTTTGACCTGGTCCCTAGGAGTAAGCTGTGGTCGACGCTCAGAGAGATGGGTACTCCCCCCTTTATCCTTAACCTGTTGGTCAGGTTACACGAAGGCAACTATGCCCAGGTCAGGTGGGGGGCACAAGGTCAACTAACTGAGCGTATCCCCGTCAACAGAGGAGTCCGACAGGGTTGTGTTATGGCTCCCACCCTATTCTCTCTTTATATGAATGGGGTGGTTAGCTTTCTGCAAGGAGATCCAGCAGAAGCACCAACCCTGGTGGGCGATAAGGTACCAACCCTCTTATTTGCTGACGACACCCTGCTGGTGTCTAAGACCCCAGCTGGGCTGCAACGTCTACTAAACAGGTTCCAATCTTTTTGTGATAATCGGGGGCTGGTCATTAACACTTTAAAAACCAAATGTATGGTCTTTAACCCCCACAAGTCCTACAAAAACAGCCCTTTGCTGGGTGGGACTACTTTGGAAAGGGTCGACACCTTCGACTATCTCGGTGTCCGACTCTCTGACAAAATGTCATGGAAGCCCCACCTAGCAAAGATGCTGATGGGGCATAAACGACTGGCTGGAGCACTCGGGGAAAGAACATCGTTCCTCACACAGTAGGCCGGTAGCCCTAGCCCTTCAAGTTTATGACGCCAAAGTAGCAAGTGCTTTTTATGGAGCAGAGTTATGGGGATTCGACAAAGTTGATGATCTTTGCAGGTCTGAGCATAAGTTCTTCAGGGACTGGTGATGTTACCCAAAAACGTTCCCCTTACTCCCCTAATGATCGATATGGGCAGGCGCTCCATTGGTGATACAGCCAGGTTGCGTCCACTGCTCTTTTGGGCCCGCATTAGGTGAACCCCAGAGCTCCTTCCCTATGCTGAAGCTCTTACCGAGGTTACACGGGTAGACACTGGTCGTAAAATAGGTTGGATTTCCAACGTCAGGAAAATGTTGTCAGCAATGGGGCTTCAGGCACACTGGGATAGGCAGGAACCCCCTAGGAAAGATGAGCTCAAACGTTTGTATTGGGAATGGGTGGACCGACAGGAATCCTCCAAACCTAATGTGGGTACATTAACAGCTGAATTTTATCTACACAAACAGACCAGACATCTAGAGCCCTTTTTAGACACAATCCAGGTTCCCAGGGACAGGATGTTGTACATCCACTTTAGGTTCGGCACCCTTCCTGTCGGCGAGACGATGTCGAAATGGCACCAACGCAATCAGACGCTAAAGGATTGCCCATGTTGCAAGGCCCCTTTAGAAAGTGTTGCTCATGTTATATTCGCCTGCCCGGCATATAACATCCCGAGGGCCAAATGGCTAAAAGCGATCTGCAGACAACTGGGTACACAAGACTATCGGGAAGCCTTGGGCATCCTTAGGTCTGACCCTAGACTCTTTTTTGCGTGCTGTGTGGCAAAGTTCCTTAGCCACGCATGGCTCATTAGGTGGAAAGCCCTGACAAGAGCGGCACAGCCCCATGCCGAAGGAAGCTGAGACGAAATTGCCGCAAGTTCTAAAAACCATATTTTATGCACATGCACTTGATGCTCTAACCCCCTGTGTTGTGGCTCCACAGAAGGCCAGAGCCTTTTTAGCAGGTCTCACGGGAACTGTCATTGAGTCTATTATAAGGATTTTTATTAAGATGAACTATTATGCTGTCCCCCTCTTTCCTTTTTACTGTATTCAATGTATGTTTTTACCGAAGTGATGTATATTAATTCCTAATCAATTGCTCTTGACAACTGCACCTTATGCCAAGGGCATAACACTGTATTTTGATGGATTGCTTGTGTATATAATTTTTATTTTATTTTATTATGTTGCTGTATGATACGTTTAGTGTGTATTTTATCCATAAAATGTTTTTATAGCTTTTATGACACTAGTTGTCGACTAAAGCTTATACAACAACTACCACATCATTGATGTTGCATGGGAAAAGCCACCGCAAGGCCCATGGAAAATATTCTTAGATTAGGATGAGGCAATGCTACAATTTGCTCTGGCTTGCCTTACAGCATATCTATGAGGCCATGCCAGGGCAAGCAGGCTGACTTTGCATTGCCTCATAGACATGAGTTAGAGACCTGCTTCAACAGAGCATCATAAACAGTGATGCTCCTTCAGCACACTTCACTTATACATGTGGCCCAAAGTGGCGTAGGCAGTCTCAACATGTGTGACTTGTAGGGTTGTGGTGTGCATATGCCATGTAGTATGGTGCAAGTATGTAGGCCCACACCTACTACGTATGCACTGCCTCATTCAGTCCAACACTAATATGGCAAAGTATTCCAACATAATTGACTATCATGTGGACTGTCATGTGCTGCAAGTACTTACCAACCAGTAGGCCATTCCCATATGTCCCATTCTGGAAGCGCACATTGATGGTGGAATGACGGAAGATGACGGAATCATGAGCACTGTCCAGGTACTTTGCAACGACACTGATGAAGAGGTCCAGATGGTCCATAATTTCATGCACGTTCATGGAATGTGTATGCTTACTATTGTGGTACAGTTGTGATGTAGCCGCTGGAGGCACAAGTTGCACATGTGTGCAGTCCATTGCCCCCAACACATGTGGAAATCCTGCAATGGAATAAAAGCCTTGCTTGTTTTCCTGTTGTTTCTGCTTTGCGTTGGGGAAGGTGAGGTACTTGGGTGTGAGGCTTATGATGGTATCCAGGACTGAGGGGAGGAATGCTGAGAAGGATGGCTGGGATACTCTTGGCACTGTGGCTGTGGTGTGTTGGAAAGTACCAGATGCCAGCATGTGTAGGACAGCCAGTAGTTTGGCCTGTGGAGGGATACTAGTGCACCGCTGCGATGTTGGCTGCAGCTTGGTGCAATCCGTTGCAGGAGGCAGACAATGAACTCCCTCCTCAACCAGTAATGGGCAATGATGTCTTCCCCCTGAGGTCAATGAGGGTAATCCTCTGACGGAATGTCCACTCTCTTCTCCTACACTGCCTCTGTAGTGATGGTGTTGGTGATGATGGAGGTGGTGGTGATGATGGTGGTGGTGGTCTTCTTGGAACTCCCAGCTGCAGTAGGAGTAGGTATCGTTGAGCTTGCCAGAGTGATTTGTGTATGCTCTGCTTTCATACCAGTGGACGTGTGTCATTTTTACACCTGGTTTGCGGTAGTGATACATTTTTGCCGCTATTGGAATTCTACGTGTCTTATGCCAAAGAAGCGTAATTTTCCTGTTTCATTAAAAATACGACAGTCTCAGTTTTGCCTGGCTTTTTAAGGGGGAACGCCTACCTTGCATATCATTATCTCTATCTGTCATATCCGGATCTGAAGCAGTGATAAATAGGTGCTGGAGTGGTAAAAGAGATGCTAAAGGCCACTAGCATCGCTTTGAAAACATGGTACCAATAAAAGCACTGCTGCAGCGTAAAATAAAATAAAGCTGCAGTAGTGCTAGCTCCTTGTGAATGTGCCCCTCTCTCCCCAATATAGTCACCCACACAGCAAAGTAACTTAACCAAGCACCCACTCAAACAGCCACTCACCCACCCAGACAGCCACTTATACACCCAGTCACTCATTCAAATAGCCACTCAGTCACCCATACAGCTACGCACCCCCCCTCACCCACACATAAAGCCACTCACACAGTCACTCACTCACCCATTTAACCACTCACACACCCAGTTACAGACCCAGAGAACTACACACCTGCACACAATCAGTCATGCACCCACTCACACACCCACACAACTACTTGCACACCCACTCACACACCCTTACAGTCACTCAGACAGCCACTCACGCACGGATACATACAGTCACTCACATAATATATGTTAGAAGTAATAACACTTGTTAGTAGTACACAAAGTATAGTCATTTAACTTTCTAGTAGCTTAGTAGCTTAGTATGTATCTTTAAGTCTCAAAAACCTTTACAAAACACTAACACTCACTGGCTGATGTCATCAGTGATTGCGGGGCTGTAAGCTATAGTTAGCTCAGATAACCATAACTGCTGAATTTCACTGACTTTATGTGAGTGAAATCTGAGCCTGACTATAACGTCCCTGGAACCTTTGTTTTTTTCAGTGAATTTGTAAGATTTTCAAAATTATATATATACAAACCTGTATAACGGAGTAAGTGAAGAGAACTAGGGCCTGGAAGGAAATGATAAACATAATTGTTGTTGGGAAATGGACTGCTCTACAGAGTGTTCTATTGCTAAAGGAAGATCAGTAAGAGGAGGTCAGGGGCAGAAAGGATTAATGTAATACTACAACATCATTCCAAATGAGCCCATAGTTCCTCGTCGATATTGAGGCCTAGAGGGGCTCTGGTTTGCAAATCAATGATGTGTTTGGATTCTAGAGCCCTCAATGCTCTAGTCCTATCCCCCCCTCTTTCGTTCTTGGGAACCTGATCAATACAGAAAAACTGTAATAAGTTGCAGTCACTATTGCGCATTTTCTCGAAATGACGAGCCATCGAGTAAGTCTGATCTTTTTTAGTGATGGCTGGCATATGTTCCAGTATACGTTTTTTGGCTGGGTGGATAGTGCTGCCCACATATCTCTTTGGGCAGGGACATTCCAAAACATATAGAGTAAATTCAGAATTGCAGTTCAAAAGTCGATTGATGTTTCTTGTTTTCCTTATCGTTGTACCACTTTCCGGAGTGTTGTAATCTAGTACTTTCTGGCTATGTTTGCACGCCTTGCAATTCAGGCACGGATAAAACCCTCTCACCTTTGTTGTTTGTTGTGCATTTGACCTAAGATGGCTTTGCACTAGGTGATCGCCTATAGATTTACTGCATCTGTATGTTATCAATGGATACACTGGAATCACTCTTTTAAGGATAGTATCAGTTCGAAGGATGGGCCAGTTTTTTAAAAATATTTGGACCACTTCTGAAGATTTAACATTATAGTGCGTGATCATTCTGGCTGGAGTGACCGTTGGTGCAATTTCAGATTTAGGGATCTTCGGTATCAATAGTTGAAGTCTGTCTATTTTGTCAGTTTTATGAGATGCCTGATGTAAAATGTTGGGGGAATATCCTCTTTTCTTAAACCTCTGAAAGGCCTCTTCTTTTGCCTTTTCATACTCTTTAGAGGTTGTACAGTTTCTTTTTAAGCGGAGGAGTTCCCCATAGGGGATATTGTTAATCATACTCCTCGGGTGGGCACTCCTGGTGTGAAGCACAGCATTTCCCGCTGTAAGTTTTCTATATAGGCGGGTCAGAATTCTAGAGTTCTCTATATAAACATCTACATCTAGGTAGCAGACACTGGTGTTGCTGATATGGCCACTGAATTTTAAATTAAGGCTGTTGTGATTAAGGAGAGCTACATACTCCTCAGCAGCGAGACGGGTGCCCTTCCACACGATAAACAAGTCATCAATGTAGCGGGCCCATAATATGATGTGATCCATCCATCGTTCGGGTACATTCCTCCAAACCAGAGCCCCTCTAGGCCTCAATATCGACGAGGAACTATGGGCTCATTTGGAATGATGTTGTAGTATTACATTAATCCTTTCTGCCCCTGACCTCCTCTTACTGATCTTCCTTTAGTGATAGAACACTCTGTAGAGCTGTCCATTTCACAACAACAATTATGTTTATCATTCCCTTCCAGGCCCTAGTTCTCTTCACTTACTCCGTTATACAGGTTTGCCCATTCAGGGTGCAATTGTAGTAACCTGCCAGTACTCCAAGTGGTTTAAAAAGCGGCAATCAATTCATGATAAAAAAGAGAGAGGAAACAACCTTTTTCCTAAGCCAGCTTTTTAATATTAACTTGTCATAGGATACATTTTTGCATCAAAATCTAAAATAATTATCAGATTTCTTAACTATGAAATGTGTTTTTAACCACTCATCAATTGTATATATGTATATATATGTATATAATAATGGAGTACTGATCATGTATTGACTTGCTTATGTCTGGAAAAGGTTTAAAGATGGCCGCCATGTATTCTACATTGAGTAGTAACTTTATTAAGTCATCTTCTATTTTCATGTTTTTAATTCACGTAATGCACGTTTGCACTTTATAATGGTGCCTCACACTTGGTTACACTGACATCGAGAAAGGCAGATTTCCGAAACCCGTCTGTCAGTGCGGGGGGGGGTTTGCACGATTAAAATAACACCTTAAGCAAGGACCTGCGAGTGCTCTCCTTTTTACGCCGACTGGATGGTTTGGATGTGTGGAGAAATAGAAAGCGGCTCACCACCGCGGAGATAGCACCCGAGGAAGGAGGAGCGGCGACGGTGAACTTACATATATATATATCAAATAGTTTAGGGGTTCAATATAGCCAAATTGGTGATAAAGAATGAATTTATCGGTTAAGCTCTTGCACTTTATTATCGTTTGTACTGTAATGACTTTAAGTCTGAATTTCTTGTTCAGAGTAAAGATTGAAAGAAGCACTTGCAGTTTATTTTATACTACTTCCAACATAATGACCATAAAGTCAAAATTGAGTATTTATTTATTTATTTATCCAACACCCTTACAGACAATATATGAATGAAGAAACTTGTTTACGATGCACTTGCACCTTACTCGAGTTGACCTGCCGAACAATTCTTATTGAAAATTCTTATTGGAGTTTTTAAATTTTGGAAACATGTGAAATGCATATGATTTTAATATGTACTTTTGTGTTTTTAATATTGGAAACTCTTTTAGAATTTGAATGCACATTTTAATGATTTATATTATGCGTATGTTTAATCAAAAGCTGCAAGATGAAACAGGCACTTGCCTAAATCCTCAGTTTAAAGAAATTCAAAGAAAGAGAAAAAAACCTCTGTCATGGACTGCATATTGTATATACAGGAAATGAAAGACTCCAAATTTTTCGATATCCATTGAACAGGCTTTGCAAAGAATTAAAAGTGTAAATAATGAATTTAAGATGAGGAAAAATGGATCAACACGATAACAAATGTAATGTTGTTTTAATCACGAATTGTGAAAGAGTCTGTCTTCCATTGCAATGGAAGTAGCGGACCATGTGATCAGGGAGCTTGTGATTTTAAAATGATTTTAAAATGATGGTATGGCAGCTGCGTTTATTGTGTGAGCAAGCCTGCGGGGACAGGCGAAACGCATTACCAGAGAAAATAAAAGCGAGAGTCTTTTAAAAAATTGAAACCCGAGTCCTTCTGTTGGTATCCAGGAACTGGAGGGAAACTGGAGCTGGTGTTTATATATATATATATATCACCGTGACGTTTGGTATACTTTCCGAAAAACGGAGCCGACTTCAATGCGGTTTCACAGTCTTTATTCAATGCAAGCCACAACGCGTTTCAGCGTATATAAAACCTTTGTTTACTTTAGGTGAATATATATATATATATATATATATATATATATATATATATATATATATATATATATATATATATATATATATATGTATATATTATCTACTGGCGGTCGCCAGTAGATATTTATAGTTAGGACCTATTTTCCATAGGAAATTCACAACATTCTATTTGAAATAACTTTGGCGCCGGTTGACGAATCTTCGCGAAATTCTCAAAACTCGTGGTCCGCTCCTATCCTGAAAGTTTTGGGGTGATTCGCAAGCAGGGGCCGAGAAAAAAGGGGGGTCCCAAAACGTGTTTTCTCCATGTTAATTCCCATAGGAAATTTTAGACACGGCTACAGCTCGAACTGCTGAACGGAATTACACCAAATTTGGCAAAAGGTAGCGCTTGGTTCAGAAAGCGACCTTTTTTAAATGGTGTAAATCCGTTCAGTAGTTGCGGAGAAATTCAAAAAATAAGAGTCAAAAAATCAATTTCCCATAGGAAACTTTAGACACGGCTACAGCCTGAACTGCTGACCGGAATTACACCAAATTTGGCAAAGAGGTAGTTCTTGGTTCAGAAAGAACCCTTTTTGTTAAATGGTGTAAATCCGTTCAGTAGTTGCTGAGAAAATCAAAAGTAAAACCACATATATATCTATGGGCGAGTAGGGTCCGCGCACCCTCCCGATCACGAGCTGCATGCTAATTGGCTGTCAACTGGCTGTCAACACTCCAAATCAGGAAGTGTTGGCAGCCATTTTGTGCCTCGGTAGAACCGAGGCACAGAAACAAGTCGCAAAACGCAAAAAGGGGGCAGGGTAGAAACACCCTGACCCCCTAAGTCTGCTTAGTCCACAAGGACCCCCTGGGCAGAAAATAGCATTTGTTTTTTTTTTTTAAATCGGCGAGATGCGCTTAGGGTGCGCGGATCCCGCCGTGATTGAAAAAATGTTTTGCCCCCTGGTGGGCCAAGTCCCGGGGGCATGCAGGGGTTGGTTTATATTTTATAGGGGGGCCTCTAAGGCCCCCGCAGCCCCGGGGACCGCCACCCCCCGGGGCTTATTTTCTTTAGTAAAAAATTACCTGTGTGGGGGGGCTCCAGCCCCCCCACACGCCCCAGGGACCGCCACCTCCTCGGGGCAGTAATGAAACAAATGTGGCGGTCCGTTTCGGACCCCCGAAGCCCCGGGGACCATCACCTCCCCGGGGCTCAGTAGATGTTGGGAGGGGGGCTGCGCGGCCCCCCTCCTGGAGCCTGTGGTGGCCCTGGGGACCGCCACCCCCCAGGGCCGGCTCCTGCAGTGTCCTGGGGTGCCTACCCCCAGGACAATGCTGTTTGCAATGGCAGGACGGGAGCCTCGCGGCTCCCGTCCTGTCATTGCAAACTTGCTTTGCTTCATTGAAGCGAGAGCAGGGAAACCTGCTCTCGCTTCAATGAAGCAAAGCAGATTGCTTTTCCATAAGGGGAGCTGCATGTCAGCAGCTCCCCTTATGGAAAAGCAATGCCGGCTCCCGCAGGACACGGGGAGCCAGCGGGACGGTGGGGGGATTGGGGACCCCCCCACGGTCCCCAAAGAGTGGCCAGGCCCCGGGGGATGGGGTCCCGGGGCCATTGGTGGCCCGGGAGGGGGGCCACGCAGCCCCCCTCCCCAAAAACATTTTTTTTTTAAAGTAAAGGGCGGCCCCCGGGGATGGGGTCCCCAGGGCCTTAAATGGCCTGAGGAGGGGGGCCACGCAGCCCCCCTCCAAATATTTAAAAAGAGGGCATGCCCCGGGGGATGGGGTCCCCGGGGCCAATAGAGGCCCAGGGAAGGGGGGCCACGCGGCCCCCTTCCTGTTTTTATTAAAAAGAAAATCCTCAGGCCCCGGGGCCAAAAGTGGCAGAGGGAAGGGGGGCCACGCAGCCCCCCTCCCATACAAAAAAAAAAGAAACAAAAAAAAAAAAAGACCGGCATCGTGCCGGAGGCCCCGCCCCCTCCCTGCAGCAGTCTGCAAACGCGCCCCCTGGCGCGTTTTTTAGAAGGGGAAGTCATTCCCCTTGAATACTGGGGGTCCCTGGGGGCCAACTAGCCCACCAGGAACCTCCAGTATGCGCCAGGGAGCTGCGTTGCAGAGAGGTGTACAGAGGCCACGCCCCTTTTTACACCTCTCTGCAACGCAGCTCTGTGGCGCTTTTTGGAGGTACATGGTGGGCTAGTTGGACTCCAGGGACACTCAGTATTCAAGGGGACTTAATCCCCCAACTTAAAACATGCCACGGGCGCGTTTGCACAGTGGTGAAGGGAGGGGGCGGGGCTTCAGGTGACATGTGTGCAAACAGGCCCCGTGGCGCGTTTTAAGATGGGGAATTAAATCCTCTTCAATCCTGAGGGTCCCTGGGGGCCAACTAGCCCACCAGGTACGTCCAGAAAGCACCACAGAGCTGCATTGCAGAGAGGTGTAAAAAGGGGCGTGGCCTCTGAACACCTCTCTGCAACGCAGCCTCCCTGGCGCATACTGGAGGTACAGGGTGGGCTAGTTGGACCCCAGGGACCCTCATGATTCAAGGGGACTTAATCCCCCAACTTAAAACGCGCCACGGGGCGCGTTTGCACAGTGGTGAAGGGAGGGGGCGAGGCTTGAGGTGACATGGGTGCAAACAGGCCCCGTGGCGTGTTTTAAGTTGGGGGATTAAGTCCCCTTCAATCCTGAGGGTCCCTGGAGTCCAACTAGCCCACCAGGTACCTTCAGTAAGCACAACAGAGTTGCGTTGCAGAGAGGTGAAAAAAGGTGCTTGGCCTCGGAACGCCTCTCTGCAACTCAGCTCTGTGGTCCTAACTGTAGGTACCTGGGGGGCTAGTTGGGCCCCAAGGACACTCAGGATTCAAGGGGACTTAATCCCGCAACTTAAAACGTGCCATGGGGCGCGTTTGCACACATGTCACCTCAGGCCCACCCTCCCTTCACCACTGTGCAACCGCGCCCTGTAGCGCGTTTTAAGAGGTAGTTTTAATCCTCCTGCCCTATTATATACTAGGGACTTACAGAGGAGGTCATGCTAATCACAGGGGTACCCCAACGCATAGTGTTCCCTAGTGTATGTAGGTGTTTTCACTGTATTCTAAGTGTGTTTTAGCATAGCACTAGCTCTGGTTACTCAGAGTCAGTTCCCACCAGTACCCGTCTGAAAAAGTTGTGGGCACAGGATGATTTTGAAACAAGGCCTCTTTCTGCTTCTCTGTTGGTTCTTTCTGCACATCTTTTGCTTCTTCCTGCACTTTTCTTCGTCTTTGTGGACTTCTGTTGCTTCTTTCTGCATTTCTTTTGCTTCTTTCTGTGCGTTTTTTCTTCTTTTTCACATGTCCTACCTCTGTAGGCATAGTTAGAAACTAGCATTTAAAAAACCTTTGAAATTCACTTAAAAACCATAGGTTTCAGGCACGTTATAGTTAGAAATTAGCATTTAAAAAACCTTTGAAATTCACTGAAAAAACCATAGGTTTCAGGCACGTTATAGTTAGAAATTAGCATTTAAAAAACCTTTGAAATTCACTGCAAAAACCATAGGTTTCAGGCACGTTATAGTTAGAAATTAGCATTTAAAAAACCTTAGAAATTCACTGAAAAAACCAGAGGTTTTAGGGACAGTTATAGTTAGTTGGACATTTCACTCGTACAAAACCCGTGAAATTCCCCCGTTATAGTTAGTTCAGCTAACTATAACTCGCGCCCCGCAATGCACTGCTGATGACGTCACATATTACATCAATCATGACATGGTCAGTGACATCACTGATGACATCACCCCCCCACAGTCCCCAACGGAGAGGGCCAGCCCCGGGGGATGGGGTCCCTGGGGCAAGTAGTGGCCCGGGAGGGGGGCCACACGGCCCCCCTCCCCAAAAATTGAAAAAAAACTTTGGAAAAAAAAAAAACGGAAAGGCCGGCCCCGGGGGATGGGGTCCCCAGGGCCTTAAATGGCCTGAGGAGGGGGGCCACGCAGCCCCCCTCCAAATATTTAAAATTTAAAACACTTCCAAAAGAGGGCATGCCCCGGGGGATGGGGTCCCCGGGGCCAATATAGGCCCAGGGAAGGGGGGCCACGCAGCCCCCCGCCCATACAATTTTTTTTTTTTTTTAAAAAGACCGGCATCGTGCCGGCGGCCCCGCCCCCACCCTGCAGCAGTCTGCAAACGCGTCCCCTGGCGCGTTTGCAGATGGGGAACGAATTCCCCTTGAATACTGGGGGTCCCTGGGGGCCAACTAGCCCACCAGGAACCTCCAGTATGCGCCAGGGGGCTGCGTTGCAGAGAGGTGTACAGAGGCCACGCCCCTTTTTACACCTCTCTGCAATGCAGCTCTGTGGCACTTTTTGGAGGTACATGGTGGGCTAGTTGGATTCCAGGGACCCTCAGGATTCAAGGGGACTTAATCCCCCAACTTAAAATGCGCCACGGGGCGTGTTTGCACAGTGGTGAAGGGAGGGCGGGGCTTCAGGTGACATGTGTGCAAACAGGCCCAGTGGCGCATTTTAAGATGGGGAATTAAATCCTCTTCAATCCTGAGGGTCCCTGAGGCCAACTAGCCCACCAGGTACCTCCAGTAAGCGCCACGGAGCTGCATTGCAGAGTGTTGTAAAAGGGGCATGGCCTCTGTACACCTCTCTGCAACGCAGCCCCTGGCGCATACTGGAGGTTCCTGGTGGGCTAGTTGGCCCCTAGGGACCCTCAGGATTGAGGAGGAATTAATTCTCCAACTTAAAACGCGCCACAGGGCGTGTTTTCAGACATGTCACCTCAGGCCCCACCCCTTCCTTCACCATTGTGCAAATATTCCTCTAAAATCAGCTGAACTACGAATTCCGATTTACTCACCTGTTATCAGGAGAGACCACAGTGCTGCATCTTTGAGCCCAGTACTAATCCTGAAAAGTAATTTTAACCATACTTACCAGTAACTTGAATTTCCTTCCATAGGATATCATTGCCTGCTTTTTGCTGAAAAAGTTTCTAAGTGTCGATTTTTGAAAATTAGAAATATTCCTCTAAAATCAGCAGAACTACGAATTCCGATTTACTCACCTGTTATCAGGAGAGACCTCAGTGCTGCATCTTTGAGCCCAGTACTGATCCTGAAAAGTAATTCTAACTGTACTTACCAGTAACTTGAATTTCCTTCCATAGGCTAACATTGACTGGTTTCACTTGGAAATTCTTCTAAGTGTCGATTTTTGAAACTTACAAATATTCCTCTAAAATCAGCAGAACTACGAATTCCGATTTACTCACCTGTTATCAGGAGAGACCTCAGTGCTGCATCTTTGAGCCCAGTACTGATCCTGAAAAGTAATTCTAACTGTACTTACCAGTAACTTGAATTTCCTTCCATAGGCTAACATTGACTGGTTTCACTTGGAAATTATTCTAAGTGTCGATTTTTGAAACTTACAAATATTCCTCTAAAATCAGCAGAACTACGAATTCCGATTTACTCACCTGTTATCAGGAGAGAACCCAGTGCTGCATCTTTTAGCCCAGCACTGACCCTGAAAAGTAATTCTAACCGTACTTACCAGTAACTTGAATTTCCGTCCATAGGAATCCATTGTCTGGTTTTCAGCAGAAAAGTTTCAAAGTGTCGATTTTCACAAACTACAAATATTCCTTAAAAATCGCCTGTATGACTTAAACGCATTCTTTCAACTGTTTACAGGAGATGCACCAGTGCTGGATCCAGGATCCACGACTGAGTAAGAAAAAGTAACGATAACACTACTTACCTGCTAAGTGAATTTCCTCCCATAGGATAACATTGGTGATTCTATGTGAAAAAGTTTCTAAGTGTCAACTTTTAAAATACAATAATATTCCTTAAAAATCACTACTGTAACCAAAACGCTTTTACTCAACTGTTTACAGGAGATGTGCCAGGACTGAATCTAGGATCCAGTCCTGTGGTTAGAAAAGTAATCCATAAAGTAACTAATTGCATTTAAGTAGAAATTCACATTGAGCTCAATGTTGCATTGTGTTTGAAATTGTGTTGCCCATTGCAACAACTGTAACTACTGTACTTAAAAGTCTATTGCCTATTTGCAAAGTATTTAAACTAAAGTAATTCATTCTGAGAAAGTATATTTTGTAATGTAATGTATAATGTAATTACAATGTAATTTAAAAGATAAAATATCTAAAATTAAATAGTTTAAAAAAATGTAGTAAATCAGTATCAAAAAAATAAATATAACAATTAATACATTTAAAAATTGTCATTTACAAAACCTTTGAAATTCACTGAAAAAAACCATAGGTTTCAGACATGTTATAGTTAGGAATTAGCATTTAAAAAACCTTTGAAATTCACTGAAAAAACCATAGGTTTCAGGCACGTTATAGTTAGAAATTAGCATTTAAAAAACCTTACAAATTCACTGAAAAAACCATAGGTTTTAGGGACAGTTATAGTTAGTTTGACATTGCACTCGTACAAAACCCGTGAAATTCCCCGTTATAGTTAGTTCAGGTAACTATAACTCGCGCCCCCGCAATGCACTGCTGATGACGTCACATATTACATCACTCATGACATGGTCAGTGACATCACTGATGACATCACTGATGACATCTCAAATGACATCACTGATGACATCACTGATGACATCATCCATGTGATAATTTCATGCATCTTCTCACACCCTAATATAACTTTTGATACACCCACTCTAAATTACAGACTGCCATTCTCAAAACCATACACACTCCAATATCAATAACTACATACCCACTCACTGATTCTTAGGTCTACACACACACATCTACTCACTCACCCGTACAGTCACTCATACTTACAGTCACTCAGTACAGGACTATCATATGCACTTATACACCTATATAAACACTCACACACCGCCACTCATCCATAGAGGTACTCACACACCTAGTCAGTCATGCACAAAATTAATCACACACCCATTTACTCACCTAAACAGTTATACACACACCAGCTCACTTACTCATACAAATACTAGCACATTCTTACGCTCTTATACAATAACTGATACAAGCACACACGCATCCATACAGCCACTCTCACAATCACACACTCTCACGTATAGCCATTTAAATACTCTAACACACATATATACTGCCTTTTACATATGTAGCTACTCGCACATGTACCACTCAGATATACATTCACTCACTAACACACCCATACACACACTCACCCACCCAAGCAGTCCATCACAGATGCACTCTTCAAATCATGCACCCAGTGAATCACCCACTCACACATCTATGTACAGAGTCACACACACCCCACCCATACAAACACTCAGGCACCCATACAGATACTCAGAGAACCAATCAATAACCCATATAGACACTCATGTAGCTATTCGCAAATCCATGCATCCACTTACACACCAACAGACAGACGGATACAGACATTCACACAGTTTAGTCACTAGCCCATGCATTCAGTAAGATACGTTTAATCTCTCACTTGTAGAGTCAGTCACGAACGCACTAAATCATCCATTCAGACACTTATACACCCACTCATTCTTCAATACGCCTTTCCCTATATATATTAAACATATTTAAACTTTACAGAAACACACAGTCACTGGATGATGTCATCAGTGATGTCATTTGAGATGTCATAAGTGATGTCATCAGTGATGTCACTGACCATGTGATGAGTGATGTAATATGTGACGTCATCAGCAGTGCATTGCGGGGGCGCGAGTTATAGTTACCTGAACTAACTATAACGGGGGAATTTCACGGGTTTTGTACGAGTGCAATGTCAAACTAACTATAACTGTCCCTAAAACCTATGGTTTTTTCAGTGAATATATATATATATATATATATATATATATATATATATATATATATATATATATATATATATATATATATATATATATATATATAACCTAATGGCGGTCACCAGTAGGTAGTTATAGTTAGGACCTCGTTTCTATTAAAAAAAAAATATATATATATTTTGAAAGAAGGTCCTCGAATTTTGCCCCAAATAGCAAAAGAACAGGATGCGGCACACCAGGAGACAGCACAATGTTTTTATTGTGCACCAATTAAAGGACGACGCGTTTCGGCGTGTAGCCTTTGTCAAGTGATTTCCTGTACATCGAATTCCTTTAGAAATAGACTTCAAAGTTCATAGGCATAGAAAACGTACTTGGCATATTGCACAGTATTATAATCCACAGCACATTTTAAACTCAGGTATCAATAGATGACAATTCATTCTTTGACATTGCGCAGTGTGCTCAATTAATTCGCATTGAGAAGCAATCATCAATGTTTATATGGACAGGAAGAATACTGAATAGTATTTACGATTGTTCCGTGCAATAAAGTTTTCAAAATCAAAATCAAAACATTACGCGGCGAATACTTCAAATCAGTACAATCATAATTTCAACATAGCATTAAACCGCCAATCTATGCCACATAAAATTATAATCCTAATTGTTTGGGTATGTAGGTGGCTCGAAGCTTCCTGTCAATGATTTGCTCTGTATAATAAAGTTTTTTTGTGTGTCCACATATACAACAACACCAGTTACAATATGAACATAATTGTAACATCATAGCCGATCAACGCATGTTGCGAGGTCTGCTTTTAAATTGCTTCATTCTATAATGGCTGCGCAGTGAATGAGGTTTTCATTACCTTGAAACAGAAAAATACCTGTTGAGGATTGTAAGCCAAATGATAACAACAGTTTTATTGATTGAAGCCTAACAAAGATTTTTTGTGGCAAGTGCCCCTGTTTCAATAATGAGTAAGGCATCAATAATATTGATTGAAGCCTAACAAAAACATTTTTTGGCAAGTGCCCCTGTTTCAATAATGCGCAAGGCTTCAATGATATTACAATACCACGTAGCTCCACGGCAGATGCCGATAAAATTGACTAAATCCCATGTTTGTAAGTCTATCGGGGCCTAACTCCAGAGTGAACTCCTTACATACATTAGATATGATCAACTTTTTTATTGAATGTTCTATCTATTGTGTGGGTATTGTACTGGAGAGGTCCCGAAGCTTTTCATACTAAGGACAGGAATAGGCCTATTCAAGGTGCAGAAAGGTGAACGGGACTACAGTGAGTGAATGTCCCCTAACACAGGTGAAAATAGCTGGGATCTAAGAGGAATGCTCCCTTGTCAATGGGGTACCAATGGATATATGGAACCCGTGTAGTGATTCCACACATGTGGTTATGTCCTACACTTAGATGCCAATATTGGGATCAGAAAATGACATGCAGCACCCCAACTTCTATACCTGCATTAAAATTGTGAAAGAGTGACAATAATTACAAAAATTAAATGAAATTAAGAAAAAAATTAAATTAAAATCATGGGAATAGCAGCCAGTTGTTTAGCAGGTGGGAATTAACGACCTATATGTGTGGCAAGTTCCTCGCCACTGTTCAATCCTTTGGGTGTTTTTGAGTTTAAGTCAATGATGTATTTTGACTCGAGAATCCTCAGTATCCGTAGGGCTCAATAATATCGTAACAATATATGGGACCGCAAGACCCACTGTGGGAAGAATTGTTCAAGGGGGCATGGTAACCTACTAAAGGAAAAAGTAACTACTACAAATACCAGCATGCAGCATCAGCAAAATTCACCTGTTGCCCATTAGAGGGCACGATAAATAACATGCTGAAAGAAGTGCCTCCTTGATTGTATTGCGCTCCCATATGAATGCCTGTGAACAAGGAGCACACAAGCTCTGAAACGCGTTGGGCGAAGTGAAACAATCCGAGTGAAGAGGAGCCGGGTGCCGTCATTAATCTGATCCCGAGTGCATCTTCGAAATGTTGGTCCTTTGTTGTAAAAAATAATAGCGGCAGTCCTAGCAGCGGAGATTGCACCACCTGTTAATTATGAAGGGGCCATGGAGACATTGAATTGTGCGAAGTCTCCGAAGTTGGTGGAATCGGTAAGGAGAAAATACGGTGACTCTTTAAATTGGAGGCCCATTGGAGGGCTCAATAATATCGTAACAATATATGGGACCGCAAGACCCACTGTGGGAAGAATTGTTCAAGGGGGCATGGTAACCTACTAAAGGAAAAAGTAACTACTACAAATACCAGCATGCAGCATCAGCAAAATTCACCTGCTGCCCATTAGAGGGCACGATAAATAACATGCTGAAAGAAGTGCCGCCTTGATTGTATTGCGCTCCCATATGAATGCCTGTGAACAAGGAGCACACAAGCTCTGAAACGCGTTAGGCGAAGTGAAACAATCCGAGTGAAGAGGAGCCGGGTGCCGTCATTAATCCGATCCCGAGTGCATCTTCGAAATGTTGGTCCTTTGTTGTAAAAAAACAAAAATATATATATATATATATATATATATATATATATATATATATATATATATATATATATATATATATATATATGAGTCAGCGAGTATAGGAAGAGTATATATTGAGAGAAGTATAGGGTAAGACAGAGTGCTGCACTGGAAAGAGAGAAAGTCTTTTTTTCTTCTACAGTAGGACTATAGTAATAAATATATAGATACATGACTACATAGAATGGATATATATTCATTCTATGTAGTCATGTGTCTATATATTTATTACTTTAGTAAAGGGTTATGCTTCTTCCTCCTATTTTTTCCTGACCTGTGTTTGTTGGCTATAGGACTCTGGGCACTTTACCACTGCTGATCAGTGCTAAAGTGCATGTGCTCTCTGTGTAAATTGTTATTGTGATTGGTCATCCATGATTGGCATATTTGATTTACCAGTAGGTCCCTAGTAAAGTGCACTGAGTGTGCCAGGGCTGGTAAATCAAATGCTACTAGTGGGCTTGCAGCACTGATTGAGCCACCCACATGAGTAGCCCCGAAAAGATGTCTCAGGCCTGCCACCACGGTGCCTGCGCGCTGTTTGTTAACTGCCATGTCGACTTGGCAAGTGCACCCACTTGCAGGCCCTAACCTTCCCTTTTCTTACATATAGGGCACCCCTATGGTGGGCCCAAGGTACCCCCCTGGGCAGGGTGCAGTGTATGTGAAAGGTAGGACATGTACAGGAGTGTGTAACATGTCCTGATAGTGAAATACTGCCAATTTCGTTTTTCACTATTGAAAGGCTATCTTGCCCCATAGGACAGAATGGGGAATGCTTTGTAACATTTTACAAGCATATCTTCCCATAGGGATAAGATAGAAAAATGGAGTTTGGTATCCCTGAACTCAGAATTTGATAACACATCTTTTAGTAAAGATGGTTTTCAAATTGTGTATTTGAAAATACCACTTTTAGAAAGTGGCTATTTTCTTGTTCAACCATCCTGTGTGCCTCTGCCTGTTTGTGGATTGACTGTCTGGCTTTGGAGTGACAGGGGCTGGGGAGGTGCAGTGGCTCCAGGAGTCTGGATGAGTCAGCATTAGGCTGAATAGGCCTGTACTGCATTTGGAGTGGTGGGAGGAGTAGCACCTGTACCTGAATAGGGCTGTGCCTGCCTTCCACAATGCTGACTCCGCCCCCGCATGGTGTGTCTGAAGCCAAGGCTCACACTGACAATGGATGTTGTTATGCACTTGCAGAGTGCCTCCCAGAACTGGTTTGAACTGGGCTCAGAGCCCCCTGCACAAAGAGAACAAAGACATTTTGGGGTATAAGTATTAGACCTAAAACCCCAGAACTTTACATCATTCCTGGAATTCAAGAGGAACCTTTGCCAAGGAGAAGAGCTGGAGAGATTGAGGAGAAGTACTGCCCTTGCTGTGTGTCTGGGGTTAGCCTGCAGTTGCTGTTTCTGCCAAGGAAAGGAGAAGGACTTTACTGTGCTCAGTGTCACCTGCTTGAAGGAGATCTCCAAGGGCCTGAAGTGAGCTGGCCTCCTGTTCTGAAATCTCAGGGACACAAAGACTTCATCCCCAGCTCCCCTGAACTCTGCTGCTGTGAGTTCTAACCTGCCGAGAGGTGCCTGTGCCGGGTTTGGGCCTCTAGAGGTTGTTGCTGCTGTTTGGGAGCTGGAAGAAAGAAGAAACATGAAGAACTGCTAAAATTGACGCATCGCTTGTCTTGCTGCTTTTTTCCAGATGCATCTCCACGGCGCAAGAAGAATTTCTATGCATCGCCGTGCCGCTGGGAACACCGTCACAACGCCTATAGCCGCTGCAAGAATCGACGCATCGAGGGATCGCGGCTGAAGAGGACCGATGCAGCGCCTCTCAACGCCACCACATCAATTGCAGACGCATCCCGGATTACCACGCATCGCACCTGTGTGGAAAGTTTTCCTGATGCAACACCTGCGAACCGTAACCTGCACGAAAAATCGACGCATCACTCCCCATACAGACTGGATTCGGTGCAACTCGTCCTCTGCGCGTCGCAGAACTGTCGCATCGCCTCCCCAAGGTCTCAGGAGTGTTGCATCTCTTTGTTTTCCGACTCTGTGGCTGTTTGGCTTGGGAACTTTGACGCATCTACAGGTACTTTGGTGAAAAGTCAAGCATCCATAGTTTTCTATGGTACAAGTTCTTGAAACCTTTTGAAAGTCATATTTTTAACTGTATATGTTGGATTTCTGTCATTTTGGTCTTGTTTAGTTTAGATAAAGATATTTTATTTTTTAAACTGGTGTGGTGTCCTTTAGGGGTGTTTTCACTGCGTTACTGTGAGTGTTGGTACAAATACTTTACACATTGCCTTTGGGATAGACCTGTCTGCTCGTGCCAAGCTACCAAGGGGGTGAGCAGGGGTTATCTAAAGTGTGTATCCCCCTTACCCTGACTAGAAGCAAGGGTCCCTATTTGGACAAAGGTACCTACCTCGGCCAACTAGAGACTCCCATTTCTAACATTGGTGGTCAGCGGTGAGGATTTGACCCTGTATTTGTACTTGACCCACGGTGATTGGTGTACATCACTAGTTTAGTGCAGACCACTACGCAACCACATACTGTGTTTTGTTTTTGGTTCTATTTTTGAGTAACCCTTAAAGTATCCATGCATCATGTCTCAGAAGGGTAAACCAGCAAGTGATGTTGTAGAACTGGAGTTTGATATCGAAAAGTTAAGTAGTTGCACAGTAGGTCAACTCAAGCAGTTCTGCAGGAACTTTGGATATCCCATGAACAGCAGGTCCAGGAAGGAGGAGCTACAGAAGGCCTTATGGGCCCGGTGGGAGGCCAGAGAGGCTGGGGAGGCAGAGGATTCAGAGGTGGATGAGGATGCACAAGGGGATGGTTTCAGATCACAGGATCTGCCTGTGGGAAGAGCAGCCTCTAGGGCTGGCAGCAACCATTCCTCTAGCAGTTTTTCCCAAGAGGAACTGGAGGAGAACCAAAGGGTCAGGGAGCAGGAGCTAGAAGTCCTGAGGATCAAAACAAAGCGGATGGAAATGGAAATCCAGGCCAAGGCAGAGGAGAGCAGGAGAGCTTATGCCTTGGAAGAAAAGAAATTGATCTTGGCATATGAGCTGAGAATAAGAGAGCTCGATGAGGAGTTTGCGAGGCTTGAGGCCCTGAGTGTCTCAACCAAGCAAAAAGAAATGTGTACAGCTCATGAAGTGAGCTTGGCTGGGTTAAAGGTGGGGTCCAGCTCAGATGGTGGCAGCAAAAATGTAGTGTCTAGTGCTGAGGGAGAATTAGACACACCCAGAGATGTGGCGCCTGAATTGAAGGAGGGGGTTAACATACACCAGGGGGTTCAGGTTTATGAGGTAGCTCCAGTGGTGTGCAGTGTCCCTAAAGTGGATTGGGGAACTGACACCGAGGATCATATTCCTAGAGGTGGGAGGGACACTCTACTGACTCTAGATGAGAGGTGCAGGGAGAGGGGTTCCCCCATGGTAGAATTCCTGGTATGTATGTGTCGAGACTGCCCAGAAAAATGTGGGTTAAGTGACAGAGACAGTCATACACTGTCTTGCCAGTCTCAGCAGAGTGATGTGGGGTACTTGTGTGAGGCACTGGATGGTGAGGCAAAGGGTAGCTTGGTTAACAACTGTGGGGGGCTGTGTGATGCAATTGTTGGAGAGCATATTTTAAGTCCCTGTTTTCCTGAGCTATGCCAACACCCGGTGGAGTGTGAGTTCTCTGATTCCAGTGAGCTTGCCCTGGAGGCAGACCTTTTGGTGGAGTCCAGAGGGTCTGATGAGGCTTTTGGGAGTGATCCTGAAGGAGGTGGCTCAGGTTTTCCCCAACCAGGTGAGGTAGGGGAGGTTTGGAGTAACCCAGATAGGTCCCTGTGTAGTAGAATGGGTGAGGAGCCCTATGTCCTGTCTCTGAGTAGAGGGAGTGGGGGTGAGCTGAGTCCCAAGGTGTCCAAGGCCCAGTTCCAGGGCCAGGTGGGTTCCACGAGTAAACACCAGGAGGGGAGCCTAGCCTGTACCGGGAGGCCATTTCCTGAGGGGGATCCCAAGGTATTAGGTGAACTGGGGGAGACTGCTGTAACTAGCGTTCCACCAGGTCTGGTGTCTGGCAGCACCGCTCCAGTTGGGAGGGTGCAAGAGTCCAGAGAAAGGGGTAAGAGGGGGAGACAGTCCCCAGTGGGAGGACCAGTGGGTCAGGGAATACCCGATCTGAGGTCAGAGCACCACAGGACTGACCCTGGTGAGGCCACTTCTGGCCTGGGGGGTCTTCATGCTCTGTCAAGTTGACAGGAGGCTGGAGACCTGTGCCAGGCAGACTCTCGTATAACTCATGAGGAGTGTGTTTCCCTTGAGGGGGTTGGTGTACTCCCCTGGAAGTCCTGGGTTGCCAGGCACAGGTCCAGCCTAAGGGTACAGACCCTGGGTTGGAGGACCAGGTTCAGGATGTCCCCCCTGAACTGGAGGAAGGGGAGACTGCTAACAGTGCCCCTACCAATTTGTCTTCTGGGGGTACCTCTCCAGGTGGGAGGGTGCAGAGCCCCAGGGAAGAAGACAGGGTGTGGGAGAGCCCACCCCAGTCTCTTGTCCAGCCGCAGGGTACAGACCCTGGGCTGGTGGGCCAGTTTTAGGATGCCACACCTGACTTGGCAGGAGGGAAAGTGGAGAAAAGGTGCCAGGCACCTGGGGCTACTGCCCCCACTTTCTGACACCACAGAGGTTAGAGAGGCCTGAAAGGCATGAGGCCTGGCTCACATCACTGACAGCTGTCAGTGGCCACTGTGGCTGTCTGTCCTGGTGGACAGAGTTGCCCTGGGAGGGGGGCAGGAGTCACAACCTGGGAGTGGACTGGGCCACCCCACTGTGTTGGCCATGTGGGTACTGTCTACCTGTTGGGTCACCTCTGTGAGCAAAGTAAGTTTAGGCGCTGCACAGATGGGGTCCCCAGGTGAGGATTAGGGTCCCCCATGGGTTAGTATAGTGGGCCCTGAGAGTATGGATAGAGGGATCCAACTGGGTTCAGGAAGGCGTAGAACAGGAATAGACCCCTGCTGTTCGGGCCAGGTTCCATGTTCTGTCGCCCCAAGCCGGGAAGCCCATTGAGGTATTGATTGGTCTACCTTGGCTTTAGGCTGGAAGGGGGTTGTGTTGGAAAGGGCCCTTTTTGCAGGGTTATCCCCAAACCTTTTGCTTCTTCTTCCTATTTTTTCCTGACCTGTGTTTGTTGGCTATAGGACTCTGGGCACTTTACCACTGCTGATCAGTGCTAAAGTGCATATGCTCTCTGTATAAATTGTTATTGTGATTGGTTATCCATGATTGGCATATTTGATTTACCAGTAGGTCCCTAGTAAAGTGCACTGAGTGTGCCAGGGCTGGTAAATCAAATGCTACTAGTGGGCTTGCAGCACTGATTGTGCCACCCACATGAGTGGCCCTGAAAAGATGTCTCAGGCCTGCCACTGTGGTGCCTGCGCGCAGTTTAACTGCCATGTCGACTTGGCAAGTGCACCCACTTGCCAGGCCCTAACCTTCCCTTTTCTTACATATAGGGCACCCCTATGGTAAGCCCAAGGTACCCCCCTGGGCAGGGTGCAGTGTATGTAAAAGGTAGGACATGTACTGGAGTGTGTAACATGTCCTGATAGTGAAATACTGCCAATTTCGTTTTTCACTATTGAAAGGCTATCTTGCCCCATAGGACAGAATGGGGAATGCTTTGTAACATTTTACAAGCATATCTTCCCATAGGGATAAGATAGAAAAATGGAGTTTGGTATCCCTGAACTCAGAATTTGATAACACATCTTTTAGTAAAGATGGTTTTTAAATTGTGTGTTTGAAAATACCACTTTTAGAAAGTGGCTATTTTCTTCTTCATCCATCCTGTGCGCCTCTGCCTGTTTGTGGATTGACTGTCTGGCTTTGGAGTGACAGTGCTGGCTCCAGGAGTCTGGATTAGTCAGCACTAGGCTGAATAGGCCTGATCTGCATTTGGAGTGGTGGGAGGAGTAGCACCTGTACCTGAATAGGGCTGTGCCTGCCTTCCACAATGCTGGCTCCGCCCCCTGTGATGTGTCTGGAGCCAAGGCTCACACTGACAATGGATGTTGTTGTGCACTTGCAGAGTCCCCCCAGAACTGGTTTGAACTGGGCTCAGAGCCCCCTACACATAGAGAACAAAGACATTTTGGGTTTTAAGTATTAGACCTAAAACACCAGAACTTTAGATCATTCCTGGAATTCACGAGGAACCTTTGCCAAGGAGAAGAGCTGGAGAGACTGAGGAGAAGTACTGACCTTGCTGTGTGTCTGGGGTTGACCTGCAGTTGCTGTTTCTGCCAAGGAAAGGAGAAGGCCTTTGCTGTGCGCTGTGTCCCCTGCTTGAAGGAGATCTTCAAGGGCCTGAAGTGAGCTGGCCTCTTGTTCTGAAGTCTCAGGGACACAAAGACTTCACCCCCAGCTCCCCTGACCTCTGCTGCTGTGAGTTCTAGCCTGCCAAGAGGTGCCTGCGCCAGTTTTGGGCCTCTGGAGATTGTTGCTGCTGTTTGGGAGCTGGAAGAAAGAAGAAACATGAAGAACTTCTAAAATCGACGCATCGCTCTTCTTGCGGCTGTTTTCCCGACGCATCTCCACGGCGCAAGAAGAATTTCCACGCATCGCCGTGCCGCTGCGAAAACCATTGCAGCACCTGTCGCCGCTGCAATAATCGACGCATCGAGTGATCGTGGCTGAAGAGGACGACACAGTGCCGCTCGAGGCCGCCGCATGGATCGCTGACACATCCCCGATTTCCACGCATCGCACCTGTGTGGCAAGTTTTCCCAACGCAACACCTGCGTACCGGAACCGTCACGAAGAATCGGCGCATCACTCCCCATACAGACTGGATTCGATGCAACTCGTCCTCTGCGCGTCGCAGAACTGTCGCATCGCCTCCCCAAGGTCTCAGGAGTGTTGCATCTCTTTGTTTTCCGACTCTGCGGCTGTTTGGCTTGGGAACTTTGACGCATCTACAAGTAGTTTGGTGAAAAGTCACGCATCCATAGTTTTCTAAGATACAAGTTCTTGAAACCTTTTGAAAGTCATATTTTTATTTGTGTATGTTGGATTTCTGTCGTTTTGGTCTTGTTTAGTTTAGATAAAGATATTATATTTTTTTAAACTGTTGTGACGCCCTTTTGTGGTGTCTTCACTGTGTTACTGTGAGTGTTGATACAAATACTTTACACATTGCCTTTGGGATAAGCCTGTCTGCTCATGCCAAGCTACCAAGGGGGTGAGCAGGGGTTATCTAAAGTGTGTATCCCCCTTACCCTGACTAGAAGCAAGGGTTCCTATTTGGACAAAGGTACCTACCACGGCCAACTAGAGACTCCCATTTCTAACACCTTCCAATCAATGCCGGTTGTTTAAGATACTGGCTTTTGAAATGGAGGATTTAGGGACACTCATACATGGGTAGGGCCAACTACACCTCCTTGAAGTTTGAGAGAAAGGAATGAATGTGTTCTCCAAGTGTTCTATTATTATTTGATTTTTACAAGTTGCGCTAATATCTGAAGGCAGACCGCATATATATAGGACCAGTATTTACATGCACTTTGTTTAATCGCATATAGGACCCGTATTTACATGTAAATTGTTTAATTGAGCTCTGGGACTTAATGCTCCCGTCTACAAGTACCCTGGTGTTTCTATATTTTTGGCCCCACAATTGGATTTCCAAACTGTTTTGCACTCGACAAGCACACCTCACAGAGAGAGAAGCGGCATAGACTTATGGCTTTAATTGTTTTAACCTGTGTTACCAGGATATATGTACATGCTATGCAAATAACAAGTGCCATTACAGACCGCGTTCAATAGGTCTTGCAGACAATGTTAATCATGCTGTGAAAATACATGCTCCAAATTACCAGTGCCTACATTATTTTTTGGGGGGGCAAATAATTGTATTCTGAACCAAGATGTGCTTGACATCCGCATCTCACAGAGAGAAACAGCCTAGATTCAACTGCACACGCCGTCAGCGGCAACATCTCAAGTGCATGAGCACACCACCTGGCTGCTCAATTTTGCTCTCAGACCATCTGCCACACACCATGACAATAGAAATCTTTAAGCTGCTGTGTCCAGTAGTTATCATCCTTTCATTTTATTTCAGCAATGTGCTTTAAAGTATCTCTCCAGCTTGCACATATTTCTCTGTCATTATGGTGAATATTCATCTTTTCTTTTAGGAATGTGACTTTATGAAAAAATTGTGAATAAAAATGACATTCAATTCCTTCTCATCTGTGAAATACACAGGTAATAATCTGCCTGTAATGTAAACATCTCTTTATGCCAGTGTTATTAAAACAATGTTTACTAGACTCATCACTTTATTTGAGGATTTGGAGAAAGGTGGGCTAGCGCTCCCTAATCTTAGAGAATATTATTTTGCATTTTTTGCACAATATATGTCTAGGGTCAAATTAGAATCGCATACAGGAATATTTGAGAATTACTTTATGTTGTTAATTTGCACAGAGCATCAGATACGCTATCCGCAAAACATAACAAAATCTCCCCAAAAAATCCGCTGTAAGAGCATGCAGTTGTTTTTTTGTAAACGCCAGGATTTTTTTAGAAGATACGCAATTCCTGTGTTTAACATTGCAACCCCCTTATCCGAGCTCGCTTCTGAATTAGGGACTAAAGTGTCATCTGAAATATTCCAAAAATGGGCTAAAGCTGTGTTAGAAATGGGATTTCTGGTTGGCATGGGCGTGCACCTAATCCAGGTAGAAACCACCACTCTAGTCAGGGCAAGGGAGTTACACGCTGAAGATAACCCCTGATCACCCCCTTGGTAGCTTGGCACGAGCAGTCAGGCTTATCCCAGAGGCAATGTGTAAAGCGTTTGCGCAACACACACACACTGCAGCGACACACTAGGTGCACCACAAAAGAAACTCCACACAAGGTTATATCAAAAATAGCCTTTGTATTACTCATAAACCACATTAGAACATAATCACATATGTATACACTGTGCCACCTGGCACTTGGTATGAATTTACAGGGGATTATATACACTACAGGGCCAATCGGGCGACTGTCATAACCATCACCATCCACAGTTAGCGAAACCAACCAGTACTTACTGGTCAGGGTGCACTTAGCACCAAGCATGAGGCATGAACATCACAGGATTACTTGGGATACCCTAATAGGCACACATTGTAATTACATCAGGCCCACCTTAGGCCTAAACCTCATCAACAGCATAAAGAAATGATCACAATATACATCATAGATCACTTTGCCACTGGCAATATTCCCTTCAGTAGGCAACATTACTTCAGAGCACAAGCCATGCGAATTACTAGCATGCACTGTAGTGAACATTTGCCACAGTACCCATCAAATTCATAAGCAGGGTCAGGGGTTACACACTATCCCCAGTACAATCCCCCGAGCTACTGCTCGTTACCCTGATGCCCTCCAGGTAGGCTCCTGGGTTTCATGCCCGCCTATCCAGTAGATTTCTCCGCAACAGGAGACAAAAGGAGGCCAGCAGCGGACCGCACTCGAGCTGCCCCGCGGTGCGTGCTTTCCCGTAGGAGGTGGGGAGGTTGACACTCACCCACCTCTGGTCACAGCCGAATCCTTGCTGACACCGGTCCACACTCCGCTCCCCGGATGGGCCCCCTTTTGGGCCGGAAGGCATGGAGCAAAGAGTCCCCCTCTGGCCAGGGCCTGCCGCCCTGGCACGTTGGCCCACGACCGCCCGCACCCACGCGACGCAGCCGCTCTTCTTCTAGCGAGGGACCAGCTGCCGTAGGACACGGAGCGAGGTCTCCGTCAGACCCGCTCTCGATGCAGCCCCGCCCACAACCAGGCAGCTGCCGCCTGACTGGTGTCCGGTTTCCGGTTCACATGCTGGGGACCCGCCTCTCCCTCTACCAGGCGGGGGGAGGAAGGAAGTTGAAAAAATGGAGCCTGTGGGGCTCTGGCTCACGCTCACCACCTGCCTGGCCCACAACAGCCGCAGAAACCACGCGGGGCTCTCCCTCTCCTTATGGGAGTCCCGCCCACAGTCAGGCTGGCTTTGCCTGACTTCCGGTTCTAGCGGCAACGAGTCGTGACTTACACCAGAGTGCAGGGTAGGCTCCCGCCCGAATGTTGTTTCTGCGACAGTCTCCTGCCGCCCTCTTAGCTGGTGAGCCCGCACCTCGGACTACGGTACCAATTTTAGCCCTCACCATGTGTTTGCTCAAAGAGGAGAGCCAGCAAAACGCTCTTCTCTCCAAGGCCAGGGAAAGCGCTCACCACGCGCTATATCTCTCCCTTCCAGGGGAGGCAGGAAGCAAGGCACAGGCAGGACAGCCCGCAGGACCCCTTAGCAGGGGGGGCAGCTCCTTCAGCCCCCCAGCTAGCAGTGGCTTTGTCCCAGACGACGGTTCCTCTTGGCAGTCCAGCAGCCTTCCGGCCCCAAGGTCCAAGTAAGCACAAAGTTCCACATTTACATGGGGTCACAGCCCCAATACTTATACCACTTCTAGTCTTTGTTCTGCCCTGGCACAGGGCCGTGGACCTAGTCCTCCAGTTCTGGGAAGCACTTAACAAGTGCACAACAGTCCCCATTGTCAGTGTAGGCTCTGGGCCCAGACACACCACAAGGGGGATGGAGCCAGCATTGTGGAAGGCAGGCACAGTCATATTCAGGGTCAGGTGCTACTCCTTCCACCACTCCAAATACAGTTGGGCCTATTCAGCCTAGCGCTGACTCACCCAGACTCTCTGGAGCCACTGCACCTCCCCAGCCCCTGTCATCCAGAGACAGACAAGCAATACACAACAGGCAGGCACAAAGATACATAACACACAGAAATGCCCCCTTCTAAAAGTGGCATTTCTAAAATAGTGATAATAAATCTGCGAACACCATTATGCAGCATTTATTACCACTATTCCAAACATACCAAACTTGATCACGCTATTCCTCTCATATCAGGAATTACCACTGACACACATATCAGGGAATCCCCAATGCATTCCTATGAGAGGGCGGCCTCACAGTAGTGAGAAACCAAAATGGCTGTTTGTCACTACCAGGATGAGCCACAGAGTTAAGGCACATGTCCTACCTTTTACCTACAGCGCACCCTGCCCATAGGGCTAGCTAGGGCCTACCTTAGGGGTGACTGATATGTAGTAAAAGTGGAGTCACAGACGTGGCACCCACTTTATGTGCCACGTCACAGCAGCAGTAAACTGCGCACACAGGCCCTGCAATGGCAGAGGCCTGAGACAGGATTGAAAGGCTACTTTGGTGGGTGGTGCAAGCAGCACTGCAATCCCACTAATAGCATTTAATTTACTGACCCTGGGTATATGAGATACCACTTTACAAGGGACCGATAGGTAAATTAAATACGCCAAACAGGTGTAGACCAATCTTACCATGTTTACCATAGAGAGCACATGCACTTTAACACTGAACAGCAGTGATAAAGTGCCCAGAGTCCTCAAACCACCAACACCAGGTTAGAAAAAACAGGAGGAAGAAGCAAAAAGTTCAGGGATGACCCTGCAAAAAGGGTCAAGTCTAACAAGCCGGGTTTAGGAAAATCTCTGATTTTATAGTGATGGAAAGGTGGCTCAATATTTCTGAAATCCGCGATTTAATTCAAAATGATTTCCTTCTCCTTGGCTCTTATAGATTGCTGTATAAAACTCTCAGTAATTTGGATCTGCTCCAAATGAACGAGAGTAAAAATATGGTGCTCGCGCTATTTGAAGCAGATGTAGATAGGAGACACAGGGAATGGAAAGACTTTTGGCCTCTACAAGAGGTCTGAACCTTACTCGGAAAGCAATGACAAAATGGGAAAAACAGGAAGGGTTAGAATTAACAGCTACAATGTGGACTGAGGGTAATAAACTTAATTTTAGCGTGTTACGTGGAGCTAATTGGAGCCAGATGCTATTTTTTAGCAAATGGCTACTATACAGAACCCCACAGTTTCTTTCCCAGATTAACCCTAACCAGTCCAGTCACTGCTTCCATTGTTTAAATCAAGCGGCTGCTAATCACGCATATGATTACTTTGGTTCAGGGGTTCTGGAATTAAATATTTTGGTATTTGGAGATCAAGTGCCCAATTAAACTGGCATCCAATAGTTGGCTGAAAGTCCTGGGATATGATCCATCTCTCCACCTATCCGATAAATGGGTGAAACTAATATATATTTCAGCGGCGGTGGCTAGGTCCCTTCTGCTTCAAAAATGGCGATCTCGTCAGGTTCCAACAATGTGTGAGTGGGCTTGAAAAATGAAGCAAGTTAGAAATAGTGAAAGGCTATATGCAATGCGAAATGGGGGGATCAAGAAATTTGAAAAATTGTGGGAACAGTGTTTTGATTAAATACAGAGCAAAGGATCTTAGTACCATCCCGCTAATTTGCATTTTATATTATCTACTTTTCCTGTATTTTAGAGCAAAGTAAACTGTTTATGTCAAGGGGCTGCTAGTATGATGACCATATATACAACGTATATATGTTAGGATCAACATTTGGCACATTTGCACATCCTTTTTTGTTTTACACTTTACGCACTTTATTAGCCCTTTATTTCAAAAATCTGTATTGTATCTGGTTTCTAATGATTCTCAAAGAAGTGTTACTCTCGCTGTTACTCTGCTCTGTACATTATTTTATATTCCTGAATATGTATGCTGTACTTATTTGATTAATGGTGTAGAGCCAAGAAATGATACTGTATTATATGGATAAATTGGAAAGTTTGATGGGTCTAAAAAAAAACAAAAAAACATTTGAAATCACATTCTGGCATCATTTCTTGATCACAATGTCATTGCCTCTTAGCACCTAATACTCTCTTTTTAAATTACAGAATTCCATCACCGATATCCCTCTTGTGCAATGTATGAGGTCCTATCACACCGTTTATAGGTTTTTTGCTCACAAATCACGTGGTAATCCTTTTTTGGGCTAAACACTACCACATCCCCAAAATTAATAGGGAGTTTAAAAAAAAATCATTACATAATGGCTCTATGTTCTTTATTCTTTGTTCTATAGCTGTAGGAAAGTGCCTCTTTTGACATGGTTATCCACCACTTTTTGCCTGATGTCTGATGTAATTTCGAACTGTAAGGGCACTAGGTCCCTGTTAACAAGGTACCCACTGCCAGATCTCTTTCCCCAAAACTGTACCATGATTGGCACAACTTCAGTGGCCATGGTAAGTCCCTAATAAATGGTACTCCTGTTACCTAAGGCATGGGCACTGAAGAGGGTCCTCTGGGCCTGTGGCGCTGATTATGCCACCCCAGGAACCCCTCACCAAGGCTATACACTCTGCCATTGCAGGCTGTGTGTCTTGGTGCAGGAGAATCCGAAGAGCCCACCTGGCACACAGCCCTGTGTGCCATGCCTCCCATGCACTGCATAAGATATAGGTAAGTCACCGCAACTGCAGGCCTTTAGCCCTAAGGCAGGGTGCACTATATCCTATATGTGGGCATACCTGCATGACCAGATATGCCCCTACAATGTCCAGTCTATTCTGGGATGTTGTAAGTGAACAGGGAAGCCAGAAAGAGCACAGGTTTGGATACTTGTCAACACGAGCTTCCTACCTCCATGATGGCTTCACTGATTTCTGAGATGTTTGGTACCAAATATTTTGTCTTAATAAATCCTCACTGATGCCAGTGATTGATTTATTAACGAATTCACACCGGAGGCCGTTTTAGAGGGTCCCCTGAAAATCTACCAAGCACTGGTGTGGTTCCGGACTTGTTTTTGACAGTCTGCTTCATGCCTCCTCCAGGACAGGGTAGTCCTCCAGGGCCGAAAACTTTAAAGGCAATGCTGCCTTTGAAATCCAACACAGGAACCTCCAGATAGTTGTGGAAGCCAAGCCCCGTTTCCTGCTCCACTTTTGGTGGGAGGAAAGGTGGAAAAATTAGCTAGATGGGGAGATGGGTCCCCACTAAGCCTACACCACCCCAGGGCAGGGCAGGTGATGTGAACCCCTCTCCTAAAATTCCACCATCTTGGGATGATGGAGAAACCTCCAATCAGGGAAAGGGTAGTGCTTCTTCCCACAGGAAGTGGTCACTATAGGGTGCACACACCCTAAATGTAAGTAGTCCATTGGTTACTACCTGTCTCCTCTTGTAACACCCCTAAATTCAGTATTTAGGTGGCACCCCAAGACATGAACTTCTGATTTGACAGACAAGAGAACACCAGGACAAAGAAGACCCACTCCTCAAGAACTGAAGCCCTGCTGCAGAAGGAAAAAGGCACCAAACCCTACCTTCTGCTCCCAGGACTCTACCATCACTGCTGCTCTGCTGTCCTGAAACCTGAAAGGACTTGAAGAACCCCAGAGCACCTCCAGCCTTCAAGAAATCACAGTGAAGCTCCCTTGGAGAGAAAGTATCACTGCCCTGCACACAGTAGCCACCGATCCCATAAAGCCCATTTTGTTGACGTACTGCTCCCCGACAACCTTGACGCAGCCCCAAAGCAAGAAGAGGCACAACAGCTCCGGAGGTTTAGGTCAGCTTCCCCACCAAGCTTGGAGGCACTAGGACCTAAGGGAGCTGTAGCATACCAATACCCGGGGTACCGGACCCCCGAAGGTAAAAACCAAGAAGAAGAGTCCACACCGGACTCCCAAAGCACCAGAAGCAAGCACCTGTTGCGGGACTTTGAGACACCCAACACCCACATCCTGAGTGGCCCAGATGTCCCGGGATCATCTCTCCAAGTTGCCTGCTCCTGACCGCGAGAATCTCAAGACTCCTGACACCAGGCTGACCTGTTTGTTCTGCGCCCGGACCCACCAGCCCCAGCACCAACCAATCAGCTCTGCTCCCATGGTCCCCAGACCCTTGCGACCTCCTCCTTCTAAGTAGATCCTCTGGACTTACCTGTAAGTCCCTCTGTGCAGTGCCTTTTCAAGTGGCCCACTTTATCTTTGCGCACCAGCTTCCAAAATCACATCACCTCTGCTCCCGGCCGATCCGGGATGCTCCCAAACTTCTCCTGCTGGAACTTTGGATCTGGACCCGACATCAACCTAAAACGAGAAGGTGAACTTCATGACAGCTTTGCCTGAATTTCTATGCCTTTTTCTGCTTTTTCCCCATTGTTTCCCATGGTGCGTAATTGTGCATAGAAATTATATATTTTCCAAACTTTGAAAAATCATAACTCTAAAAGTACTTAACTTAGAACTGTGTTTATGGTCTTAACAATTACTTAAAATTGGATGTTATTTTTACGAATTGATCTCAGATTTAATTTTGAATGTGTATCTCATTTATTGCTTAACACTACCCTCTGATAAGCCTCACTGCTTGCCCACACTACCACAAAAAGAAAGTTAGTATTATATACTTTTACCTCTGCCTGTCTTTGGGGATCTCTTGCACTCTCTAGATAGTGTACTTCATTTTAGTACAATGTACAGAGAGGCTGTTTCCTACATTGTTGGATCAGTGGTGGGGTACACAACTTTGCATGGACCACATGAACAAATCCAAATTGCCTCTAGACAGTCAAAGTTTTGATTGGTCTAATTTTTTCTACATTTCTGAAAGCAACTGCTAGGGCCTTGGTTAAGCCCCTGAAACCAAGTGGTTAGAAATGTTAAAGTTTGTGCTTTAGTCAGGACAAAGTATTTAGTGATAGTTCTTTTTTTGTAGCTTTCTAAAAATGTCTCAACTTTAGTAAAATAATGCCTGATTCCTATAGCCAGGTTCAGGAGCTCAACCTGACCCTTACATGGACCAGAGCCATGCTCACCTGAGAGGCCTTTGTAAGAGCTATGGAATCAAACCAGGCAAAAGCCCTAAAAAGGAATATCTCAGAGAACTGATAGCTCATTTTGAGGCAGATCACTCAGAACTGGTAAATCAGTCTGAGGATGAAGTTAATACCAATGCAAATGGTGTTGAGGAAGGACATGAGTCCGTCTCCTCAAGCACAGCTTAGACCTCCTCAGATGAGAACGTCATGCTGGAAAGATTGACCAGGAGACTGAGATTAGAGGCTCAGCTCCTGAAACTAAGCAAAGAAAAGAAATGGGCCTAGGACCTATCTCTGGTGGCAGCATTCAAGTAATTAAGGAGAATAGCAGTTCCTATGACTCAAAATTCCCCAAAGGGATTGTCCCTCACTATTCAGAAGGTGATAACATCACCAAATCGTTTACTACATTTGAGAGAGTCTGTATCGGAAGGAAAGTAGCTACACAAAATTGGGCTCTTCTGCTGTGGGAAATTCTCAGGGAAATGCAGGTATAGACTCCTGACATTACCTGAAAAAGAGGCTGAGTCTTATGACCTCATGAAGGGTATCCTGATTGAAGGCTTTGGACTCACCACTGTAGAGTATAGAATAAGATTCAAGGAGGCTCGAAAAACCCTGAGTCACTCCTGGGTAGAATTCGTAGACTTTTCAGTAAAAACACTTGGATGGTTGGTTAACCGGTAACAATGTAAATGACTATGAAGGGCTTTACAATTTAATCATGAAAGCACATCTTTTGAGTAATTGTTACAATGAAAAATTAAATCAGCATCTGGAAGACCTAGGTCCACTTTCTCCTATAGAGTTGGGGAAGAAGGCAGACCACTGGGTCAAAACAAGGGTGACCAGAACTACCACTGGTGGGGAGACCAAAAGAAAGAGGCCGAAAAGCCCCATAATAGGAAAAACAAAAATGAATCTTCTTCAGGCCCCCAAAAACATGCTCAGGAGGGTGGACCCAGACACTCATCATAGCCCAAGGGAGTATACCAGGGTAAGAACTGGGATCCCAAAAAGACTTGGTACCATGACTGTAAGGCACTAGGATACCAAACTGGAGACCCTGGCTGTAAAAACAAACCAAATGCCTCTAGTCCGCCTGCAGTAAATGCAGTGGCCAATATCCAGATGGGATCTCAGGTGAACCCTGACCATGTCACAGAACTCACTGGGGTGATTCCTGTAGAGAATGTGGATCCTATTAATAATGGGGTTAGTGTGGAAGCCCTGAGAGACACTGCTGCCAGCATTACCATAGTGACTGCGCAGCTGGTGTCCTCAGATCAGTCTCTGTCTGGAAGGACCTATCCAGTTACCAATGCTGGCAATGTGACAAAAACCCACCCCATGATCCCATGGCAATAGTGTCCTTTGACTGGGGAGGGGTTGCTGGAAAAAAAGGAAGTAGCAGTCTCTTCATCGATACCAGTTGATTGTTTGCTTGGCAATGATTTGGGGGTCCTCAGCCTGAGCTGAGGCAGAACTGAGAATCCATGCAGAAATACTTGGAATCCCACTCTTGCTGTGTGCAAAAACCAGAGTAGAGCCCAGGGTGAAAAAGAGGTGCTGGAGCCTAAACAAATGTCCCAGCCCGCCAAGAGAAAAGGAAAGCAGACTGGGGAACCAACTGCAACTCAGACACCAGACCCTTCTCCTCAGGGGGAAAAAGAGTCAGCCCCAGAGGGAACTGAGCTTCAGGAGCTGGAACCTTACCAGGCTGAGTTTTTGGGTCCAAGGGGACCCTTGAGGGAAGAGCTGTGCGAGGGGCAGAGGACCTTCCCCACTCTTGAAAGCCTGCGACAGAAAGCTGCTGCAGAGGAAGGTGGTGATGTTAGGGGTTCCCAAAGGACCTATTGGGAGGATGGAATCCTTTACACTGAGGCCAGAGACCCCAAACATGGTGCCACTAGGAGAGTGGTAGTGCCTCAGGTGTTTAGAAAATTCCTCCTCACTTTGGCCCATGACATCCCCCTAGCTGGACACCTTGGCCAGACCAAAATTTGGAGCAGACTTGTCAGCGACTTCTACTGTACCGGGATGAACCAGAAGGTGAAGGAGTTCTGCAACAGCATCAACAGGCCCCGGGCCACGTGGTTTGTTGTGTTCACTCTGCTCCTGGCCAAGTCCTCCGGCGTGGCTGAAATCAGTGGGCACCCCCCACAAGAAGAGCAGAAATGGGGAAGAGGGATTACAGCCGGGCAAGCCATAATTAGAGTCTGATACAGCAGGATGATAAAGGACTTGGGGAGACAGAGCACCCTAAGTGCACATCCTGTCAGCTATCTGAGCTGGTCACACCCCTGATCATCGGTCTATTACTAATTTGAATGATTTACTTTTGCAACTTTACAAATCTGTTAATAAACCTTCATTGTTTGCAAATCTGCTAGTCTCTGTCATACTAGTGGGCCTAATATGATTCACTGATATTATGTACTGAAATTTGTTGATGTTAATCCTCAGCCCAAGACCAAATGTGCATCCACTCGTGTGTAGCTTGTACTTGAGTTTTCAGCAACAATTTGCATGGTGCAAATCCCATCCACGCTGCAACAGCATAAAATCTGCTTTTAAACTAAATTTGCCTTCTGGTCTGCAAATTGCACTAAATTTGTTTGTTTAGTATGTGTATGATTTATTGCACACCTGCTTATCTTCACTTTGTTAATAATAACATCCCATCCAAATTGCAAAGAGGTGATTGGATGCATATGATCGGGTGGTAATGATTTCTGTTAGATGCAAACAATATTTAGATTTCTTCATTCATTCATCTCACCCACTCTTGCTTCCCATTACTCTTATTTATTAGTTACTTAATATTTACTGTTGGTCTTGGCTCTATCTGTAGTGTCACCCCCACACGTTTTTGCCTTCTTCCCTCTGGTATTCTGAGTTTTCATTTTTGTTGGCCTCAGGACTCAGTGCCCTTTACTACTGCTACCCAGTGCTAACATGCTGGTGCTCACTTTCTAAAACATGATAAAATTGGGTTATACCTGATTGGCATATTTAATGTACTTCTAAGACCCAAGTAAAGGGGAAACCACATACCCAGATCCAGTAAATTAAATTCTACTAGTGGGCCTGCAGCACTTATTGTGCCACCCACTTAAGTAAGCCTTTAAATCATGTCTCAGGCCTGCCATTGTCGTTTGTGTGCGGTTTTAAACTGCCAAATGAACCTGACCAAAAAATCCTTTGATTGGCTTAAAACTCCTTTTTTAATATATATAAGTCACCCTTAAGGTAGGCACTAAAAACCCATAGAGCAGGGTGAAGTGTATTGAAAAAGTTAGACATCTATTTTTAAGTTTTACCTGTCCTCTTAATGAAAAACTCCCAATGCATTTTTCACTACTGTGAGGCCTACCTCTTCCTGAAGACAACATTGGGTTACCTTATTGCATTTAATAAGTGATAACTTTTTTTTGGGGAGCAGGTAGAAATGTCATGTATGGTGTGTATGGAATTATAATTAAAACCCCACTTTAATGGTAAAGTCAGATTTTAAGTCACAATTCTGAAAATGCGGCTTTTAGAAAGATGGCATTTTCTTGTCCTAACTATTTGGTGCCTGCAGCCTGCTTGCTGGGTCACATGACTAGGCGTAGTTGGCAGGTGATTGTTAATATTGGAAAAGTCGATGTTGATGCGCACAATGATACATGTATGTATAAGAATGAGATCTCACCATTATTATCGAATTCGCCTGTCATGAACTCTCCATCAACTCCGACTCAGAAATACGTGGTCGGGCAAGCTCTGAGACATAGGCCTGAGGTTACTGATTGATAAGTCACAGGTGGGTTGACACATATCTGACAGACAAACACGTGAACACGAAACTCAGATCAATCCCACAGATAGGCATAGCGACACCACAATGGTCCAGGGAGATTGGCTCTAAGAAAGCACACATGGCCAGAGGGGTGCACACATTCCCAAACACATCATAAAGTCAGATGCCACACGAAGTTAGGAACACACAGCCAATCAGAACACAACACACACAGTATAAGCAGCGATCACTCACCCCTTATGTCGAACATTTGGACACGTTACCCAATGGCCCTCATTGTGTCCACGCAAGGTCGAGGTCCACCTGCATTTGTTATCAGGGGCCTTATTTATGACACCAAAGACAAGACCCACATTCTTTACCAAAAAAGGATCAACGAGAACAGTTTATGATACCCAAAGAAATATATAAAACCTTGTTCAGATCTATGGTACTTTAAGTCAGTCCTCAGATCCACTTCTATAAGTGTACTCCCAGCAGCACAGTCACATACATTGCCTTTAATGTATGCAAGGCAAGGAAGGTCTTCTCAGCCCAGGAGGCAGGATGCATTATATTTAAGGTGTGGACTAAGCCCGGGCAGTGAACTCTGCTCCACTCGTGGAGTTTGCAGAGTTTTCCGCACTCCGCGGTGGACGCAGAGTTCCGAAAAACTCCGCTCCACTCCTCGCTTGCACTCCCCAACATCAAGTTGGAGAGCGCGAGAGTGAAAGATCCACCTCCCAGTGAGATTTTTGCTCCCTTGCACTCCCCAAAGCCAAGTTGCTGTTCGCGAGCGAGAAAAATCTACCTCCCGGCGAGATTTCTCAACGCAGGCAGTCGTATTTCTCAATGTGGGCGGTAGCGGGTGGTCGCAACCGCTAACATTGAGAAACGTTATGTTTGCATTGAGAAAGTTGCCGCTAGGATATAAAATCTACTCGAGTGGCAGAAAGAAGTAGCGCCCTCTTGCGCTGCGAATGATGCCATTCGCGTTGATTTTCAAGTGCAGGACAAACACCCAGCGCTGATAATCAACGCAAACAGTCATTACCAAGTGCACTCCGCTGCTTCTGCAAACTCCACCCAGGCTTAATGTGGACATGTAAGTGCAAGCCAATATGTCCCTATAGTGATGTTTCCCATTGGAAACCACTATTTGTGTTAGTGGTCCTTAGGATAACATGGGCTGCCAACTAGGGTACCCTCGAGATTGGAAGCTCTGTGATGGTACCACTAAAATACGTCATGTTTGGTATCAAACAAAATGCCGTCTCACTCCATACATGAATCTTGTGCCCTTGGTCACATGGCATGCACTTTAAAGATTATCCCCTGTGTGCCACCAGCTTTACTGTGTTCTGGCTGACCAGCCCATGCTTTCCTGCTGACCTCCTGTCAGGCAGTGTGATCGCTCCCAGGAGTCAGAGACAAACGCTGAGAAGGAAGAAGGTCACACCTCCCTCCTCCCCAGATAGCTAGTGAATTGGCACATTAGAGCGGTGAGCTTCAAAGGCTACAGCACCTCTGATATGCACCGGGGCTGTTCCCCTGAGGAGGAAGCAGCCCTTCCCTTGCCCCCAGGCATGCTTGCACTAGGGCAAGGCGCAAAATTAGCTATGCAGGAGGTGTACACACCCAGGTAAGCTGACCATACCTCTAGGGTGATACAAAAAAGCAGTGGTCACAGTAGTACCCACTTTAAACTGTAGGACATACTGTCATGTGGTTTGTGGCCTCATGGTCTGCATTGCTCAGTTAGCTTAGACCTAGCTACCATGAGGCCTTTTTGCGCACGTTCCTTTGTGCCGTTGTTTTTCAAGCCTCTGCTTCTGCCCGGCTATTCTAGCACTGTCTGCGTTTCTATCTTTCACCTTTTCTCCTGTTTCCTTTTGGGCTACGTCTGCACACCATGTACAAGGTCGAACAACAACGTCCCTTGTTCCTGCTGATTTGGCCAGTCCCTCGCACTTAGACATAACACTCTATTTACAGCTGCCTTGGAGGAATTCGTGTGCTTTTAATATTGTGTTTTTCACTGTTAGACACACTTGGAGAACAACCTTTCCAGAGAGAAGAGCAGTTTGTATCTGATGATGTAAACTTTGCATCTAGATATTGAGGTTTGGGGGTTCGCTAGTCTAAGCCCAGAGGTCTTCTGTTTTTATAATAAACCAGCAACTAGCACGGGGAGGGTGGTATTGTCTTTTAGCCATATATCCACTGTTTTATGAAATGCTTTCCCCGTTTGTTTTCTATGGAGTTGTAACTATGCTGCTTATATTATCCGTATGCATTATGCTGATAGTACTGGCACGTGTACTGTATCTTAGAGCACGGTAGTTGAAATAAACATTTTAAACTATACAGTGTCTCTTATTACGCACGTTGTGGACAGGTATGAGTGAGTTATGAAAGGGTGTTCTTGCTACTGCGAGTCCTGAGAGAGAGAGATACCGTGTTCTGGGTTGTCTAATCATTGGTAGTATTGTTGCTAATGAGACGCTACAGCTAGTCGGGTTGGGGTTTTAGGTGCTAAGATTTATGGTTGGCTCACCACTATATTCCGAGGTCCTATTATCCTGTGCATAGCTCTGTGTATGTGCAGAATTCCTACAACATGGCGCAACCAACGAGTGGGCTGCTAATCTGCGAGACGCTTGAGTAATATTTGTGCTTGTCCACAACTCCCTTCACAGGCGCTTCCGGAAGCGTGTGTGTCGGTGATACCTCCTATATTGACGTTTTTATAGGTTCTTTCGAGCTCGAAGTTGTTAAAAGGTTTCTTAAACAATACCCTCTATTGTGCTGCCACAAATTTGGTTGTCGTGAACTTTTAGCCTGTAATGGCTGTTCAAATTGCGGCACATAGCCGCGCAGCGCTCCGAGCTCACTTAACAGTGTATGGAGTGCCTGACGCGGGTGTCGATTTAATCTTTGTGGTACAAGCAGATCCAGCTTACCACTTTGAGGTGTTTTACTCTTGGGTCACCTGTCCAGCGGTGGATGGGACTTATAATTTGTTCCATGAATATGAAGCCACCGATGTTCCTATTCACTATAGACCGTATATGAATCTTGAAGTACCGCTCACGGCTTGGCAACACCGTGTTTGGTTCGATGGCGCCCTCCCCCAACCGGTTACCGCGGTTTGTTTAGGCCCCTTATCAATTGATGGGGCCACTTGGCCTGTCTTGGCCGAGTATACACCACATCCGCGTTATATGACGGTGACAGTCGCTGAACTGCGACATATGCATTCGTCTTTGATACGAGTACATAGAGCTTTAGTACAATATGTTACAGGCAACATCCAGGGAGCCCCACCTGGAGTTGCGGCCCATCCAGCTGGTGCAGGCGGTGTAACCATAAGTCCTGTCATGGTGAATTCGGTGATGGGCAAGCGCCCACAAAATAAGGATGATTTTCCTTATTGGCTTGCAGAAAAATTTGACCAGCTGGAGGCAGTTTTTCCAAATACATCTCCCGTGGAAAAACACAGGATTTTGACGATTAGTTTGCCAAAAGACTTAGTACCCGAGTTGGCAGCATGTAACAACTGGGGTAGGGTATTCGCCGCAGTATATGCAAAGTGTTTCGGCACTCCTTCCATGACGGTTCTCCCCTCTGTGATTAAACGAGTACGGGATGAACATGGCCCTGAAGCTGCTGTGGAATTAGGGATGAGACTGGTGGGAGTGTTCGGCGTAGTAGTTGAGTTGATCCTTGCGAATGTCAAGGGCGATGCAGTGAACTTTCAAGTAACTAATGCTTTGGCTTTAGTCCCAGAATTGGACAGGCCGCGGGAATTACCAAAAATTATTGCTCAGGCTTACAAAACCATTGGTCGCAATAGCCTGGGAGTTAAGCCTTTTGCCAAATCGCAAATACAATCGCAACAACAACCAAAAACTCAGTCTGAGAAAGATGAGAAACCAGTTTTTACTAAAAAGAGCTGGAGGTTGAAAAAACAGGGTAAGCAACAGAAGAAACCGGGGTCGCGAGGCGCATCCCCGGTTTCTGTCTCTTCTGAACGCACTTATGATTTGCGTGATAGGGCGAGAATTAAATCTCCAGAGAGATTTCAAGTCCCTGATTCGCGTTCTCCTCGTTCTTCACAGGCACCAACAACTTCGCAGGCTGGTGGAGGAGATCGCCAGGATAGAGGAAGGGGTCGAGAGGATCCACAGGGACGAGACCAACCTCGACAACAGGTCAGAGGGAAGCCAGACGACTTTCAACGTTCTCGCCCACAATTTCAGAAGAAAAAAGTTGCCGCTGTAACAGCGAGATATGCCACAGACGGTGAGAATGAGACTCCTGGATTGGACGTTGGCAGTGACCCTCCTAGACAGCACCGCGGAAGTTACCATAGTGCGGGAGGCGCTACGTCCTCATGTGGAGGCGACAGCAACTGAAACATTCATTACTGTCGAGACAGCTGACACCAGAGTGGCTCCCCCTGACAGACTATATAATATTGTAATTCAAATCGAAGGTGATATACTGCGTGTTATAAAAGGGATTTTTTGGGAAAATCTGACCTCTTCGTATGCCATTTTGTTAGCGGAGGCGCATTGGCCGCCCCCATTCGTACTTGCTGCGCATAGAGGGGAGGAGGTAATCCTTCCGAGCTTTTCTCGTCATGTCCCAAAAGACAAAGCAGAGGTTCTTGCAGCTGAATGGGCTGTGTCCCTGGCTCCAGCGTAATACCGCAACCATGTGGGCTGGGATGAAGAATCACCACCCCATGAAATACCTCTGCGGTCCCTACCACAGCCACAACCCCAATATCCCATCAAACGGGAAGCTAAAGGTCCCGTTTCCGAAATTCTGACTCAGTTGGAATATCAGGGAGTGATTGAAACATGCGTGTCACCGATGAATAATCCCCTTTTCGCGGTTTCTAAACCCGATGGATCGTACCGCTTAGTTTTGGATTACCGGCATTTGAACTCTCATTGTCGGACCTTTGCGGTGCAAAACACACATAGTTCTGCGTTAGTAGACAGTCTTGTTCGTAAAAAATATAAAACTACCCTTGACCTATCCAATGGATTCTACACGCACAACTTGGCCCCGGAGAGTAGCCAATGGAGCGCTTTCACCTCCGGTGGTAAATTATTCAAATTCAGGCGTTTACCTATGGGCTACAAGAACAGTCCGGGCGTATTCGCTGCTCGTGTTGTCTCTTTGTTATACGGCATAGATCCAGATGCTTGTTCGTACGTCGATGATATCTATCTGACAGACGACAAATTATTCCCGCATCTTTCCCGAGTGGACCGCATTATTCTAGAATTTGCAGTTCTAGGTTACAAGTTTAACTTTGCCAAATCTCACATTGCTCAATTTACCGTTTTGTTTTTGGGCTATGAGCTCAACAATGAAGGTAAGGGCTTAGCCCCCCATTTCCTGGAGAAATGTGCACTTCTGTGCCCTCCTACTACTCTGAAGAAACTTCAGTCTTTGCTGGGTTTTCTGAACTTCGGGCGTACTTACATTCCCGAATATGCCCAGCGTATCAAGCCACTGTATGCCTTGATACAACCTAACTTTTCGAAGTCATGCTGGCTTCCGGAGCACTCCTCCATTCTGCAGTCTTTGCAGACAGACCTACTTGAATCTAAATACCTGTTGACTCGTGACAACCACACCAACCTGGTGATTAGAATCATTCCAGGGGCAGTGGGTTTCACATACTTAACCTTTAACGAAGGTGACACAGTACCCATCGCATACAAGTCACATCTTTACACTTCCGCAGAAATGCGTTTTTCATCTGTGGAGAAAGTTTTGACTGCAGTGCAAATGGCGATTCTAAAGGAACGCGCACTGGCACAGGGAAAGCGCATTTTGGTGGTAACACCCTATCCTGCCCTAGAGGCAGTGACGAAAGCAAGTGTTCCGAACTCTAAAGCTTTGCACCCCCGTTGGATACAATGGGCAACATCTTTGACGTCTCCGGATGTCACTTTTATCTTTGATTCATCACTTCAGACTCAGGAGTTTTTGCAGTATGAATTAGTTCATCCTCCTCCTCTGTCTTTGCTACCGCTTGAGGAATACGAATGTATTATCTATACCGATGGTTCAGCACAGCCTGCCACGGGCTCCAAGCATGCTTATTCAGCAGCGTGTGCTATTGTTGCAGGTTCCTTTGTGAACGGAAAATTTAAATCTACTGTAGTGCATACTCAAGCACTGGGAGACAGTACTGCACAATTGGCCAAGCTGCGCGCATTGGTGCTAGCACTTGAGTTCGCTAATCCGGATGTGACCACTCTTATTGTATGCGATTCCTACTACTGTGTTCAGTCTTACAATGACAATCTTTTCTTTTGGTCACAAAATGACTACAGAGACGCAAAAGGCAGCACAATCAAGCATAAAATGCTTTGGGTTCGAGTGGCAGATTTACAACAACGTCTGCCTCTCACACAGGTGGTACACACTCTTGGCCATCAGCGTGTGGGCGCACACGCTGTCGGTAACGGTTTGGCAGATGAAGCTGCCAATTCAGCAGTAGCCACGTGCTCAGTCGCAGCAGTTACCAGATCCATGTCTAAAATAGATACTGATATACTAGCAGCTATTGCTGCGACGAAGGAAGGTGCAAATTACCCTAGGGGTTTCCCTTCCAAATACTCTTATCAATTAGGTCCCGAACAGGCTCCTTACGTAAGAATTCCAAACGTTGGTGATCGGCTGATTCCCAACGAGGACCGCAGACTTTCCTTGATAACAGCGGGACACAAAGGCATGCCGTCAGCTCATGCTGGAGTGTCAGCGACTGTTTCCATCTTGCAGCAGCGTTACTGGTGGCGTGGTTTATACAAACAAACCCGTACTTATGTGCTTTCTTGTGACGTTTGTCAGCAGATTAAGCCTTCCACAGTTACTCGGCCACCACAGACCCCGCTCTGCATTTCTAACAGACCTTTTGGGTGTGTTTACCTGGATCACTGCGGTCCATTCTCATCAGACACTGCATATAAATATATCTTAGTTGCAGTGGACTCGTGCACGCGTTTCATCTGGGTCTGGCCACAACGGAGTGCTGACGCTCGAAATGTCATAAGGGATTTGCGTGTCTTTGTGGGAATTTTCGCCTGTGGCACCTTCCATTCTGACCAAGGTCCAGCGTTTGCCTCTAAGGCTTACAAGGACGCAATGGGTTCACTGGGGGTGCGGGTGAAATTTTCGTCACCGTATCGGCCTGAGGGCAATTCGATTGTTGAACGAATGAACCGTGACTTAAAGCAATCCTTGACAGCTAGAGTCTTAGGTACTGGCAGGAACTGGCTGGCCCATTTGTATACCGTACAACGTGCACTTAATAATCTCCCGAGAAGACCTCTGGGTGGGCGGACCCCTTACGAAATGCTCTTTGGCATAAGAATGTTTGTGCCTGGCCTTGATGGTCTAGACATGGTGGCGCAATCCGCCATCTTTGATGTAGATAACCATTCTACTATGTTACAGGACTTACAAGAAGCCCGAGACAAACTTGCGATTGCACATATACCTTCAGCCACAGACGCTGCGCTGCAGATTCCGGTTGCCTGCTGGCTTCCGAAGATTGGTGATCTGGTTCGAGAGAAGGTGGAGAACAAAAAAGAATTCGGCCCCTCTTATCAAGCACCGGTTCCAGTCCTTGGCTTGAAGGGAACTCGTACAGTCATCTTACCACCGCTTCCTGGTCGCAAGGAGAACAGATACATCTCAGTGGAAAATGTCAAGCTACAACATCTGGCCGATCCTGAATAGTGTTACACCAGCGGTCTCTTGTCCTGTCATTTCCAGGACGAATGTTCGTGGCCCTCTTGCCCGAACGGTCACTGATGTTGCCATCGAGATGGTAGATTTGCCTGAACGCTTACTTGACTACCCGGACTCCCCCTCAAATGAGGAGACCGAGTATACCTACCCCGCCACCGAGTCCGTGGCTCATTTACCAACAACACCACTGAGCCCAACACGTTATTCCTTTGACTCGGATTCCACTTCATCACTTGTCCCATCCAAATTCAGTATTCTTGTATCCTGGTTCAGAGACAATTTTTTGATCCCCCCCTGGATACACATCTGGTTGGTACTTTTCCTGATTTTTTTGTTCATGTCCATTGGCTTTGTCACAGTGTTTTTTCTACTTATCAATGGACACTATTTGCCAGAACGCTCTGCAGTGAGCTCTGTTACTGGAACTTTGGCTCCACATTCTTCATCTCACATCATGAAGCGAGACCACACCTTTGTGAACATTTCAGCTGTTCCAGTCGCTGATGGCATCGTTTGGGATGCGGTAAACTTCCATATTCATGGACCGACCGAAATTATTAATGTACCAAATGTCCTTCGTGTTTCAATGGGTGATGTCGTAAAAAGTAATATTCATTCTGACGATTGGGATGTACATGCAGTTGAAGCATTATTTACTGATTTGAAATATTATGCTGCTTTTCATGCTGAAGATCTGTACATGAATTCTGCAAATTACGCTGATTTGTATTGTTACCAGCATTGGGGCAACCACTTCCTCCATAAACCCAGTACCCTTCGGGGTCTGTTTAATTACACCCAATGGGAACATTGTCCGACCCCTTTGCCAGGTAGCTCCCAGACTCTTAGAAATAAGTTTACTTATTTTACAGATTTTAATCGATCGAACCCTGGGTCCTATTACTTTAAATTAAACACTTCCTTTACTGAGAAAATCATGTTAACACATACCAAATTACTATATTCCGGCTCCTTTTTAAAAGCCTTAGCTGTGGGTGGGTATGAACATTGGCGTGACACCATTGATTTGAAGTCTAGTTGGGGCTCCAAAGCATGGCAGATGCAGGGCACAGAAGCTTTGCACCGTGCTTGCCTCATCCCGGCCCAAATTCTATTTTTAAATCAGACCGTCTATCAAACGACATGTTGGGGTTTGGCTACGTCCAAACAATTAAATGCCCCAACCTTTCCTGTTTTGTCTTCCACTCCCAATGAAAGCTTGTACTTTAATATGTCCCTTACCGAATTGCAGGGTTTGTTTCAGAACAATTTGTTTAATGTCTCTGCGTTTGTTCAGTCACCCTAGTTGGCCTGGCCCATTGCAACTAATGCCTGCCAACTGCGTTTTCATAACCCGGATACTGGCTACATACAGGATAGGCCAGATCCACGGTTTTCTGACTCTCGTACTGTTACAACATATTCTGTTGGTAAATTGTGTAAACAGTGGTTGCAGCACTCTTCCTTAGATTCTGTTAAACAACATTTATGCCTCCTATCAGGCAACATTGATCTGTCCGACTTTATTCTAGGGCCTCGTGGTCCTCGACCGAAGAGATTCATATATGAGACTTACAATGAACTCTGGAAGCTTTCGCAAATTGAAGCTGCTTCCCGTCTTCGGGAAATAGATCAAGCTAATTTAGAAAAAGTGCTTGCTGTTGTTGACAATAGTATTAATACCCTGTCTTCCCACATTTACACATTAGAGAATATTATTTCCTCTGTTGTTGATATTGTACAAGATGATGTTTCTGTGTTATATCATGGTCAAGGTCAATTACGTTCAGTAATGCAGTTTGCATGGACCTTGCAAACACTTAAGATGGGGAAGGTTCCTTGGCAGTTTTTAAACACCACTGCCTTATTCTTACCTTTTAATTTGACTGAGAAAGAGCGGTTTATGTCCATGAAGGATGCAGCATACACTCTGTTACATATTGAAAAAATAGAGCCCTTACCATTCTCTGTCGCAGAATTGGATTCTGCTGTGTGGCTTGTACACGGGGTTATCGCTTTGCCTTTTTCATTGTTTGAATTTAGTTCGTGTTTGAAGCATTATCCTGTAGGCCGTTTTCAGCCTTTGGGCAGTGCCTTCCTGCATGAACTTTGGTCCCTGCCTTTCATGTTTAAATGCCTTAGAGATGGGAGGGAGGTTTTTCTCACGGGGGAGTCATGCGATTCAACTGTGGGTCATTCCCTTGTTTGCAAACACATTCAATTGCACGGGGCTTGTAACGTTTTGGCTCCGAATCTTCTTGTGTGTTAAAGGGCATTCCTGCTCCTGCTATTTCTCCTACCTTCACTGTGCTTGCAAATGGTAGCTATCTGCTTTTGAATAACCAAGACTGCTGTGGCATGCTGTCCGGCATACCCTATATTGTTACGGTTTCCCACAGAGTTGTCTGCTGCAAAAATGTGCTTTTTCCTCCCCCGCACGGCATCATAGATAGTTCCGTTTGGCCTTCCATTCCTACTCTGAGGGCGGATTTCAATAAATTGAGCAGAATAAAGGCACTATTATTGAATCAGGAGGTTATGCTCACGTCCGCCCGGGAGACCTTCATTCTCCAGGTGGCGAGTACACACAGTGAAATACAGGCCCTGTTGAACACAAATCTCCCACAACATTTTGGTGAACTGATTCACCGTGTTTTCAATGCTTCACGAACTGAAGGTATTGTGCACTTTTTTAAAGTTGTGGGCTCTGGCCTTGTTACATCCTTTCAAACTATTTTTGGTGAAATACCGGCTTTTATTCATTCCATTTTTTCCAGCGTCTTTGGAGGCTTTCCATTGATCCTCGCCTTAGCGGCTGGTGTTTTGCTTTTGGTCTGTGTGCTACGCAATGGCTGCACTTCCTGGGGTCCTGCACGACCACAGTCGGCTCCGGATGCTCCGTGAACGCATCCTCTCCGCCTTTGGCGTTCTGCCGTTGGCGACCTTTGGTGTGTCATATAGACTTTCTTTTCGCTTTGCGTATTTCACTTGCGTGCAACCTGTGATGTCTTGCATCCGATGTCCTTTCTCCTGGTCCTTGGATTACTGCCTTTCCAATGCGTCTCTGTCTCGCCCGGATTTTGTCCAGTTGGTGGATCCCTTAGAGGCCCATGAACGAGACTGTTCCGGACCTGGCTACATGGCGCGTGCGGCTGCACTTGGAATTTTGGCGCAATGGGATGTCTGGGCGGCTGCTCAGGATCTCCTACAACGAAGTTATATTGAGTATCACGCAAGTTGTCCCGCAATGCTGTTCACTGCTCCCTCTTGCGAGGAACATGAATGCAGTTTTGATTTATTGGACTGGATGGCATCTCTTTTTTCCGATAATTCCAATGATGTCCTATTGGAGGGTGTGGCATTTTTCTGCACCTACACCTTTTTGGATTAGGGGGCCTCCGCTTTCGGCGTTCCTGCCGCGCTGGACGTTTTTGTCTATTTTGTTCTCACGTCCATTGCTGTTCTGCTCCATCTATTTGAACTCTTTAACCGTTGGACTGACCAGGGGAGGGTGTCGTGTGGTTTGTGGCCTCATGGTCTGCATTGCTCAGTTAGCTTAGACCTAGCTACCATGAGGCCTTTTTGCGCACGTTCCTTTGTGCCGTTGTTTTTCAAGCCTCTGCTTCTGCCCGGCTGTTCTAGCACTGTCTGCGTTTCTATCTTTCACCTTTTCTCCTGTTCCCTTTTGGGCTACGTCTGCACACCATGTACAAGGTCGAACAACAACGTCCCTTGTTCCTGCTGATTTGGCCAGTCCCTCGCACTTAGACATAACACTCTATTTACAGAGCTGCCTTGGAGGAATTCGTGTGCTTTTAATATTGTGTTTTTCACTGTTAGACACACTTGGAGAACAACCTTTCCAGAGAGAAGAGCTGTTTGTATCTGATGATGTAAACTTTGCATCTAGATATTGAGGTATGGGGGTTCGCTAGTCAAAGCCCAGAGGTCTTCTGTTTTTATAATAAACCAGCAACTAGCACGGGGAGGGTGGTATTGTCTTTTAGCCATATATCCACTGTTTTATTAAATGTTTTCCCCGTTTGTTTTCTATGGAGTTGTAACTATGCTGCTTATATTATCCTTATGCATTATGCTGATAGTACTGGCACGTGTACTGTATCTTAGAGCACGGTAGTTGAAATAAACATTTTAAACTATACAGTGTCTCTTATTACGCACGTTGTGGACAGGTATGAGTGAGTTATGAAAGGGTGTTCTTGCTACTGCGAGTCCTGAGAGAGAGAGATACCATGTTCTGGGTTGTCTAATCATTGGTAGTATTGTTGCTAATGAGACGCTACAGCTAGTCGGGTTGGGGTTTTAGGTGCTAAGGTTTATGGTTGGCTCACCACTATATTCCGAGGTCCTATTATCCTGTGCATAGCTCTCTGTATGTGCAGAATCCCTACAACAATACCATCACCATATAGTCGAATCTTACAATGGAAATAGTTCAAAACATATTGATTTATTCAATGAAAGACAGCATAAATAGTCCGTACAATATTAACATATGATACAGGTGCTCCAAGAGGAGGTGAAAATGTGCACAAAAAAGGGGATGGTGTGCACTCGTGAGGGTAGGAGAGGTTATGTGCAAGTGGTACTCATCAGAGTAATATTGGAAACCAATCCAGCCACATTAAGGCGAAATTAATACATGGACATAGTAACATTTAGACATGGATATTAGATCTCTCATGTGTCAGTACTTGTCCACTCTGAAAAGACTGTCGACGTTTCGACCCCCTAGATCTTGTAGGTGTGTTAATCCTTACATGGGGTCTTCATCAGGACAAGGGGTGAGAGAAGACACCTATAATGAATGGATGGTATATCATTAATCTGGTGATGGCAAGTATGTTGGATAATCAAACGTTATATAGGTCAAAAATGTTACCGTGTCAGACCGTCTTGCAACTTCAGGCGGTCAAATTATAAATGGTAGGGCCCAAAGGCTCCAGCCTCAGAGAAGTAAAATGATGACTGTGGATAAAGGAAATTAATATCAGCATCACAGTATCATATACGGGTGAGATAAAACAACCTAAGTGGATGAGCGGGGTGGCCACTCACCAAAGGAACGAATGAATAGGGCAGGTAAGTGAAGTCGATTATAAAACCATCCTTTCCGGCAGATCCGGGAGAAAAGCCCTGAAAGTGTCCGTAAATCGTATTGGTCAAAACGCTGAAAAGACATAATACAAGGGACTCATGTAGAGGACACTACGGTACATCAAATTCAAACGTGGTGAAACCACAGCCGGGACATACCTTGTGGCATCGTCACGAAGGAGAGAATGAATCAAACCTGTCGGGCAAATGAGGAAAAAGGGAACCTATTAGTGAACCTAGGGATTGCTAGAATTCAAGTTACCAAAAAGATTTAGGCCGTAATGCAGGGAGCAAGCGTGAGCAGAATCGCTTACCTGGCCGTGTTACTCCGAGCGCCTCCAGACACTGACGAGCGCGCTCGGCAGGAGAAGGGATTTTAAATGTGCCGCGATGGCATGCACCTTGGACGTACCGTGATCTGAAGCTAGATGCAGGCACATTGTGTGGAACGGAGTCAAAGGGGAAGGTGACCGACAGTATCGGTCGCCAAGGAATCTCGATTCTTCCATAAGGGGGGTTAAGTCGAAAAAGCCTTTATGTCTAAATGTTCAAAACGGGAAGCTCCCGTAACAGCAGAGCATGTTGATCAAGGATTGTAGTGTCGATAAATCGGGTAAACATAGTAATGCTTTTGGAACACGCTGATAGTACATAGTTATAAAAAGCATGACATTGTGTACAGTACAACCATTATAATGGAGAAACGGCCACCCGCGGCTCCCGTTCAGCACCAAGGACAGCCTGAATAACTCTGCACCCGGATTCCACAGGCTAGGTAAAACTGATCGGACTGCTGTAGCCTGGTCCTGTGGCTTGCATGACCTTACCCCTATAAGGGTGCCAAGTAACTCGACCTGCAAGTGACCGATTGTCACTAGTGGATTTTGCCATTGACCGTAATATTATTTTGTTGAAGTATTTTACTGTACTGATTTAATATTGCTTCAAAAATCTAGAACTCCAGTTATATGTATGATATCCCGTTCTTTTGGTGTATAAAATTAAAAAAAATACACTCTATTTTTATAAATTGGTGTTGGATTTCTCTCACGTCATGTCAATTACTTATCATCCATGTTGGTACTCTGTAATGCTTAACACATGTTCCTCTAGTAAATCCTGACTGCTCTTTGCCACTCTACCATGAATGAACTAAGAATTTATTAGTGTAAATCCAAGGACCCTATTTGGGGTATTGTGATAATATTACATGGTAAGGTCACCTTGGCATACCATTTAATATTCCACTTTCCTACAACCCAAGACTACCAGAGTGACTCCAGCGGATTGCTGGCTGGCCACCTGATCAGAACCTCAGGGACAGAAAAGGCTCCAACCATCTTGAACCCGCAACTGGACCCAGCCCGAGTGAGTACTGACCCTCCAAGTGGTGCCTTTCCAGTCTTGGACCCTTAGAAATGATGCTAAAGGTGCCCAGATTGCCCAAATCCAAAACTTTGGACAGAGAGAATGTTCTGCCAAAATGTGATCTGAGAACTCCCTGAGGTGCATCGCCAGTCGGCATAAGTTAGCTGTAGCTCCTGCTTTGTTCTTCTCTGCAGCAGCAAATCCTGTTCAGCGGCTCTTCCTTGGAAGGGTATCCGGCCTACTGGAGCCCTTGTCAGCCATTGCCTGCAGCCTCATTCCTCTGGAGCTAGGGCCAGAAGTATCAGAGGGTTTTACCCATTCTGTGTCCATGGGAAAATGTGTTGCTCCTGGAGGACGACGCCTCCCCCTTGGACACAGACGGCTGCCTTGCCCCAGTTGAACATTAACCTTTCAGATATTTTTTTACCAAAATTTCTTCCAAGTCAGAAGGTAAGCGGTGACAAGATCCAATCCACTTTGTGTATCCAAACTGCGCTCCATCGCCGTTCGTCATAACTTTCGACTTTGCCTCGGTCTTGTGCAACTAGATGTCCATGGTTGGTGCATTCATCTTTTAGTCGCTATTTTTCACTTTAAACTTTAAAAATTCATAACTCCTGTTCTACTGATTGTCTTTTTGTAGTTTTGGTGTCAAAGAATTTATTAATTTTTACTCTATGTTTCTAAATTATTGTGGGATGATTTTTCTTGTTTTGTGTTTTCACTTTAGTGCTGTTTGAGTGCGGCATAAATACTTTACAGTTTGTCTCTAAGTTAAGCCTGACTGCTGTTGTTCCAAGCTACCAGATGATTAGGTGCAGGTTATTTTAGTAACTTTTTGTGGTTCATCCTGACAGGGACTGTGTCTGTTGCTTGAGAAGGGTTTCACCCCCTCAACCAACAAGTATATATCAGAGAACAGAAAACAACACTTCACAACTATACATATTACATGCAGGCAGTTTTTCTCTTACTTAAGATAGAAACAGTAAATATGAAGAAGAAACATTAACAAAAATTAAACAATTGATGCACGGTATTTGGCAGAGCTTAAATGAAGGCTAATCCAAGTTCCTGATTTTGGGCTCAGATGCAGCATTAAGAAAAGCTAATACAACCGTCTCTCTTTCCCTGAGAGTCCGGCAAAAATCAATATTATGACTGTGCAGAGTCGAGCAAATACAGTAGTTTCTTCTGCTAACTTTCCCTTGAAACGTCTGAGCAGTAAGCCCTCTGCTCAAAGAACAGGGCAGAGCATCAATTCCCACAGCAGTCACAGAGATCACGATGGACTACTGCATAGCCCTGATTTATATTAAAAAAGAATTATAGGAGGCACAAACTTAGGCTGCTAGAACAGAACATATTTCACCTGCACTTAGGAGGTTATGTTGGAATTGTGTACATGTCAAAGTGTAATTTAAGAAATTGAACCTAAATTCTAAGAAAACTGAAGCAAAAACAACCAATTTTCAGTGCACAAGCTTAGATCACGTGGTATCTTATCTCCCTCTGGTCAACCATAATTAGCATTGCAAACCCAATAGGTCTGCCCTTGGCAAGTTGGTGGGATGTTGGATTTTTAAAAAATATTTTATTTTGAAAGCATATGCCTCAAAAATGAAAAGCTAAAAAATGATGATATGTTGTTACCTAAATGAGGCCACAGTATGCTTGTAATGAACAATTTACATTTAACAAACATTTAGCGATGCAACTGTTTTACTGGTGATGTTTTCAACCAGTCACCCCTAAGGTATGCCCTAAACAGCCCATAGGGCAGGGTGCAGTGTATATAAAAAGTTGGCTTATAAATTCACTTTTCACTACTGCACAGCTTACCTCTCCCTTAGGATAACATTGGGTTACCTTATTACATTTAATAAGTGCTAAAATTTGATTGGAGGTAGGTAGAAATGTCATGTTTGGTCTCAAATCAATTCCAATTTAAAATCCTCTTTAAGTCACAGTTCTGAAAATGACACATATAGAAAGTTGACATTGTCTTGTATAAACCATTAAGTGCCTGCAGCCTGTGTCCTGGGTCACATGACTGGGAATAAATAACAGTTGGCCTTTCCGCATTTCTCCCAGACAGTGAGACAAAGGGAAACTAGCTGTTGGCAGGATTGATTATCCTCCCAAGATGGGAGGGCTGGAGCTGTTCCCTGCACCACTTGCATTTTAAAGGGCTGCATCCAGCACATTCATAAATAACTTGATATTAGCCTTTTGTCGCCCCAGTCCTCTTGGATCCTGGGCTGGGGAAGGAGAGAAATTTCTGGAACCAGCTACAGGAAGGCCTAGAAGTTTTTACCACTCCAAAGGCTGCCACCAGGTATAAATATTGGACCTCAGAGCAACTCTTCAGTTCTCTCCTGGGCCTGTAGATGACATTCAGATGGACTGCCTTCTATTGCAGAGGACAGCCCTGCTGCTTGAGGGCTGCTTTATACTTCAAAGGAGTATCCTGCTAGTACAGGAGGACTGCCCTGCTGCTTGAAGCCTGCCTTGTACTCTCAAAGGACTTTCCTGCTGCATAAGGCCTGCCTTGCTGCTTGAACTCAGGAATCTCAGAGTGACTCCAAGATCTGGATAGCTGATCACCTGTTATGAGTTACAGGGACACAACAAGCTCCAACAACCTTGAATCCACACCTGGACACTGCCTGAACTGGGTCTAGACCCCCCAATGGTCCCCAACTAGTCCTGGATCCTTGGAAGTCATACTAAAGGTGGTGTACCAGCCTAACCATGAAACGTTTAAATTAGAAAATTGTCCACCAAAGGTGGCCTGAAAACCGACAGGAGACCGGGAACTACTTGCTTACTGATCCGCCCGATGTGCATCGCCGGTCAGCTTGACTTTATGGTAATTCTCGCTATGTTTTACTCCACAACATCAGATCTTGTTCAGTGGCTCCTCTCGGAAGGAGTATCCAGCCTCATGGAGCCCTCATCAGGTACAGCCTGCAGCTTTGTCCTGCTGGAGATTTTAAACTTCCAAAAAAGAGTCAATGCCGGCCCCCAGGGGAAGTGAAGGTCGCAGACCAGTCTTCTTCCGGGGTACTTCACGCAAGGCCGGAAGGACAAGGTGGGGAAGGGGTCAAGGGAGTAGAGGCGGGAGTAGGGTGGGGTATAAAGGTGTCAGGAGGGGAGGATCCGGCCTCTACCTGACACCTAGCAACACCAGGAGGGTAGGAATAATTTAGTGTAGTGGTTTTGTCTTTGGGGCCTTACTAGTTCTGGTCAGACTGAGATTTAGTTAGTGCCATTAGATTCCCCCTTATCGATAGTCAGGCCTACCTGGGTAGTGCAGATAGTGAAGTGATGGCGGCACCCGATAGCGAAGCGGTGGGAGCCGCCTTGCTGGTGCGGGGCAAAGCGGGCCGGGTGGACCTCCTGCGGCCTGGGGTCCTGGGCCAAGTGTGGGTGGGAATGGCCTGACCCACGAGGTCCTCATCGAGCGGTATAGGAGCAGCAGTGGCAGCGAGCCAGGAAGAGCCGCCACATGCCGGGAAGTCCTCCGGAGGCCGAGGGCAGGGTCAGAAAAAAGACGTCACGGAAGCTAAGCGCGGAGGCAGGAGGAACAGCCTGCCCGCGTGACTTCCCGATGCAGCTGTTATGAGCGAGCAGGTGAGCGGGGTGGAGCTGCCCGATCATGAGCCGGCGCCACAGAGCACTGGTGCCGGCAATACTTAAAACGGGAATGAGTTCCCAGGGGAGAGTGGGCCTCTGGACCTCTCGAGGAGGCCCCCCCAGGGAGTAAGGTAGATGGAGCAGCAAGCTGCCTGCTCCCCCTAACAAAAAAGTCGAGATGGGCTAGGGCCCAGGTCACAGTTAGCCACACAGATTCCATAGACAAGGACCTGGAACCAGAGGGCACAAGCAGGGGTGAGGTGGGGTAGGGGGATTCCCTCCCCACCTTGCCCAGATGGGCAGGCATAGATATAGAGGCACACATTAAGGAGCAGCGACAAATTATCCAGGAGTCGGAAGACAGATAAGCCAAGATGTGCGAAGACAGGGAGCAGGCGGAGCAGGCATCTCATGGGTGGGGGGAGGGGGACCCCCAGGTAAACAGGGAGAAGGGGTGTAGGAGACAGGGGGGCTGGTGGGGGCAAGTGGATCTGGGTTCCTGATAGTCACCCCTCGGAGAAGGGCAGAGGGACAGCCAGCACGGCGGTGAGGCCCCGTGGTGCACGGACCCCACAGGTTGGAGCAGCCTGTTGGGGGGTTGAACAAGACTGGTAGGTGATGCTGGTAGGAAAGAGGTGACACCAATGGGCGCATAACGGCACCGGGACACAGGTCAGAAGCAGCCTGGGGGTCCGCAGCGGCCTACCCTCCAAAAGGGATCATGCAACAAGTAAGACAGTGAAGGATTGCGTTAGAAAGAGTGGCACGAGTGCGAAAGGACAGAAGAGAGTGGTGTATGTCAATGTGTGGAGGGCAATGGAGAGTGAAGCTGAGAGTGCTGGATTATGGGGATGAGAGTGACGAAGGGGAAGAGGGAAAAGTGCGTGATGATGAAGAAGTGACTGCCGGAGGCTCTGGGTAACAGAGAAGGCAAACAGAAAGATTGGTGTTTTGCAGGAGGCAAGTGCAGTCAAAGACAAGTCAAAGCCCATGGGGCAGAAGAAGAACAGCAGCCGGGGAAAAGACAAGGAGGTCCAAGGCAGACTCTCAGGTAAAGGGGATTGGTGGACGGGATGGGATGGTGGAGACACAGGTGCAAAGGGGAAATCCTTCCGGTCGGTGGGAGTGGGTGATGGGACAGTGAGGGATGTGGCGACAAAAACAGCTGCAGCTGCGGCGCCTGCGTTGGACAAGGGAAAAAAACTGCGCCAAGTGTTTAGTAGGCGCGAGTGGAAGGGAAGGATGATGAAACGGAAGATAAGCACCACAAAAAGTTGCCATACATGGGGCTGGCGATGCCATTGGGATTGCATCTATAAGAAAAATCAAGAAACAGGATATGAAAGCATGAGTTTGTCGACATTTTCAAATTATTACATAGAGAGATACAGGCAAAGGAGGGCTCAAAAGAAGAGGAGTGGGAGTTGACAAGGGGGCCAAGGGTGCCCATTGACATGGAAAACTGGACCTCAGCTATCTTAATCTATGCCAGCATTTACTGTGAGAAGCATTTGGATAGGGCGATTGCCTTGCTGAAATACATGTATATTATCTGTAAGGCACAAATGCATTTTGGGGGTTTCGCCTAGCTGAGCTATGATGAAGAATTTAGGGCCAGGGTCAGCATCAACCCAGATAAACCTTGGGGTGAGGTAGATCAAGAGCTATGGATGCAGTGGATGTCCTTCACACAATCCTCGGCATCCACACATATGGCCAGCGGCCTGCCATTGACACATCGGTCCTTTCAGGTGCGTCCCTCTCATCAAGGAGTGGGAGGGTCTAATTTCGTGGCAGCAGGATCAGGTTTCACACCAAATCAGACAGGAGCCACCACAGGGGCGTGTTGGAACTTTAATGAAGGATTTTGTTCAAGGCACCCATGTGAGTTTAAACACGAATGCTCCAAATGCGGGGAGAGGCATCCACTCACACAGTGTTTTACCCTGGCCACCCCAGCAGAACATTGGAGAGCCACTAAAGAACGGGGGCAGTCTGGGCCGAAGGGCCCCTAGCCCGGTTAGGATTGAGTCCATGGGCTCGTGGCTCTCGATTTACCCTGACAAGGAGGCGGTGCTACGAATACAGTGGGGATTCATCGAGGGCTTCTGGGTAGGATACTAGGGTCCAAGGGGGCTCAGATGGGCCGACAACTTGTAATCAGCTAGAGAATTGCCACAGGTGGTAGCAGCGAACTTAAAAAAGGAAGTTGAGGAAGGTAGGATTGCTGGTCCATTCACATATTGGCCCCTGGAGAACGTGATCATCTTGCCTTTGGTGGTGGTGCCTAAAAAGGAGCCGGGGGAGTTCAGAATGATTCACCACTTATCTTGGCCAGAAGGGGGGTCAGTCAATGATTTCATTGCAGAAGATGACTCTAGGGTGCTGTACGCCTCAGTGGATGATGCCATCCGCCTGATGTGAGCGTGTGGGCAGGGAGCAGAAATGGCAAAGTATGACGTCAAATCTGCCTTTTGTTTGCTACCCATACACCCAGTGGATTTTCCGCTACTGGGGATGCAATTTGCGGGAGCCATCTATGTGGACAAGGTCTTGCCAATGGGCTATGCAATTTCTTGTGCCCTGTTTGAAATGTTCAGTACATTCTTGCAGTGGGTATTCACAAAGAGCAGCGGTCACCAGGAGGTGTCTCATTACCTGGACGATTTTTTGTTCATAGGGAAGGGAGCCTCTGGGGATTGTGCGAGGGTATTGCATCAATTTGAGGGACTGACACAGGCTTTTGGGGTGCCCTTGGCACTGGAAAAAACAGCCAGGCCCAGTTGCAGACTGAAATTTTTGGGCATTGAACTGGACTCAGTACACTGGGTGGCGCGGCTGCCTAGGGAAAAAGTGGAGGACATCCAGGCCTTTCTGCTATGGGTGGTGGGTGAGAGGAAGATTGAGCTGAGAGCGGTGCAGAAGCTGCTGTGCTTCCTGAACTTTGCATGCAGAGTGGTGAGAGTGGGGAGAACGTTTTGCCGGCACTTAGGCATGGCCATGTCAGGAGCAGTGCTGCCACACCACAGGGTGAGGATTTTGCTGGGGGTCAGGGCAGATTTGGGAGTGTGGCAGAAGTTTTTGGCCGATTTCAATGGTGTGTTGTTGGATTTTGTGGAGGATCTTTGGGTTTTGGACTGTTTTGGGATGGACGATGGTGCGCAGAGAAGTGGCCGGCACACTGGTTGAGGCAGGGACGGAGCATCGCATTCTTGGAGTTTTTTCCATTGTTGGTGGCATTGGCGGTCTGGGGTGCCTGAACTGGAGAATCGGACAGTGTCGATCTAAGACAGATCAGGCGGTCAGAGGGAGATGGGTGTGGTTGACGGAGAGTGGTTGCAGTGGTGTGTGCCCGGTGCCTGAATGGCAGGATTATATATCAAGACCAGGACGGCCTCTAGCAGGGTTTTTTTTGCCATGCGTCAGGAGGACGGGTGATGGCTTTTCAGCTACTAGTGGTTTTGCACATTGCGCTACGCAAAGTGGGCAGTGAACCAGCCGATTTTGGTACGCATACCTTTCGAATTGGCGCTGCTACATCGGCGGGGCGGTTGGGGTGGTCCTGGGGCAAAATTCGCCAGATCGGAAGATAGAGGTCCAGGTGCTGCGAGAGATATGTGCGCAAATAGGGGACTAGAACTAGGGGTAGAGCAGGGGGGACAGGAGGTGCTAGCGCACGGGGGGTTTCTTCAAGGCTAACCATTTTCCTTTATACCATAGAATGCGTGAGTGTCCTGGGAATCAAGACGGTTACCTGGATTGTGGGACATTCTTTTGTGCACTGGGCAGCCAAATATGCGGACCAGCAGGTGTATGGACGCAATCTGGGTTAGAGGAGCAGCCACCATGAAGTGTTTTGGCGGATTAAAGGGGGGATGCAATGGGGGGCTTTATTGCCATGGTTGACAAAGATGGTACCACAGAGGGGCTGCCCAGATATGCTTGTGATACACCTGGGAGAGAACGATCTAGTGTGTCTGTCAGGACTGACACTACTGCAGCACATTCAGAGGGATTTGGAGGCGAAAAAGAGGAATTTTTCTGGAACTTACTTAATATGAACTGAGTTTGTGCCTCACAGAGTATGGATGGGAGCTATCAAGCATGCAGCCATTGAAAAGGCCAGCAGGAAATTGAATAGGGCTGTGAGGGTTTTCTGCCAGGCAAAATACATAAAGGTGATTGCCCACGTGGGACTTAAGTTGGAAGAGCCAGTCTTGTTCAGGGACGATGGTGTGCACCTTTTGCGGATGGGGAACGCATATTACATGATGGAAATGCAAAATGCGATTAGTAAGTTGTGGAATTAATCCATTTGGTGTCGCAGGGAATACTGAGGGATGGGGAAAGGTGCACAGGAGCTGTTTGGGGGGGAAGGTAACCACCCTATAGGGGTTCCCTGGTTGCCCGTACTTTGGAGGGGTGGCGAGTCACATACAGGCAGATCTACCCCTTGGGGGAGGGTACACAGGTGATTGATGGCGGGGCATGGGATACAATGAGCAAAGGAAGAAATTAAAGAGGGGATGTTTGGAGGGCAAGTGAAGGTGAGAATGGGGATATGAAGGAGGTCACAGAGTGAAAGGGGAGGAGTGAAACAGGTGAGAAGATTTGAGAATGGCTGGGAGAATGAGCTTTATGGTTATGATAAAAGTTATTTATTTGCATTTATGTATTGTTAAGAAAGTTTAACTGTTGCAACCGTGTCCTAATCAAATGGCCTTTTACACTTCAAGTAACAGCGTGGAGTGTAGTTATTGCGCAAGGTCTGAACGAAGAAATCTTCACTGCGGCTTTGTCCAGCAGCTCCCTGACGATGATGCCTCCTCCTCAGACTCCGCCGGATGCCTTGCCCCACTGAATTTTACCTTCTCAGCAACGGTTTCTTCAGATTTGTTCTAAATCCAAGGGTAAGCTGATACCCGGCCCAATCCCCCTCGTGTATCTGAACTGCTGTCCATCACAGTCAGCCATAACTTTTGACTTTGCCCCGGTCTCACATGACTAGATGCCTATGGTTGACACTGTGATGTTTTAGACGCTAGTTTATACTTTTAAAACTGTAGAAATTAATAACTCCAGTTCTACTGATTAGATTTAATTTGTTTTGGTGTCAAATTATTTATTACATTTTACTCTATTATTCTAAATTGGTGTAGGATTTTTTTGTGTTCTGTTTTCACTTTATTCCTGTTTGTGTACTGCATAAATACCTAGCACTATGCATCTAAGGTAAGTCCTGACTGCTTTTGTGCATAGCAGCCAGAGGGTTGAGCACAGGTTAATTAATTTGGTGACTTTTGTGGGTTACCCTCACAAGGAATGTAGCTGTTGCTTGAGAAGGGTTAACACCCCTTCAACCAATAACCCAATTTCTTACACTAATCAATTACTCGTGACTGGCAGCTACAATGTTATACTGTCACTTAAACACTTTATAGCTTAAAATTTCAAAAAAAGTAAAGAAGTGTAGAAAAAAATGTGCCTGTGTTTAAAGTTAATATTACAAATAAATCATTAAACGACACAAAATTAACCAGCTTTGTAACTGATGAAAGTTATCTATTTTCTGACGGATGTGAACAATGTGAACAGGCTTTGCGCAGCCACTCAAAGTAAAGAGAGATAAGGGATAAATAGGACACACCCATTTCAATGTGCTGTATCCTGTGCTGGGCTGTAGCAAAATGTAAGTGATAATTTAACTGATCAATCTATGAAGCCTAATGACCAATAGCTACTCAATGTATATTATGTATGATTTCTTGTGGGGAAACAATAGTCTGCCATATAACTAAAGCTGCCTAAAAGGCAGACCTAAAAAAGCTCAGGAGGACAGAGGTAAACCATTCTCAGCAAAAGGAAATAGGGGTATAAAGTGCCCAAGGAAATACGAATGAAAGTGCAACTCCTGCCATTTCACAGAAATGTTTAAAAAAAACTCTTATATTTTGAAGATTTATTCCCACACTGTGCCTGGCTAGACAGACAGAGAGATAGATAGATAGATAGATAGATAGATAGATAGATAGATAGATAGATAGATAGATAGATAGATAGGTAGATGATAGATAGATAGATAGATAGATAGATAGATAGATAGATAGATAGATAGATAGATAGATATGATCCAGCGGTATACTAACAACAGATACTCCGCTACCATATACTCACCTGGGCCCATAAACACACACAATCGAGTAGACCGCTGGGGTTTAGTTTATAATTTCATATTTCTCAAGATTAGTTATTTAACATTCCTAACTAACCTTTCACTGATCAAAAAGTTCTTTCCTCAGGTCGATGGACCATTAGTTGAACTAATTGATGGTGATAATGAACATAACCCTTAACTATTCTTTAATTCAAAGTAAATGATCACAGATTCGGGAAGTTTTAAAGTCTTTATCTAAATTAAATGCATGTGAACCATCTCAAAATTACAGTGCAGTCACCATCATTCTTAGGAGAGAAAATTCAATTGATTTACATCAAGCATATATTTCGGACTCATTCAATGACAATGCACAGGAAAGAAGAGGACAGAGAGAAAAGAACATCTAAAAATTGACATAAAATTATAATTACCAAGTATGGTGTGAAGACCAACCCCTGGCCAAAGGGCTGGTAAGGGTCCCCCGGGATAGATCAGGAGACAAAGACTTCAGGACAGGATTCAGGACAGGATAGTTGACCTCTCTAAATACCGACGATTGCGTCGCACCCCTCTCTGATACTCTCTTCTTCCTCGAGATTCTTCCGCGATCTTTTTATCTAACCCAATTAACTTAGGATAGAAGTTTCTGCATTCGATTCTTCATCGTTACCTAGAAGGGTAAACCCAAATAGCATCACTGGGACCTGGGTATAGAACAGTACATATGAAGAATGGTCCCAGTATACGAATTAATGTACATTAAAAGAACCAATGAGTTATGTACAATTAGACACAGAATCGTAGTATTCTTGATGAACAGTGTTATTTAATCACACTGAACAACCAGTATTTTATAACATTCGTTAACACAGTTTTTAAAGCAGTGCCCCAGGAGGGAGGGGTGAGGGTATAGTGAATGAAGTGAGGATAAGGGAGTGAGTAAAACAGTGTACGGTTCACAAAATCAATTATTCCTCAGGGAGGGGCTCATCCAAGAGCCAGGTAAATCACATTAGATCCATATATTAAATAGCCATAGTTGCAGACAAAGAGCACAGTGATAAATCGCTGTTGGTCAAACTGGCTAACGTGGTAGATGTCGACGTTTCGACCCCTGGAAAGTAGTAGGTAAGTATATCCCTTACGTTGGGGTCTTCCTCAGGACAGGAGTGTAGGGAGGGGGGAGAGGACTTAGAGACAATCTACTGTTTGGACAGTTCCTGCGTATCCGCAGGAACTGTTCTAAAAAAACTGATTACTTCACTCAATCTGGTGATCTCAGCCGAAGATTGATGGAAAGAGGCTACCCCAAGAGGTTGATAAGAAGAGCGCAGAAAAGGGCTTGGTTCAGCCCTCGTGAGAACCTTCTGACACCCAAGGATCGCACAGAAGAAACCCTGCAGAGGATGATATGTGTCACCACATTTTCAACCCAAAGTCATGCCATCAAAAAGGTGATCAACGGATACTGGGGTCTGATATCAGATGACATAGAACAAACCAATCTTCCGATGCACTCCTACAAGAAAGCCAAAAGTGTCAAGGACCACATTGTACGTTTTTTCCTAGAAACTACTGAGCAACCATCAATTCAATCAATGTGGAATTTACCACCGATACTTGGACACTTCAAATGTGGACAATGTAAGGCATGCCAAACAACAATTCAAACAAAAGAATTCACATATAAACATCATGTGATCACTTTAAAGTCATTCACTAACTGCAACTCGACAAATGTAATTTATGGTATCGTGTGTCCATGTGACCTGATATATGTTGGCCAAACGCAGCAGAAAGTCAAGGCCCGGATCCTACAACATTGTAGCCGCATTAGATGTGGGGTCCAGGGTGCACCATTGGTTGAACACTTCAGAACTGCAGACCACGGCCCAGATGAACTAAAATGGGTGGTTCTAGAGAAATCCTCCCTTGGCCCCAGGGGAGGCAACATTGGGATGATCCTGGACCTGAGGGAATGTAAATGGATGTCCCTCCTGGATTCCATACAGAACGGGTTGAATGAATCCGAGATTAGTCATGCCCAACTATCATGTCTCACATGAGGCGGACCTTGTGGACCATTGAACACTGATTACCTCCCAGGGACCCCAACGGAACGAATACTCGTTGTCCATCCACAAGATTGCTGTGTAGCAATCTTCAGTATGTAGCTTCCATAGTTGGACGAGCCCCAGTGAGAACAACACTCTCCCACCGTAACTCTGTCTCTCTCTAAACAATATACCTATATTATTAAACTTTCAGAAGACCTAACTGTGAACTCGACTGCTTCACGAGTTTGTACCCCATTTCTTTATTTGATCCCCATTGATTCATAACGTCCACCCTTTATGGTCTATATTGTAATATTTCATAGTATCTTCCTACGAAGCTAAGTGTCTTGATAAGAGGTATCACTATAGTACAATGTGACCTGCACCAGAAAATGGCTCCTAAACTACACACGCATACTGTATCCAACATATGTGTCTGTACTCATGTTTTGTTTCACTTAGTTTTGAAAACAAGAGTAGTAGATGTAATCATTTACTTCTGGACATGTACTTTTCCACCGTCCACTGTTTATTGAGTAACATGTTTTTCATTTCAAATTTGTCTTTTTTTCTCCCCCAGTATATCATTGTGTACAATAATGTCCTAATATGAGTGTATGCACTATGTATAGGAACTATGTTATTATGTGTCAATAACACAGCAATTAGGAGCGCATTAATGAGTTTGTCATCACATGTCCATGTTTAACACACATTGCAACATTCCACCATAACAATCCGGTGATACACATTGTGCACCTTTCTCCTGCACACATGTCTCCCATACTATGATTGGGTGCCCAGCAGCTCCTTTCAGTCTGTCTTCTCTTGCTCTGTCGTGTCAAAGCAGCCCATGCACTTTGGCACTTACGCCCGGGCGATTGACTGACTTTCGTTCGGCCTATTTAAAGGCAGGATTCATTTCTCAGCTTCCCTTTCACGGACTGAGACGTTTCTTTGACTTACGGTAAGCCTTTGCCAAGTATGCTGCATCTCTGCTCTTCGCGCTTTGATATTTCACAGCCCCCTTAACTTTCGGAACACGTAGTCGACATTCTTCACAGACTCGTGTGATTTATAGCCATGTAATTGCAGGCTCTTTGACTTTGTCCCGGCTTATTTCTTTAGTAAATCAGGCCTTTAATGGTGTACGCCTTTTTCAAGATGCGCTCCTTCATTACTAAGGTGTATTCAGATATACTTTTTTTCTTTGTTTGGAGTTGGAGCTTGTGACCGAATTCACACTCTATTCCCCTTTTAGAAACGATTGTACACGGAGCATTTTCTGCCCGATGGTGTGACTGTCAATTCACTTCCAAGGCCCAGCAGATTAACCCTGGCTGGCCCATTTCTCTTCACTCATTCATGAATCAGCACCATCACAAGTAAGTGGATCGGACAGGCTTGATTAATTTATTTTAATTTAATTTCTTTTCCTACTTAGGCGGACCCTGTGCTGTATTCTGAACCTGCTTATTATATTTGCAGGTGTTTTTGCTCGCTCTTACCAGTTTGGAGCCTACGTGCCCTGTTTCTCTTCAGGTCCATCTTTTGGGCTATTGATGGTAAATCTTTGAGACTCAAGTTTTGTTGTGCAACTTTAATCCACTCCCTTTATGGGAACTTCCATTTTTTAAGGTTTTCTTTTTAATCTATCTCCAGGTAATTCGCCCCCACTCCCCCCTCCCTACACTCCTGTCCTGAGGAAGACCCCAACGTAAGGGATATACTTACCTACTACTTTCCAGGGGTCGAAACGTCGACATCTACCACGTTAGCCAGTTTGACCAACAGCGAATCATCACTGTGCTCTTTGTCTGCAACTATGGCTATTTAATATATGGATCTAATGTGATTTACCTGGCTCTTGGATGAGCCCCTCCCTGAGGAATAATTGATTTTGTGAACCGTACACTGTTTTACTCACTCCCTTATCCTCACTTCATTCACTATACCCTCACCCCTCCCTCCTGGGGCACTGCTTTAAAAACTGTGTTAACGAATGTTATAAAATACTGGTTGTTCAGTGTGATTAAATAACACTGTTCATCAAGAATACTACGATTCTGTGTCTAATTGTACATAACTCATTGGTTCTTTTAATGTACATTAATTCATATACTGGGACCATTCTTCATATGTACTGTTCGATTCTTCATCAGCATCTCACAGCATCTCTCCCAGCATCAGCATCTCGGCAACACGAACTAACTAACTAACTAAAGCTACCTCAATTATACCATTCGTTCATCATGTACCACCCACTAAAGTTTCAATATCGTAAAAATACGAAATCTAATTGGTCAGGCAAGGGGGATGATCATCACACCATGCTTACATATTACTTTATTCCATTAAACCATTGTTCATAAATCCATCCCCTTAAACTTTGTTCATTTCTTTCGTTCCCATACATGTCCAAACTTTATTTGCAACAATTTATTTAAAACGCATGAATAAGAATCTTCTCTGCTAAACTTTTCCCCCTCCGTTCTCAGGGCACATCATTCTCGTCCTTGGCTTGTATTCAAAACCTCTGTCATCCTTCCGGGTTAAATTTCTTTGGACATGCGCGGCTGTCATGTGACTTTGCTTACTTTGGTCATACACGAGAGGCCCAAATGCGCACTAATGATAAAGTCAGACCGACAAATGTTACTTTCACAAAATAAATGGTCTCATTGTATACCACCCATCTCTACTCTATTCCCTTTTATTTATTAATACTTTCCCCGCATTAGCATTAGTAAAATAGCTTATTTTCATTTCGGCTAAGCAGATGCCATGCACGTGAGTCTTCAAGACTCCATTTTAATGCCTTCTGCACATGCGCTAGAATTTCCCTCCAAGCGTTACTTTCGTCATACTGCGTAGATGCAGTTGACGCATGCGCACAACAGTTTCCCTGTTTAAAGCGGTATTCGTCCGTTTTCATTGTTATCCGCATTAGTACACACATAAGCAAGCTTCACTAACCCACGTGTTTCTGTGGTGCGTGTTATTATTTACGAGACATGGTTAGTAATTCGTTAATAAGTTAAACGAGAGGATTGCCTCGGAGCAAGTCTCTTTCTTACGAGACCTTGCTCCATCAATCCCCTCTCTGATGGCATTTTGAGCCATCACAAAATTACCCATCCCTTCCCAGATGCCAACTTTAGCACATCTCAGTCTTCTCCTTCTTCTCTCTTTATGTCATCATTTACTTCTTTCCCTTCTAAATCTTTCATCTTTTTGTACAGTTTTCCTTTCATTTCTTCTAGCTGAATTTCTTCATATTCTCTCTTTCTCTTCTTTCCTTTTCCTTCCCTTTCTACATGTATCCTTCTCGTTCCCTTACTACTGTAACATTTACATGTAATCATTACTATCATAACTATTGTCATTATTATAACTACTGGCAATATTATTTGACCTAGAAAACTCTTCCCAAAATCAGTTAACCAATTCCCTATTGATGTTATGCTCTTTGTTAGTTTTCCCCATACACTGTCAACCTCCAGTTGGGTCAAGTCATTATGCATTCTTGTGATATTTCCAATATACCCCTTAATTTCCTTGCTTTTGTCCGGAATATAAGTGCAGCAATGTTGAATTTTCAACATACCACAGACTCCGCCCTCTTTTGCCAATAGAATATCAAGAACAAGACGATTTTGTAAAACCATAGACCTTATTGCAACCATCTCTGTGTTAATCATTAAGAATCCTCCTGCAGTGTCTGTAGAAAGACGATCAACTATGGTTGATAATTTGCAAATTTTCCGCAAATTTAGAATGTCTCCAACTGAGGGTATCAATGCACTAAATATATCACCTACTATTTCAGAAAAACTAGCTCTTCTTCTACGTGTTAGTCCATTAGATTTTCCATTGATTCCGTCCACATGATACATTTTTGGAAAGACTATTCCAAAATAACAGCTCCCGTACCATCTTGCAGGTAACCTATAATAGGCATTGTTCCCACAAACATAATATATTCCTGGAAATACTGGATCAGGTCCCCCTTTTAGTCCCCACCCTCCTAGAATTAGGAAGGTGTGTTCACATTCACTGGAACTAATGAAATCGTTATTGTAATCTGTCTTTAATCTATGGAGGCAGAATTTTCCCTTTTTCACAAAGTCTAGGGACATCGCAGCATGAGCTTCGCCCTTTGCATAAATTCCCTCTTTCTCAGCCCATGGAGGTACATGGATTTTCTGTTCAGCAGCTTTCTTTATTAAATCCTGTCTCCTTTCTTCTACTAAATTCAAAAACTCTTTTTCTTCTTCACGTAATGTACAAGTTAAGTTATTCTTGTGTGCTTGAACTAGATCGATCGAACTCATTGTTAAGAAAAATTCACCCATAAACTGTGCATTTTTACTACTAACTACTGGATTCATACTCTTTCTTATAGGTAATTCTGTAAATACTACATCTAGATTTGAATAAAAATACTGAAGTCTCCCTGTTGCATAAAATAAACTTGATAAAACACTACATGATACACCATATGTAAGAGGTATATGGTGATACGTCACCCCTTCTGACACTGATGAGGGTAACTTCATACAAACATAACAATTACTAATCTCCATTGTATTAACGTACTGAAATAACAATTTAGTAAACACATTTAAACACGAATCATTGTTTGATTCATTATGATAATTTATTTCATCTTCTACCCCTATTTCTATTCTAGTTTCTTTTATTCCATCTACTTTCCCCTTAGTAATCGTATTATTTTTGTTACTTATTTCCATCAACAAAGGTACTCCTATTGTTAAGAATAACCATACTAATACTACTAATGAAATACTACATACGCAAAATCTTAAACATTTTCTTTTCAAACTTCGTTTTGGTCTTTCAGTGTCTCCAACTTCTGCCATTTTAATCTGAGAAAATTTCTTTTCTGTTTTTCTTTCTTTGTCTGTTTAATTTTTATTTTATTTTAAGGAGGTCTTAATTTGCTTTCATCAATCTGTGCAACATGAACTCTTTCTGATTCTTCACTTAAATCTAAGTTTTCAAATTCTTCTAGTATAACGTAGGTCCACTCAGGGGCCTTGTATTTTCTGTTCAGATTTCTTAATCTTGGACTTCTTTGTGTAACTTTTATTAAGGTTTGTTTAGATTGCGTCTGACTCATAACTTCATTCACTTGCTCTGGTTTCTTTTCTGATTTTCTTAGATAATACCTTAATTTCTCTACTCCTTCTGGCCAATTGTCTCCTTTTCTAACTCTTTTGACCTGAACTGCACTTTCACCTTCTCTGTCTCTTTCTAAAGTTCTTTTATGTTCACTTAATCTAGGTACAATCTGTCCTTGTTCTCTATTTTCTGTGTTTGGACCTTCTTCTACTTGCAACTGTTCAGGTCTTATTATAATTTGTTGTTCTTCTTCTTCTGCCTGAACTTGTTCTTCTAGATCTACCTGATCCTGTTCAGGTCTTATTTCAGTTTGTTCTTCTTCTGCCTGAACTTGTTCTTCTAGATCTGTCTTTCCCTGCTCAGGTTCCTGAATGTCTTTGTTTATTTCTACCTGAGTGTGTTCTTCTTTCCCTGTCTTTTCCTCTCTACCTTCCTGTCTCTTCAATTTAGTTATTCTTTTTATTTCGACAGTATCATCAGGTATTTCAATTACTGGTATCCACTCTTCCTGACTTGTACTTGGCTGTTCGTCATACAGTTGTCTTTCAGAATCTATCACTCTAGATTCTTCAATTTCACAGCTTTCAACTTCTGACGTTTCAGCCTGCTCTGTCAGTGGCTGCTCTTGCTGTTCAGATGGGCTCAGAACTCTTCTGGTATGGCTAGCATGAATCCAATTGGGTAAACCTTCACACTTCACTGGTGTGGTAGTGACTAGTATGACTTGACGTGGTTTATCCCACCTGGGTGCTAGGCACGATTTCCTTGCGTGTTTCTTCACTAACACCCAATCTCCAGGATTCAAATCATGTGCTTGATCTGGCTGTCTTTCAACTGCGTCTTCTCCAACCTGGTGAGAGACAGAACGCACCATTTCAGCCAATCCTTTGCAATAGTCCAATACCAGATCATCAGTTATATTCATTAATTTATTTCCAGGAACAAATGCTTGTCTCATTGCCCTTCCCATGAGTACCTCATGAGGACTCATTCCTGTCTTTCTGACAGGAATACTTCTGAGACCCATCAATACAAGAGGTAATGCATCTGGCCATTTCAGCATTGTGGATGCACACACTTTCCCTAATCTTGACTTGATTGTGCCATTTAGCTGTTCAACTATTCCAGAAGCCTCTGGTTGGTAAGCACAGTGCAGTTTTTGCTCAATGTTAAATGCAGCACAGATTAATCAACTTATCTCATTATTAAAATGAGGTCCTCTATCTGATTCCAAAGTGACTGGAAAACCAAAACAAGGTATTAATTTTCTCAATAATAGTTTAGCTACAGTAAGAATGTCATTTCTTCTAGTAGGATATGCCTCTACCCATCTTGAGAATAGGCACACTATGACAAGTACATATTTTAATCCATTGCAAGGAGGTAACTCAATGAAATCTAACTGCAATCTGGTGAAGGGTCCTTCTGCCTTTCCAATCTTTCCCCAACTGACCACTGTCTTCCTGCCTGGATTTTGCTGCTGACAGATTAAGCATCTTTGGCAAAGGCTCTCTGCGACTACCCTAAATTTTGGATTATACCAACTTTGTCTAAATAATCTGATCATCGAATTCCTGCCTATGTGAGTTGTCTCATGGTATACTCTTGCCATTTGAGAGAGCAGACAATCTGGCATGACTGGTCTGCCATCTAAGTACACCCACACTTCATCTTGTGTTCTTTTTGTACAAGCTGATTTAATCCAAATTTCTTTTTCTTTTTCCTCAACTTCTTCCTGCAACTGTCTGACCTCATCCCATGTTTCTGGAACTGAGAAAAACATAAGTTTGCAGCTGGTTTCACCCGTTTCAATTTTTCTGTTAATTGACATTGTATTTCTTGCACAATATCAAGCAATTTGGTCAGCATATCTGTTACCAGCTGCCACATAGTCATTTCCTGACTGATGTGCAGCACATTTAACAACTGCTACTTCTTTTGGCAATTGTAATGCTTCCAACAAATCCTTTACATTTTTACTGTTTCTGATAGGGGATCCCGAAGAAGTCATAATTCCCCTTTGCATCCAGAGTTGGCCAACATCATGCACAACCCGAAACCATATTGACTATCCATAAATATGGTTATTCTCCAAATTTTCCCCTTTTTGCATGCCTTTGTTAAGGCCACCAATTCGGCTACTTGTGCAGATTTGACTCCCGGTAAACAGGATGCTTCAACTACCCCTGTTATTTTACATACAGCATAAGCAGCACTTAATCCTCATTCTTCAGTTCTTAGACAAGACCCATCCACAAATAATTAATGATCAGCTTCCTTCAATGGTGTTTCTCTTATGTCAGGGCGGGGCTTGGTACACAATTCAGTCACATCCAGACAATCATGATCAATTTTATCTTTCACTTCTTCATTACATGGGTCTGGTAATAGTGTGGCAGGATTTATTATCGTACATCTTACCACTGTCACATTTTCTGCTCCCAAAATCACTCTTTCATACTTAGTCAGCCGACTAGGAGTGAGATGTTGTGTTCTTGTTCTTGTCAAAAGAATTTCAACTGAGTGTGGAACATAAACTTTTACAGAATGTCCCATCACTATTGACTCACTTTGCTCCAGACTCATACAAGTAGCAGCTACTGCTTTTAAGCAGCCAGGTAAAGGTGAAGCCACTGGATCCAAGGTGGCAGAAAAATACGCCACTGGACGTCGGCTCAATCAATGTCTCTGTGTTAAAACTGAAAGTGCACAATTTTCTCTCTCACAACAAAACAACGCAAATTCTTTTGAATAATCAGGCATGCCTAAGGCAGGGGCCTCACACAGACAATTTCGTAATTTCACAAAGGCTTCCAAACATTCATCATTCCAATCAATTGGGTCTTACGCTCTTTTCCGAGTTAATTGTATCAATGGCTTCGCTAGCATGGAGAAGCCATTAATCCACTGCCTACAATATCCAACCACTCCCAGAAACATTCTCATCTCCTTTTGTGTCTGAGGTAGCTGCATCTCTTTGATTATTTTTATTCTTTCCGGTGTCACTTTTCTAACTCCTCTTTCTATTTTATGCCCTAAATATTTAACTTCTTGTTGACAGAATTGCATTTTTTCTGGAGACACTTTGTGTCCTCCTTCGGCCAAATGGTTCAGTAATGCAATTGTATCAGCGACACAATCTTCTCGTGTTTTTGATGCCACCAATAGGTCATCTATGTACTGAACCAGAACTGATTTCTTGGGCATGACTAATGACTCCAGACACTTTTTCAGTATCTGATTGAAAATTGAGGGACTTTCTGTGTATCCTTGAGGAACTCGGCACCATGCCAAAATACGATCCTCAAACCTAAAGGCGAAAAGATACTGGCTGTCCGGGTGCAAAGGAATAGAGAATAATGCTTGGCATAAATCAATTACTGTAAACTAACCTGCATTCCAAGGTATCTGATAAAGGATCACTGCTGGATTTGGCACTACTGGGCAACAAGGCACTACAGTTTTGTTAATCTTTCTCAAATCCTGTACTATTCTGTATTTTCCGCTAGGCTGTTTAAGTCCCATTATTGGTGAATTACAAGGACTACTCATTATTTCTTTTAAAATGCCTTGTTTAATCATTCGATCAATTTCTGGAGCAATTCCTGCTTTTACTTCTGGACTCATTTTGTACTGCCGTGTGTTTGGATAAACTGCACCTTCTTTCACCGTTACTTTAACTGGATCTACGTTTGACATTAGCCCAATATCTTTTCCTGTAAAATCCCACACTTCTGGGTTCACTGTGTTTCTCAACTCTTCCGGCAATTCACTTTCAGTCATCAATGAAAACATCCCATCTACTTCTGTACCTTGCTTGGCTAGCATCATTTTGTATATAACATCTTCATCAGGGGTTTGGAAAGCGACACCATCTGGTGTACAGTAAATCGTGCAATTCATTTTCCACAGTAGATCTCTTCCCAACAGGTTTACTGGACTGGAATCACAAACTACAAACCGATGCATTTCTTTAAAGTTTCCAATGTGCACCTCCTTCGGTTTTGTGATTGGGGTTCTAATCTGTTGATTTGACACTCCTACAACTTGGATGGTCTCTCCCGAGAGGGGTAGGTTTGGGATGTATGCTGTTCTCACAGTAGACCTGGTAGCACCAGTATCCAATAGAAAAGTGATGTCTTTACCTTCCACTTTCCCGTCAACAAATGGACCTGACTGATCTACCGGCAAGGATGCGCCAAGCACGCACTCCTCTTCCTCCCCCCCTCAGGCACCGTCATTGCACGCTGTCCGAATTTTCTTCATCATTTTGTAAAAAATATTGTGTAACCACTCTGTTATTCTTACCACTTTCTCCGTGAAATCCGGTGTTCGCGCTGTACTTTTGAACGTTCACCAAGTTTGGCATAGGAGCTGGTGGCACCTGATATTGTGGAGTAACTACCTGCTGCGGCTGATTCATAAGTACTTCATTCTGCATCTGTGAAATTAAATTTTGGTTTGGCCCATTATTATTCTGGATACTCTTACACTCGTTCTTCCAATGTCCAAGCTTTCCGCATGCATGACAAGGAAACTTCTTCTTCGCTTCTTCTCTATTCATTCGTCCTCTTAATTTGCTACCATTCGCCACTTGATCACTCTGACTCTGCTCTTTCACTTGATTATCAGTTTGGGTATTTGATTTATTCTCCTGCTGTTCTGCCAATTTTACTTGTGCCCACATCATTTTCTCCTTTAGCTTTCTACGCCTTGCCTCAATGTTATCTCCACAATATTTTGCATATTTCAAAATCTCATCAACTGTCTTACTTTGCCAGCACAACATGTGCTGCTGAATCATCTGACTAATCTCCGGTTTTAAACCATAAACAAACCGATACACAAAATGTCCCATATCCTTATCACCAATGTTCTCAAAGCCACTATACTGCTTAAACACCTGTAGCAATCGTTCATAATATGCATGTATTGACTCATTTGGGTCTTGAGTTGTCCTATCTATCTTTACCCAATCTGTCTCTTTAGGAGGAATTTTCCCTTTCAGGAAAGTAATTACTTGACGATATTTCTTCATCACCTCCTCTGAGGGTGCTCCTGTTTTCGAATCTCTAGCATACTCCTCACTTGGCCAATCAAATGTGATCTTACACTCTGTCCATAAATCAGCAGGTACCACAATGTCAAATAAACCATCCAGGTCTTTCAATAGAACCTTTGAAACCTTCACAAATCTTTCCACTTGTTTATACCATTCAACTGGCTTTTCTCTCAATCTGGGAAAATCATTCATAAATGACAAAATATCCTGTCTACTCCAAGGAACATGAACATATCCACCACCAGGAACTTCTCTCATTGGGCACATTTTCTCAACCTTATCTGATTCTTTCACTGGAAATGCAGCTGATGCTTCTCTTGCTTGTACCTCTTCTTTCTTTCTTATCCACCTAATTCTCCATTTGTCAATGTCTCCCCATTTCCTCAAAATATTCATCGACATTTTTATCTGTAGTCTCTTACCAGACGCATTAACACTTTCTAAATCTTTGTCAGTAAAATCCACTCAATATGGTTTCTGTAATAATTTCGATTTCCCTATATCTATTCCAATCTCTGAAGCAACTTCTGTTAGTCTCTCATGAAATACTCTTGCTCTTCTGGTTATACTCTTACATAAAAATAGCAACTCCTCATCATTTTAAACGCTCAGTCTTTCTATGCTCACATTTCCAGTTATCATTTCTTCCAATTCCACTTTCAATCTGCTGATATCTAAAATCTTTGGTTGTGGGTTTCGATTATCTATTTCCTGTGCCTATCTCTCTATATCTTCAGGGGTAACTACTGTTGAACCTCCAGTTCCTATAGGAACCAAAGATCTCTTCTCTCTCAAATTTGTAGGCGTAACTCTTTTCGGAGTTTCAGTTAAAGGTTCTACATTCGGGAGATCCATTAATGAAATAACTGATTCATTTTCACTGACCTGATCATCCGTAATTATTACTTCTTTTCTGGGACTGTTTAACGGAATTGTCACAGTTTGTTGTTTCTGGCAAGTCTTTTTATCTCCATATAATGGGATTACAGGACCAATGGTCACTGGTACTGTCAAAGCTTCAGCATTTAAATTTAATTGACTTACTTTGTGAACTAGTTCTTCTCTTGTTTTATTTAAAACTTCTCTCTCATTATCCTGCAATGACGTATCATGTAAAATGTGTGGGATCATAGGCATTCCTATCACTGGTGCACTTGGGGTAACCTTACTAGAGGCTTCTTGATACGGTGGAGGGTTTTTAATCAAAATATCCTCTAATAGCTCATCATCTAATTCACCATATCCTGTTGTATTCATGTGTTTCGTTTTCTCTTTACACTTTCCTCCTAACTGTTCTTCTGCCATTATTACTGGATATAAACCCTCGGTCACTACAGCTCTTCTCCAACGCTTCATTTGATCTCCACTTGACTCAAACGGATATCTAGGCAAAAATCCTCTAAACCTCTGACCACTCCTGAATTTTTCACGATCAAATGCCTCAATTTCCCATTCTTCCAAAGCTTCATACTGTGTCATTCTAGGATTTGGTTCTAACATATTCATTCGATCTCTCAAATTCTGAAGTATCTTTAAATTGAAAGTACCATGCTCCGGAAAAGCCAAAACTCCATCACCTTTAGTATACTCTATCCAATTTTCCAACCATACACACGTGTGATATCCTTTTTCCATCATCATAAAGGAAGCTGGTGTTTTGGGTGGCGGAATAAGAATTCCCTCTCTAGTCATCACAGGCTTGTCTTTCTTAAAGAAATTTTTAATTTTCTTCATTAACGTCATTTTCTTTGGTATTCCGAACATTTCAGTTGTCCGATATATGAAAGAGTCTTGCATATATCTTCCAGCTCTATTACCTACGTCACGTCCTATGTCAGCACGACTCACACCCGCAATCAAATCAGGACTCAACATACAACTCTTTTCTCGACCAATCCTAGTGCGGTTTCTATCTATCAACCAATCAGACTCAGGCTCACGCCCGTGGTCTGACCAATGCTAGTGCGGCCTTTTGTGACATCAGTATTGCTTCTTACTACTGACCCCTCCTTTACAATCTGCTTCTGTCACACGCCCGCTGTTTCAACCAATCCCAGCGCGGCTCTCTGTGACGTCAGTACAACTCCGGCGACTGACCCTCCCTTCACAAGGTAATACGAAAACTTATGTCTTAATACTTTTCATTAAATTCTTTGTTAATAACAACATAAAAACATTCGCTACTCTGTCTGTTCCACTAAACAAAGGATAGATGTCAACTTATTCTTGAGTTTCAGCTACTGCGAGTAAAACCCCTGTTTACTCTTCATTCAAGCTCAGGAGAACCCGTTACTTCCAGTGTCACCCGTATTGGGAAATGAGACCAAAGTTTCACCAGCGAACCCCTTTTGCTATCATTCGCACTCTACTTTTATACGAAATATTCCCTAGTTTAACACTGCCAGCCCTGCGTAGCTTCTCAGTGTTATTCCAACAGACGAGTAACCTCACTGCAGTATGGCTTCTGTCACCACCCGCTATTCATTTCCCGGGATTCTGGACAACATAAAACAAAACGCTAACTCTTTTGTTAAAACATAAATCAATAATCTATACTTATCACCAAACTAGTCAATAATAACAATAACTCTGCTACCAGAAAACTGATCCTGCGGTATACTAACAACAGATACTCCGCTACCATATACTCACCTGGGCCCATAAACACACACAATCGAGTAGACCGCTGGGGTTTAGTTTATAATTTCATATTTCTCAAGATTAGTTATTTAACATTCCTAACTAACCTTTCACTGATCAAAAAGTTCTTTCCTCTGGTCGATGGACCATTAGTTGAACTAATTGATGGTGATAATGAACATAACCCTTAACTATTCTTTAATTCAAAGTAAATGATCACAGACTCGGGAAGTTTTAAAGTCTTTATCTAAATTAAATGCATGTGAACCATCTCAAAATTACAGTGCAGTAACCATCATTCTTAGGAGAGAAAATTCAATTGATTTACATCAAGCATATATTTCGGACTCATTCAATGACAATGCACAGGAAAGAAGAGGACAGAGAGATAAGAACATCTACAAATTGACATAAAATTATAATTACCAAGTATGGTGTGAAGACCAACCATCTGGCCAAAGGGCTGGTAAGGGTCCCCCGGGATAGATCAGGAGACAAAGACTTCAGGACAGGATTCAGGACAGGATAGTTGACCTCTCTAAATACCGACGAATGCGTCGCACCCCTCTCTGACACTCTCTTCCTCCTCGAGATTCTTCCACGTTCTTCTTATCTAACCCAATTAACTTAGGATAGAAGTTTCTGCATTCGAATCTTCATCAACATCTCACAGCATCTCTCCCAGCATCAGCATCTCGGCAACACGAACTAACTAACTAACTAAAGCTACCTCAATTATACCTTTCGTTCATCATGTACCACCCACTAAAGTTTCAATATCGTAAAAATACGACATCTATCTGGTCAGGCAAGGGGGATGATCATCACACCATGCTTACATATTACTTTATTCCATTAAACCATTGTTCATAAATCCATCCCCTTAAACGTTATTCATTTCTTTCGTTCCCATACATGTCCAAACTTTATTTGCAACAATTTGTTTAAAACGCATGAATAAGAATCTTCTCTGCTGAACTTTTCACCCTCCGTTCTCAGGGCACATCATTCTTGTCCTTGGCTTGTATTCAAAACCTCTGTCATCCTTCCGGGTTAATTTTCTTTGGACATGCGCGGCTGTCATGTGACTTGGCTTACTTTGGTCATACACGAGAGGCCCAAATGCGCACTAATGATAAAGTCAGAAAGACAAATGTTACTTTCACAAAATAAATGGTCTCACTGTATACCACCCATCTCTACTCTATTCCCTTTTATTTATTAATACTTTCCCCGCATTAGCATTAGTAAAATAGCTTGTTTTCATTTCGGCTAAGCAGATGCCATGCACGTGAGTCTTCAAGACTCCATTTTAATGCCTTCTGCACATGCGCTAGAATTTCCCTCCAAGCGTTACTTTTGTCATACTGCGTAGATGAAGTTGACGCATGCGCACAACAGTTTCCCCGTTTAAAGCGGTATTAGTCCGTTTTCATTGTTATCCGCATTAGTACACACATAAGCAAGCTTCACTAACCCACGTGTTTCTGTGGTGCGTATTATTATTTACGAGACATGGTTAGTAATTCGTTAATAAGTTAAACGAGAGGATTGCCTCCGAGCAAGTCTCTTTCTTACGAGACCTTGCTCCATCAGAAAGATAGATATAGAGATAGATAGAGAGAGAGAGAGATAGATAGAGAGAGAGATAGAGAGAGAGATAGATGGAGAGAGATAGAGAGAGAGATAGATAGATAGATAGAGGGATAGAGAGATAGAGAGATAGATAGATAGATAGATAGATAGATATAGAGATAGAGAGAGAGAAAGATAGATAGATAGATAGATAGATAGATAGATAGATAGATAGATAGATAGATAGATAGATAATCATTGTCATTGGTAAGATAGACTCTATCCAACTTGAAGCTATCGCCCCATGTGACTGGACAGACCACCACTGCATCTCATTCCTCATCTCAGAATCGGTGAGACTTAATAAACCACAGCTAAAGAAACCTAGACACTGGCAAAGAAATCTTAGAAACATTAACCTATATGATCTGACCTCACGCATTGACAACAGCCTGCCCCCACCCCTGGATTTGTCTGATGTTAGAGACCTCACAGATCATTACAACAGCTTGATGGCTAACATCCTTGACTCAATGGCACCCCTACAGCTGAAGAGAATGCCTTCCAAAATCTCCAATCCCTGGCATAATGGTAGCTTAAACACTGAAAGAAGAAATCTTAGACTGGCGGAACATTCATGGAGATCCTCTCCCTCCCTTGACCACCTCATTCAGCTGAGATCACTGAGAAATCAATACAACAAAAGCATCAGATGCTCTAAAGCCAGTTATTTCAGAAAGCAACTGGAGCAAGCAAAAAACCTGCCAAAGAAATTGTTTGAAATCATCAAGCTCCAATCTAACAGCCAACCCAATCCTCAACCAATGGATAGATATGCGCAGCCAAACTGTGAGGAATTTGCCGCCTTCTTCCAGGAAAAGACAACAAAGATGTAACTGGAACTAAGGGTAGCTTTGGAGAACCATATCCTACCTCTGGATTGCTGATGCCCCCCACCATTCGGGTTCTCCCCCCAAAAACAATGCTGCTTGGAACATTTTCCAAACCTTGGACGAAAGCACCATTTGCAAAACTCTGGCCTCTTTGAAACTATCCAACCATTTCAGCGACCCCTTACCATCGAACCTTTTCAAGGAAATCAGATCGTCCTTACTTCCTCTTTGGACGAGGATAATTAACGCCTCTCTGCTTCAAGGTACGATTCCAGACTACCTTAAATCGGGGCAGGTCACCCCTATCCTTAAAAAACCGACTGCAGAACACACTAACCCCCACACTTTCTGCCCAATTTCCGATATCCCCACTCTGGCTAAGCTCTTAGAGAAATGCGTACACACCCAGCTATGTAGCTACATCGAACAATTCCGCTTGCTTGACCAATTCCAATAAGGCTTTCGTCAGGGGCATAGCACGGAATCTGCTCTTACTCACATTATGGACGATGCTCTACCAATGCTAGACTCAAATGACTCTTGCCTTTTGATCCTCTTTGACCTATCTTTTGGTTTTGATACGGTCAAACATGATACCCTTCTTAAGCTACTGGAACAACGGATGGGGCTATCAGGGACTGCGCTAAATTGGTTCACCTCATTCCTTCACAACAGAACACAAAGTCTTAAGGTGAATCAGGCTCTGTCAAATCCTGCTCCCCTCACTCTGGGGGTCCCACAGGGGTCCACGCTGTCACCCACCCTTTTCAACCTGTTCATGGAGCCCCTAACTGAACTCCTGAATTGTTCAACATTCATTACCACATGTATGCTGATGACACCCAATTGTACCTGAAAGTCTCCTCCCCGGAGGACATAAGGAACCTCAACTCAACTCTTCAGGAAACTCAGTTGGTTGACTCTCAATCACTTGAAACTAAATGCCCTCAAAACAGAATTTCTCCTTATCGCCCCTGCCAATCACTCCCCAGACATCGAAGAATGGTTGCATCAACTCACAGCTCTCGACTGCACTCCAAACATCATTGATTCCGCGAGCTCTCTGGGAATAATATTCGACAAATATCTGAACATGCAAAAGCCCTTCAGTGCTCTCACCATAGGTGCGAACCTCCAACTGAGAGTCTTGAGTAAAATTAAACCGTTCCTACCCCATAACGACTTAAAAAATGCGGTGCAAGCCCTAATGATTTCTAAACTGGACTATGGTAGTGCCACCCTCTGCGGCCTTCCTGGAGCAAAGACGGCGCCACTTAGGGCCTCTCTCAACTCCGCTGCAAGGCTCATTAAAGGCTCCAAACGCTATCATCACATCACGCCTGAGTTGAAATTTCGTAAATGGCTTCCGTATGAAGCAAGGATTCATCAGAAAATTGCCTGCATGACGCATAAAGCTTTACACTTCAACACCCCAATCTACCTTGCACAAACACTTGAGCTTTCTGGGGGCTCTCGCTCCTCTAGAGGCTCTAGCACCTTACTGCTCAAGCCACCAAAATTCCTTAAAAGAAAACTTACAAGCGAGCTTTTTCGGGTATTGCTCCAAGAATCTGGAACGCCTTGCCACCTGAAATAAGACTTAATAACTCCACGGCTTCCTTCAAAAAAGAGTCAAAGAGTTACTGATGAAGAGATTTTTGGGCTACCTTCCAATCACCTTAAGACTTTCTTTTGTTCCCTTTAGTTCTGTTTTTGATTTTCATGATATGTTATGTTTGTTTTCTTTTCTGATTGTGTTACGATTACCACGGGCTGTGCCCGTTGAACTGCCACAATGTAAAGCGCTCTGTAACCCTTATGTGGTCTTGTTCGCACTATATAAAACTCTTCAAACAAGTAAAAACCGTTGTGTAATATATGCACAAAGTACTCACTATCTGTACTAACCCCATATAGGTCACTCATACTTGGACTGAAAGCCGTCTATATTCGAACAGTCCATCGGACAATCCCTACCTGACTGCTTACAGCCTCTACAAGAGTAATCATTTTTTAAAAGGTAATTTTAAAGCATATTACATATTTATGCTGTGGGACCGACACGAGCGATTGAACTCCCTCCTGCGCAAATAATGAAGACAATTTTTCCCAAGATTTAGAGCACAGGACATGGAGTGCTTTTCTGCATGTGCGTCCTACACTCATGTCTGTCCTTACGTACTTACGTACTTACGTACTACTTCTGGAGCTCTTCAAACGGCCTGAGAGCTGTCAAAACAGCAGCTCACCTCTGCATCATCTTCATTTATTACTGTGCATATTCCTCTTTTGAAACATCAAGGTGACCGAGAGCATGTTGCATGACGCTTTCAATGGCATTATTCAAAGGAAGGCTTTGCCCGGCTATTAAAAACGTATTTCAGAGCATCCTTCTATTTGTTGCTAAGCAGCTGAGACAGAAAACACCATCGTAGGTTATCACTTGCCAGTGTTATCTAGATAAATATCTAATTGCCGGAGCCCCTTTGCCCAAAAATCAAAGCTAAAAGATGTTGTCCAAACTACATAAAAACAATTTTTACCCAGTAAATGTTTATTTAATCATATAACTTGTATTGCTTTTCTTAAAGCTTTCATAAATTCTTTAATGTGCAGGGTTAGTACAAACACAAGAATAGGCAAAGGCGATAGGTCTGGCTTCAATAAGCAAATGTATGCAAAAAACATTTTTGCATCGATGTCTCGCATGCTTTAGCACACGAAAACGAGACCTATTTGCTTTGCCAGTGCTCGTTTACCCTGCTATCAATTTACTTCTGGACTCTATAAATGGGGTTTCACACAAATGCATCATAGAATCATAAGCATTCTGACTTTGAATTAAAAGCCACCCATAAATTGTGAAAGCTGAGAAACTGAAAACACGCATGAGCCTATTGGCACTCTGGCACAGCCCAGAGCTCAGCGCCTGTTTTATGAATCTGCATAGCGTAAAATGAATTCATTTAACCAATATTTCTCAGAGTTAGTCCCAAAGCAGAGCTCAGAAACAGAACAGACAAACCTTGCCATAAAGAGCTGTACTGTCTAAAAAATATAGCACTAACCAGTGCTTAATTTGTAAAAAAATGAGTGCCGGGCTCTCGTCAGGAGGCCACTGCAGTTTGCACCACACATTGCCCCTGCCAGCTCTGCCACTGACAGTACTTACACAAGTTCTAACCATAACACTGCTACAAGTGTGACAAGTCATGCTGTTCGAGGCCCCCAAAGCTTTAAGAATTACTTGGGTGGTAGCCCTGTCTGGAACTTGGGAGGGAGCCATCCTCAACTTGGTCTCAGTCTACATTCCACCGGGCCTCCACACACAAGCATTTGTTGATCTCGGCGACCTCCTCCTGGGCCTTCCCGAAGGGCGGCTACTGATTGGCGGGGATTTTAACTCCATTGTCTCGGACTCCCTGGATCGCTGGCCCCAGAAAGTCCTACCGGTCTCGCGTAAACGGATTCATAGCTTTTTGGGTGCACTGGGACTGGCGGATGTTTGGAGGTGCCTGCACCCAAAAGAACTCCAATACACACACCTATCGGGCTCCCATGGCACTATGTCACGCATTGACTATGTGCTTACTCTCACACAACATCTACATATCGTCAAAGAAATACGACAATTGGCCAGGGGCATCTCGGATCACTCCCCCATATTGTGCAGAATAGAGGTTGGGGAGCCCTTGGTCGGCCGAGTGGCACCGATCAACTCGTGGTATCTCACGACCCCCCTCATTAGGGATAAGGTTCTGACCGACACAGACCTATATTTCCAAGAAAACATGGGATCAGTCAGCTCTTCCGTCTCGCTTTGGGAGGCCTATAGGGCTGTTGTCCGCGGGGTGGTCCTGGGGCAAATTTCAGGGCAACGCAAAGAAAAGGCGGCCGCCGTGACACGTATCGAGAGCGAGATCCTGGAGTTGGAGCGCACAGTTAGATCGCACGACTCGGAAGAAGTGCGTCAACAGCTTCGTATCAAAACCAAGGAGCTCTCGGACCTAGCCATGGATGCGGCTAAGGCACAGTATCGGGCTACCCTTAGCAGGATCTACGATGTAGGCGACAAGGCAGGCAAATTGTTGGCCTGGCTAGATCGTAGAGACGGGGCACGGCGCGTGGTGGCTGAAATTGCCATCGATTCACATTCCCGAACCACAGCTCCGCAAGACATAGCGGATGCATTTGGTAAGTACTACCAGACCCTGTACTCTTCCAGCACGACTCATTCGGAGGAAGAGGCTTCTTCCCTTTTACGTGATATACGCATGCTGGCGGTCACAGAAGAGGAGAGTCTTGACTTAGACCAAGATATTACAGCGACCGAAGTGGAGAGGGCCATACACGATCTGCGGGGGGGGGAAAGCGTCGGGCCCTAACGGGATCCCTATAGAACTGTTTAAGCTCACGGCGGGCGTGACCGCCCCTTTTATCACCGCCATGTTCCAGGAAAGTAAAGACTGCGGAGTCTTCCCTGAAGATCATAGACTAGCTAATATCATTGTTATCCACAAAGCGGGAAAACCCGCCGATCAGTGTTCTTCATATAGACCCATTTCGCTCCTTAACTGCGAGGCTAAGATCCTTGCAAAAGTTCTCGCCACTCGCTTGCTAACGGTTCTTCCTAATTTGGTTCACCCGGATCAATCCGGGTTTATGCCCGCAAGAAATACGTCCCTTAATCTCCGCAGACTACACGCAGTGCTATGTAGAGCAGATACGATCAGAGAAGACACGGTTGTGGCATCCTTGGACGCTGCTTCAGCCTTTGACACCATAGAATGGCCATACCTGTTCGCTGTGCTACGCAAGCTGGGATTTGGCCCGGAATTTATCAACTGGGTACGTCTCTTGTATTGTCAACCATTGGCAGAAGTGATTGTAAATAATCGAAAGTCCCCTGTCTTCACTCTCGGTCGGGGCACAAGGCAAGGATGCCCCCTGTCGCCACTTCTTTTTGCTTTGGCCTTGGAACCTCTAGCAGCTTGGATCCGCCAGGCCCCCACCATCCAAGGCCTTAACTGGGCCTGTGGCAGGGAGGACCGTATATCACTGTATGCAGATGATATCCTGCTCTATCTCGCTTCCCCGGCAAGGTCCCTTAATGCGGTGATGGATATCTTTCACAACTTTGGCAGGTTCTCAGGCTACAGGATCAACTGGTCAAAATCGGTTCTGTATGTCCTTAGTGGGCAGAGACCGCGACTTTCCCGGGGGTGCCAGTTGACGGAGGCTGTTGATGGCTTCAAATATCTGGGGATCTGGGTATCTAAAGATCTGACGCGATTCTATGAAACTAACCTCCGGCCCCCACTAGAGCGCCTCAAATCTGACGTTCTACATTGGAAATCGCTTCCCCTGACCCTCCTTGGACGAGCAGCCCTATTCAAGATGATGTCCCTCCCCCGTCTTCTGTACGCATTACAAAATACACCTCTTCCGGTCGCGGCATCCTACTTTAAAGAGCTGGAAGGCACAGTGCGGGACTTGCTGTGGGAGGGTAAGCCACCCCGCATAGCCACGCACAAGCTTACACTGGGATGGTTCGACGGTGGCATTGGGCTCCCAGACATGAAAAGATACTATTGGGCCTCGCAGCTCGCTGCCATTAACCAATGCACATACCGGCGACAGGATGACCCGGCATTTCAGATTGATCGGTGGCTCCTCCCGGGGGGTGGGTTCGAGGGAGCGCTCTATACAAAATCCCAGGGGAAAGCTCAGACTGGCCCGACAAAACATGCTGTGCACATCTGGAAAGAAGCCACTAAGAGCCTGGGTTGGGAGGGTAAGCTTACACAGGCCACGCCACTTTGGCACTGTGACCAGCTAGGTCGGCTGTCGCACTCCTTGGGATTCGACAAATGGGATACCATCGGTATCTCCAGAATCGGGGACCTTTGGAGATCCGGGAATGTCATATCGTTTGCCCACTTAAGTCAAGAATATGAAATGGCCAGCACCGAGCAGTTCAGATACCTTCAAATTAGGCACGCGCTCCTATCGGCTCTCCCCAAGGGTGCAGCCCTCCCTGATTCCTCCCCACTGGAAGATAGGATTCTAGATGGGGACCTGCCGGAACGGGCCATATCCCTTATCTACAAGAAGCTTATTAACAACATGACCGATCCCTTAATACGGCTCAGAGCTAAATGGGACCACGACGTCGCCGGCTTGGAGGATGAAGAGTGGCGGGCCGCGGTGGCTTCTCCCCGTGAGGTGGCCATCTCCTCTAGGCTCTGACTGGTTCAGCTAAAAATCCTTCACAGGACTTATCTGTCCGGGCCCTCCTTGGTTCATATGGGATACGCCCCAGACGGTGGGTGTGCACGTCAGTGCGGCCAAGAGGGCACCTTCATCCATACACTTTGGGAATGCGATACAATTCAAAAATTCTGGGAGGGGGCGGTATCAGTGATGGAGGAAGTGATGGGACGACGGATACAGTGTAATATAAAACTGATTTTGTTGAATATATGGGACCCCACCGATCTTACAGCCAGAGAGAGGACATGGGTCACATTGGGCTGTATGGTGGCAAAGCGGAATATTGCACGTTTGTGGAGGGCTCCGACTTCACCGAGCATTGTGGACTGGGCCAAGGACATGGACTGGTGCATGGTGACTGAGATACCTATTTACGTCTCCAGGGGTTGCCCGAAAAAGTGGTCACAAATTTGGGGGCCTTGGAACACTTTCCGGGGAGGAATATGTGAACCACCAGAGGGCCGAGGGGAAGAAGCTATTGAGGTTGATTAATGTGTTCTTCCCGACATCAACTATGCTGGAGGGGGGAATGAGGATCTTTGATGTGCTATAATACTGTGTGCCAGTGTCTACATGTGTAATGCTGTGTCTCTATTATTCCACATGCCTTTTTTCAATAAAAAAAGAGTTTAAAAAAAAAAAAAGTAAAAAAAAAAAAAAAAATTACTTGGGTGGCAGGTATAAGTTGTTTTTAATGTATATTGAATTAATAAACAATGATTTTCCCGCTCCTCTTTAAATTACACAAACAGTGCCATCACGTGTCAGCTGTCATAAGTACAGGTGCTGGCAATTAAAAGCAGGTGCTGGCAATTAAGTGCTGGAGCCGAGCACCGGAAACCACCGGCTCAAATTAAGCACTGGCACTAACTCAGAGAAATGTGGGGTGAAATGAATGCGCTTTACACCCTGAATGCACATAAATCAGGCACTCACTCTAACTGCATCTGCAAAGCACATCATGATAAGGCCCCCTGGATTTCTTTGCAACTTTTTGGAACAACCACTTATGTGACAAGACTTTGCAATGTGAATCAAAGCATTGCATCAACTTACTTACTATTAAAGAGGCCCATATGTGCAGTGCAAAACTGCACAGCACCACACAAGTTCCTCTGTCGCCCCTATTAAATCTAAACCCCTATTTTAAACTATGACTACCATTTCATCATGCAATTATAAAGAAATATACAGTTGTGAATTATAAAAAAAAGGCAGCACATATAGATTCCCTACTAACATCTATTGCTTTAACAAGGAGGACACTACCCTAGCTCAGCAGTGGAAGTGCATTAGAAAAAGTATGGGAACTGTGATGTTGTGTGAAAAGGAGGGGGGCGGGGTGAGTGGGGGTGGAGTGAAAGACGTGGCTTAAAAACCCAAAATATTCTGCAACTTTTTTTTGGTCTTTCACCTTCAGTTAAAGACTTATAAAATAATGCATAGCTTAAATGAAAAATAAAAGCAAGTTAAGATAATCAGTGGGAAATGCACTATTGTACATTATGAAATCTCTATTACTTAACCCCTTCGCTGCTAGGCCTTTTCCCCACCTGTGCTAAGCCTTTTTTGGCTATTTGGGGTAGTTCGCGCTTAGGCCCCGTAACATTTTGTCCACGTAAGGTAATGTTGCCAAATTTGTGTCCTTGTCTTCTAACATCCTGAGGATTCTAAAGGCACCCAGGGTTTGTGGATTGCCCTGGAGGGGGCCAAGAAATTAGCCAAAATACAGCTAAATTTGGGGGTTTGGGGGAAAAATGGGGAAGAAGTGCTGCAGAAGAAAGTGTCTGTTTTTTCCCCTGCAAATGGTATCAGCAAAGGGTTTGTGGTGCTAAAATCACCACCTTTCCAGCTTTCAGGAACAGGCAGACGTTTGTCAGAAAACTAACATTTTCTACACAGTTTTGGCATTTTTCTGGTACATAGCCTATTTTTTGTGCTTTCAACCTCCTTCCAGTTAGTGGTAAAAATGGGTGTGAAAGCAATAATGGATCCTGGAAAGCTATTCATTTCTGAAAAAAAGACAAAGGTATGAATTCAGCAAGGGGTCATTTGTGTACATCCTTCAAGGTTTTTCTATAGAAACTAACAGTTGAAATAAAACAATATTGATATTGAAATGAAAAAAAACCAGCCAATGGGGCCAACGTTTTCATCTGTGACATCTTGAAAGTATGGCAGATTTTTTAAAGCAATATACCGTTACGTCTGCTGGACCCTTCTGGTTGTAGGGATATATAGGACTTGTAGGTTCAACAAGAACCCGAGTTACCTAGAGCCAATAACTGAGCTGCGCCTTGTAATGGTTTTACATTGTGTACCGGGTATATAGCAAATCATTTGGTAAAATATAAATAGTGAAGAATAGGTATCAAGGAAACCTATGTATTTACTAAATGGGAACAAAATATAGAGTTTAGAAGCAGTGGTTATTAGCACATCTCCAAAATTGTGAGTTCCTGTATTAGCACGTGAATTACACATTTGGAAGGCAAAAATGCATAGAAAGGCAATTGGTAATAACACTTGTCCTACTGTTCTGTTTCCCAGGGTCTCCTGATCAAAATGGTACCTCACTTGTGTGGGTAGGCCTAGGAAAGTTCTGGAATCTGCATGGAGCTACTTACTTTCCCCTCACCCAGCATTCCCCCAAGTCTCCCAATAAAAATGGTACCTCACTTTTGTGGGTAGGCCTAATGCCTACGACAGGAAACGGCCCAAAACTCAACGTGGGCACATCACATTTTTCCAGTGAAAACTGACCCTTTTTTCGCAATGTCACTAGCTGTGGATTTTGGACCCTAGCTGAGCTGGCACCTAGGGAAACCTAGAAAACCTGTAAACTTTTTAAAACTAGGCACCTAGGGGAATCCATGATGGGGTGACTTGTGTGGCTCTCACCAGGTTCTGTTACCTAGAATCCATGCAAACCTCAAACTTTGTAAAAAAAAAAAACACATTTTCCTCACATTTGTGTGATGGAAAGTACTGGAATCTGTAGAAAGCCTCAAACTACCACCCACCAAGCATCCTTCGGAGTCACCCAATAAAAATGGTACCTCACTTGTGTGGGTAGGCCTAGTGCCAGCGACAGGAAACGGCCCAAAGCACATCTTAGGCATATTACATTTTTCTAGTGAAAACTGACCCTTTTTAGCAATGTGCCTAGCTGTGGATTTTGGATACTAGCTCAGCTGGCTCCTAAGGAAACGTAGCAATCCTGTACATTTAAAAGAAATAAACACCCAGGAGAATCTAGGATGGGGCGACTTGTGTGGCTCTCACCAGATTCTGTTACCAAGAATCCATTGCAAACCTCAAACTTTGGCCCAAAAAAAACTTTTTTCCTCATATTCCTGTGATGGAAAGTTCTGGAATCTGCATGGAGGCACTTACTTTCCCCTCACCCAGCATTCCCCCAAGTCTCCCAATAAAAATGGTACATCACTTTTGTGGGTAGGCCTAGTGCCCACGACAGGAAACGGCCCAAAAGTCAACCTGGGCACAACACATTTTTCCAGTGAAAACGTACCCTTTTTTCACAATGTCACTATCTGTGGATTTTGGACCCTCACTCAGCTGGCACATAGGGAAACCTAGCAAACCTCTACATTTTTGAAAACTAGACACCCAGGGTAATTCAGGATGGGTGACGTCTGTTGCTTTCACCAGGTTCTGTTACCCAGAATCCCTTGCAAACCTCAAACTTAGTCAAAAAAACAAATTTTCCTCACTATTCTGTGATGGAAAGTTCTGGAATCTGCGGGGAGCCACAAATTTCCAACTATCCAGCATTGCTCAAAGTCTCCCAATTAAATTTGGTAACACACTTGTGTGGGTAGGCCTAGGGCCCGTGACAGGAAACGGCCCAAAACGCAACTTGTGCACATCACATTTTTCCAGTGAGAATGGAACCTTTTTTCACAATGTGCCTAGCTGTGGATTTTGGACCCTAGCTCAGCTGGCACCTAGGGAAACCTAGAAAACCTGTACACTTTTTAAAACTAGACACCTAGGGAAATCCATGAAGGGGTGACTTGTGTGGCTCTCACCAGGTTCTGTTACCTAGAATCCCTTGCAAACCTCATTTTGGCCAAAAAAAACACATTTTCCTCACACTTCTCTGATGGAATGTTCTGGAATCTGCGTAGAGCCACTAACTACCCCCACCCAGCATTCCCCTAAGTCTCCCAATTAAAATGGTACCTCACTTGTGTGGGTAGGCCTAGTGCTCGTGACAGGAAACGCCCCAAAACGTACTGTGGGGACTTCAAAATGATCGATCACAAAAAGACTTGGTTTTGCGAGGGAGAGACCTGCTTTTTTGGTCTCGGGCTTGGCGGGCATCTAGGGAAACGCACCAAACCCAGATATTTATGAAAACTAGAGACCCAGGGGAGTCTAGGGAGGTGTGGCTTGTGTGGCTCTCCCAACATTTTCCTACCCAGAATCACCTGCAAACCTCAAATTTAGCTTAAAAAATCACGTTGTCCTCAATTTCTGTGTGGGAAAGTTGTGGGATCACCGGGCAGCCACAAATTTCCTACCACACAGCGTTCCTCCAGGTCTCCTGATAAAAATGGTACCTCACTTGTGTGAATGGGCTAAGTGCCTGTGGCATGGAAGGGCCAAAAATGGATAGAGATTGAGGGGGGCCCAAAGCGGGTCCAAAAGAGCAATTTGTTTATACGTTTTTAGGCTGACGCTACTTTGGGCACCCACACAGTGAGGTATCATTTTTCTCGGGAGACCAAGGGGGACGCTGGGCGGTTGTAAATTTGTGCCTGCGCGGTGATCCTACAACTTTCCTCACACAGGAATGTGAGGAAAATATGACTTTTTAATTAAATTTGAGGTTTGCAGGGGTTTCTGGGTAAGAAAATGCTGGGGGATCCATGCAAGCCACACCGCCAGCCAAGAGTCAGTCCACGCACACCACCATCTATGCACACCACCAGCCAAGCGCATCCACGCGCACCGCCAGCCAAGCACCATCCATGCATACCATCAACCAAGCACCATCCCTGCACACCACCAGTCAAGCACCATCCATGCACACCGTCAGCCAAGTGCCAGTCCACGTACACCGCCAGCCAAGCGCCACTCCACGCACACCACCAGGTAAGCACCAATCTTCACACACCGTCATCAAGCGTGAGTCCACACACACCATTAGCCAAGTTTATTTCACACACAGCCAGCAAAATGTCAGTCAAACGTCGGTACACGCAGACCGTCAGCCAAACTCCAGTTCACATACACACAAACTTTCCCTGGTTTCTAGTGGTTTTCTGCTCCCGCTTGGGGGCAGATGAGACAAAAAATATTACTGAAACAGCCAAAATGTGTGCCCGAAAAAAAAAGGGGAGCGACCCTTGCCTATGAGGCTTCTCCCTGACATGCCCCTAAACATATCCCTGGTGCCTAGTGGCCTTTCTGCCCCCCGGGAGGGCAGATAAGGGGTTATTGCCCCAATATGCATCCGGGGGGTGCAGAAAGACTTTTTGGGGGGTGGGGGTATTAGAAAGCCCATTCTGATCAGCCCCCATCCCTACGTATAAAAAAACAACATAATCCCTGGTACCTAGTGGGCTTTCTGTCCCCCGGGGGGGCACATCATGGGCTATTGCCCCCATCTGCCTCCCGGGGGTAGAAAGATTGTGGCTAATTTTTTTTTGGGGGGGGAAGGACATTGGCATGCCCATTCTGGGCAGTCCCCGCTCCTACATATAATCAAAAACATAATGCCTGGTCCATAGTGGGTTTTCTGCCCCCCCCGGGGGGCAGATAAGGGGCTATTGTCCCCATATGCCTCCCGGGGGGTAAGAGACTGTGGCAATTTTGTTTGGGGGGTAGGGGCATTGGCATGCCCATTCTGGGCAGGCCTCACCCCTTCGTATAAAAAACAACATAATTCCTGTTGCCTAGTGGGCTTTCTTCCCCCCAGGGGGGGATATCAAGGGCTATTTGCCCATTTGCCTCCCAGGGGAGGCAGAAAGACTGTGGCAATGTTTTTTGGGGGGTGGTAGCATTGGAATGCCCATTTTGGGCAGCCGCCACTCCTACGTATAAAAATAAATAATCCCTGGTGCCTAGTGAGCTTTCTGCCCCCCCGCCCGGGGAGCAGATCGGGGGTTATTGCCCCCATCTGCCTCCTCTGGGAGCAGAAAGACTGTGGAATTCTTTTTGGGGGGTGGGGGCATTGGGATGCCCATTTTGGGAAGCCACCACCCCTATATACGTAAAATAAATAAATCCCTGGTGCCTAGTGTGCTTTCGGGGGCAGATCGGGGGCTATTCCCCATTCTGCCTCCCGGGGGGCCAGAAAGACTGAATTTTATGGAAAACTTTGGGGGGGGGAGCAAAAGCCCTTGCCCAAGAGGCAACTCTCCCCCTCCATGGTGGCTAGTGGGTGGATCCCTGCTTGGGGATCGCCCTCCTGAAGCGATCCCCAAGCAGGGATCCACTAGGGAGGAGTACCACTGGAAAGGAGAGATTCTCCCCTTTCCAATTATACCTCTCCCATCTGCCTCAGTGCTCAGGGGCCTGAGATAGCCCCCAGAAGCACTGAGGCAGTGAAACTGAAACAAGCTGATCGACTCATTTCAGTTTCGGTTTCACTGAAATGATATCAGCACAATGTGCGTGCTGATCGTCATTTCAGTGAAAAAATCTGAACAGCCTCGGGAGCTAGGGAAGCTCTTCCCCAGCTCCCGAGACAGTTTGGGGGTAAAGGGAATCCCTCTGGTGCCCGCACCAGAGGGATTTCCTGTGCCTTGTGGTCGGACGCACGGGAGCTGTCCGATGCATGTGAGCAGTTTTGCGCCGGACGGCTCCCGGGCGTCCGGCGCATGGAAGGGGTTCATGCACTGTAGACGTCTGTGTGTGTAACCAGAGAGCCACAGATTTGAAACCTGGAATAGTGAAGAATAGTGACTTGTGCATGGTTAGTGCTATGAGGTCACAGTCTGTGACAGAAAGCACTATCGACATGAAAGCCATTACTTAAACTTGCATTACACACAGTATAAGACAGGCTTCTACAAAATGCGCAAAAAGGTTTAAGATAAAAAAAACTTCCAAAATATAGATTTTAGTAACACCCAGATTGAATATAGTTCAACTTGTTTATAACTCGCCTATAAAAGCACACACTTCACAGCTCAGCTGGCAACATCGTTGCAATACCACTGAAAAAGAATACATTTGAGTCATCAGAACGCTTCAAGTGATTCCATCAAGTAAAGCCAATACTGGCTTCCAAGCACCCTTTACATTTGCAGATTAATCAGTTGTGCACATTTACATTTCTTTCAGACAGCAGGCACCCTGGCAAGATGGCTTGCTTAGCTGTTTGCCCCTCCTCTGCTTCACAGCACAGGTGATTCTGTGCCTTACACTTCAGCTGAAACTGTCAGAATTTACCGTGGTGGGATAGTTGTCTTTTCACAAAAAGTAGGGGGACTGTTTTCCTTAAATCAAGAAAGTGTGGGCTCCTCAGATCCCTCCCACTTTGACTACTGCCCTAGCTGATAGCAGACACCACGAGCCGAAGCATGATGGCCGTATCTGGCTCAGTGCAGAGCTGAAAACCTGTTTTATGTGCCTGCAGTACACACACTGAATTCTTTTAACTCAATAGTTCTTTCAGTTAGTGCTTGATTCCCAGACAGAACAGCTCAGAAACAGAAGTAGGGAAATCCTGCTAGGTGTTTCTGAGCTGTACTATCTGAAAGCACTGACACAGAGAAATATCTGATAACATTAATTCACTTTACGTAGTACAGGCACAAAAACAGGCATTTGGCAATGCACTGCACCAGCAAAGCCCATCATTATATGGCCCCAAGATAGAGCAAACTCTTGAAATACTCAAGGGACAGCAGAGCTATCTTTAAAAAAAACAAAGAAACAGAACCATATGTAGTGATACAAGAGGAGTTTCCCAATCATACTGTGGTCTTTCTAGATGGAGCTCGGTGTATGTACTGTGCTATAGCACTGTCAGCAGTCAAGCTGGATCTCATTGTGAATGGTTCACCCTCTATCATCTGTAGGTCAGATTGCAAGATAAACTTGCACATTGCTGGCCTGATTCACAAGGAGCCTCCGCACTTGTGGCGGGATTCCCACAATGAGAAACTGCAATGCAGAATTCCCGCCACGAGTGCGAAGATCCCGCAATGACTGTGGAGCCTCCGCCACAAGTGCGGAGGCTCTTTGTGAATCAGGGCCTGCATCTTCAGTGCTCCGCTTATAAACATCTGATTTCAAGAGCACTGTCGATGTCATAGAGTCTAAGAATCTGATTTAGAGTTCGGTGGACGGATTCCTCCATCACAAATATGAGGGATATCCAGTCCGCCTTCTTACAAGTGCATGATATTCTGGAGCACTTGTAATAAAGCAGACAGGATATCCGTCATGTTTGTGCCTGAGTAACCCATCTGACAAACTCTAAATTAAGCCGTTATTCGGTCAAGAATGTATTTGAACTATAGAAAGTTCTTCAAAGCTACACCATAGCTAGAGAATGTTTGCTCACAAAGATGCCGAAAATTCAAAACTAGCGTAGTTCAACGGAGACACATACATATACTTCGTGACCAGAGCTGAGCTTACTTTTTAGGTCTCGCCTAGCGACGCAGCGCGAAAGCGCTGTCGCTAGCGAGATCTATTGTTACCGACTTGCTTCGGAAGGGAGACAGGAGATGTGCACACGCAGGACAGACTGCAAATGTGAACGCGCCCATGAACACGCACGTACAGACACGCGATGTGCACATCTCCTGTCCCCCTTCCGTCCTCGCAAGCCTCATTCAATATCACTTTCTTTTTTTTAATGCGCACGCGAGTTCCAAGCGCGGCGCGCTTTACACGCACAGCATGCCTCACCCCACTTACCTGCTCTTGTGGGGACTCTGCGCTGCTCCTCGGCTGGTCTCCGTCTTCAGCCGGTCACTGCAGCAACACGCGGGGCTCCGTCTTGCTCACAGGAGCCCCGCCTGAAATCCTGCTTTGGCCGCACCATGCGGCATTCACGAAGGCAGGGTGGGCTCCCGCCGGACTTCCTCTACTGTTTGTTTTTTTTTTTTGCTTTGGCGGCCCCGTCCCTGGGCCGCACGAGCCGCACAGCACTTTTCAAGTACAGCGAAGTCCGCAGGCGCCGCCGCTGGGCACGAGCCGCAGGCCACGCCGATGTGCACGCTCACGGCGTGCCTACAACGCGCGCATGGCGCTCTTTCACTTTCCCTTGTTTTGGCTTTAGTATTGCAGAAGAAGTTATCATTCCTTTACTGTTTTGTTCTGTCGCTCACATGTTGGCCATCACGTTATTCAGAAAGCATCTGAACCACGTTGTTTTCTTTTTTGATTGATGACCTAAGGTATTAGTCTACAAAACCACATTGTTGTATCGTTCTGCCCCATTCCTCATAGCTCACTGCTAGCTTATTATACCCGACTCTAGCTTCCACACAACAATGACCGGATGTGTTCAGACCTACTTCCTCAGAACCATTGTGTTGATTATAGCACATTAGGGTTATTTATGGTCACTTACTTTTTTGATAGAATTAACTTTGAGGCACATTGTGTCTGTTTATGGTCATGCAGCTTAGCTCTGTAGTCGTATGCAGGCGTTACTGCATTTCCTTCGGGGCACACCTACAAGTGAAGTTGTATATTTTTAGAATGTGTTTGTGTTTGGAAATGCGTTGGGCATACGGTTCATGTTGCATTAATTAAAAATGCTGCACGCATTCTTCCCGGTCATAAGACAGGCTGCTCAGTGCAGCGCTGTTTTAGTCGTACACCCTCCCACTGTGCATGCGTGACAGGGTAGATAATTTGTTCAGAGATGGCACTGGCCCCTCGAGGACAAACGGAGGCAATTCGCCAAAGGCCTGCGCATAAGCACCTCATTAAGGAGGGCGCTGTACAAATGACACAGAAAGCAGCAGTTGAAGGACTTGTTCAAAGAGAGGGGTATGAATGGGCAACGCAGGCAGGAGAGGCCCTCGCGCCAATGGTGCGGGGCACGGGCCGTCTCGTGCTACCCAGAGAGACGAGCAGGAACTAATGAGGGCAGTACTCTGAGGCAGGAATGGGGGGTAGTGGGGGAGGCCTTTTGAAAGCACCCACTTGAATTCATCAGCGGGCGCACTTTTTCCCGAAGCCTGTTGACTTTTTGTTTGGCCTCAGTTCGCGAAGGAGGCTGCAGCGGGTATCCGTGCCGGCGCAGAACCGTCGCTTTTTGTACATTAACGCGTCAGACAACGCGGAAGACGCTCTTTGTTTCTGGCCGTTATCAGCGCGCGGCAGTGACCGGAAGGAGGCGGTGATTGCTTAATTTAGAATTCAATGCCGTCTCCTGTTTTGCAGTCTTTTTTTGGGTTTCCTTATTGTTTTGCGGTGGAGCTGTTAGGTCATCCACCCAACAGTACACGGGGTCCTGGCCCTCCCGGAGCTCTGCCAGCAGAGATGCTGATTATTATAACTCAGGATACGCTGAGCCTTCTGGAATCCTGGAGGCGGTGGAATTTGAAAACCTGATGTTGGACTGTACAAAGAGAGAGACAACTGAACCCCACCCTCAACAGACCGGGCTCTCCTTCCTTATTTAAAAAAAAAATAATTTCGCATATTTACTTCCTTTGACGGGTTTCCAGTTGCGCCTTTTTCGGCTGATGTTTGATATGTTTTAATTTGCTCCCCTTCACTTCGGGGGTTCTGATGAGCCACCAGCAGCAAGCACATTTTCTGTTGTGTTTTTGAGAAAGCAAACGCCACTCGGATACCCCGAAGCATACACGTGGATGACCAGAATACAGAAATATATGATTCGAACGGATTGTGAGAAAAAAACAAAGTAATTGATGCACTTAAAGCATAAATCCATATTTGGAGAAATGGGCAATTTCACTGAAACAAGCATTGCCCGTGACAGTTGGTCTGACGTTGGCTGCCAAACATTGGCTTTGTCTGAACTTGTTTTGTAACGGTTTTTGAAAAACTTAATTGTTGGAGAAGCTGCGGGGCCCTCGGTAATCTTAAAAATAAAAAAACAATAAAAAAAGGTAAAAGAAGAAATACTTTTTGGGTCTAAAAACACAATTTGCCATACCAGTAGTAGTAGTAGATACTTTATTGTTCAGTTAATTAAAACTTACAATATGACACTCTTACATAACCGTATGTCACATTGTGACTAAATATCATTTTTAATGCCATACTAGTAGTCCCTGGCACTGAAGGAAACTCTTATCATGTGGATGTGCTCCTCGTGAAAGGGCAGAATGCCGTTATTCCCAATTTAGTTAGCCCATGGCTGAAATGGACTGACCCATTGCTCGATGCGGAAACACGTGAATGTAGCAATAACAGACCACTAGAGGGAGTAGGGTAGCTGAAATCCCATATCAGTATATTATACGTATACGTTTAGTAAAATCAAAAGGTCTTGGCTAACACCAAACCCAAAAGGTATTAGGACGCAAATACTCCGCATTAAGGCGCAAGTAATAATAAACAAGCATTTGCAATGCAATAGGTCTCGCATTTACGCGAGTTTGACCTATTGGCATTGTAAATGACAATGGCTTTTATTTATGTTTCAAAAACCAAAACATAAATAAAAGGCAATGTCATTTACAATAAAAATAGCTCAAACTCTCGCAAATGCGAGACCTATTGCATTGCAAATGCTTGTTGTCCGATGCCATCGGCACCAATTTCATGGCACCAGGACTTTTCTCATCGTCCCTTGGTTCAGTTCTAGCTGACCGTAGGGTCCTGTGGTACTAACCTGGTTTGTGCTCTTGACCTCTTTATTGTTGTCCTCCCGGCAAGAGCAGTTTTAGGCTGCAGCTGCTGCCCATTCCTGCTTCTGGAACTTTCCCCACCAGTTCTGAAACCACCTGAGAGTACGGAATTAAGGAAGGAGAAGATGGAAGGAAGTGAGATAAAAGGAGGGAAGGAACCAAAAAGGGAAAGAATGCAAGAAAGAAAAAAATGTAAGGCGGCTGAAAAACAAAATAATTAATTATATAGAATCAAGCAATTGCAAAGCCAATCGGTGGCGTTGGCTGTCAGCCTTTTGGCTTTGACTGTGCAGACTCGAACAAATGCAGTTCTTTCTTCTGGTAACTTTCCCTGGAAATGCTACAGAGTAGTAAGCACTGTGCTGAGGGCCGGACTGGCCGTAGCGGGCAGCAGGCATTTTACTTGTGGGCCAGAAGGGTGGGGCCGGTTTTGGACCGGTGGGGGCCGTTTGATACTGGGGGCCGGTTTTGCAGCAGTGCTGCAATATCGGTACCCTGTAACAAAAGAGCAGTAGCAGTGTTTCCCACTAGTTTTTGTCACTGGGGGCCAATTTTGTAGTAGTGCTACAATATCGGACCCTTTAACAAAAGCGCAGCAGCAGTGTTTCCCACCAGCACAACCCCCCCCTGTTTCCCACCAGTTTTTGTTACTGGGGGCCGGTTTTGCAGCAGTGCTGCAGAATCGGCCCCGGTAACAAAAGCGCGGCAGCAGTGTTTCCCACCAGCCAATCCACCCCGCCACCCCCTGTTCCCCAGGGCCGGTCTGACATAATTGCCAGGGCTGGTTTGCGTTCCCAGTCTGGCCCTGACTGTGCTCAAAGAACAGGGCAAACACGCAGTTCCCACTGCAGTCATAGAGATACTACGGTAAAGCCCTCATGATTAATATTACATTGGATTAGATTGGAATCATGCAGAGCTCGGAGTATAATTTAAAACATGGAGTTTAATGAAAACTGAAGCAAAGACTGCCATTTTATCAACCAGTGCACCAGTTTAGATTAAGTGGTAATTATCTTATCTCTACTCTGCCCGACCGTAATAGGAACTGGCTAAGCCAACAGGTCTGGCCTTAGCAGGCTGATGAAATGGTAATTTTTGGGGTAAATTTTTTATTACAAGCATATGCCTCAAAAATAAAAAGAAAAACAATGAGAATATGTTGCCACCTAGAAGTGGCCACATTATCCTTGCAATAATAATTTTACATTTAAAAAAAACTGTGCAATTGATTTACTAGTGATGTTTTTGTTTTCAAACAACTTGCTTTTCAGTTCTGTCATACGCTTTGTTATTATTTGTGAAGGAGACAAGAATAAATTAGAACTAAGGTATGTATAAAGGTGTGCAGTTCCTATAGATGGGCAGGTCGGGAGAACCTGAGTGTATTCACAAACACTTTAACTTTTATCTCTCCCACAGTGAGTATGGGTAGAGACATGCCACTCTTATTTTCTTTGCACTATTTTCGGTGGCTGGTGGTCTGGTGTAAAAAAAAATTATTTTTTATTTTTTAAATAAGTGAGTAAGTTCTGAAATGTATGTTTTTCAATAAGGTCTAATTAACTTACTTTGTTCTTGTCATGGGCTTTCAATATAATGTGTTTATACTTTTCAGGTATCCCCTGGGTGTTTATGTGTTTTCTCGTTATCTGGCTAAGGTCCTGAGGAAGGTGGAACTACCATTCTTTAAACCACCGAAACGCGCGTCGACCAAAGTTGTTTAGATCCTGCTGTATGCAGTTACTTTAATTGGTCGTGGAGACTGTGTAATCCTTTATCTCCCATTCCCTAGATCTATGTATTTGTGAATATAGTATGAGTGTGTATGAGTTTGGATGTTTGTATGAATGAAGAAACATTTCCTTTTTTTTATTTTTTCACTCAGGGGTCATCAAGTAAATTATGTTCTGTATTTCACATTGTATGTAAGGATTTTGATACTTAAAAAAAAGAAATGAAATAAATAATGATGAAACTATAAATCTTTCGCTTCAAATTGTGTCATTGTTATGAAATAGTTTGTTAGCCCATGTTGAATTGATGTCTAATCCATGAAAGTAATACAGGTCATGAGGGAGCTTCTTTAGATAGTATAGTTTTCTTTCCCCTCTTCTCCCTGACCTTAAATTATTTTTAGAGAGGGGGTCCCCAATTTTTGCTTAGGTCACCTAGTGCCGTGCCATTCCCAATGCAAGAGGGTATATAGTCTACCTTAATGCAATCGATAAGTCAACCGACCTAGAAGAAAGGAGAAAAGGGGAAAACAGCAACAATATTCAATGCCAGTGTTGGTGCTTAATAAAATGATGAACATGCAAAACTGTTGCATGCTTGGGTACAATGCACCGAAGGGAATAACAGTATACCAGTCTTACAAAACAATAATCATCCAGATGGTGATAAACAGTGACATTCATCAAGTGGTCACACACACGTTGTAGAGGTCAAAAATGTATACCTCATGCGCAGACCTTAAGAGTGCGTGAGTGTCAATATTGCCCATACGTTTCCAGTGTTCATGTCACCAGGTAGGCGGCGGTTGTGCCAATGATGAGAGGACACACCACATGCCGTGAAACGAGTTATACAGAAAAACCTGTGCAGTGAGTGATGACCGCTGAAAGCTGATCGAGTCTCACATGCGCAGTACAGGGTCACGGGGAGGGATTGTCCCACAGAATTAAACACATAATCTTACCACTAACAATGGAAGTCAAAGCTCCAAGAGCAGAAGCGGAGTCGCACTCGAAGAGCGTTGTCCCGCCTGGAAAGGAGTAAACAGAGTTAGGTAGATGGGTCAATTACCCGCGCATAAACAGATGGCCAATTCGGAGGGTCCCCAACAAGAAAATGAAAACCCGTTAGTAATTTACTTACGGTTTGGGATCGCCGTGGACAGCGTGCGACCTACCCCTGGCTCGGCTAATGCTCATCTGCGAGCAGGCGTGCCGGTGTGGAGAGTATTAGATGTAAACGAGGGCTACGTAAGTACAGGGTGCCCACTCTACTTGTCTGTATCGTGGTTGTCGGTGTGGTTTCATGGTTCAAGGGAGGTGCCATATTGGAGCGTGGTTGTAGAAAACTCAGCGTCATCTTAGAGTGGTGCTGTGACCAAATCTAGATGGCATGTTATCTAGAATCTAGCGGCAAATCTAGATGGCAAAGGTGGCATGTTACTCACTACGGAGTGACAGAGGTCAGCTTGTGGCGGCAGAAAGTGACCACATGCATGATGTGATTATCACAGATGGCTAGTGATTGTAACAGAGGACTAACGTTTACTCCTGCAGTGCACATTAGGGAGTCTAATCCCAGTACAGGAGGTCATCAAAGCAGTGTATTTCAGTAGTCACATGGTCAGGGTGAGTAGGGGAATGTCACAGATCGATTACTCAAATAGGCCAGTCAGTGGGGGCCAGGGCTCAATGGAGCACAGGTTGATGGTTAGGTGGGGTAGGGGCACAAAGGCCGTCAGTTGTGTATCTCGCCCCAAGGAATGTCGTCATTCAATCCTGTTATATGTGTGGACAGGCGGAAAATCCATCTCTGTATTTTCTGGAACAAATAGTGTTTTGTGGCATTAGGATGCATTTCCAGCACTGTTGGGACAGGTGATCAGGGGAATGTGGTTTGTCAATGAAATGTGTGCTCAGCTTGGTTGTGATACTTTTGCAGCATATGTTGCTACGATGTTCCATTATTCGTGTTTTGACCATGCATGTGGTCATACCAATATAACACAGGTCACAGGGGCAGGCGATCATGTATATACAATTCGTGGAGTTGCAATTAGTGTGATCGTTGTGTGCACACCTGGTGGTCATTCAGTTGTATAGTTTTTGAGGGTCTGGTGAGAGTACATACCCCACAACCCCACATGGATAGTGCCCAGTCACAGGTGGTAGTCCCTACAAGGATTGTTGGGTGGGTTTTTGTACAGCTTTGGGTCTCGTATGTACTAGGGTGCCTTTTAGGTGCCAAGTACGTTTAAAGGAAAATCTGGGTATGGGGTACCGCTGCTCCCCAGTTTGTAAGATACCCCAATGTTTTTGGATAACTCTTTTGATCTGGTTTGATTGGGGTGTGAAGGAAGTTACACATGTTAAGGTCTCATCTTGAGCTTTTGGTAGGGTTTCCAAAAGTGAGGCTCTGTTATTGTTACACGCACTTTTGCGTGCCATTTTGACAATGTGAGTTGGATACTGGCATGTCTCAAGGCTGGCTTATGGCTCGCTTGTCATTCAAAGTTGTCCAGGGAGCTACAGTTACGGCGCAGGCGTAAAAATTGTCCATATGGTAGATTGTCCCTGAGATGTTTAGGGTGATGGCTATCATACCGTAAAAGACTATTGCAGTCCGTGGGTTTTTTGTATGTGGAGGTATGCAGATGGCCATCCTGCAGTGTAATGGACAAGTCTAGAAAGGGGAGGTTCACAGCGGACACACTCTTAGTGAAACATAAGAAAGGGTCAAGAGTGTTGATCCATTCGCAAAAAGTGTTGCACTTTGGAATGTCCCCCTGCCAGAGTGTCAGTATATCGTAGTGAGTAACATGCCACCTTTATCTAGATTTGGTCACAGCACCACTCTAAGATGGCACAGAGTTTTCTACAACCACGCTCAAATGACCCATGAAACCACACCGATGACCACGATTCAGACGAGTAGCGCGGGCACCCTGTGCTTACGTAGCCCTCGTTTACGTCTTCTACTCTCCGGACCGGCACGCCTGCTCGCAGACGAGCATTAGCCGAGCCAGGGGTAGGTCGCACGCTGTCCGCGGCGATCCCAAACCGTAAGTTAATTACTAACAGCTTTTTTCGTTTGCTTGTTGGGGACCCGTCCCCGAATTGGCCATCTGCTTCCGCGCGGGTAATTGATCCGTCTACTTAACTCTGTTTACTCCTCTCCAGGCGGGACAACGCTCTTCGAGTGTGACTCTGCTTCTGCTCTTGGAGCTTTGACTTCCATTGTTAGCGCTAAGATTATGTGTTTAATTCTGTGGGACGATCCCTCCCCGTGACCCTGCACTGAGCATGTGAGACTCGATCAGCTTTCGGCGGTCATCACTCACTACACAGGTATTTCTGTATAACTCATTTCACAGCATGTGGTGCGTCTGCTCATCGTTGTCACAACCGCCGCCTACCTGGCGACATGAACATTGGAAACGTATGGGCAATATTGACACTCACGCACTCTTAAGGTCTGCGCATGAGGTATACATTCTTGACCTCTACAACGTGTGTGTGACCACTTGATGAATGTCACTGTTTACAACCATCTGGATGATTATTGTTCTGTAAGACTGGCATACTGTTATTCCCTTCGGTGCATTGTACCTAAGCATGCAACAGTTTTGCATGTTCATCATTTTATTAAGCACCAACACTGGCATTGAATATTGTTGCTGTTTTCCCCTTTTCTCCTTTCTTTTAGGTCGGTTGACTTATCGATTGCATTAAGGTTGACTATATACCCTCTTGCATTGGGAATGGCAAGGCACTTGGTGACACCAGCACCCCAGACCATCCTCCCTTTGAGTAGTTTAGCTTTTTTACATTTCACGGTCCTGACAAATTGCCCAGATCATTCATGACATTTTTGGCAAGAAACATGTTGACCAACAATTGTGCTTAGAGCTAATGTGGACCTTTATATCCACTCTGGCTTGTATTTGTTTTTCATATAACCTAGGGTTTCATACATTAAAGATTGACTTTATTTCCCTATGAGTTATTTTTAAACTCACCAGTCTACTCATTCACTACACTCTCACACTTACCCTCATACTTCATGACGGCGGTTTAAAAGAACTCTGGCAAAGTGCCCCCCTGCTGGGCCCGTTGGGCATTGCAGCGTCGTGCCAATGAGGAGCTGCCCTATGATGAAGCATGACACCCCTTGGGGTGTTTGAGGGCTCTTGCTCCTAAAGGATCAGATCCCCCGACTTGATCCCTCAGGTTCTCCCGGCCTTCTCATATATAGGAACTGCACACCTTTATAGATACCTACATTCCTGGGGGTGCATGTACTGGACGTTGATTTGCCCTCTGTCCCTCCTTGTGATTTTTAAATGAGAACTTAATCAATTACTCAAATCACAGAAAACTACAATGTCATTTAAACACTTTATAGGCTAAAATGTAAAAAGATTTGGAGGCAAAATTATTACCTGATATTTAAGGTTAATATTTGAAAAATAAAATAATAAAAAACACATTTTGGACTAGCCTTGCAACTGAATACAAGTTATCTATTTTTTTTGTGGATGTGAACAATGTGGAAATAATTTGCACAGTCACTCAATGTGAAGAGAGACCATGGATAAATCAGGCTGAATCATTGCAACATGCTGTTCCCTGTGGTGCACTGTGGGAAAATATGAGTGATAAGTTAACAGGCCAATGTATGAAGCCTTCTGACCAATACCCCTCTAAGTATGTTATTTATGTTCTTCAAACAGCTAAAGCTGCCTCAAAGGTCAAACATAAAAAGAGGTCAGGCAGGAAGTAGAGCAATTTCCACCACAAGCAATTAGAGGAATAAGGTACTCGAGGAAATACAAATAAAAGTGGAACTCCTGTTATTTCATAGAAATATTTTAAAACATCTTCTATTTTGATTGTTTATTCTCACAATTCTCCTGGGTATATATAGACAGAAAGACAGACAGATAGACAAATAGACAGATAGCCAGATAGATAGACAGATAGCCAGATAGATAGATAGACAGATAGATAGATAGATAGATAGATAGATAATATATGCACAATGCAGCACTCACAGTCTTTATTAATACCATATAATCCACCCATACTTCCACTGAAAGCCGTCTAGTCTACATTCAGACTATCCACTTGTCATTCCCTTCCTGACTGCTTACAGTCTCTATAACAACAATTCACTTTTTAAAGGTAATTTTTCATCATATTTCATATTTATATTGTGGGACCAACATTAGCGATTAAAGTCCCTGCTGCCAATTAATAAAGGCTATTTTTCTAAAGTTAGGAGCACAGGACAAAGAGTTCTTTTCTGGGCTTGCGTCCTACCCTTCACGTCTGTGCTTACGTACTTATGTCCTACTTCTGGAGAGCTTCAAAAGGCTTAAGAGCTGTCAACACCAGCTCATCTCTGAATCATCTTAATTTGTGTCTGAAAATACTCCTCTTCTCAAACATCAAGGTGATCGAGACCATGCTGCATGATGCTTTTAATTGCATTGTTCTAAGGAAGGCAGTGCCCGGCTATAGAGAAATAAGGCGCAGAGCAGTGTCGGTTCCTCCGCTAGGGCATTTGGACATTGGCAATGTTTCTGTGAATTGCAGTTGATGCAATGATCTTTTCCTTGCACACTGCACCATTGACTGTACTCTCCACAAGGAGAAACATCCATTACAACGCAGGCATTACAACGCAATGCCTTTACAACGCAGCCAATTCTGTTAGGTTTGAAAATCCCATTCCTGCTACGCTCTCGTTTCATGCTATATTAGGTTAGCAGTGTGTGGCTAAATAGGCGCCATTTTGTATTTACGTTATGCAACCCACTGAGTTATCCCTGCAACATGCAAGCTTTAGTTAGCAAGTGTGACTCCATTTTGTATTTTGTAATTCCTATTTGGCTGCTTAGGCTGTGTCTGAACTAGGCCTCATTATTCGTATTGCTTGCCTCAGCAGAACACTGTATTTAGTTATTATTTTCTTTTCTGCTCAAGGCTGCTTCCCGACTTACTAATGAATAGGCCATTCTGCCCTCACATGCCTATCTGAGTGTGTAGGTCTGCTCCCACGTCAGGAGACGCTGAGACTCGGCGCTGTAACCTTGGGTGGTAGATAGCATGTACCCATCTGGCAGGTGGTAGCCCATCCTTCTGTGCCTCCTTTGTTCATGTTCGGCCCAGGCCGGTAACTTTCCACTGTGGGCGTGGTTGGGGGGTTCTTGGAAGAATGATCAGGCATTGCAGGCCGTGGGGGAGCCAGTCCCTCGGCAGACATCTTAGGGTGCAGGTCAGATTGGACTCCTCTGCAGAGTATTGCTAATAAAAGTTTGTTTGTATTCTACACTGTCTGACCGACTCTTCATTCTTGGGAAGGCATAGCAGGTGGTTGCAAGTAACCCGGGTGGCCCCTAAGGGCCACTTCCTTCAATACAACGCAAGATCCATCACAACGCAGGCTATTACAACACATGCCATTACAACGCTGACCAGCACCTTCCCTGAGGTAAGCACCCGGCGGTGTTAGAATAGTAAATTACGTTGTAATGGTGCATGCGTTGTAATGGCTTGCGTTGTAATAGCATGCGTTGTAATGGAGCTTGCATTGTAAAAGCATGCGTTGTAACGTCATAAATCCATGCACAAGGGTAGAGGAGAGAGCAGTCACCTTGTCTCGCTCACTTCACACCTGCAGAGTATGTGCTTGTAGGCCTGCCTGAGAGAGGCGGTCCAGTCCTGGTCTCCCTTTGTAACGTGACAGAAGTGTGCAGTTCAGAGATACTTACTTCGGTCAGAGACGTTTTTTTGAAAACTAAATTAAATACTAGTAAAAAAAATCACTGTTCAGTGATCAGTCGCACTAATGGAATACATTTAAAATGTCATTGGAGTATCAGAGAAGTCAGCAGTTTCTGTACAGGGTAAACACTTGATGTGTTGACCAAATTGTGTTTTTAGTGAATTAAAAGCTTGAGTTGAAAGAAAATTTCCAATTTAGCAGGTAACCGAAGGAACGGCTTTGTTTGGCTTTGCACATCCATTGCACTATAGTAGTAGCTCCCTTGAGAGTGGCATCGACTGGCAGTGGGAGGAGGTGGGCTTGTGCCCTGCTCCAGCTTTATTTCTCTGATCTCCTCTCTGTGCCCCATCACCACCCACAGTTCCCTCGGATCCCTGTCACTGAAATAAAAAAGCCAGGCTGGCTCCTTGGAAGTGATATTCTATTTATTCCAGCTGGGCCTTGTTATTTTGCTAGTCTTTGTGCACCCAGCTCCTACTCTAGCTCACTCGGAAAGTCAGTAGAAACACCTCGGAAATCTTAATGTTTGGCTGTTTCAGGACTGGGGACAAATCCGGCTCCTGCTGCAATGTGCATTATACAAGGGCACGTATAGTCACTCATATGCCCTGGTGCCCGCTGTCCCAGTTTTCTGACTTGTGGCTTTTCGCCTGCTGCTGTCCTAAGTCACTTGCCCGAAGGCCCAGTGAACATTCACTAATAGTTCACTAATAATACCTATATCTCTGGGATCAGACAGCCTGTCTGGTGGGCAGCTGAGAGTGAAGGGATTACTATCACTAGCTGCCCTACGGCAAAAGAAAAGGGCATGAATGCGCCGTATCTATCAGATACGGCGCATTTCTGTCCTTTTCCCCTGCGCCAGCGCACAATGGGCTGCCCTGCGCCAACATAGGCACCTTTGCACCATGGTGCAAGGGTGCCTGAATTGCGGGGATGATTATTTTTGTGCAGGAAAGGAAACCTTCCTGCACAAAAACAATCACAAGATGCTTTTTCCTCTTTCTATGTGTGCTGCAGAATGCAGCACACATAGAAAAAGGAAAAACGAGGAGAAATAAAGATATTTCTCCTAGTTGTGCGTCCCTTACACCTTCCCTGGGGAGGCATACGTTTTTGGAGCTTCCTCAGCTTTACGATTTCTCGTAAATCTGGGGCAGTGTCAAAAAGCCATGGATGTTTCTGGGAACGCCCCCAGCAACACCCATTGCATGCCCCTTTAACGCAGAAAACTGCATTAAAGGGAAAGATATTTTCGAGGCAGCATTAAGCCCAAAAAAGTGGCTTAGTACTGCCTCGTAAATATGGAGCAGGCTCCTGCGCCACGAACGTCACAAAAAGTGAGGTGCTGGCATGGCAAGGGGCCTCATAAATGAGGCCCTCTGTCTCACTGAATCACGCAAAGAGATGTGCAAGGCTCTCACCACCCTCTTCTGCACCTTGCTGCCTCCTTGACAATGAGGACGCTTCGACGATGAGAGCACACGTGCCCCTGCTGGTGTCTCCTGTCCCAGAACTTTGCGGCTGCCCGCGGCGCACACAGTGGGCCCTGTAATAGGGCAGCCCCCTTAGTGCCGCATTAGGCACATCCCCGCGCCCTGTCGCTGGGACACCCTCCTTTGGGAGTCCCTCCTATGTCCGGTGCCTCTGCAGCGTCATTTCCGGTGCGCAGTGGGCTGGGGACAAATATTTATACCTGCCCGCATCCACTGGCCATCCTTTTTGTTCCCCTTTGGACACGCTGTCACATCTCATTATATGGTAGTAATTGTTGCGAAGGGACGTTGAGGCCCGAGGTTGGATCACTCCTTGTCTCGGTCGTATTGCATGACCGTGGGACTCAGGGTTATTGCCTTGAAGGATTGGTGTTGGTGGCCTTGTTGACTCATGAGCTAACATCCCAGCCATTATTTGCTATGGTTAGGTATTGATGTGTGGCAGTTGTTCGTGTTGGCCTGGATGGCGAAGCAGGGGGTTTTGGCGGGTGCTGAGTTCCCACAGTTTGAGGCCAGTGCAACCAGCATCATGTGTCTGGTGACTTTGATGCCCAGTCGCAGTTTGGACACGGGGTGGCAATCACACCAAGGCATTTGATCTGATGCATGACCCAGGCGTTCTGCCAGGAAAGATGCCCCAGGGACCTATCGAATTATAAACTGGCACCCCGGGTTTTGGTCGCTAAGGTTGATCGCCGCCAGTTTTATGACGGCTCCGACCTTATTACGACAGGAATGCAGCTGAATGCATTAGATTAGGGGGCATCACTTTAAGGCTGTGGTCAGATAACGATGTGTGTCAGTCAGGGTGGCAAAAGGGGGAATTTTGGTTGATAGGGCAGAGCTTTCACATTTAGAAGCTCTACACAGCCAGTAGCACAATTTCTTTCGATAGTAAAGCCTGTTGGCAGTAAACCACAAGGGTTTGTAAACACTTGCCAGATGTATCCGATGGCTCTGGTATTTTTACCAGATGGTATAGGGGCATCCATTACTTAAGGCCATCCCATCAGAAGTGGTGCCGCCATGCACAATAGTGGGGACAGGCACCAACAAATAACGGTCGTGGGGGGTCATTTTGGCAGGGCATGTATGCACACTTCATATTAACAGGAGCATCAATGGTCAATGCTTCTTCCACCCTTAGGGGCAAGACTCAGCCAGCAGGAGGTTCAGGCACTAGGACAGTGATACTCAAAGTATGGTCCGGGTCTGCATGACCAAACTGGGCTTCCAAGAGAACTAACATTCATAATGATGCTAAGTAACCAGGCAAGCGTTATTTACACTAACTGAAATAAGAAGCAACTAAAATGTCCCACGCCATACAACGGTAGGAACACATTCATTTCAAGACATCTCGCAACAAACGTGCAAATACACAGTCTCGCTTAATGAAACAGTGTTTTTCATTAACATGCGTTTCTCTCTGGCAAGTCAGTTTACACAAGGAACCCTGTGGGTGCTCTGGGTTGTTAATTGTTATGAGAGATGGACAACTTTATAGTTCAATAATTCAAACACAGGAGAAAGTTCTATACAGCGAATATCTTGACCACAAGTATGTCAGGTGCCCTTATTTGTCAAAATGAAGGAACAAGTAAAAATTAGACAATTGCCCAGGATCACAATTTGGTCAAGTAGGGAAGCCATGATTGATCCCAGGTTCTATGATTTCACATTGCACAAGATGTCTTTTTCCCGACCAAGAGGTATTTGCAGGAAGTCTATAATAAGGCTCCATACCATCCAAAAGCTGTTAGATTTAGAGATCTCGCTAGAGGCGGGTGCAACTGCATGAAATCTTCGCTAAGCTGCAGCACGTCTAATTGTTGCTAGCTGTTGTCTTGGGTCACATGCAAGTGCTTAAGTGAGCTGTACTAAGTACCTAGGTCAGCTGTACTACGTACCTAGGTCACGCACAGTGAGGCAGAGGGGTTCCAGTAGGTTACACAAAGAAGTGGGCTGTGCCAAAACATGAAGCTGCAACTCTTAGATTCCGACATACTGTCTGCGCTCCACTCATATTGTTAGCAGTTAAATGTCCTTGAACATTGTCAGCTGTCTACGCTCCACTGATATTGTTAGCCGTTAAACGGCCTTGTAGATTGTAAGCTGAACAGCACAGGATTCAACTGCACGTGGGAAATTCCTTTAGGGAATTTTTGGACGTATGGCAATCTAGCAAAGACACACATTGCTCAAGGACACTGTTTCTAAGTGCCAGAAGCATGGCAGTCATGTGGCTTGGTGAGGACAGTCAGCAACGTATAATAGTCTTCTGTGTCTACTCTAGCCAGACATTTTCTCACACGTTCTACTAGCGGTAGCCCCTAGGTGGGATAATAGCGGGTGGCGAGATGTGGCAGCAGGTTGCTCACGTACGACAGCATCTGCAACAGTGAGTGGTTCTTGCAGAATGTGCAGAGGATATGAGGGTTAAATAGCATTTCCACGTCTTACCAGGTTTTTAGTCAAATGACCACATGTGCAAGGAGGTTAGATGGTGATTTCAAAGGGCATAGGACAGGTGAGAGCAATGGCAACGCAAGACTGGCAGTCTTATGCTGAGCACAATGTTTTCTATCATTAATTACAATGTTACTAGAAGGTAAGCCAGAAACAAGGCAGGTCTTTGATTCTGGTGGCGGGCAATTAATTCCGGGGATAAACCAATTGAACTGGGTCCAATTTCTGGATTAAGCAACTAGGGTCACAGCTGGTTAGCACGTAGTGTGGGACAACCCCCAAGTGGGGTTACTGTGTCATGCAGGTGAATATCCTCACACAGTCCAGCATAGGCCCTGCAGTTGACAACATCATGGATTTACTACAAAGCACCATGGAGAGCATAGTAGTTATGACAGTTAGTGGATGTGTATCACAAGTTGGAACAGGATACACATGATTTGCCAAAGCCTTCATTGGCACACAGTCATAGCAGTACAGATCACACCACAGAGGGCAAATATGAGGCTATGTCCCCTGACAAATATACAGAAATTTTATTATTTTAGCACTTGTATTGGTGCTTGCAATGTCTGTGCAAGTGTCTGGTCAATTCAGCAGAAAACGTGCACTCAGTAAACCAGGGCAGGTTACTGGTTACTTCAGTTAAATTTTGCTCGCCTTATGGCCCTTGCAGCCAGGCGGGTTGGGTACGTTTGTTACTTAACATATGTGCGGTAGTTGGAAACACTGGGTTAGAGCACAAATGGCCATAACTATTAAAACATATTGGGCATTCCCATTATCCAAGAAGGGGCAGGTATCTCCTCCTGTCCACCATCCCAAAAGCTTTTCCATTCGGCACTCTGGTATACCTTTAGCAAAATCTGGGTATGAGCTACATACACTAGGGTAGGGACACCAGCATGGCGACACAGCATCTGAAGATTGCAGTCAGACTGATGGGTTCTGCAGGCAATAAGGACTTGAAATGCATCAGGATGTAGGAGCACCCTTGGGGGACCTCAGCCCCCCCTGTGGTTAGCTCTACCATGGCCCTGGTTTAGGGGGGAGGCTCGCCTGGCATCCTCGAAAGGACATGAATCAGCTTAAATTCGATACATGTCATATATTTTTATGGAGAGAGGGCCATGCCTTAGACGCTAGCGCAGGCGGGGTGGGGGGTGCCATTGGTCACAAGGCTCCACCCCATCTCCACCCTATGACCCTCTCCAGGGCTCCAGGGGAGTCCATATTTCACTTGCTGGTGAGGCACACGGTTATCAGTTTGAACCCCCACATTTGGGAATAACCATGTAGGGGGGTAAACAAGGGTTTAGTCAATCCCAAATGTAAATGCACATATTGCACACAGTGTACAATGGATTATATTAGACAGAACTATGGTTACAAAGAGAGCAGTAGTTTGCATTCCCTATGTGATAAGAATTCTTGCCGTCGCTGTGCTCCCATACAAGTGGAGGTCAGCAGGTAGAGATAAGGGTATGGTGTTGGCCACAAACAATAACTTGTTAACAAATATACTGATTGCCTTGGAGGCGAACTCCACTATGCTTACCAGCCTATCCTGAAATCAGGGACTGGGCGGTGAGGGGTAAATAAACAACTCAGCAACCCCTAACCAGAAGGCCCTTTTTGGCACAGAGGGCACCATAGGGACATCACCCAGAACTGTGATTAAAGAAGAGAACAGTAGTTCCCATCTTCGGTGGAGGCCATCGAACTTTTCTATGATAAGGTAAATAAGCCATGCACAAGCCCACCAAGCAGGAGGGCTTGGTTCAACCCTAATTCAAAATGAAATAAAATAAGAAGGGGTTGGTAAATTAGGCATGGCCTCTTTAGTGCAAACACCACATGGTACCCCCGATAGGGACAGCGCACACACATGTCAGAGGTAGATAGGAGTTGTCCAGTGAGAAGGACTGGCAACCACAGGTTGCAGGAGGTTATGGAGCCTGCCATGGTGGGGGTGCCCCGGATATGACGGCGGCCACATGCGGGGCATTTGTGGAGTTACAGGGCGATTCGGAGGCTGATTGGTATATAGGGGTACCCTTTAAGGAGCACAATAGGGGTGCCTTATGCCAAAATCCCAGGAGTCTTTATGGCAGGACCCTGGTTGAAAACATTGGCGCCCCACTAGTCCTTCAGGCGGTTGTAAACCTGAGCAACCACGGGCTTGCCATGCCACGTTCCGCCCCTAAAAAGGCATGAGTAAAGTTATGGACTGGTGGTCCATGGTATTTAAGGGGGATAATCCCCACATAAATGGTAGCACCGACTGGGTTGGTCACGATGCAGTTTGGCTCATCAGGTGGGCAGGGCAGCTTCGGTTAGTCACCGCTGCCTGCCCTTGGATCGCCCGTAAGTTAACCCACCATGTTGGCATACTCCTTGTATGAAATAAACCTGCAGCAAAATGTTTTCCAACAAAATTTGTGTGGACTGATTATTTTTTGCAGCGCGACTAATTACTGCTAAGCGGGGGGTTGCCAATATCGGCATTATGACTGAAGCCTGCGCAGGGCCTGGCTGTTTTTCTTGGTATCCCATGTTATTTCTTGTTTGGTGGATAGCTGACGGGTGGGACATTTTCAAGGGATAAAGGCTGCCAGTAGGCTGTGGTGAAGGAGCAAAGCAAGTGGGCAAGACACCTGAGAGAAGGCGGCTCCGGTGGGGCTTGTGGCCCGCCCTGTTTTTTGAAGACATCAAAGCTGCATAGCCACCCAGCAACGGCTGCATTATAGAAATGAGTGGAAAAGGACTTAAAGTAGAGTCGAAAGTAAACTCCTGCAGATGTTTACTTGCTCATAGTTTTGGCTTTGCTAGCAGGCATTGAGGATCCAATGCAGTTCTGCTAATGCATTGTGACTCTAGTGATACCCCAGATAGAGACAGATCTTTGGAACCCTTGTGCTCTGGTGCTCTTAGAAATTTTGAGCAGATTTATTTGAGCATGATGGGATGAGTGAGGATAGATATTTATGGATAATGAACTAACTCATAGTACCTATTCAGTACTGTTTGCCTGCTGAATTCTTCGTTGTATCTCTGTGTTAAGATTAAAAGTCGATTGGTTATCAGTGAATAATATGCAGGGGTTCTTTTCAGTGATGCAACTTCTGCATTGTAAATGTATAATTCAGTGTTCTCTGCTCGAATTGACTGTTCTATAAATGTTGGTAAAGTTTAATTTAGTATGTAAACTGTACAAACTGTGTGAGTTAAAATTTATTAAAACGTAGAGGCTTTCTGGCTTACGCTTTTCATTTTGGACTTGATTAATCCAAAAATGCAAGCTCTAAATTCCTCTTTTCCTTACCTTTTGAGATCTGGGAGAATTTGTAGGCATTGTGCATTGGCGATGCGGTGAGCGCAAAGTACGTGGTTTTATTTATTTATTATTACTTATTTCGTTGCCTGTCGACTTCCACCACCCCCCACCCTGCCCCGCCCCGCCTCACCGCTCTTACCTGTGCAAGCCGCTATTGGTTAAAGCCTGCACCCAGATATGGTTGAGCTACTAGGGTTTTATATGTTGCTATTGTTAGCCAGGCATGCCTTCATTTGGAAATGGGCTCTTCGCCAGCCACTAGAGAGGAGAGATTGATTGTTTTATTTATGATGCTCTTAATTTGGGAGTAACTGCCAGTTGAGTCCCACGATAGACTCAGGCAAAGGGATTTTATGGCTGAGATGAGGTAAATCCTAGCAGGGTAGTAGTCTCTATTAGCAATTTCTTCCCAGAGGTGATAGTTGTGTGTTTTGGGGCAGCATTTTTTAGTTTATAGCAGAACTTAATGAATGCTCCTTGCCTGCCATGGTTTGTTTTGTAAGGCCAAACTCCAATCTCAGCTGAGCCGGTGATGCGTATCGTGGAAGATGAAAAACTGACTTAAAAAGCCTGTTTGTGAGCTTATCTAGGCAAGAAGCATCTCTGCCTCTTGGCGCCTCATTACAATAGAATATGGTTGATGCTAATTTGACTTGGATTAGGTGTTGAAAAGCTGCTGAGAAGGAGATGGATTTACCCGCATGTGCTCCATGTGCTGCTTAAAGGAGCCCAGGATGTCAAAAAGCAGGCCCAGATATTTATACTCAGTTATGACCTGAATTTTTTCTTTTCCCAGATTCCAGGATCGAGAGCTAAGGACAGGCTTTCCTAAGATCATAATTTTTGTTTTCTTTGAGTTGATTTCCATTGAGTTCATTCTGGAATATCTGGCGGTGGTATTCAAAAGTCTCTGAAGACCAACATTTGTGCGGCTGAGCAAGACTAAGTCGTTGGCGTACATTAGACTTGGCAAAAGGGTGCTGCCTACTTTTGGGGCATATGAATTAACTTGATCTATGGTAGATGGAATGTCAGCCAGAAAGAGGTTGAAAAGCGTGGGGGCTAGTACGCACCCTTGTCTTAAACTGTGGTAGGTTTGAATCTTCCTGGACAGGTGGGCACCATCCCCCAACTTTATTCTGACCCAGGTGTCAGTATGGAGAAGGATCAGGGCCTGCAGCAAAGGGTGAGGAACGTTCCAGCAGAGAAGTTTTTTCCAGAGCTTATTCCGATTGACTAGTCCAAATGCCAATTTATAGTCTATAAAACAGAGATAAAGAGGTTGGTGATTTTTCTTGTACTGGTCAAGCAGTAATGACAGGGCTAGGATATTTGATGTTGTACCCATGGCCTTCAAAAGGCTTGTTTAATTGAAAGGGATCATGGCCATGAGGCAGGGATGACATTTTGAAAGGTATAATGCTGTGGCAGACTGGCTCCAAACACTTTGCCCAAAATGATTTTTCCTCTTTGAAGATGGCCATTGAAAAGCCATTTGCGCCAGGTGCTCTGTCGCAGTGACTTTTTGAGATTTGATTTTCGATAGCTGCTGCCTGGTGTTTCAGGGGGTAAAAGCAGATTGACTAACTTAGACTTCGCTGATGTTCCTTGGAGTCTCTTGTAGGGCCATGGGTAGATCAACTGGGGAGGCTCTGATGTCACTGGAGCATGGCATGCTTTGTAATTGATCGCATTTAAGGTTGTCCTGAGCGAAGTGAGTTGAGAGGTACTCAGGCCAGCATTCTTCCTGCATGTTTGCTGTTATAGTCTTTGAGAGGTCATTTAGCTTATTCACTGTTTTCCAGAATCTCTCATGTTTGTTATACTTTAAATCATGCAAACGTTTCCAGACTTGTTGTGGGGCGGTCGTGGCGGTCTTCTGACCGCCACATTACAACCTTGGTGGTCATACTGCCCTGGGACCGCCAACTTAGCCAGGAAACCTCCAAGAGGTATCCATATGCTTTGCGGGACTGCTGTGGTCTTGCCAAGCATATTGCAACTTTCCTCACCGACACTGATTTCATGATGGTGTTTCCTCCATGAAAATAGTGGCAGTGAGGAAAGAGTGGGACACTACAGGGCACCCATGTGCCTCACTCGATGTCGATGTACACAGGGGGGCACAACATGTGCCCCCATATGCATTCACCCCCGTTACAGCACGGCATGGACTTCACAGTCTACGCCGTCCTGGAACTTCCTTTCACATTCTCATTGCTGTGCCTATTTTATAGACACCACTGTGGGAACGCCAAAGAATTGCCCGCCAATGAAAAAAAAATCATTATACAGCGGGCTGTTCTCACACGGGTTTGGCAGTGCGGTGATGGGAGGGTCCCGCTGCTGCACCGTCAAACTCATAATCGGCCCACAAATATTAAAACATTTTTGAGCATCCATCCTTATACCTCTGCTTTGCTTCTTGGAGCCTCGTTCAGATGTGGCGCGTTCAGAGGTGGTGGCAAATTTGCTAGTGAATTGATCCCAGATGCTATGGGAGGCCTCCACCTCGGTTGTCTGCAGCAAAAATAACTTTTTTGCTTGTTAAGACAGGTTGTAACTTGAAATAGTTGACCATTTTAGTCTTTCGTTATTTATTGTGTAGATGGACCATGTGTTACTTTGTCTGTCTGGTGGTTATCAGGGCTGATGGCCAGACAGTTTCTGTGGAAGATGGCCGCTTTCCCCTGGGTTTTTTGCAAAAGCTGATAACAAGCTGCACCAGGGGAACTGAAAACACAGAAAAATCTATGACAGTACTACTTTTGTAATTGTGAAACATTGCGGCTGGTGGGTTATCAATTGGAAAGTGGCCAATGACAGCCCTTGGACTCTTTGATGAGCTCTCTTCCTTTTTTTTCGTGCTTGAAGGAAAGGCTTTAAGATTGGAATTGGATTGTCCAGTGAGCATTCTGGGCAGTTAGAAACTCATTGTTTTGATGTTATCCAAGCAGGTTCAAATTGAAGACCCCTGATAGGATTGTTTCCGTTGGCAAAGGCCCATCCTGAAGGTCTCTGATCTCATTTTTAAAATGGGCAATAGCTTTTAGTTTGGCCCTCTACGACAACTTCAGCGAACAGACCCCGGACACCGCGCCCCTCCTCACCACCGACATCCAGCCGACCATCACCACCTGGAAACCTGCCACCACTGAGGACACCACCACGACCATGAAGAACACCCACTCAGGAGCCCCCACAGACCCCTGCCCACCACACATCTACCACAGACCCGCTGCCGCCATAGCACCCGAACTAGGTCGGACCATCAACGCCTCCCTCGACTCCGGCATCTTCCCTGACAACTGGAAGTGGGCACAGGTCAAGCCCCTCCTCAAGAAACCCTCGGCCGACCCGACGGACCTGAAGTACTACCGGCCCATCTCTCTCCTTCCCTTCGCAGCCAATGTCACTGAGAGATTCATCAACACCCAACTGACCACTTTCATCGAAGAGAACGCCATCCCCGACCCCTCCCTGTCCGGATTTCGCAGCAACCACAGCACCGAGACCACCCTCCTTGCCGCCACCGATGACATCCGCATGCTACTCGACCAAGGCCACACCGCGGCCTTCATCCTACTAGACCTCTCCGCAGCCTTCGACACGGTCTCCCACCGGACTCTTGCAGCCAGACTCCACGACGCCGGTATACAGGGAAACGCCCTTGAATGGATCTGCTCCTTTCTCTCCGGCAGAACCCAAAGAATCAGACTGCCTCCATTCCTCTCCGAACCTACTGAGATCAACTGCGGAGTACCCCAAGGATCATCGCTCAGCCCCATGCTCTTCAACATCTACATGGCCCCCCTTTCAGCCATCGTCAGACAGCATGGGCTCAGCATAGTATCCTGCCCCGACGACACCCAGCTCATCCTCTCTCTCACAAAGACACCAGACTCAGCTTCCAAGAAGGAATGAAAGATGTCGCAGCCTGGATGAGCAAGAGTTGCTTAAAACTGAACTCGGAGAAGACTGAGGTCCTCGTCCTCGGACCCTCCCCCACTGCATGGGACAGCTCCTGGTGGCCCCCTGCCCTCGGAAACCCACCCACCCCGACGAACCATGCCCAGAACCTTGGCATCATTCTAGACTCCTCCCTCACCTTAACCCGCCAGATCAACGCCGTCGCCTCCACCTGTTTCAACTCCCTACGCATCCTCCGCAAGACCTTCAAGTGGATTCCCCCCGAATGCAGAAGGACCGTCACCCACGCACTCATAACCAGAAGATCGGACTACGGCAACGCCCTCTACGCCAGAATCAACAAAACCCTGCTACACAAGCTCCAAACCATACAGAACACCGTAGCCAGACTCGTCCTCGGAACCCCATGACACGAGCACATGACCCAGCACCTACGAGACCTCCACTGGCTCCCCATCGAGAAGAGGGTGACCTTCAAGCTATTCACCCACGCCTACAAATCCCTCCACAACATCGGACCCAAATACCTCAACGAAAGAGTCTCCTTCAATGTACCCAAAAGAAACCTCTGCTCCACCGACCTCGCCCTGGCAGAGACCCCACGCATCCGCAGAACCAGAGCAGGCGGAAGAGCCTTCTCCTACATCACAGCTAAGACCTGGAACAAGCTCCCTGTCAACATCAGATGCTCCCCCACCCTGCACACCTTCAGGAAGTACCTCAAGACCTGGCTCTTCGACTGATCTGGAGTGGCACCCCCCCCCCCCCCAGCGCCTTGAGACCCTCATGGGTGAGTAGCGCACTTTATAAACCCCTGATTCATTGATTTTGTTGTTGGTGGTATATAAATGTTCAAAAAGGCCAGAGCAAACATTCTAGAACCCTGTCAAAAATGGTTTGGACAATTTGCAGACAATTCCATGCTGTTGGTTTCATTTTGTAAATATTGTTTATGACGGTCAAGATGCATAATGCCAGTCACTCTCTGTGGCGACCATAAGAAGATTCTTTTGTTGCTGACATAGAGAAGTTGATGTAACCTGGTATTGTTGGCACTGTCTCTGCCCAGGTTTCTTACAGCAAGATGACCTGAAATGATGTAAGACACTCTAGCTTCTCAAGCTCATGAGGTTTGTTTAGAAAATCATTGATTTTCCATGAGCAGATCCTAAGATTCCCTGTTTGGTCAAAAGGTATTTCGGCTGCACGCACAGTTCATGTTTGTGATCTGGGTTTGGTCAAGGCTCTGGAGACACAGCTCCAGTCACCTCCTTTTCTAGTGGCCTTTTGTATCCCTGGTCAGAATGTGGATCTTGTGCGAAAGTGTTCCTGGGAGACTTGCTAAGGGTGTACCTTAGAACTCAGTGTGTATTTTTTCAAGGTTTAATAGTTTCCTGACTCTTTGTGGATACGCTGGTTCACTGGGAAGAGTCACCTGTATACCCCATCTCTCAAGTGTCTTTACTGTAGTCAGTACCTTGTTAACTGCTTTGATGGACATCCAAGAGACTGTAGTTGTCTTGTTGAGATACCCTGAGGTGGGAGCTATGAACTCAACGGAGGCAATATCGTTAGAGCAAAGACTAAGTAAATGAAGGATATTTTCTTTATTCAATATGTCATAGTTTCCTCTTGATTGATATTCTGGATATATTAGATTTGCCAGCCCAATGTTTGTTCCAGGAGACAGACCTGAAAAGGGGAGATTCGGTTCTTTCCTTTCGGTGCTGGACGAAGATCAAACCCAGGTGCAGGGGGAGGATGGCAGGCTGTTCAAGGGGACTAGCTACAACGATCGACACTGCTTGGTTATTTTCTTTTTGTCCTGAAATGAATGGTCAGTCAACTAATATATGATTTTCCATTGTGTCTTGTAGCAGTTCTTTGGTAACATTAGGCAGACTGGAAGAGATCTGTTGTTTGGCTTCCTCAATGACTATTATTGCTTTCGGTTGATTTCAGTGTAAAGTTGTGGTTTCTGATGTTTTGGGATAATCCCCTGTGATGTCCCTTGTTTCTGTTGGATTTGATTTTTGAGGGGAAGAACCCCCATGTATGTTACTGCCTGTACGTCCTACGTGTTGGCTTTGGAGGAGTTATCTGCTTCAACTCCCTCCCCCAGAGTTGGATGCTCTGTGGTGCTAGTGTTCCCAGCAGGAGTTGGATTTTTGCAGACTGTACCTTGCTTGGCATCATTTGAAGGTAGGTCTCTGCTCTCCGCACCACTGGTTCTGTGTACGTTGGGATTTGAGTTTTTAAAAAATGAATAAATTCTACTTTTTAGACCTGGCATCATTGGTGTGATTTCCCTAGTCTTTTTGCTTCTGGCCTCCTGTTTTTTGACTGTGTGCTGCATTTTGTTTTTGCGACTCTGGGCACTTTACCACTGCTGACCAGTGCTAAAGTGCAAGTGCTCCCTGTGAAAATTGTATTGGTGATTTGTTCATCCATGATAGGCATATTTGATTTACTAATAAGTACCTAGTAAAGTGCACCGGGTTTGCCCAGGGCCTGTAAATCAAATGCTACTAGTGGGCCTGCAGCAGTGATTGTGCCACCCACATGAGTAGCCCTGCAGACCTGTCTCAGACCTGCCACTGCAGTGTCTGTGTGTGTAGTTTTATGCTGCATTTTGACGTGGCAAGTGCACCCACTTGCCAGGCCCAAACCTTCCCTTTTACTACATGCAGGTCATGCCTAAAGTAGATACAAGGCAGCCCCATGGGCAGGGTGCAGTCTATTTAAAAGGTAGGACATTTACTTGTGTGTTTTACATGTCCTAATAGTGAAATACAGCTAATTTCGTTTTTCACCATTGCAAGGACTATTTCTCCGGTAGGGTAACATGGGGATTGCCTTGAAATATCTTTTAAGTGTAATTTCCCTTTGGAAGCAGATAGAGATTTGGAGTTTGGGGCCTCTGAACTCATAATTTAAAAATACATCTTTTGGTTTTTATATTGCGTGTTTCAAAATGCCGCTTTTAGAAATTGGGCATTTTCTTGCTTAACAAGTCTGTGCCGCTGCCTGTTTGTAGAATCCACGTCTGGGCTGGCTGACAGTTGGGCTCTTGTGCATTCACTCTAGACAGTTACAGAAAGGGGGCTTAGGTGCACCTTGCATCTCCTGATGGGCCATCACCTGGCTGATGGGCCTTCCTGAGCTAGAGCGGTGGGAGGAGTTGTCGCTGACAAATGTATAGGGCTGTGCCTATCCTCACACAAAGCTGTCTCCATCCCCCTGTAGTGTGTCTGGGGCCGGGTCAGGGAAAGGCAGGGTCTTGTGCACTACAAAGACTTTCCTCTGAAGTTTGCCTACTTCAAAGGCAGAAAGGGGTAAACGTATTTGACCTCTGCTTGCTGCTTCTGTCTTAGGAGTGACTGGACTGGAGTTTGCTTTCTACATCCTGCTTCCAAGGTTTTCCAAGGGCTTGTGCATGCTACCAGTGCTTGGGCTCTTCTGCTGAGAGTCCTGACTTGCCAAGTGGTGTCAAATCCAGTTCCTGAGCCCTTGGAGGTAGAATCTGGTGATCTAAGGTGAAAATCCATGCATCGACTCCAAGAGCCTATTTTATCGACGCATCGCTGCCGAAGACCGACGCATCACTGCTGCCTGCACCGAAGCATGGTTCCTGATTGGCGCATTCATCATGGCTTTCACCACAGCCTCTGCTCCCCGTCTCAGCATGTCCTATCCATGACACCAGCTCCAACTCTGGCGCAGCACCTGCTTGCGGCTGGAAAAATCGACGCAGCGCCTGCATTGCTGCTGTAGCAACGATGCAGCGCTTCCAGATTTTCGACGCATCGTCCCTGGGTGGCCGATTCTGCATCAACGCCATACTTCAGTAAAGAACTGAGGCAGCGTATCCAGAAATCGACACATCACCTCAACTTCCAGTAAGGAACCAATGCATCACCTCCCCTGGCAGTAAGGAACTGACACTTCATCTCCCCTGCCTAACAGTAAGGAATCGACGCATCACCTCCCCTAGCAGTAAGGAATGAATGTATCACCTCCTCTGACTGTAAGGAACCAACGCATCACTTTCCATGCATAGTAGTAAGGAACCAATGCATCACCTACCCTGGGAGGAAGAAATCGACGCACCACTTTGCTATTCCAGTGCCTCCCCTCCCCTGCACCTGCTTTGTCTTTGAATTTTGATGCATCCAAGGTACTTTGTGCTAAAAGAACCGCATCCATAGATTTCTATGGACTGAACTTATTTAATCTTTGAAAAGTGATATCTTGACTTGTGTATGTTGGATTTTTGTCGATTTGGTCTTGTTTTTTTCAGATAAATATTGGCTATTTTTCTAAACTGGTGTGGACTCATTTTGTAGTGTTTTCTCTGTGTTACTGTGTTTGTATGTACAAATGCTTTACACATTGTCTCTCTGAGAGGAGCCTGACTGCTCGTGCCAAGCTACCAAGGGGGTGAGCTGGGGCTATCTTAGCTGTGTGATTCACTTACCCTGACTAGAGTGAGGGCCCCTACTTGGATAGGGTGCAAACCACTGACAACTAGATACTCCATTTCTAACACTACTTTTCACTATTGCATTGCTTCTCTTGTTCCTTGCTTTGCGACATTTTTTCTTTCAAGGTCTGCCTGTTATCCGGTCATGTACCTCACGTGTTTCCAACCCTGTACCCTCGATCACTGATTCCAGACCTGGGGCGCATTTGGAGGTGTGGTTTGCGGACATTGCCATATTGCTCGGAGTTTAAAGGTATTTGCAGCGTAGAAGAAAAGTGGTTAAATCGTTGCTGATGATGCATAGTGATTTCATAGGCACGGAGCCTTGTACATTTTGCGGGGCCTTCTGTTGGTCATGTGCAGCTGGAGTAGGGTCCAGTTTGGTTGGCTTGATCAATTATTAGTTTTTAGTGTGGTCCTAAATTCATCTAGGAGGTCACTGAGGGTAATAATTACAACTTATCCAGTATTGGGGATCAGGTTCAAGTGGGTTGTATAGTGTCAGCTGCTATTTCGGCCTTGTTATGGGGTTGTTTAAGTCTGCACTTTTTGTATCAATGCCGGAGATAAACCAATGCCAGAGATAAACACCGGCATGGTGTTTATTAGTGTATTCTGGGTGTCGTTTTTATTGGACTGGTAATTGAGGAGCTCTACTATCGATTGAAAGGTTCTTAAAAAATGTCCTCGGTCTTGTTGGCATTATTGACCGTGTTGGCTTGGTCTATTTCGCATTCAATATGTTTAATGGGCTTGGGAGGTCTTTAGCGTATGTGGCAATCATTGCTTCTCATTCTTCTGGAGTAAGCAAGGGTATTTTATGGGTCTGGGATCCACAAGTGCTTAAACTGTTGGATGAAGTCACTGACTTAGTTGGCATAGCTGTGTGGTTGCTGCTTTTCTCATGCCATAACTCTCCCTTTGAAGGATTAATAGGCTTGACTGATAAGGGAGAATCTGCGTTATGTTTTTACACGTTGGGGATTGCAATGGAGCAACTTTTTGGAGTAGAGTGCAGTGCTTGGACGATGAGGGATAGATCATCAATGTCGTATAGATGATACGAAGTGTCCATGTCACCACCGTCTCCCATGCCGTCTGCTGCATGGGCTTTTAAGCCATCAGTTAATGCAGCCTGGTCTGCCTCACAGGACTTTTGGAGCAGAGGGGACATTTATCTAAACCGTGATGGGTTGTGCTTGGTGTACTCGCACGGACAGCTTCATAACCCTTGGAGGAGATAGATGCATGAAAGTGCGGATGATAATTCTTTACTTTCTGCAGGGATTGGTAGGGACTGGGTTTAGTGCATTGTAGGGGGATGGACACCAGCCATGCCTGAATATATTAACATTACTTGCGGTGAAGTCATTGTAATGTCTGGGTCAGGTCGCAAAGCAGCCAAAGTTTCTGGGGTCGCCACAGTGATTTTTGCTGCCCCAGTGTGAGGAATACATTTTCTTTTTTGTCAGGTCAATGGGGGAGGGACTGTCATTCTCCTGTATTTCTATGCTAAAGGCTGTAAGAGCAAATTTTTATTTGGTTTGCTCTTATATGGCTTACGGTAAGCTTATGAGAGCCTCTGTGGTAGCCTTTGCACTGTCAAGGGCCTTCCTTTATTCAATGTCACCTTGGTGTGCAGACGTTTTGTCCCTCTTACTCCCAGTGTGGAGATCTGAGATCAACAAACAAGACATCCAGCGAGGTGAGCAGTGTTAGCAGCAGCAACAGGTAATCTGATGGGAGTACTATATGCTTCCAATGTGGCGCAGCTTATAGTAGTTGTAGCTCAAGCTGCAGACTGCAGATTACAATAGCAGAAACAAAGATGAAGCACAACTTGTGGAATTTCTCTGGCAGTGTGACGGATTAATAGCAGGGGGCAGCAGGGTTATTTGGGCGATGCGGATTGTGTCTGGAGGGGCTGTTCAGCGTGGATGTGGTTATTGAAGCAGAGGTAGGTGTGCAGCCCAGCGCTAGAAGGTACAAGCTGCACTGGCCTAACACTGGCCAGTTCCAAGCTGATTAGCATTGAGCTGCAGCCCTAGGGCCTTACCTTTAACAACCACTCTGCTGCACAGATCGAGTCAGCCCTCCGTGGCTGCCTGCAAACCATAACGGGACTCCCTCCCCTTGTGTCCGACTTCTGAAGGACCCCCAGTGCACAGGCAAACTGGTGGGCTGCGTGCATCGGGGGATGACAAGAGGCGTTTTGTGAGGGTACCTCCACCATTGATCATTGTTTTGTGTTATGGGCCTTAATGCAGAAGTCAATAGAACCAAGATCAAATTCGGAGACTGTGTGTCTACTTCATTGACTTCCTCACAACTTTTCATTCAGTGGACAGAAGAAGCTGACTGTGGAATAAATTATAGTTGTGGAAACTACCTCAAGATTTACTCTCTCTAATTAAGGATTCACTTTCATCCAACTGGGCTCAGTAGAGCTCAGTCGCCCTGGTAGGCTGTCTAAAATAACAGAAATATACAATGGTGTGAAGCAGGGGTGTGTGTTGGACCCAAGTTTAGTTTGGGAATTTACTTAACGGATCTTCCTGAGATGTATTAAGTCATTCACACCAAAAATTGAGACTTTCATATACCCTGCCTGATTATGAAGCTGACTTAATCCTTTTGGATTACACACGGTGTGATTACAACACAAACTTAATTGGGTGATTGAATATTGTAATACCAAACACAGAAAGAGTCCACGGGTCCCGATTGTAAGTCAAAAGGGCGTGTGGATTATGCTTACCATGCTCAGGAGGGGAATCCCTTTTAAGGACGGTTCCCCTCACACATCAGAGGTGTCATGCTTCATCATAGGGGTGCCTCCCCGCGTCAAGAACCTAATCGTGACGCAGGCTACAACCCCCTCGCTGCGAGGGAGGAGCTCAGGGATGTTTTTGAAAGAGGGTGGTCCTAAAACCCTACGTGAGCGTGGTGTGTTGTAGGTGGAGTGCAGTGCTATAGTGAGTAGTGGTTTAAAACTGACTACAAGGTTAGCTAAGGCGAACTTTATTTTGCTACCCTCTGACAGGATTAAAAACAGATAACTTGCAATGTAGCTGCCAACATTAGAGACAGCTGCATTCGGAGACGATCAACATGTTTCGGCCTCCAGACCTATAAAAGTGTTGTGGCCTTCATCAGGATCAAATTGCAGCTACTGCAATCAGTGAATATGTACAAAAGTGAGTGAAATCACAATGGACAACGGTATGTAATTCTGAACCAGTTGTCCTGTTGTTCAGTAGATTCAACGGTGGAACCTGTGGTGAAACAAAAAGACAGCATACTGTGCCATTTACAATGTGATAGAAAAACGCATAACGCATGGTAGAACCACTGCACAAAAGACAAACAATACAATACATCACATGATGTAAGCAATCAAACCACCCTAAAACATTAATGAGTGGTTACAAATGCGAGACTCACCTACAACAGTCAGGGAATTTACTGCATCTGTCCTGGGCTTTGAGCCAAAGGTACATATGCCAACCAGCCTAGTGAATAAAGTTGGTGGCGTTAAGGTCAAGAAAAGAGGAGAGTATGAGTGTCGTTACAAGTAACCAGGGGTTTGCTCAGAAGAGTTAGAGCAAACCAAGCCGAATGTGAGCTGTCCTAACAAAGATTAGAAGCTGGCAAAAACATAGAGACACCTTCTCAGCAATGCGGGGTGTGTGTGTAAATGTTGGCCAGCGGATGCTGACGGTGTGCCACAGATGTTGGTCGGTGCAAGAGTGGGGGCCCGGTAAAGATGAACGTGCAAGTGAGGCACGGGTGGTGCCTGTGAGGCTTAGTCCATGTGAGGACAGTACATGCGCAGGCGCTGATAGCACTGTTAGTGGCGCGTGTGTAATATGAACTGGACATAAGTAGCGGGGAAATATCGCAAAGCATCCCTCGCAAGAAAAGGTATAACTGCGGAGCAAGAATGCAGCTGCCAATAACGCATTGCGGATGCACATTCCCACTGATGAAGCATACAAACCACCTGAATTTAACAGGGGAGGCAGACGGTATGGTTCCAATTATTCCTCCTCGGACAGAGAGGAGTGGTCCAGCTGGTGCCTAACTCTAATGCAAGCGTATAGCAACGCTTTTGCTCCGGCCCCGAGCCACCCTCACTCGGCAGCTCACGAGATTAGACTTGAAGCCTCTGCTACGTATAGAGCAGGTTATTGCAAATGAGCCTTTACTGCCAGTGTTTGCTTGTAGTACTGACCTCTTCAAGCTCAGCTTCCAACCAGGCAGGTCTGATACGCGCACCACCTGTCTTCAGCAATGGTGGGAATGCGCATCCGCAATGCGTTATTGGCAGCTGCATTCTTGCTCCGCAGTTAAACCTCTTCCCTGGACAGTTCTTCAGGATCAAACGGAACTGTTCACAAAAAACAGAATATATGTTTCATGCCAACAATTTACTTGAGAAACTAAAAATACGGGGTTACCCAAAAAAACTTCTAAAACATGCTATGAAAAGGGCATGGTGGACACCCAAAGAAGCCTTTTTGCAGAAAAAAGATAAACCTGATATAGAAAGATTTGTTTGTGTAACCACGTTCTGTCCACGCACAAACCTTTTGAAATAAGTGATCAATCAAAACTGGCATCTGATCCAAAATCTAGATAGATCATTTACAAGACCTCTCTTTGCTCTAAAAAAGGAAATCAGTATTGGCAACCAAGTTATCCATGCAGCATTGCCCAGAACATTAAACAAAAGTACACTTAGGGAACAACTATGTTTACCACCCATTGTTGGCCAGCATAAATGTGGAACCTGTGTATGTTGCCAACAAACCATTGAAGGATCGCTATTTTCATTCAAGGACACTACATGGAAAAATGACTCTTTTTCCAACTGTAAAACAAGAAACGTCATCTATGGTATACTGTGCCCATGCCCAAAACTATATATTGGCTAAACAAACCAAGAAGTAAGGCAGCGAATAACACAGCACAAATCAAGGATTCATAAAAAAATTGTTACTGCTCCATTAGTCAATCATTGGATGGATAACAGCCACACAGAAAATGATTTGAGGTGGACTGTGCTAATAAAAGTTGAGAGAGACCCCCGAGGCGGAGACTTGGAGAGGAAACTAATGCAGAGGGAGGCAATGCTCATTGTCAAGTTCAACACAGCTGTTGACGGATTAAATGAGTTATGTGAAATTTACAAATTGTAAAATTATTACTGCAATAGAAACACACTCTTGGAGATTACTTGATGTTTTGACTGTGCAGCGAGTATGAATACTTCATTCAAGACTCCACTTTGAACCCCCCATGAGAGCTTCACAACCACGTATACCGCCTTTACCTTAAGTAAATGCCCTGACTAACCACCAACTCTATTAGTTTCCCTCTGTACTCACAGAGTGGATGACATGATCCTTTCGGGATACCAACCATTAACACAATTGTTTTTCCATGTAGTACGCACAATTGTACACTTTCCGGGAAATGAATGACCAACACCTTGTGTAGACAAAACAATTTGCTTTCATAAGATTTACACTCCTTTACATTTCGTCCTATTTGGACTAAAAAAACGTTATTGAAAAATACAGAGCAGACTCACAACACTAGAAACCACAGTAACCAAGGCAACTGTGGGGCATAGCCACGCCGCCACGTACAACGTGACCAAGGAACAAAAAACGGAGCCCGAAACAGAACTCGTACCCACTCGGAAGCAGTTTCATTCTATGACTGAAGACATTGGAAGCCAAAGAAGAATATTGGAAGGTAGGTGCTTTGCTCACCTTGAGGCCGGGAATTGTTTGCCATCGGGCCGTTAACACACAGCGCATTCAGCGGGAATTATATAACAGGAGACAACCCTTATTTTTCCATTATGGTCGAATGTCTGACCCGCTACTGCATGCGAATAATGAATAGCGCTTACGGTATACCAAAGAGGTTTTTGCCACACATCACACATGCCTAGGCAGGCACAATGTATTTCACGTTTACGTAGAAGTGCCAAAAAAAACTTCAAACATGGGTAGCACAGGAAACACTAAGATGTTTTATTCAGAATATAATGATAGACCAGAGGCTTGTCTCACGCCAATTAAAGCTATTCAAACAGCAGATAATAATGAGGCCAAGTCGTTTTTACCATAGAATGCCTGCGATCAACAGCGCCAATGCCAACAACCTATTGTGCACGTTTTAAAGATTTCACTTTTTCTCCGCTCAGGGACTTTCGGAGATCGAAGCCCGCGCCCGTCCTCCAAAACGTCTAAAAACATAAGGTACTTTGTGAACACATGCCCTCAATACAATGAACAATAACAGACAAGGCAGAGTTATTTTAAAATTCTTCCTTTTACCACCTTATTTTCTTCCAGGCTTTCAAATTCCTACAGCGTCTTCGCTTTTATGCGCCATTATCCTAAAACCAAGTGAGTTCTCCTTTCATCAAAGCACGCTTAGTTTCATACTATCATACAACGGGAGACGTTTTTTTAAAAGAAATTGTTCCTTCTGTCTTCAGATTAATCAAGGCAAAAAATCACATACCGTCCAACTACACCACACAATCTCGGACTACCAGAAGTAAGTATTCTACAAAATATCGAGTAAAGTATGGACTTCCCACCAACTAAACACGTCTGAAAACAAGACTGACTTTGCTTCGTTTCTTCTTTTCTTCTCTCTCACAGTTTTGGAAATAGGACGAATAGTACAAAAATAGGATCATTCCTATATTGGAGATCGGCTGATCTCAAACTAAGGTAATTCTTATAAGGCTTTGACCCATAGGGGAGTTGCGCTTTGTTGTTCTTAAAAGAAAGCTGTGTTTCAAGTGATAACACAAGCACTTTTTTCTTTCTCTTTATTTTCTGCTCACTTAAAGTTCTAGGTCCTGAGGAGAACCCTACAAAATCATTTCAGGGGTTCGAAACGCGTTGACCACAGTATGACCATCCAAGTGTACATAAATAGACTGTCAGGCCAACCCTCTTTTGCATTTTGAAAGAATTTTTGTTAAAGACTGATGAAATTACCTGGTTATCCTGAATAGTACACTGTTTGGTCACTGCCCAGACTATGGTTTAAAAAAAAAAAACGGTCTTTGAACAACTTGCAACCATCTTGGGCTTTTTCTTTTTGTTTCACTTTTGTATTTTTTCACATCTTTGAATCTTGAAACTTGAGCTTGTTCATTTTTGAATTGTATAATTTGTTGTCCATGTCATGTCTTTTGTCGTCTAATAAGTGTGATGTATTACATATGCAATATATGTAATTTATGTGTTTTAATACGTGTGGTCTATGTAAAAATTGGGTTAATGCACTCTTGTGTTGACCATTGAGATTCTTTCAAAAATCGACTGAGCCATTTTTATTGAAATGAAAAAATAAAAAAACAAAAGAAATGTTTTCTGATCACAATGAGTGTCACGTGTGATCTTATGGAATGAATTTTGATTAATTATCAGTATTGGCATGCGTCTCTAATGTTGGCAGCTACATTGCAAGCTATCTGTTTTTAATCCTGTCACAGGGTAGCAAAATAAAGTTTGCCTTAGCTAACCTTGTAGTCAGTTTTAAACCACTACTCACTTTAGCACTGCACTCCACCTACAACACACCACGCTCACGTAGGGTTTTAGGACCACCCTCTTTCAAAAAACATCCCTGAGCTCCTCCCTCGCAGCTAGGGGGTTGTAGCCCACGTCACGACTAGGTTCTTGATGCGAGGAGGCACCCCTATGATGAAGCATGATACCTCTAGTGTGTGAGGGGAACCGTCCTTAAAAAGGGATTCCCCTCCTGAGCATGGTAAGCATAATCCACACGCCCTTTAGACTTACGATCGGGACCCGTGGGCACTTTCTGTGTTTGGTATTAGATTGAGTGGGGAGTCTGCCCACGCAGGTCCTTAAAATCTCCTCATAGCCCCCCTAGTGTGAATTATTGAACATTGTATAACAAATTTTATGACCATAAACATTGAAAAAGTAAAATTATGATTTTTGGTAACAAAAAAATATTCCTAGTTTTAAAACATAGTTATGGGGTGGGGGGAGCATTTCCCCAAATACTCCTCATATCTGTCAGGCTCACCCCCTACTTTTACAACTCACCACTTTGAAAAGTCACCAGCTGCCACTGGTTCAGAATATCCCTCCTTTTGGGGAAACAGCCTTTACAACAAGGTTTTTACCTCGTTGTGCCTTTACCACGCATTTTTAAGCACCCATATTTTTACCGTGAATATGCATTTACAACGCATGCCAATACCACGCATTTAAGGTAAGTAGGGGGTGTGGGGGTCTCCCCCCACAAATACATTTTTTTAAATCTAAAAACATTGCGTGGCAATGGCATGCGTTGTAAATGCATATTCACGGTAAAAACATGCGTAAAAAAAAATGCGTGGCAAAGGCCCACGATGTATTTACATGCGTTGTACAGTCATACAACCCTCCTTTTGTTGCTAAGCAGCTGAAACAGAAAACACCTCCATGGTTTATTACTTACTTGTGTTACACCGGTGAATAGCTAATTCTCAGAGCCAATTAGCACCAGAATGAAAGCCTGAAGATGTTATCCAAACTACTTATAAACAATCATTACCAAGTGATATTTTATTTAATCATATAATTGGTACTGTTTTTCCTAAAGCTTTCAAAAATTATTTAAAATGCAGTGTCAGGACAAGCATAGGCAAAGCGAATAGATCTGGCTTTATTGATCAAATGCAATCAAAGAGTGTTTTCGCATCGTTGTCTTTGCATGCTTTATCTCATGAAAACAAGAGCTTTTCCTTTTGTCAATGCTTGTTTATCCTCTCATTGATTTGATTCTAGACTGCGTAAAGGTGGTCTCTGCCAAACTCATCATAGAACCATAAGCACTCTGACTTTTACTTATAAACCACTCATAAGTTGTAAAGATGGAGAAACTGAAACCCTACATGAGTCTAATGGCACTCTGGTGCAGTGCAAAGCTGAGGTCCTGTTTTAGGCGCTTGCATGGCATGAAGTGAATTCACTTAACCAGTGGCAACTCCTCCGCTAAAGTGGAGGAGCGTCGCCCCACTGCTTTTCAGCAATGGAAGTAAAAGTAAAATTATAATAGCTGAAAGTTATTATCATTTTATATTTTCCTGTTGCAGGCGCTGCAGCTTTGCCAGGCGGGGCGGGGCTGCTCTGCTGACCAAGCAGGGGAGGGGAGGAGTGGTTTGCACTCCCTAAAGCGCGCATGAATGTTTGGCTGGCCCTCTGGGGCCGGCAAAACATTCATGCGCACTTAGCATGTTCTCCACCTAGGTTGTATTATAGCCTGGGTGGAGAGCATTCGCAGGCTCCCTGTCCCCGTCTGAGAGCCATGGTTTGTTGCTCAGATCAATCACAATGCTGAAATGCAGCATTGTGAGTGGCTCAAGGGAGCCTCTGCCTGGGTGCTTCCTGTGCCGTGTTCTGGCCAGAAGAGAGATAGAACAAGGAGGACACGGCGAGGGAGGACGCTGCGAGGAGGTAAGTTGAATTTTATTTTTTATTTACCCCTCGTTCCTGTCCCCCACCACCTCCCCGTCTCGCCTCCACCGATCCGTGCTGGCCGCCACTGCATTTAACCCAATATTTCTCAGAGTTAGTGCTGTATTTTCAGACAGCACAGCTCAGAAACAGAAAGAGGCAAACCTTGCCACAAAGAGCTGTACTATCTAAAAATAAAGCACTAATTAAAATATTGTGCTAAATAAATGCACATTACATCCTGCAGTCAGTGGAAGAGGTGTGGCATAGCGGTGGAAGAGGTGTGGCGCAGCAGCCAGGGTGCCTGACTCCGGACCACGGGGTTCACGGTTCGATTGCCGGTGGCAGGTTAGCCCAGCACCATGTGACTCTGGGCAATAGCTCGCTTAATCTTCCCGAGGGCCCCCAGCGCTGGGACACCTCTCCGGAGGTAGCTGTGCGCTTTACAAATGCTGGTATTTCATTTCATGAAACAGGTGCTCGCTCTGCACTGAATCAGAAAAGTCCATCATGATACGGCCTTCGAGGGTTATTTGCTACCTTTTGTCACAGCAGCTCACGTGGCAAAGCAGTGCAATATGAAGCAAAACATTGTATTAATTTACTCACCGTTAAGGAGGCCCACAACACAGCACAAAACTGCACAGCGCCTCTGACGCCCTTAGTGAATCTAAACGCCTTGGTTAAAAATGAATACCATGTTATCACACAATTATACCACTATATACCTTTGTGAAGTTTACAAAAAATGTAACATACAAAGATCCCCACTAACGTCTGCTGCTTTCACAAGAAGGACAGTACCCTAACTGATAGACACCATGGGCGTTATCATGATGGGCTTATCTGGTGCAGAACAGAGCGGAGGACCAGTTTTATGTGCCTGCAGAATGTAAAGTGAATTCATTTACCCCAATAATTCTTTGAGTTATTGCTTTATTTCTAGACAGCACAGCTCCGAAACAGAAAAAAGCAAACCCTGCTTGCTGTTTCTGAGCAGTACTATCTGAAAATAAAGCACTAACATTGAAAAGTGTCAGGTTAAATGAAGTTAATTTCAGCACTGCATGCAAAATTTACAAAGCAGTGACACAGCGCAGTGTTGCTAAAAAAAGTTCCTATTTTATCTCATCGGGAGCAGAACAGTGCCATATCTACTAAGACATGGGTACTTGCAAACATTTTCCAGGGGGCCAAAAAGTTTGGCCTGTGGTGTGACCAAGGACTGCAATAATGACAACAGGGTAGCATGTGGGGTGGTGGGTGTAAGATAGGTGTACAGAAAGGGAAGCATTTACATCTAAAGGCTGAACTGTACATTGTGAAATCAGAAAAGCTGGGCTCAATCCTGAGACTTTATCATATTTTACACGTTTGTAGTAAGATGTCTTACAAGGAAGTGGCGGAGCGTGACGTTAGCCTCCTTGCCTTACTGCCACGCTCTGCCACTTCTAAAACGCAGGGCTGCACCGTATTTACAAGAATATGGTGCAGCCTTGCTTTTCTCCCTGCGCTGGCGCTATTTTCAGCTGCCTAGCACCAAAGCACCATAGTGCAAGGGTGCCTGCATCGAGGGGAATGATTGTTTGTGTGCAGGAAGGTGTCCCGTCATGCACATAAACAATTTGAAATGTTGTTTTGAAACTTCTGTATGTGCTGCTTAATGCTGCACACATAGAAGTTGCAAAACATCATTTTTTTAATGATTGTTTATGTGCAGGAAGGGACACCTTCTTACACATAAACAATCAATGGCGTTTTGCTGTTTCTGTGTGTTATGCACAACGCAGCATACATGGAAACAGCAAAAATGAGGAGAAATTAAACATTTATCCTTGTTGTGCCAGGGTCAGACCAGGTTTTCCCTGGTCTTAATTTTGGTGCTGGACAATATTTACCCCACCCTTGTAAATATGGGGCAGCATCGAATTTAATGGGTGTTGGGGTGGAACACCCACCGCAACACCCATTGCCCACCCCTTTCAAGCTAAGTATAGCATGAAAGGGTGCCTAATTTACAAGGCATTGTTAAGCCATGTTAAGTGGCTTAACACTGCCTTGTAAATAAGGCGAAGTCCCTATCGCCACCACAACATCGAGAAAAGTGACATTGTGGTGGCGATAGGCGCTTGTAAATATGCCCCTCAGTTGCTTACGAATGTGTTTAAACTATACAAGGTTCTGTAAAGCTATGTCATAACTGGAGAATGTTTGCTCCCACAAATGCAGAAAATTCTAAATTAACAAATACAACGGGGAGGGATACATACTTTGTGAACAGAGCTGTGCGTATTTTTTTATCTGTGGCAACAGGCACTAATTTCCTGCTACCATGCCCTTGGGTTCAGTACCAGCTGCAGCCCTGGTGTCCTAGAGTGCTAACCTGCTCTGCTCTCTGAACATCTTTGCTTCTGTCCTCTAAACAAGAGCAGCTCTGCCATGATTTTTTATAAAACATTGTTGGACCTTTGCCAATGTTCTAAAAAAGATATAGGAAAAAAACAAAAATATTTTTTGTTCTTAAAAAGCACGCTGTCCCATACTAGTCCCTCGCACTAAATGTAGATGTCCACCTTTATGAAAGAGCAGATTGCCGTCACTCAATGTGAAATTAGCCAATGGCTGAAGTGGGTAGCACTACTGGTTGAAAGATCCTATAGGTATGCATATTATACATATAATTTAAACTCAAAAGATCTGGGATAATGTCAGAACTCAAAATAAATGGTAAAGAGAAGGGAACAGTAGAGTGAGAGAGAAAAAGGAAGGATAAAAGTAATGCAGAGAAGAGAAGGAAAATAGAGAAAAAAAAGTGAAAGAATGTAAAGAGGAGAAAAAAGATGAAAAAGACAAGGAGGGGGAGAGAAGAAAGATCTATCAAGAAAGGAAAAGATGGGATAAGGGAAGAACGAAAGAAATGGGGCAAGAGGGAAGTGCGTCCGACAGTGGGCAAAATCTATGAAAAGAGTAAAGTAAAGATAAAGAACACAAGAAATTTGGATCTGCTTAAATGAATTGACCAGGTGCAGGAGGGCGAGCAAGGAGCAGCAAGCTCATCAGGAGATAGAAGGCCCTACGTGGGGTATGAGGAGAAAGTGCAGTGTAGGACTGCACGAGTACTAGACTTGGGTCCACCAGAGTTGGAAGTTGGTTGTCACCATCTAAAAAACAGCTGAGCACCAGGACTTATTTTATTTTAGAAATTAGGCACTCAGAATGAAATGGAGAATGTGACTCGCTTGTGTGGATATACTTACAACACAATATGTTGGGAATTGTGCTCTTTTATGCAGCTGTTCTAGTTAAATTCAGAAACAGTCAAGAGACAAAGATATGGTTTGGCAAGGACCCCAATCTGGCGAGGCAGTGGCCATCTTGGAACTGTGCTACTCCTTCCACTGTATGTTGGAGATGTGATGGGCGGCTTCATGAGGTAAACATGCTTTGTTCCTAATAAAATATATGCACACACAAAAGAATTAAACAAAGCACACTATTACTTTGAAACTACAAACCATAGGGTGTTCGCTATTTTCCAAACTATAATAGAAAATGTATTGGACATGCACTGCTCCACACAGACAAAAAATGAACCAGAGGTGTGATAAAGTGGGGCAGAGGAGGACCGTGTCCTCCATTGCTGAGACTCATGAATATGCCAAAGAACAGCGTCATCTTACTCTGCAAGGGGTGCAGACCTGGTAGGATGATTTTAATTTCTACTTAACTGGGGATGTCCTAGTGGAACATTCCCTATTGATGGTTCACAGCTTTATTGAAATGAATGAAATGAAATTTGTACTTGTAAAGCGCACCCATACCCCCAAAGGGGTGTCCAGGCGCTGTACGCATACCGCTGTGGAACCCTTCCTGGCTTTTCCCTGTGAAATGTCCACTCCTGGGCACCCCCAGGGTGAAGCCAGGCATCCCAGCGCTGTTGGGGCCGTTGTGGAGATTAAGCAAGCTATTGCCCAGAGTTGGACCCATGATTAGAATAGGCACCGAGGCGAGAATTATCAGGTCCGAGGAAATTGAGCCTAAGACCCACCGAGGCGGGAATTGAACCCTGGTCCCGGGCCAGATCTCTGCATCAGGGTCTGCCGCTCTAACCATTGAGCCACACTTCTCCATTGAAATTACCATGTGGTGGCTAGACCCAAGAAATCACTGTGGCTTGCACTGCTTCTCTTTGGCCACATCCATCGACTTACTGGTCCACTTTGTACTACTGCCTGGGACGGTGTGTGCTCATTACTGTTTACCCTCTTTTAGAAGGCATGTTTCACCCTGCAGTCACATCTCTGGATACTACACCCTGATTGCAACCACTGTGTAGGGAGAGCGACAAAGAGGTGAATTGGCACTATTGCTCACCACTGGTTTCATGCTGTTTCAATTAATTCTCTCAATAGCTTGCTGGAAAGCACAATATTGGGATTTAGGCAGCCTGACCATGTGGCCTACCATGCTTCCGGGGGACACTGATACCTATACTCCAGTAAAAGTCAATTTTTACACTAGGAGGGACAAATCTGTTAGGTGCCTTGAGCTGCAGAAGATCCAGTGACCCTGGTGTGATTTTTGCATTTTCTGCTTACATACCCCCATTGCATTTCATATATTCATGTATCTGAGTGGACATTTTTCATTTATAAATATATGCTGTATTTAATATTGATTGTACATGTACAACATATAACACTTGCTTTATTATAGGTTGATAGCGCACCACTTCAGAGACCTTTTAAGACATGGGCAAAGTGGGCAATTTCCCAGGGCCCCCACCTTCTAAAGGCCCACGCGAAACTGAACTTTAGGTCACTCTCTATCTCACCTCGATCTTTTCCTCTATCTACCTTTAAAGTATTACTCTGTATTATTTGCATAATAGATCAGCTGTGTGATTTTTTAAATTTGGTACAAATCTGTTCATTAGTTTTGGAGTTATCAAAGTAAAAAGACTGATGTATATCTAGAGACGTGGGTCCACCGTGGCGAATCCATGCATCAACAGCAATGCTGTGATTGGCTCGCCGCAACCTGAGAGTAAAGTTGTGACCGTCATTTTGTGCATCAAGACTCAGTTTCCAGTGATAGAAGAGATCAGGGGAGAGGTACCTTGACCCCATCGGACTAGAGGAGGGGTCTGTGAGAGACACCTCATGGGCAAGATATTATGACAATGTGTTTACATTATGCACTATGCACTTTGAATATGTTCACTTATTGAGAGGACACTACACAATTATGCGATAAAAACATAAAGTGTTGCACGTGTTTACGTATATATATTGAGCATCACGCAAACAAATTACATGAAATGCATTTGTACTTTTGAAGGTGAAGCTTGGAAATCATGACATTGTGTTCACATTTATGCATTATGCACTTTAAATATGTTTAAACTCATGCATTATGCAATTTAAATAAATCATGTGTTAAATGAAATGGAGTATCGAATGTCATTTTTTTATATATTATATATATGCATTAAGCACTTTGAATTTATTGAAGAATGACAATTTGAATATGTGCTGTGAGTTCAAAATTAGAAAACAATGAAACAATGTGAAATGTTGTCAGGAATGGTCAGAAATTAAACATGAATCCGAGTACTTTACTAAGAGAATACATGTGACTGAATAGAAAATGGTGATGTAAGAAAATGGAGGAATCTTGCATGGTGTCTTAAGTTGCTGTTCTAGTGTTCGGAGGTTGATGAAATTGAGAAAGGACTAACAATAAAATGAGGTCCATTGCAGTTGTTTATGAGGCCCAGTTGAAGGCATGCAGCCGAAACGTGTTGGCCACATTATTTTACTTGTTTTGCAATTTCTTTGGAAGCTTGGCGTTCACATAAAACTTTGCACTACCTCCCAGGCTGTGGATGATTCTGTGCTGTGTTGCTGTGTCAGTGGTCTGTGAGGAGGACCCTGTGTGGATATATATGTATGTGTAATATATATATATATATATATATTTTTTTTTGCTGAAAAAACCAAAGGCCATGTAATGAGTGATGTAATATGTGAGGTCATAAGCAGTGCATTGCGGGGGGTAAGTTATAGTTAGCCCAGGTAACTATAACTGCTGAATTTCTCTGGTTTTGTACGAGTGAAATCTGAGCCTAACTAGAACGTCCCTGTAACCTCTTTTTTCAGTGAATTTCTAAGGTTTTTTAAATTCTATTTCCTAACTATAACGTCCCAGTAACCTTTGTTTTTTTAAGTGAATTTCTATGTTTTTTAAAATTCTATTTCCTAACTATTACATCCCTGTAACCTTTGAGAGTGGGTGTGTGAGTGGGTGGCAGTATATGTAGATTAGTGGGTGTGTGAGTCTCTGAGTGGGTGAGTGAATGTCTGAGTAGGTTTGTGAGGTGGTTGTGTGATTGTCAGAGTGGGTTTGTGAATGTGTCCGTAGGTGTCTGAGTAGGTCTTGGAATGGTTGTGTGAGTCTTTGAGTGGGTCTGTGAATGGTGACTAGGCCTAGGTGCAAAATTCTGCTCCGGCTGAGGAGTTTGCAGAATTCGGCAACTCCACGTTCTGCGGAGAACGCGGAGTTACCGATAAACTTCGCACTTCGCAATGGAGCAGAATTTTTTTGTGCCATAGGTGAGCGTGATCAAGCGTGAGCGACCGCGGCTGCAACCTGTAGTGCACCAGGATGTCCGGGCCCTTTGCAGAATGGCTGAGAAAGGGGACTTCTCAGCAATCCAGCTGTAGTGGTCTTACTTGTGGAATTAATAAGGGTTCTTGGCCCCCAATGACCTTCAGCAGCCAAGGGGACTTCATCTCCCAACCAGTACTGCACCAGGAGGCCCCTGTGCAGAGTGGTTGAGAAAGGGGGTGGGGCCTCCACTGATGGCTTAGCAATCCCGCTGTGGGGGACTTACTTGTCACAATAATTGCGGTTGTTGGCCCCCAATGACCCTCAGCAGCCAAGGGGACTTTATCCATGGTTGAGAAAGGGGATGGGGCCTTTAACGACGTTCCAGCAATTCGGTTGTGGGGGACTTACTTGTGGCAACAATAGGGGTTCTTGGCCTCCAACGACCCTCAGCAGCCAAGGGGACTTAATTTCTTAACCAGTAGTGCGCCAGGAGGCCTCTGCACAGAGTGGTTGACGGGCCTCTGAAGATGTGTCAGTAATCCCACTGTAGGGGACTTACTTGTGGCAACAATAGGGGTTCTTGGCCGCCAGCGACCCTCAGCAGCCAACGGGATTTCATCCCGCAAGCAGTAGTGCGCCAGGAGGCCCACAGGCAGAGTTGGTGAGAAAGGGGGCCGGGCCTCCAACGAGGTCTCAGCAATTCTCATCATGAAGGCAGCCAGGGTTTGTAGAGGTACTTACCATTACACTGTGAGAACGTGTGATATGAATGGACAGGCACCAACACGGAGAAATCGTAACAATGAAAGGTTGAAGAGGAGTGCTCTGGATTGGAATGTGAGGCAATTGTGCTGCTCAGCCCTACATGGAATTAATTCTTTTGAGGCACGAAGAGGGCATTCTTTCTTGCTAAAATCCAGGGAGGCTTAACATGACTGTCAGTGGAGGGAAGGACGCAATTATGTCTTTTTGAAATTTGCAAGGCATTATGGACACTGACGTCTCACCAATACACGGACATTGGGATCAGTGAAAAAAACTTGAATATTGCTGAAGGGAGTGCATTAGCAATAGATTATTGTCCGAGTACTTGTTCTGGAAAGTGCTCTCTGATCACCAACAATGGAGAAATGATAAAATCTAAAAGTGATTAACGATGTGTCTGCCCTATGAGTCCTTCCTTAGTGCTTAACTTTGCAGAATTTAAATCTAAAGAGCAGCTGACCCTCGTTCCCTGCATATGGTTAAGACCCAGCTAGGGTCAAAATGCATAATGCTTTGCTGTTGGGTGTGCCTGCCAAGATTAAAATCATATTTGACCTGTTCTCAACTGGAAGGCTTGTTCTTCTACGCTGTGGAGAGTATGTGATTTTCTCTGTTGGAATATATATCCACACAAAAAAACAAAGGTTAAAGTAAGCGTTATAGTTAGGCAAATATGTCAGTGGCAACATTAATGCTTTGAACTAAAAAACACAGAAACTCTCCAGTTATAGTTAGCAGAGTTAACTAGAACTTGCACCCCTCCATGCACTGCTTATGATCTCACTCATGATGTTCTAGGACATCATTATGACATCTCTGATGACATTTTAAATGACATCATTGATGACATCACTGTTTAATTTTAATAGTTTTATGTTATTAGGATTTAAATGTATTTTTTTCAAAAAAATGATTTGGAATTAGAATTGTATATTTAACCCTTCCTAATTGCAACTCTTCTCTGCATTTGCTTTCTATGCTTTTCCTACTGTTGCTTAGATTGAAGTGGAAATAGTAACTCTAACATCTTCAAAGACCAACACTTTCCCTATAAATGCTTAAATTGGAGTGACAGTAGTAAATATAATGCCTCCAAAGTCGAACACTTTCCCTACTTTAGATTGGAGTGGTCTAGGTTGACATTGTATTATGACATTATGGGGCATATCTATCAAAGACTTGTGTTGCCCTTGTGCCACGCAATGGGGAGCAAAAGTGACGCAACTCTTAAGTTAGATTTATCAAGCCATGCAAAGCCACCTTGCGTGGACTTGCATGGCTTTATAAATCTAGAGTAACACAGGCCAAATCACTGTGCTGCATGACTCTGCCCCAGGAAGGTGTCTCATGGGTGGAGCGTGGGTGTTCCCATGCATCCAACGATGGATTTTGGCACATTCCCAGATTTACCATGACTGGTAGACCTGGTAATGCGCCAAAATGCTATGCCTCCCCAGGTGAGGCGTAACAAGCAGAAATAACTTTATTTCTCCAAGTTACTTCCTCTTTCTATGTCTGCTGTATTCTGCATCACACATAGAATGAGGAAAATGCCTCTCAGGATTGTTTTTTTTTGCAGGAAGGCGTCCCTTCTGCACAAAAACAATCCTGCTTATAATGCAGGCACCCTTGCACCATGGGGCAAGGGTGCCTGTGTTGCCACTTGGCAGCACATTGGGTACCAACGCAAGTAAAGGACAAGAATGCACATATAATGTTAGAATCTGCCCAGTTCTGTCTTTTCCCTAACACGCAGCGCAGCAAGGTTACTTGCTGCACTTCCTGATTTTTTAAAAAATATGCCCCTATCATTATTGCATATAACTGCTCTTTTAGCCAGCCTAAGAGATATGTCTTCAGTATGAATACGTATGTCTCTGTAATCTGAGACATTGCTTAGTATTCAAGTTTTTACTATCTGTCTATCTACTCTGAAGAATATTTTTTATATGACTCATAATGAAAAGGTATAGAGTGCAATAATGAAAAGGTGGAAGGTAGTAGTGAAGCTGCTCATTTTGAAGATTAAATCAACTTACAGCTTGTTATTTTAACATTTTTAAATCCAATTCTCATATATTTTGAGTCAATGTCAGTGATCACATTAAGTTACAGGGACCAATTTAAATTGTGAAAACTAAATCTGATGTTTCATCCAATTCTCTGCTGATACAAATAAAGTTCAAACTCTTGTTACAAAGTCCAAAGGTCAATCCTTCATGTGCCAACACATGTTTTGCGTTCATTCTTCTGCGTCCCCAGAGCTGCAGGAAACAATCATAATGTATGGATTTACACTCAACCAAAAGATTAAACCTTAACATCAAATATACATACAAGGATTATCAAACACTTGTTTTTAGAATGGTCAAGATTTAGTGACCACACATCGATATGTCAAATACATAGCTCATATAGCATGGATACAAAAAACAAATTTAATGACATAAACATCATTAGTACATCTTTTCGAGACAAGCAACATCCAAATCACATTACCCCAAAAAATTAAATAATGAACAAAAGCAACTCGAAAGATCAAAATTGACTAAAAGATTTAACGAAACTGGAATATCCAGGGACAAAGGTATTAAAAAAAATCCATTGCTAATATTGATAACACACTCTCATAGTAATCATGAGCAGTAGCGGCCCGTGGTGGGAGTGCTGCCGGGCGCTGACGTGGGGCAGGGGAGGGGCAGGGTGGGGGGTAGTAAACTACGGATTACGGACGATTAGAGGTAAGTAAACATATAAATAAATAAAACGAATTTCGTTGCGCGCGCTGCATCGCCAAATGCGATGCAGCGCGTGCAACGAAATTCGTTTCATTTATTTATATGTTTACTTACCTCTAATTGGCCGTAATCCGTAGTTTAACCCCCACCCTGCCCTCCCCGCCCACGTCAGCGCCCGGCAGTACTCCACCACGGGCCGCTACTGATCATGAGTAATATATTTCATCACTGCGTCGCCCATATGTCTCAAAATGTCCCACTGGATTTACCAATCCCAAATCATATCTACTCCTTTTAAGTAAAAACTGTACCAGTTTATTCTCAATAAAACAATTCACCATGTGTAAATTCATAGCATCTGAAATAAATATATGATGTATAATCTTGAATAAGATCATCTATAGGTTCTAGACACAAATAGGCATAAAGGGTTTAGATCAAAGAATATTTAGCTAATACTGATAAAGAAAAGACAAAGCCACAAGGAAACTATATAATTAATTTAGTCTTACCAAATGTATGCATCCTTAAATTTCGAATATTCCAATCAGAAAAATGTGAATATCCGACTCCTTCAATGCCTCTAAATAACTTCAATTAAATGGAATCTTCGCATGATGTGCCTGAAAATGTTATTAACCAAATGACAGTGAGAGACCATAGAAAATGAAAATGTCTAAACTTAAAAACATAGCACATAATGAACCAGCAATACGATATCGAATTCCCATAGACTAATAATAATTAACTCATTATTACCACAATGATTTTGTGTGATAAAATCCCACACTTGATAATGTAATTCACCAAAACGCTGTAAGTCACTCTAAATAAACAATTTCTATAAAGCACTATGGGGCATATGTACAAGGACTGGCGAAAATTACAGCTAACGCTAGTTAGCGGCAGTTTTCTTACCGCTGTGTACCGCTGAAAAGTATCGCCTTGTTAGCGACGTCTGTACAAGACGTCGCTACATGGCGATCGCTTCAGGGATCAGCGGTGAAAACTGCCGCTAACATTAGCGTGATGACGATAGGAATTCCGGCGACAGCGGGCGAAAACCAACGAAAGGCCCATTAGCGGCAAAAAACGCACGTTAGTCAGCCCAACGTGAGTTTTTTTTACCTCTAATGGAAAAAATAGCCTATCAGTCGACCTCCAATAGAAAATATGCAAAAAAACAATGAAATGCAGAATGGAGCAGCCAGGGCCAAGTGCAGCACACATCAACAACCCCCTCAAGCCACCCAACATCCAGGATAACCAGGATGAGAGCCTGGATGCCTCGCAGGACCTGTGCCTGGATGCCTCACTGGACCTGCGCCTGGAGCCTGAATGCCTCGCTGGACCTGCGCCTGGAGCCTGGATGCCTTGCTGGACCTGCGTCTGGAGCCTGGATGCCTCGCTGGACCTGCGTCTGGAGCCTGGATGCGTCGCTGGACCTGCGTCTGGAGCCTGGAGTGGGATGCGGAGGAGCTGTGGAGTCGAGTCGTGGTGGTAGACATTGAGGTGCGGCGATCGCCCGTACCTGCTGGTGAAGTCTGGCCAGTCGCATGGAAACACGTTGCTGACCTGTGTGAGATGACCGCCTTGCGCCCCTTGGAGCTGTGAATGGTAGAGGCGCTCCTGCGCACCAACGTAGGGAGGTCTGCATCGCATACTACGATCCACCACTACACCGGGGTGCACAGAGAGGATTACCAACAGTGGGAGGCACCTCTCTGCATCACAGGCCGGATGAGGTTGCGCTGGCTGGACGCTGTGGAGGGTGAGGCCCCTGAGCTGCGCCAAACTTGTGTTGCGGAAGCGCTGCAAGTTCACGCCTAAGGGGGCCCTGCTGCATCAACTGCATCAGGAGGTTCACCAGCAGACTTGGCGACGACTGCTGTACCCAAGCTTGTGAAATCTCACCTGGCCGAGGCTCCTTCTGGCTGAGTCACAGATTTGGAGAGAGTTTAGCGGATTGCACCACGGTGTCAATGTCCAGGTAAGGAGAAGGTGGGACACGTAGCGGAGGAAGCCCGGGGGTCGAGTCGCCCAGGCCTAGCACCTGTATATGACGCACCCCCAGTGTCGGCTCATCCGCTATGGCAGAAGAGCGTCGCCCCACTGCTTCCAAGCAGTGCAAGAAGAGGAACAATTATCACATGATGATAACTTCCTGATGTTATCGTGCCATGTTTCCTTTGCGGGTGGGAGGGTGGGTATGGCTGCTTCACTCAGGGAGCAGGGCAGGGGCGGAGTGGCATGCCCACTCAAGTGCGGAGTGACTTGTTGGTTGGCCCGCTCAGGCCGCACAAAGCAGTCATGCGCACTGTCCTGTTCGCAATGCAAGCTGCATTACAGCCTGCATGGAGAACATGCCGACACCTCCAGCCCCTGGCTGAATGCCTCGTCCCGGCGCCAATGACCAATCCCAACGCCACATTGGAGCGTTGTGATTGGCTTAGGGGAGTGAACCTGGCTGCCTACTTCCTGTTCCTGGAAGCAGACTCAGGAGAGCAGGAGCAACGAAGGCACAGGACCCGGCCTCGAGGTAAGATTTCTCTCATCTAAATATTTACAACACGCGCTCACACACACACCCCCGCATCCACGCCCCATCCAGTGTTCTTTCCGGCGTTTCCCACCTCCCAGCTGTCCAGTCCCCCCCACAGCACTTCTCAATGGCGGCCGCTGTGCGGCCATGTGCAGCGGGCGTACCACTGGTGTGCCAAAGGTATATATGGAGTTACGACGCATACCATTATATCGCATTCCATTAAAATGCATACTAATACTAGGCATATTGCAACAGTAGGGAAGGTGTTGGATTGCGGAGATGTAAACATTACTATTCCCACTTCAGTGAGTGCAACTCTAAGACTAACCCTTGCACACCAAAGCAATCCCTGAACCCTAAATTTCATCTTTGAGCCCCCAAAACACACCCTAAAAATTATATTTGACCCAAATGCACACCCCAATTTTCATGATTGACCCCAAAACACACCCCAAAATTAAAATTTTACCCCATAATACATCCCACATTTCATTTCCGACACCCGAAACCCATACCCACCCTAAAAATTAAAAATACCCCATAACTGACCTCACAATGCATTGTAATGGAATGCGATGTAAAGGCACCTGCATTGTTGGATTTGCATTCTAAAGGCATTACGATGTAATGCCTGCGTTGTAATGGACGTCTCATGTGCCAAAGGCAAGCCCGTCTGCGTCCGTCTGCCCCTGGACCGAGCTCAGCACCAAGGACCCTTCCTCTCGGACACTCCACCCCTACGGCGCCAGCACCCTCCTCGCCATCAACCCTGGACGCCACATCGCCTGCCAGGACCAACATCTGCTCCAGACCGGACATCGCCATCACTGACGGCTACGTCCAGGAGGAGGCATTGCCATCACGTACAGAAGCACACTCCGACTGACCACGCACTATAATGACCCAACGGTAACCATGGAACACCTAAACTTGTATATCCGACCAGCCCCAACCCCATCCTCTGCGGCACCCTCATCAGCAGGACCCCCGGACCATGGACACCCATTCTCCGATACCATTGTAGACCTCATTGCACACCAGGGTCTCCCATCCACCGCCGACATCCTACTCGGCGAACTCAAGTTCCACCTGGACAACCCCAGTGACCAGAAAACTACCCCCTCCTGGGGTAGCTCCCCAACATCAGACTCAAGCAGCTAGTCACCGCAGCAAGCCACATAGCAGGACACACGGTCAAGCACGTCTCCTCCACCATCGGGACCTTCAACTACAGCCACACCACCAGACTCTCCTGGACCGACCATCATTGTATACATCACATCTTCTAGCACATCAACAAGTTTAAAGCAGGAGGGTCCTAGGGAAATTTTAAAGACCTGCAAAGGATTATATCCCCAATAGTACCAGACAAAAACAAGTGTGAAATCCTTGGGTCTATTTTGTGCAGAAAAGCAAAGAAAGGATATTAGTGAGTAAAGGACTGTAAAGAAGCCACAAACTATAACACACAGACCTAGCTGTGGGAAATTCCCTTTTTAGGACGAAATCCCTCACTCACCAAAGGTGACATGCTTCATCATATGGGATTCTCCTCTCAAAGGAAAAACCTAGTTCCTTTGAGGGCTACAACCCCCTCTCTGAGAGGGAGGAGCTCAGGGATGTTTTAAATTCCTACACTATTAGGATATTCTAAATCCACATGTGATGAGCAAAATAGTGTGAGCAAGGGCGCAGCGCAAAGAAAATGTAGAATGTGAGGAAAGTGAAGATAAAACTAGCTAGAGGGCGCAGAATGTAAGATTTATTCAGGTGCACCCACTGCCAGGATTAAAAACAGTGCCCCAGCGACATGGATTTAAGCCGCAATGGTATGGTGGAAGGTAGTGGTCAACATGTTTCAGCCTAGATGCCCCTCAATCGGGCGAGGCTTTCGTCAGGACCTATATGGATGCTGCTGCTACAGTGCTCAAGTGGATAAACAAAAAAAGGATACGGGAACCAGAAACATTCGTGGTCCGTCTGCTCCGGAAGGTGACTTTACCTAATGGAAACAGAACCATTCAATCAGATTTGTGCAACCTGTAGGAGGGTGGTATAACTAGCGGCTTATATGAATTATCAGTAGAAAAACAAGAAAACTCTTACCCGCTATTGCTGGGTAAGGAACTCCACCTCAACCTGGCGACAGCTCAGGATGGGGGCACCGCTCTGGAGGAAAGAACAATAATGGTGCATCTGTCATTTGTACAGCATGTACTACCCATACTCTCTTAGCAGTATTCCTGATTCGTGAAACTAGGGTAGGCATTAAACAAGGAGCTAAAAATGAAGGAAAACCTGATGGAGTGCACAGACTGTCCCAGGTGTCTAGCGATAGTTGTATCTCAATGGTTAGATCCTAACAGATGTACACATATACACCAAGGCAACATGTGTGGCATAAAAAAGTGTAGGACATCTAGGGATCTGCACCTCACCAAGGAAAAGTCAACAAATAGCCCGGTAAATTAGGGCATGAGAGTAAAAGACTGTAAAGGCAACACACTTCTGGCCGCTTAAACCCCTTACTGGTTATAAACAGTCAAAAGGTAGGGAGACCCTCAAACGGTCTACGTAGATACTGTTATCTTAAAGAAGTAAATACCATAATAATAAAAGAGAGGCCTCTAAATACAATTGGGCAGAGCCCCGCCGTGACACTCACCTCTCCGTCGGTACCCCGTGCTCGAATGAGCCTGCAACCGGAGGTGAGTGTCTACGGCAGGAATGCTCACTTTTGTAGTGCCTGAAGGAGATGAAAATGAAAAACAGGTGTGTGGAGCCCTGCCATCGAGTGTTAATGCTCATGCGCCGGTAAACTAATGCTAGTTAATCGCGCATGCACCACTAGCGAATGAAGTGCCGGGAATAATCGTTATATCCCGTAATAACCCGTTGGCATGAGGTTTTTTAGTGCGAAAGCTTTGATCATAAAGGAAGTATTTATTGAACACCAGGAACTGATTAAATATGGAATAGATGTGAACAAAGTCGCGCATGCGCCTCATGTGCTTAGCATGCTGGGAATTGTAGTCTAAACGTCAGGGAGTCCCGACAGAAGCCACAAGTGAATGAAAAAAAGCAAATACCGGGAATCGTCGTATCCCGTGTTAATTGCAAAAACCCTGTGGCATGACTTCATCAGTGTGATAGCTGTGATCGTGGAAATAGCTTTTAACAAAAATCCAGGAGCCGGTTCTATGAAAATAGAGGTAAACAAATTCCGCCGCGCATTCGCATCGTGCGCGAGCACGTTGGAAGTTTTAGCTGTCAAACCAAGGGCATTAACAACACCCGTAATACGTTAATAAAGCATTCAAGTATTTCTAGCGGTTAAAAAGTTCAGTATGCCGAGAGTGTCAAAAAACGGCTACTCAACCCGAAAAAATTGAGCAGGTGGTAGTATAATAGGGACACATATCGGGAAATACAGTAGATCTAACAAGTATCATGAAGAAAACTACGATATACGGCTCAGAAGGCCTGGCATTGCAGTCTGAAAGTTAGTCGTGTCGATGATCTACATTAAATGGAAAATATAGTATATTAAATATACAGTATCATGGGATCTGAATGGATCCACTATTCCCTCAACAGAGGACTTTCGTGTGTATTAGTTAGTGGGAGAACTAAGCCTGAGTGGGGCGGCACATTACCTCCTTATAAAGAGACCCAGGGGATCTCATCATTCAGACCTGTGTTGTCACTATCTAATCTGTGCACCCACCATTGCTCTCGTCTGAACAGGTATGTAGTGATGTCAGTGATATGGATTGGAATAACCGGTTTTTCCAAAACCGTCCATCTGAGATCTTGTGGAGAGTGATTGGCTTCGAGAAAGTGGCTAGTCAATTTAGTAGAGGATTTCCTACACCGGATAGTACTCTTGTGTTCCAAGATACGGGTTTTGACTTTACGTGTAGTCATACCCACGTATCGCAGTGTGCAAGGGCAGGTAATTAAATAAATTAACTGCTCGCTATTACAATTAGTGTGGTTGGATAGTATCCAGGGTCTGGCTAACTCGATGTTTATCTCGGTAGCGTGAGTTGTTTGAGGACAGGCTGCGCACGAACCGCATGGAAAATGTCCTTTCACAGGAGGCAAGCCCCAAAGCGTGTCCTGTTGTCCCATCTTGCTGCATCGTGGTCGTGTGTGTACTAACCGGTCTTTGATGTTAGTACTGCGTCTAAAAGCAAAAAGTGGGCGTGGCTCCAATATTCAATATCTTCCAATTGGAAAGAATACTCTTTTTGATCTTGTTTGAAAAGCTGCAGAATGTGTTCACGCAGGTCAGTCTGTTGTTCGTTTCCTTGGGTTCACTGGGCTCTATAAGTGCTGCCCTGTTATTATTGGCTGCACGTTTCAAGGATCTCTTTACAAGTTTCCTCAGATAATGCCTAGCTTGTAGCTGGGCCGCCAATTCTATGCATTTTCCTGATATTTAGAAGATGACGAACAATTCCTTTTGATGCGTAAGAATTGTCCGAACGGCAAGTTCTCTCGTAAAGCTTTAGGATGGAAGCTCTTGTATGACAACAATGAGTTCCTGGACATCGGTTTTTTGTAGAGCTCAGTACTCAGGCCACCGTCTGAAGGAAAGATTCTGACATCCAGGAATGGTAAGCTGGTATTGCTATACTCGCAGGTGAAGTTTAAGTAGTCATTTCTGCTGTTTAGCCAAGCTTTGAATTCAATAATCGATGTTGGTGCCCCTCTCCAAATCACCAGCACATCGTCGATGTAACGCTTCCATAAACGTATATGGTCTTTGTATGGATTCTCGCTGCTGAAGATGTGGTCCTGTTTAAAGATATGAACATAGAGGTTCACTAAGCTTGGGGCAAAAACGCTCCCCATTGACATACCCGAGACTTGGAGAAAGAGTTGATCCTCGTACTTAAAAAAGTTCTCCTTCATCGCCAAACGGGCACAGTCAATGATGAAAGACACCGGGGTGATTGTATCTGGAGCTTTGTTCAACAGAAGAGTTTCAATGGTGGATAGAGTTTCATCTTGGGGAATACACGTGTATAAAGATTCCACGTCGAAAGACACAAGGAAATCACACTCGATGTAATTATTTTTTTTTCATTCACTTGTGGCTCTACTGTCGGGACTCCCTGACGTTTAGACTACAATTCCCAGCATGCTAAGCACATGAGGCGCATGCGCGACTTTGTTCACATCTATTCGATATTTAATCAGTTCCTGGTGTTCAATAAATACTTCCTTTATGATCAAAGCTTTCGCACTAAAAAACCTCATGCCAACGGGTTATTACGGGATATAACGATTATTCCCGGCACTTCATTCGCTAGTGGCGCATGCACGATTAACTAGCATTAGTTTACCGGCGCATGAGCATTAACACTCGATGGCAGGGCTCCACACACCTGTTTTTCATTTTCATCTCCTTCAGGCACTACAAAAGTGAGCACTCCTGCCGTAGACACTCACCTCCGGTTGCAGGCTCATTCGAGCACGGGGTACCGACGGAGAGGTGAGTGTCACGGCGGGGCTCTGCCCAATTGTATTTAGAGGCCTCTCTTTTATTATTATGGTATTTACTTCTTTTAAGATAACAGTATCTACGTAGACCGTTTGAGGGTCTCCCTACCTTTTTGACTGTTTATAACCAGTAAGGGGTTTAAGCGGCCAGAAGTGTGTTGCCTTTACAGTCTTTTACTCTCATGCCCTAATTTACCGGGCTATTTGTTGACTTTTCCTTGGTGAGGTGTAGATCCCTAGATGTCCTACACTTTTTTATGCCACACGTTGCCTTGGTGTTTACTTGTACATCTGTTAGGATCTAACCATTGAGATACAACTATCGCTAGACACCTGGGACAGTCTGTGCACTCCATCAGGTTTTCCTTCATTTTTAGCTCCTTGTTTTATGCCTACCCTAGTTTCATGACTCAGGAATACTGCTAAGAGAGTATGGGTAGTACATGCTGTACAAATGACAGATGCACCATTATTGTTCTTTCCTCCAGAGCGGTGCCCCCATCCTGAGTTGTCGCCAGGTTGAGGTGGAGTTCCTTACCCAGCAATAGCGGGTAAGAATTTTCTTGTTTTTCTACTGATAATTCATATAAGCCACTAGTTATACCACCCTCCTACAGGTTGCACAAATCTGATTGAATGGTTCTGTTTCCATTAGGTAAAGTCACCTTCCGGAGCAGACGGATCACAAATGTTTCTGGTTCCCGTATCCTTTTTTTGTTTATCCACTTGAGCACTGTAGCAGCAGCATCCATATAGGTCCTGACGAAAGCCTCGCACCATTGAGGGGCATCTAGGCTGAAACATGTTGACCACTACCTTCCACCATACCATTGCGGCTTAAATCCATGTCCCTGGTGCACTGTTTTTAATCCTGGCAGTGGGTGCACCTTAATAAATCTTACATTCTGCGCCCTCTAGCTAGTTTTATCTTTACTTTCCTCACATTCTACATTTTCTTTGTGCTGCGCCCTCGCTCACACTATTTTGCTCATCACATGTGGATTTAGAATATCCTAATAGAGTAGGAATTTAAAACATCCCTGAGCTCCTCCCTCTCAGAGAGGGGGTTGTAGCCCTCAAAGGAACTAGGTTTTTCCTTTGAGAGGAGAATCCCATATGATGAAGCATGTCACCTTTGGTGAGTGAGGGATTTCGTCCTAAAAGGGAATTTCCCACAGCTAGTTCTGTGTGTTATAGTTTGTGGCTTCTTTACAGTCCTTTACTCACTAATATCCTTTCTTTGCTTTTCTCCGCAAAGTACATCACATCTTCACCATGCCCACCGTACACAACCGCCATCATCGCCCCCTCACAGCTGGATCAAGGCCACCGAAGTACGTCTCGTAAACTCCCTCAGCACCACCACTCCGCCAACGCTTACAGACGATGACACCGCAGCGCGCAACCGCCACCGATGGATCTCAAACTGCGCCGACACCCGGGCACCCCTCAAGAACGGCACTGCGTCTGTACCTTATGCCTGCATGATGGCAGGCGTAAGGGTGACGCAGTGCCACAGGTATAGGCTGGCCCCATTTATTGCTGGAGTTGCGTCATGGTTGTGCAGCAATGGGTGACTTTAGCGCAGAGAGATACGTCAGGATTCCAGACGTATCTGTCATTACTTGCGTCATGGAGCACTGTCCAGTAAATACAGCGCATCCGTGGTGTCGCAAGATGGGGGTAGTGAAAAGTGTTGCAACGCTGTCTTGTCGCAGCGCTGCAACACTTTTCATGAGTGAGGCCCAGGAATGCACACTATCTTATTAATGGTGCGCAGTCCTGCCCTGTAGTTTTGTCGCAGGGCAGCGCAGCAACATTGCTTGCAGCGCGGTCCAGCAACAAAACCTGCTGAAATGAGGCCCCAAGGGTTATCTCCATTTTTAAGACCAGCTATTTTCTGGTCTTAAAAAACTGCCTGTAACTGCAGTTAGAGGCAGTTTTTTTGGTCCTCCAAACTTAAGGAATCCCCTTGTAAATATCGCTAAGTGGGGTTATCGGCTGCTTTTGCACGGGAACGCCTCCCTTGCATGTCATTATCGCTAACAGAAGTGGCGATCTTTATAATGGACGTTTTTGCCGGAAAACTGCCGCTAACAGGTTAGCGGCAGCTTGTACATAAGGCGATAAAATTCTCGCCGCAAAACCGTCGGAAAAGTGCCACTAATGCAGCGTTAACTCCTTGTACATATGCCCCTATGAACTTCCCTTCTCTGAGTGCGAGTAAAAGTTTTGTATATTGTCTAAACATTACACAATCACGAAAGCCGATAACTACCTCTTCTCGGACCATAAGCTTCTCACAGCATCTCTGGCAGGTTCAAATAGGGATCAAACCCTTATCACGGAAACACACTCTTTAAATACACATGGCAAGACACACTGTCTGACATCACTTCCTGCTCCTCTAACTGATATTTAAAAACGAATCAAACCGTCAAACTTAAAACCTTTAATTAATAAACATAGACGAAAGTTACATAGAAGGTGTCATTGATTTAAAGGAGAGGTCTCCAACCTTTCCTGTATAAGACCTACTTACATTCAATGAAAATTATCCAGAGCTACTAATATTATTAGTGTTGTAATAGTGACCACACCAGTCAACATTACATTAGTGGCCACAATATGAAAGATTATCATCAGTGATCACCTCAGTGCATTAGGCACGGTTGCCAGCAGTAATGTAAAAAGGATCCCTCAATTTTGAATGCCTCTCCATGGGCACTACATAATCGCTGACCCCAAGGTAATAGTAGTAATAAGTGTCCAAAATGCCAAATTATTTATCACTTAAATATCAGCTTTAAAAATATTTTGAAAATTCAATCATTATTTCTCCAAACATCAGTTTAAGGCTTCTGAAAATACACACATTTTTGTCTCAAATAAATACTTTTCAATTTTGATATACATCTAATAATTCAGCCAAGCAAAAGCTTCTAAATTAGTATGCTGGGCTGCACACAGGTAGCTGCTTTCATGTAGCTGGAGAGCTACCCGTAGCTCACGTGCTACTCATTGGAGAAGCTTGATTTAAAGCATTTAAACATGATTATTCAGGGAAACAACAGTTAACAACGCAATTACAGACAACAAATAAAAACAGAATCTTATTTTTCGCTTAAGTCTGTTCATTACTTTACCTAAAGTGAAAAAGACAACATTGTAGGCAGAAAACAGAAAAGCATTCCCTGTTAAGCTAAGTCAACCTGGATCATTCCGAACGCTGCATTTTACAGCGCAAAGGAGTTACCATGTATCCATTCAGCTACCAGTCCAGATCATTTCTCTCCTCCTAAAACAGGATATATTCAAATTACGTATCACAGCAAAAAGAGACGAGCAAGACAGCTTAAATCAACAAAAACTAACTGACTGTAGCATGCAGTCCCATTTTATAGACAATCATATACAACACAACCTTTGAATCAAGCCTTTATCCACATTTGTTGGGTGATAGACCCAAAAAACAGTGCCCAACGAAGCTAAAAAATGCAATACAAAAAAAGTGTCCTTTAATATGCAAAAATCCCTAAACATCTCTGTTTCCTGAAAATAATATATTGGTGTAAGGGTGGGAATTCGATGTCCAACGAACAAGAAAAATAGACATACGTCCAAAATGTTGTATATATCGCACTTCACCAAATGAAAGTAGTTTCGAACCTGTCTTTCATTATACCATTAGCTGCGTACAAATCCCCTGTGCCATCAATCAATCAATCAATCAGGGAATTGTGAAGCACGCTACTCACCCGTGAGGGTCTCAAGGCGCTGGGGGGGGGGGATGCAGCTCCAAGTCAGCCGATGAGCAAGGTCTTGAGGCTCTTCCTGAAGGTGTGCAGAGTCGGGGAGCATCTGATGTTGACCGAGAGCTCGTTCCAGGCCTTCAATAACATAACCTTAAATAAATTACGTGAAACTGTCCAACAACTTCTAAAAATATTAATCTCTATGTAATGTTTCAATGTAAACATAACTCATAGAAGAATATACCCTTTTTTCTCCAAACTAACAATGTCGAGTAACTCAACATTATTAAGCTTCATGCATACATCCAATATAAATGACACTTCCAATCAATACACCTGCTCAGCAGCCTTTACTAGCATGTTCAAATAAAAAACCCAGCATGACAAATCTTAACTTAATTGCCTAAAAACAGTTGTCTAATGTTTTGTGAGATATACAGAAAGGGTATTATCATACCACCTTAATCCCGAACACAGCAATGTGTAAGTATATAGGTCTGGTGATCTTGCAGATCCGAAAGTACAGGGAGCTTGGATTTGTGTTTTCTGATTTTTTTTGTGATGTGCTAAAGTGCTGGGGTATGAATCCTCTATACTGGTGCAGAGTTAGCTTGATATGGAGACCCTAGCAAGATGGAGTTGTGCACAGCTTGCAAATTTTGTAGGACTCTATATGTAGGGGTTCTGTAATCAGACAGTTGTCTGTTGTATATGTATGTAGTTTATTGCAGTATAAATACAGTGATGCATGGCATATAAATATTTCTTTGCCATGTAGGAAAAGCCTATTTGTATTAGGCCTGGGTGAAATTTAAATTACACTATTGTATTTCACGTAATTATGTGCATTTAACATTATGCTTGTTGCACAAAATTTCTGAAATTATGCCATTATGCCATGTCATGTAATAATGCCACAATTCATGGGAAAATTATAGCTTGGAAGCACAGAAGCAGAGAGAACAACCTGAATCTAAGTGGCTGTTGATTAAGGCAATTGTGTTTTTTGCTCTATTTTTTAACACAAAATTCATCCTCACCTCAAAAATTAATGGAAAGACCCATTTCATAATAATCGATAGGGATTTAGATTTTGGGTAATTATTAGGGGTGGGCGGTAAATTCCGTTCCGCTCACGGAATTTGCGGAATTTTGGTAATTCTTTAAGTGTGCCTTGTAAACCCACAGGGCAGGGTTATAATATATAAAAATAGGGCATACTATTTATTGGGGTTAGTGTGGTAATGCCAAAAGTTATTTTACTGTGAAGACCCTGTAAACGTTTCCCTAAATAAGCTTAGAAGCTGTTAAAATCTTAATTCCCGGTCTCTGCTTAAGAAATGGCTAGAAAAATTTGTCAAAGTTATTTTCTGTTTGGTTTTTAAAATCAGATTTAATTGTGAGATCAGATTCTTGATAACTTATGCAGAAAAGTAACTTTATAACTAGGGCCCCAGGTTTTATAGTATCTAGTTTTCTGACATTTCCATCTACATTTATCCATATTTATTTTTTGGTAATTTTATCTGTATTTATCCATATTTATTTTGTGCTTAGTGTTAAAAATGCAGCTCCAAAGGGTTTATTTCTACATTTATGTAACTAACAAATGTTTACTTATGTTTGAATGTCCAATGGATTTTAGCTATTTACAGTGCACTACAGTAATTTGAAACCGCTTGCATCATAGAACAGCTTAAACAGCTGTACTGTTTCCGTTATTTAAGCTTTATCAGGATTTAAAAAACAGTTTTTTACCTCCCCAGCTATCAATCTTCACAGCTGTTGACCTAACACTCATGATTGATAGTAGTTAGTACTGCCCAAAAGAAAACGTATTTGCATTATTTATCCATATTGACAAAAAATACAGAGAAGAATATAGATAGATTTATGTCTATCTGTAAAAATCAGTAGAAACGGAAAACCGGAAGCCTTATTTATAACCATATACTTTAGGCTGCATGAACCAGAAATGGCTTAAAACCAGTTATGTCACTCTTCAAACCTCCAGAGCTGAAATACATATCCTTGACCGGAGAGTTAATGGCCTGGCTCTGAGGACAATGTTCTGACTCTGTGCCAAGGAAGGGTGGTACCTGTTAAACACTTGGCAGGGATTAGCTGCCTGAGAGTGGACGTGAACCATTGGCAGAATAAAGAGCAGCTTTAGCACTGCTTCTTTTGACTTGAAGATGCCAAGTAGGGCTTGTCCTATTCATCCTAGACACCTGCCAAACAGTCAAGCTCCAGTCACAGTAGGAGGAAAACCTGTTTTGCCCCTTGCAGGTAGGAGAAGAGGTCATCTATAGATGGGCAGAAAACAGGCTACACTGATGGTAGCTTGGGTTTGCCATCTTGAAACAGGGACTCCTAGGTAATTATATGGTAAGGTGAAGAGGTAGTGCTGGAAAAGAGGTGGGGGAGGACTGTGAGACAATAGTTGGGGTTTGGTGGTAGAATTTCTCCAAGCAGTGGCAAATACACTGTATAAATCAGGCACCTCAACCACTACCTCCTCAGAATATTCCTGGACCTAGGAAGACTTCTGACTCCTGCTGGAAGAAGAGGATGCAAACAAGGACTTAAGGGCTACTAACTCTGCTGGCACCCAGGGAGGGGAACTGCTCTCCAAGGGCCTAGGGGTTGCCCTCCTGTTTTCCTGCTTCATGGACACAAAATGTAATACAAAAAAACATTGGTAATTTGTCACACAAGCGAGAGAAAGCATAGTCTTAGTTATTTTTAAGACCAGAAAATTATTAGTCCACCAGGACAAACAAAGAGCAGGCAGATAAATGATGTTGCATTGCAATTAATTTATTCATTGCATATTATTAAAGAATTTCAAACTTTTCTTTTGGTAATGTAATAAAAGATCTATTGCTTGCAATTGGGTGAGAGAACGTGCAGTGATAAGTGAGTGTTAAAGAAAAGTATATCATATACAAACAAAAAGACGTTTGACTCCTTTAGTTATTTTCATTTAGTAGAATAGGAGCCAATATACGTCTACAGTCTACGTCGTTTCGACCTCTATTGATGTGAGGTCATTATCAGGACGAGGTGTGTGAGCACCTGGTATCTAAAAGTGAAGAAACATTGGAGTCAGATATTTTGGAGGAGAGAGGGGCCTGAGTATTAATATATTATATTACAATTTGCACTTGCCTGGTGGGAGGATAAAGAATAAATGTGGTGAAAAAGGTAATCCAAGTTGGGAGACCACAATGTTAAGGGCAATCAACTATCCCTACAGGAGAAATGGAAGAACAAATAAATACTTCTATTACACTACCAAAAGAAATGTTTGAAATTCTTAAAAATAACTAAGACTACGTTTTCTCTCGCTTGTTAATGTTCTGCTACGGTAATGAGTTTTATACAGCGCACAGCTACTCAGAGAGTGTCCCAGCCCTAAAACGACATAACGGCACCTACAGAGTTTGGCCTATGAAGATTCATGAAAGAGCATACAGGCACATGCATCAATGTAGGCTTTTGCGATTCCTTAATTGCGATTATTAAGGAATCGCAATTAAGGAATTGCAAAAGCCTATGCATGTAGGAATCGCTATAAAATTAGCGATTCCCAAACATTCCTTAATTGCGACTCGCAAATTGCGAGTCGCAATTAAGGAATGCCTTCCCATTCATTCCTATGGGCCTACAGGCCCATAGGAATGAATGGGAAATTACATGCGCAATTTGCGAGTACAACTAGGTACTCGCAATTCAAGGGTGCAAGGGTGTCAAAAGGACACCCTGTTGCACCCCTGAAATTGATCTGTGCACACATGTTGCGCACACACATGCCCCAAGGGCATGTGTGTGTGTAACCTACAACTTTGAAAAATGCACTTTAGTGCATTTTTCAAAGTTTTTGCAAATTACGATCAAGTTCAAATTGATGGTAATTTGCTGCCCCTATTAGCGAAATCGCTATTTGCGATTTCATCATGCATTGCATTTAAGGAATCGCAATTTGCGATTCCTTAAATGCAATCGCATTTTAAGAAATCGCAATGATTTGCGATTTCTTAAATTGCGTGAGCCTTACAGTTTGATGCATCGCAGAAGCCCGTTTGCACTTGCAAAAAAGGTTGATGCATGTGCCTGTATGTCTTTAAGCTTTTCTTGAAAGTGAGGAGATCAAAAGTAATACGTAGATCCAAAGGGAGTTTGTTCCATGTAACCATGTCACCATGTAAGCTTGTGTGACTAATTGCCTAAGAGAGCAACTGTTTTTTTGCAATAAATATTATTACCACAGGTTCTCTAAAAATTGGGGGGTCACCCTTGTTTAAATATACACATCATGGACACAAAAGGCAAAAGGACCCCTGATCCTACGACGGCCCAGCTGACCACTAAGGAGTGGACGCTGCTGGAGACCTGACTGGAGAGAGACCTGGGGCCTGAAAGCCTCCCATGGGAAGCTGGGGGCTGAAGGATTGACTTGAAGGAACTTTACCAGAACTTTGAAAAAGTTGAGACTTAAGGCCTTTTTCAGAGTTTGGAAGGTGGGCTACTCCACCATACATGTTTGGGTGAGGTATCTCATCTACCAAACTGTAAATAGGACATTTCGTCATTTTTTTCCTCCTCCAGAAGACTGGGCAAGGTGCTGAAATTAGGGATCGGTGGAACTTGCAGAGTTTCACTCTGTGGAATTCCACGGAGTTACATAAAAACTCAGCGAGATTTCATGGAGTTCCGAGAACAGGCTAAAATTGGCACGTTGCACTGCTAGTGCTGATTTTTAGCGCCAGGAGCTTGTTCCACACTGAAAAATCTGCGCGAAAGGCACAAGGCGGTGTGCCAGAGGGTTTTGCATCTCGAGTTGGTCTTGCTGACGCTCAAGTGGATTTTCTACTCGAGTGGCAGCTTTCTCACCACAAACGGTCGCAACCGCTCAAGGCAGAAAATCTCACAGGGGACCCTCCTAGCACCCATCAATGGCACTAGGGGGCGTCATTTCTCACTTGCAAACTTACCATTGGTGAGCAGCGAGCAAGGAAAAACTCTGCAATCCAGTGGTTGGCGGAATTTCACCGGAACCCACGAATGTAACTCCTAAGGCAGGCTCGGAGCTTTTTGGTTGTGATGCAAACTGATTCAGTAGGACCTTGTGGCAAAGGTATGCAGCCTTGTGGAGCTCTGCCTGGTTATGGCTTCCTCCTAGAGTATTTCAACTCCCCAAATAGTGGCTAAGACCGAAGGTAAAACTTTGGAGTAGGGTGAGTTAGCAAATCTATCCAAACTGCAAAGCAACCTTTCTGGTTGCGAAATCCAGGCTTGTCCCTCTCAGGTCTTTTGGAACCAAAACCAATGGCTTCACCAGAAGTTGGACTTCGACGTAGCCAACTTCGAGGGATCTTTGCCAGTCATAGACTTGGACCATGTCAAGTGGAAACATTTTGACTTCCATAAAAAAACTGATGGGTTGATTAATATGTTGGCTGTAAGGTATCCTTACCGCCAGCATAATAGTCCACCGGCCCGATTTAAATGTGAGCAAACCTTTGGTGTTTCCATGGGGGAGACTACTCCATCTCCACCATGGTTATACCCATCCAAAAGCCTGATGGAGTAATGACAGTCAGAGGTTGACCTCTATGTATGCCCACCTAATTTAGATGGGTGGACATACTGGTCACTTTTCACTGCCCGTCACTACCAGGAAAACCCTGACAGTAAGGGGCAGTGAAAACTGTCTAATGCTCCTCTCAGCATGGCAGATAACTCCCATGGTTAGGGGCACATTATTTTGTTTTACGTTAAAAAAGAAAATACCGCTATGGGTTTTTCTTTCTGAAAATAAATAAAATAAACTTGACAGATGGCTCCGTCATGTTGACGGATCCGTGCGTCAAACCTAAAAAAGCATTGACAGGAACCGCTGTGACTGCAGTTTCTGACAATGACAGAACCGACTGACGGCTTGGTGATCATTTCTAAATTTGGCAGGCTGGGCCTCTGTCAGGGTGACAGACACGATTCGCTCATTGTAGTGGCCTCAAATGAAAAGTGACCATTGATTGGAGTTTTGCTCTTTCTGGATGCTTTTTGCCCTTCTGTTTTCAAAATTCATATCTGCTGTGCCCCTTAATCTATTTTGATTATCTTGGTGTCTTTTGCTGATAAAAATGTTCCCACTTTTGATAAATTGATTTAAGGATTTTATTTTATTGTGTTTTTACTGCTCGCACACACTGCTTTGGGGATTGCCTGCAGCTTATGCCATAGCTACCAGGGTTTGAAGAAAGATTCTCTCTGAACTGTGTTTTAAACTAACATCAACCCCCATTTCTGAAAGTCACTAAAGGGCTCATGTACTGAGAATTGATTCATAAAAAGTTGTCACAAATTTCACACTGGTTTTTGCAAATTAATTCTTATTTTGCTAAAAGATCTTCGTACAAATAGGTCAGTTCACAAAATCCATAATCACTGGGGGTTACAGAATGACCTGCCTAATGAATATTCATTATGCCGGAAGCAATGTGCCATCCTCTGTGTTTGGCCATGATAACAAGGAAGGTGGCCAGCCAAGATCAACAGACCACCATGTCTGTGTATATGTTTAAATAAAAAAACATTTTTTAAATGAAAAAATACAGTCAGTCTTCCTAAAAAGGAAGCAAGACTGTGTTATATATATATTTTTTATAGAGTTGCACTGAGAGGTGACAGCGGTCCTGGGGACCACTGCCAACTCTCCCTGAAACTTTTTTTCAAGATTTACAAATGGGAATGTGTCCACAGGGGACCCTTTCTCCTTTAGACCTCTTGACCTGTGCTAATCAGATGCCACCTCAACTTGAGAGTTGATAACATTTCAATGTTTTTCAGTCAGATTATGGTTGCAAAACATTGATACATCAGTGTGAGAATCACTATTTTGAAGACAGTCCCAAAACACGCGCTTTGCAAATAGTAATTCTGAATACATTTCAAAACCATTTAGTGAATTTAAAAAGCTTTTTTGAATCGCAATACAGGTTTAGTACATTTGTAAAAGGTTCTTAGCGCTGGCTAATGCTCTGATTTACAGAATCAGAGGGTTTGCAAATGCTAGACCCCTTTGTACATGAGGCCCATAATCTTTTATTGGCACTTCTCTTACGTAATTGAACCACACATTCCACTTCAATGACTTTAAGATATATTGTATCCAGCCTGCTTTTGAAGACTTTAGACAAGGACTCTGTTGGAAATGGCCCTTTCTGCAGGGTCACCCCCAAACATTTTGCCTACCTCCTCCCTTTTCTGCTAAATTCATTTTTGTTGGCCTTAGGATTCTGGGCACTTTACCACTGTTAACCAGTGCTAAAGTGCATATGCTCTGGACTCTTGTAATGGTAACATTGACTTATCTACAATTGGCATATTTAATTTTCCTGTACGTCCCTAGTAAAGTGCACTGTAGGTCCTCAGGGCCTGGAATTTAAATGCTACTGGTGGGCCTGCAGCATTGATTGTGCCACACACTCAGTTGCCCTTTAAACATGGTTCAGGCCTGCTCTTGCAGAGCCTGTGTGCAGTTTTAAACCGCCATTCTGACTTGGTAAGTTAACCTACTTGCCAGACCCAACCCTTCCTTTTTATTACATGTAAGTTAGGGTGTGACATCTGCGTCCTGATGGGCCTTCCTGAGGTAGATTGGGAGGGAGGAGCTGGCACTTGCACCTGATTAGGGCTGTGCCTGTCCCCACACAAAGAACTGCATGCCCCCCTGTAGTATGTCTGGAGCCAGGACAGGAAAGGCAGGGCCTTTGTGATCTACAAAGGCCTCTTTGAAGTCTCCTCCACTTCAAAGGCACATTTGGGTAGAAGTACTGGACCCCTGATACCACCAAATCAGAATTATAATGCAACCAAGGACATTCTGCTTGGAAGAAGAGCTGCTGTGCTGCAGGAGGGACTGCCACTTTGCTACTTGCTCTGCTGTGTTGGCCTACTGTTTGCTGATTGCTGAGCTGTAGGAGGGACTGCCACTTTGCAACCTGCTCTGCTGTGTTGGCCTGCTGCCTGCTGCATCTTGCCTGGAAGTGAGAGGGACTGGACCTGTTCTCTACATCCTTGAACCCAAGTTTCTCCAAGGGCTTGCTGGCTTGTCTCAGGGCCACAAAAGACTTCTTGTAACTCAGCTGGTGCTGCTGCACTCTGCCATCTGTGAGTTCTACCATTTCCTGAATTGCCCTCCATCCAGTCCTGGGCCTCAGAAATGGGTTTCCTGCACTAAAGCCCCATTCAATCAAGCTTTTGAGCTCTTTGCGACGCAAATGGGCCCGTTTGCTCTGGAACTGTGATGCTCGCTCAAAGGATCAGCGCGAGCAGGCGCAAGTTCGTTTCTTCACACAGCAGCATCGCTGCTCACGACCATGATGCCCCAGCCCATCTGTTCGCGATGCCTGGTGGTCTTCGTGCCCCATGGACCATTGCCAATGACGCTCATCGTGCTCTCTGCGAACTCTTTCCCTGTGAATGGGACTCTTGGCTCATCTTGAGAAATTAAAATTTCAGCAGGACCTGTTTGGAACTGCACCTGACCCGCGCTCCATCACGGTCGACTCAACTTTTCAGATTTGGCCCGGTCTACTGCAACCTCAAGTAACCCTTTAGCGCTATTGACTTGTAAGAACTGTTTTCACATTTAATCTTTAAAAATTAATATCTCGACTTCTACTGATTGGATGATGTGGAGTCTTTTTGTGGTGATTTCACTGTGTTACTGTAGTTAATGTGTTGCACAAATACTTTACACATTGCCTCTTAAGTTAAGCCTGACTGCTCTTTGTCAAGCTACCAGAGGGTGATCACAGATTAATTTTGGTTGTGTATATGACTTACCTAAATTAGAGTGGTGGTCCCTACTTGAACACTGTGCATCCCTCTGCCAACTAGAGACTTCATTCCTAATAGTCTCCATGATATCCATTTTGTATACAGTCTACCCAGGTAGGTCACCAAATCCTTTTGGCCCCCTGAACCATCCTGTAACCAAATTGTCACAAGTAACTTCACAGTATCTTGTGGCGGTAGGAAGGCAGAAGTAATCTTCCTATAGGACAGCTGTTCTAAGCTTTCTGGCTGGAGATTCTGAGGATCTGTGGATATCATTCTTTTAGATCCCTACTACACTGAATCATGTGACTGGCAATCTGATAAACTAAACCAGCTGCCTTCTACTCCAAGTAGCAAGCCTACCAAAGCCCTGGACACAATGTATAAACTCTAATTTAAGTGACGGAGGGAGAAAACCTGCTTACATTAATTGTTGTTGCAAGATTTGCAGATTGGGACTTGTCCATCACTGAACCTGCGCTGGCAGTCTGAACCCAAGGTTACGTCTGCCTACTATTGCTTTCCTTGGTTTTGCTCCAATCCCCAAGTTCCAATGTCTAGATCATCTGCCACTCTTTCACTTGAAGCCAGAAGTCACTCCATCAGCAGCAATGGTGTCAACCACCATCTTAGAACGCCATGGAGGAGAAGAGAGGTGCATTTGTTTTTGTTTTTTTTGTTTTTTTTAATCCTCATTTGCCTCAGACTTCAGTTGACAAAAAAAGTAGGATGTCTATTACCGTTACTCGGTTTTGAGGAGACGTAGGCATCAAAATTGGAACCGGGGACAACACCCGCCTACCGGTAAAGAACTATCCCACATAATGTCACTGTCCCCGTTTTTAGTATAGAGGTAGGTCTCGCTCTCTTCTGATAACCTATGACCGGGGACTGTTTATGTTGGCCAGCTGAATGTAGGAGCTTCGGGGAGGGCCCAACACAGTCAAAGAGCATCCAGGAGGCTTAATCATAGGATCCAAGCAGTTTTTATTGAAGCAATTAATGCGGCTGAGACCACTTCACTAGACAGTCCCATATTACTTTTTTCCTACTACTCTGCAATCTGACCAAATCAATCTTAGAGGTCTTATATAGGGAGGACAGCCATTCTGTGTGTGTAGGGGGTATGACCTCTACCCATTTCTTACAAGGTGCATTTGTTGTCGGCTTGTCCATCAAAATCAATGCTCCATGTGTCATCCCATTTATTGTAGCAAGTGCACCACTGTTTATACTATCATGTATGTACCATGACTTATTAACTCAGAATGAGATAAAACTGTAAAAATGCTTCCACAATGTAGAGTTAAGAGTGAGGTGAGACTACATAGCTCATGTGGCTGCACCACCAAATACTGCAAATTTTTTATAGAGAATGATAAATAAACCCGGGGAGTTAGCAGCAATTTTGTGCCTGTTGGAACCGGGGTTACCGATTCCGGTACGGTAGCATGGCGCGAGGCGGAAAGGCACCCGAAGGCAATGTGTAAGGCAGTTGTGCAGCACACACTCACTCTGACTCAGTAATGCGGACGCAATAATGTGACACCACACCAGGCCTGTGTATTAAAAACAAGTTCTTTTATATAAATCAATGCAGCATCAGATGAGGCAGATTAATTCAGGGCAACATTTCAACTCTTTGAAGTACTCAATTAGTGCGTCATCTCATTAAAGCACCATAGCTCATCAACATTGTAGGCCACTAAAAGGCCGCAGGAATCATCTCCTAAACGTAGCACCAATAATGATCACAGGGTGCAGGAATAAAACATGGGCCTAAAACATGCAGTTCACCTCATGAATATTCAATCGCTTGTAAATAGGCATTTTACGTTACATTTCAAACAGGGCCTGCGTTAATCTAGGCGCTCCCATAGGCAGTACAGGGGGCTTCGCAAATCCGGTACACCTGCAACATAAAACACTTCAACTCTTAGCGGTGTACACCTCAGCTCAATTCAGTTAAGCACCTGTACACTGGCGACACATTTCATTAATGCGGATATGCATCAGGCCTAACCAGTAATTAAAGCAGGCATAACAATTAAGCTGGTGAATAGCTTAGGGAACCCCTCTACATGTCTCTCTCTCAGGGGCTTCCCTGTTAATTAGGGCTTCTGTGTCTCTCAGGAGCTGCTTAGGGGGTTAAATCAGGCCAGGCCCACTCCTCTCCGGGGCCTCGCCTCGTGTGTCCGTTAATCCTTACTTCCCCCTTTCAATTAACGGGTTAATGGTGGCCCCCAGGGGCGTTCCTGTGTGCCCTAGGGGCCTCCCGGGCTCACCTGTAGTGGTTTGGGTGGTCGCTCTCCAGAGCGACTGGCTCCTTTCTGGGCCGGCCCGTGTTTTGCAGGGCGGGCCCCGGACTGGGTTCCACGGCCTTCCGGCCGGAATTGCGGGTCGTTGGGGGGCCGGTATCACTCTCCTCCGGCCCCCGTAGTCAGCGCTGTACTGCGGGGAAGGGAGCGGGAGCCGGCAGTCCTCTCCGGCCGGCTTCCCGCCTCCCTCTGCTCTCTGGGGACTTCTCTGCGGCTTCCGTCGGCGCTGGGGGCGCGGCGGGAGCCGGCGCCCAATCGCTGTGCGGCCTTCCCGGGGGCGCGGCCGATGACGCTGTCGGCATCCCGGTCGCCTAGCAACGGCGTCGGCGAGGGTTGAAGGCCTCGTTCTTCCTCCTGGGCCACGGCGGTGATTTCCAGGCCGCAACTTCTTCTGCGGGGGCTCCCGGGCCCGGCGGTGATCTTCAGGCAGCTCCGGACCTTCGGTGAAGGCGCGGACGGTGCACCTCACCACCCCGCCCTCGGGGAGGCCACGCCTACCTCCGCAGCTCCTCACACGCGGCGGCGGCCGCAAAGGCAGATTTCAGCCACAAGGTCAGTGGCTTAAGGGCGATTCCTCCCACGTGGAGGCACAGCGCGGGGACGCGCTTGAGGCAGGCTGGCAGGGGGCTGATATAGAAGTGCTTTGGGCAGCCCAGCAGCAGGGCAGCACTGCGACAGGTGGTAGTGGATTGGGGTGAAGGCCTAGCGCTTCATGGCATAGCGCTTTACCTGGTGATCCCCAGTTTGATAGTTCAGGCTTCTGACCTTGCTGTCTTGTCAGGCTTGCGTTTTCAGGTTACTTGAAAGTAGTTCCTTGGTGGTTGCTTCTTGGGGTTTCTCCTTATGGGGGAGGGAACGAGTTGGTGGTGTTTGGGGTGCTGGGTGGTACTTCCAAGCACGCTGAAGATGGTTCCCTGGGTCCCCTCACGCTGGGCAAGGTCAGTGGGTGGTGGGCGTTCCTCAGCTAACTTACTACAGCAGTGCCTTAGCCTTGTCAGTAGCAGTAGTGTAGGTCTCCCCCTAGGCCCTAAAGCCTGTACTCCGGCAGAGGTTCTCCCAGGATCAGTGGTGCCCCAACTGGCTTCTAAGTTTCCCTCCAAGCCTCTTATATCGCTAGGTCAGGTGACCCTCCAGAAAGGCGGCAAACCATAACTCCTCCCACAGCCCGGAAGGTTCTGGAACCTTCCACCATGTCTGGCTATGTGGCACAGAGGCGGGACGGGATGGATACTGTATCCCTATGTCCCAGCCTGACCCTGGCTACTAGTAGGTGTATGTGTGCAAGGCCACTCCGCAGTAGCAGGGGCCTGTGGCAGCCATCTTGGGTGAGAGAGCACCTGCACCTCAGCACTGGTTGGCAGTGGTAAGGCGCCCGGAGACCTAGGTCCAGTAAAAAATACGGTGGCAAAAATGAGGCGCAAAAGGGAAAAAACAGGGTAAGACCACCCTAGGGCTGACAGGTCTAACACGCGTCCCCCCCAGCCGAAAGTGGGGAGAGCTTCCCAACCTCTAGGGAGTTCTCATCGCTAAGGTGGAAAAACCGGGAGAGACCGTCAGCGTTGGCGTGGTCTACACCGGGTCGATGTTCCACCCGAAAGTCCATCCCCTGGAGGGAAATGGACCACCTCAGCAATTTGGGGTTTTCGCCTCTCATCTGCATGAGCCAGCGAAGGGGTCTGTGGTCGGTCTGGATCAGGAAGTGACAACCAAAAAGGTATGGCCTCAACTTCTTTACAGCCCAAACCATGGCAAAGGCTTCTCTTTCGATGGTACTCCACCGCTGTTCCCGGGGGAGTAGTCTTCGGGAAATGAAGGCCACTGGCTGGTCTTGGCCATCGTCATTCAGCTGCGAGAGCACAGCTCCTATGCCATGCTCAGAAGCATCTGTCTGCACAATAAATTCCCGTCCAAAGTCTGGAGTCCTGAGCACCGGTGCGGTGCACATCGCACGTTTGAGGGTCTCAAAGGCTTCCTGGCAGGCAGCCGTCCAGATGACTCTGCGTGGCTGCTTCTTTGAAGTCAACTCCGTCAAAGGGCTCACAATGGTTCCATATCCCTTGACGAATCGGCGGTAGTATCCCGTGAGGCCGAGAAAAGCCCGGACCTCTGTTTGGGTCTTGGGGGCTCCCAGGCCAAGATGGTCTCGATCTTGGCTTGGAGGGGTTGCACCTTACCCCCGCCCACCAGATGTCCCAGGTACACGACAGATCCCTGCCCAATCTGGCACTTGCTGGCCTTGATGGTTAGACCAGCCCGTTGCAGAGCCTGTAGCACCTCCTGGAGATGCTCCAGATGGTACTCCCAGCTGCTACTGAAGACAGCTATGTCATCCAGGTAGGCAGCAGAGAAGGCCTCTAGGCCAGACAGCACCTGGTTCACCAACCGCTGGAAAGTGGCTGGAGCATTTTTCAACCCGAAGGGCATCACCCGAAATTGAAAGTGGCCCTCGGGGGTGGAGAACGCAGTCTTCTCCCTTGCTCCTTCCGCCATGGCGATCTGCCAATAGCCTGACGTCAAATCGATGGTACTCAGATACCGGGCTGCTCCCAGCCGGTCAATGAGCTCATCCGCCCGAGGGATCGGGTGAGCGTCGGTCTTGGTTACTGAGTTGAGTCCGCGGTAATCCACACAGAACCGAAGTTCTGGTGTGGTGCCCGGTGGGGCCGCTTTCGGCACCAACACCACCGGACTAGCCCAAGGGCTACTGGAAGGCTCAATCACCCCCAGTTCTAGCATCTTGGTAACCTCACCCTGGATACTAGCCTTGACCTTATCGGACAGCCGGTAAGACTTGGTTTTTACTGGCGGACTGTCCCCTGTGTCCACATCATGGGTACACAGGTGCGTGATCCCAGGCGTGAGGGAGAACAACGAGGCGTACTGCCCCAAGACCTGGCGGCAGTCCCTCTGTTGCTCTGGGGTCAAGGATGGGGCGAGGACCACTCCCTCTACCGAGCCATCCTTCTCATGGGCCGCCAGAAGGTCTGGAAGAGGCTCACTCTCCTCCTCCTCACTTCCATCTGTTATCATCAGGAGAGTGAGCTCTGAACGCTCCTGGTGTGGCTTCAGGCGGTTGACGTGGAACACCCTGTGGGGTTGACGGGGGTCTTCACATCGACGACATAAGTGGTCTGGCCTCTCCTTTCCAGGATCTCAAACGGTCCAGTCCACCTGTCCTGGAGGGCGCTAAGCTCTCCTGGCTCCATGACCCACACCTTCTGTCCAGCGTCCAACTCTACCGTCCGAGCGTTCCGGTCATACCACTTCTTCATGACGGCCTGACTAGCCTCTAGGTTGTCCGAGGCTTCCTTCCACAGCTTGGCCACTTGGCTGCGGAATGCCAGCATATAGCTGACCACATCACGGGGAAGCTTCGAGGAAGACTTCTCCCACCCCTCCTTGACAAGACTGAGGGGCCCCCGAACGGGGTGGCCATAGAGCAGCTCAAAGGGGCTGAAACCGACCCCCTTCTGCGGCACCTCTCGGTAGGAGAAGAGCAGACATGGTAAGAGGACGTCCCACTTCCTTCTCAAGTCCTCGGGTAGGCTCCGGATCATCCCCTTCAAGGTCTTATTGAAACGCTCCACGAGCCCGTTCGTCTGGGGGTGGTAAGGAGTGGAGAACCTGTAGGTCACTCCACACTCCTTCCACATGGCTTGCATGTAGGCCGACATGAAGTTCGTGCCCCTGTCTGACACCACGACCTTGGGGAATCCCACTCGGGTAAAAATCCCCATCAGGGCCCGCGCCACCACCGGTGCAGTGATGGTCCTCAGAGGGATTGCCTCTGGGTACCGGGTGGCGTGGTCCACCAACACCAAGATGAACCTGTGTCCCGAAGAAGTCGGCGGGTCCAACGGCCCGACAATGTCAATCCCTACCCGCTCAAAAGGGGTACCGACAACCGGGAGAGGTTCCAGAGGGACCTTCAACTTAGTCCCTGTCTTGCCGCTCGCCTGGCAAGTGGTGCAGGTCTTGCAGAAAGTGTCAGAGGTGACGCGCATCCTGGGCCAGTAAAAATGTAGGACCAAACGCGCAAACGTCTTGTCCTGGCCCAGGTGTCCTGATAGGGGTATCTCGTGTGCCAACTCTAGCAGAAAGGCTCGGTAGCATTGGGGGACCACTAAGGCCCTTGATGACCCATGCACCGGAGCCTTAGGCTCACTGGAGAGGAGACCATCCTCCCAGTAGACATGGTAGTTACCAGTCTCTGTTCCAGTTGCTTGGGCTTCGGCCTGCTGCCGCATGCCTTCAAGCGTAGGGCACTCCTTCTGCGCCCGGCAGAATTCCTCCCGGGTAGGCCCTCCTTCCACCTGCCACTCTGCAGGAGTCGGCAGGCCCCTCCGGGAACACCATCCACCTCAGCGGACTCCGGGGTCACCTCCCAGGGCTCCCCATCCATCTCACCGGGTGCTTCCTCCTGGACATCTCTTCGTCCAGCAGTGGGCTGGGCCATTATTTCAGGCTCCAACCCGGGCTGAGTTCCTTGTCGGGCAGCCATGGACCGCGTGACGACGCAAGTCCATCCTGGTAATCCCAACATCTCAGCATGGGAATTGAACTCTACCTCCCTCCAGGCAGTATGTTCCATGTCGTTTCCAAGCAGACAGTCAACTGGCATGGCAGGGCTCACTGCAACCTTCAACAGGCCTGAGACTCCTCCCCACTCAAAGGGAACTTGGGCCACGGGGTAATGACCCAGGCTATTATCAGCCATAACAACCGGGTGGAATACCTCAGGAATCACTGCTCTGGGGACACCAGCTGACGTCTTACCATCGTCATGCTGGCACCTGTGTCCCTCAGAGCCTCCACCTCCTCCCCGTTCACCAGGACCCTCTGCCGATACTTGGCAGTGTTCGAGGGTACCTGAACCCGTGGGATGATCTCTCTATCCCCCAGGGAAACTTAAGGTCAAGCCTGTCCACTCACCTCCCCTACCTAGGGACAACTCCTCCCCAAGCGCTACACTGGCCACCCCGGGGCTCTTACCTCCTGTGGGGGCTGGGGTTCTCTTGCGACACTGGGGATCCCCCTTGTAGTGTCCAACCTCCCCGCACTCGTAGCACCGGACAGTTCTGGGCTGCTGACTCCTGTCAGGGTAAGTGGGTTTCTGGAATACAGATTGGGATGGGGAACCTACCCCTCTCCCAGGCGGTCTATTTTGGGGGCCTTTAAAGAACTCCCTCCTTTTATCTCCCCCCTCTTTCTTCTGGGGGAACCCCTGTCCACCTTTCGGGGGGTCCGCCCCGGCTCCCTTGTGGGACACCCGAGTGCTGACCCACGTGTCTGCCTCCTCTGCAAGCTCCCGCGGATCGGTCAGCTTGCGGTCCACCAAGTACTTGCGCAGCTCCGGAAAACATTTCTCTAGGAGGTGCTCTCTCAAGAACAGGTCGTACAGCCCTTTGTAATCATCAATGTTGCTGCCACGCACCCAACCCTCCAATGCCTTCCGGGCATAATCAAAAAAATCCACCCAGTTCTGTGTGGGAAGCTTGTGGCTGTTGCGGAACTTTTGGCGGTACTTCTCTGGGGTGAGGCCAAACTTCTTAAGCAGGGCCTCCTTCATGATAGGGTAGTTTGTCTGATCCCCCTTGTCCAAGGTCAAAAGTGTGTCCCTTACTAGTGGAGGTATGTACCTGTAGAGACCTCCCCCCCAGTAGCTCTCAGGAACCCTATGGGCCACCAAAGACACCTCGTACGCCGCCAACCACTTATCAATGTCATCTCCCACACTAAAACTGGTTATCACCTCTCTAGGTAGATAGAACTTGGGCTCCTGGGGAACCTCAGCGGGTACGCTGCCACCATTCAAGTTGCCCTGCATCTCCATCTGCAAGGCTCGGAGCTCTAATTCTTTCAGGCTAAGCTCATGCGCAAGCTTCCTTTCTTCCAAGGCTAGCCTTGCCTGTTCTCGCTCCCTGTCTTTCCTAGCAAGTTCTAACTTCAATTGCCTCTCCTCCCTCCTGTCCTCAAATTCCTCTGCAGACAAACTCCCCCCTGACGCACTACTGCCTGCCCTGGAACGTCTTCCTGGCAACACATTCTCGCTAACGTCAATGTGCAGTAGGTACAGTTCTCCTGGGTCGTCTGCCTCCCCCTGCTCCTCGTCCCCTCTTCCCCCCGGGTGGGCCATTACCCATGCCCTCAAAGCTTTCTGAAGCTCCTCTTTCCTGGCGCCTCGCTTGACGGACACCCCCCTCTCTAGACAGAACTCCTTGAGCTGCGCCACCGTATACCTTTCTAGGTCGGCCAACTCAAACTCCATCCTGCTAGGTGGGGCCACAGACAATTTGGAAAAAGGGTTCTAGAATGTAGGTAGCAGGTCTAACGCAGGAGTGTACACAATCAGGCAATCACAAAAGAATTCTTCGCAATTGCATTTATATAGGTGTCCAATTGCGGCGCACACTGAGTCCCTGTGGGGTGCTGCACAAACACCAGTCCTTATCCCACCGCTGAACACCAATGTTGGAACCGGGGTTACCGATTCCGGCACGGTAGCATGGCGCGAGGCGGAAAGGCACCCGAAGGCAATGTGTAAGGCAGTTGTGCAGCACACACTCACTCTGACTCAGTAATGCGGACGCAATAATGTGACACCACACCAGGCCTGTGTATTAAAAATAAGTTCTTTTATATAAATCAATGCAGCATCAGATGAGGCAGATTAATGCAGGGCAACATTTCAACTCTTTGAAGTACTCAATTAGTGCGTCATCTCATTAAAGCACCATAGCTCATCAACATTGTAGGCCACTAAAAGGCCGCAGGAATCATCTCCTAAACGTAGCACCAATAATGATCACAGGGTGCAGGAATAAAACATGGGCCTAAAACATGCAGTTCACCTCATGAATATTCAATCGCTTGTAAATAGGCATTTTACGTTACATTTCAAACAGGGCCTGCGTTAATCTAGGCGCTCCCATAGGCAGTACAGGGGCGTCGCAAATCCGGTACACCTGCAACATAAAACACTTCAACTCTTGGCGGTGTACACTTCAGCTCAATTCAGTTAAGCACCTGTACACTGGCGACACATTTCATTAATGCGGATATGCATCAGGCCTAAACAGTAATTAAAGCAGGCATAACAATTAGGCTGGTGAATAGCTTAGGGAACCCCTCTACATGTCTCTCTCTCTGGGGCTTCCCTGTTAATTAGGGCTTCTGTGTCTCTCAGGAGCTGCTTAGGGGGTTAAATCAGGCCAGGCCCACTCCTCTCCGGGGCCTCGCCTTGTGTGTCCGTTAATCCTTACTTCCCCCTTTCAATTAACGGGTTAATGGTGGCCCCCGGCCCCCAGGGGCGTTCCTGTGTGCCCTAGGGGCCTCCCGGGCTCACCTGTAGTGGTTTCGGTGGTCGCTCTCCAGAGCGACTGGCTCCTTTCTGGGCCGGCCCGTGTTTTGCAGGGCGGGCCCCGGACTGGGTTCCACGGCCTTCCGGCCGGAATTGCGGGTCGTTGGGGGGCCGGTATCACTCTCCTCCGGCCCCCGTAGTCAGTGCTGGACTGCGGGGAAGGGAGCGGGAGCCGGCAGTCCTCTCCGGCCGGCTTCCCGCCTCCCTCTGCTCTCTGGGGACTTCTCTGCGGCTTCCGTTGGCGCTGGGGGCGCGGCGGGAGCCGGCGCCCAATCGCTGCGCGGCCTTCCCGGGGGCGCGGCCGATGACGCGGTCGGCGTCCCCGGTCGCCTAGCAACGGCGTCGGCGGGGGCTGAAGGCCTTGTTCTTCCTCCTGGGCCGCGGCGGTGATTTCCAGGCCGCAACTTCTTCTGCGGGGGCTCCCGGGCCCGGCGGTGATCTTCAGGCAGCTCCGGACCTTCAGTGAAGGCGCGGACGGTGCACCTCACCACCCCGGCCTCGGGGAGGCCACGCCCACCTCCGCAGCTCCTCATACGCGGCGGCGGCCGCAAAGGCAGATTTCAGCCACAAGGTCAGTGGCTTAAGGGCGATTCCTCCCACGTGGAGGCACAGCGCGGGGACGCGCTTGAGGCAGGCTGGCAGGGGGCTGATATAGAAGTGCTTTGGGCAGCCCAGCAGCAGGGCAGCACTGCGACAGGTGGTAGTGGATTGGGGTGAAGGCCTAGCGCTTCATGGCATAGCGCTTTACCTGGTGATCCCCAGTTTGATAGTTCAGGCTTCTGACCTTGCTGTCTTGTAAGGCTTGCGTTTTCAGGTTACTTGAAAGTAGTTCCTTGGTGGTTGCTTCTTGGGGTTTCTCCTTATGGGGGAGGGAACGAGTTGGTGGTGTTTGGGGTGCTGGGTGGTACTTCCAAGCACGCTGAAGATGGTTCCCTGGGTCCCCTCACGCTGGGCAAGGTCAGTGGGTGGTGGGCGTTCCTCAGCTAACTTACTACAGCAGTGCCTTAGCCTTGTCAGTAGCAGTAGTGTAGGTCTCCCCCCTAGGCCCTAAAGCCTGTACTCCGGCAGAGGTTCTCCCAGGATCAGTGGTGCCCCAACTGGCTTCTAAGTTTCCCTCCAAGCCTCTTATATTGCTAGGTCAGGTGACCCTCCAGAAAGGCGGCAAACCATAACTCCTCCCACAGCCCGGAAGGTTCTGGAACCTTCCACCATGTCTGGCTATGTGGCACAGAGGCGGGACGGGATGGATACTGTATCCCTATGTCCCAGCCTGACCCTGGCTACTAGTAGGTGTATGTGTGCAAGGCCACTCCGCAGTAGCAGGGGCCTGTGGCAGCCATCTTGGGTGAGAGAGCACCTGCACCTCAGCACTGGTTGGCAGTGGTAAGGCGCCCGGAGACCTAGGTCCAGTAAAAAATACGGTGGCAAAAATGAGGCGCAAAAGGGAAAAAACAGGGTAAGACCACCCTAGGGCTGACAGGTCTAACAGTGCCACTATTGCTTTTTAGGACGGGCCTAAAGATAGTTCTAGCTGTCTTGCCAACGTCATGTTTTCTAAACAAAATCATACAAAAATATATACATATATAGATTCTCTCAATCAATACCCTTTCGCTATTGATCTATTAAAATGTCACTCTAATAATGCTCACTCCCACCACAGCACAAAGGGTAGGTCAATGGACAAGCACTTTTAATCCACTGAATGCCTTCACTTTGAGTTACTTCATTTCACCTTTTCACATGTATACATACACCTAAAAAATTGTTCCAAGAGAAAGGGAACTTTTTGGACGGTTATAATTCCCACTGACTGCTAGTAACTATGTAGAGTTGAGTGCCATCAACTATTTCCATAACACTCAAGACATACATTGTAAATTGCAATGCTGACTCATCACTATCAACATTCCAGGATGTTAGAATAATCTGGAAATAGTTGCGCAGTTGTCATTCTTCTTTGGGGTGCACATACTAAGTCCTAAAATGACAGGAAAAGTATAATGGTGGGGAAATGGCCGGCAGTGCAACATGACAGTTTCATAACCACAGTGCTCCGGTGTTTGTCAAAAATTCTTCACCATCCTGCCATAACCAGCATTCATTGATTAAAGCAGTATCCCCCCTTGGCACACTGATAACTGGCTGGTGCTGAATGGACAGCTGGGGATCTGCCCAAGCCTATTGACTGAGAAGTTCTATGGCAGGGCAGGATCCTGAGGTGCGTTTACAGTGAAGTTTGGCGAAGGGTCTGTCCGGGACAGCCTGAAAGGTAATGGATTGCCTGGGGTTGAACCCTAGGGAGTGAGCAGACTGAGAGACTGGATTGGGGCCCTCTGCAGCTATATAAAACTCTGGTGATGAACAGGGAGATGACTGTGAAGAGTCATCTGTGCCAACTGTGCTGTCGGTGCAACATTCGACTTGCATAGAGGAGCAACATACCGAAGGCCTTTAGGATGTGGCCTGCTCCGGCGATTTGTGATGAGGAATGCCTGCTGCCCCCCTTCCCGTGGCTTGATGCACAGCAAAGTAGGAGGCACCCATTAATCAGCATAATGGAGCCTTCTAGATGGGGAGAGTTGGGACTATGTTTACAGCAGGTGTGCGGCTCTCTTGAGGTGGACCAGATCTAGTGCTGGTCTGGATGTTAGGGGCAGGAGTTGCAGTCGCAGCATGGTCCTCCCCTCATCACCACTCAAACAGTGTCTGTCCATGGTGCCAGAAAAGGCAGCTGGGCCTGGGACTGTGTATCTTCATTCAGTGCAGGACCGCAGGTTCCCCTACCCGAAACTGAGAAGCTCGGCTCTTCCCCGTTATGACAAGGTGGAGTGTTGGGACCTGGAGCTGAAGGGTGGTTCCCTCTGCCGAGGTGTGCTCCCTGCTCCTGCAAAAGATAAAATACAACACCCCCCGATAGTGAGGTGCATGGGGCTTAGGGTGCAGCCTGATGGTGGTAGCCCACCTGCCCCTGAAGATGATGAGCCTTCTGGTAAACTACTTGTGCCGCCCTCATTCTGGGGGTCTTGTGGTTGTGGGCTGCTGTCACACCGGAACTCTCTTCATCGTTGCATGAAAACACAGAATATTATAGTACTACCTGCTCTATGGCAAAAGGCAAAACCCTCCCTAAGCAGGGGAAATTGGACAAATAGGTCAAAGTGATTAATCCAGAAGAGCACCAACTGCCCTAAAAGTAAGGGCACTGTGTGGAGAATCTGGCACTGACAGTGCCAGTTCACATATGGACACAATTCTGAAAGCCATTCAGTACTCGCAACTGGCCCTTGCAACAAAAATTGGGGAAGTAGACACAGATGTGATCCTCGTCAGACAAGACCCATGTAACACCACAGGCTGGGTCACTGAAGCAGAGCATCTCAAACCACAGTGGAAGATACAGTTACGACCCCCAGAAAAATGGTCCAGAATCTGAAATGCACCACCAGCAAAATGGCAGCCGGCATTATGGACAGGAGGGCAGCTCCGAATGTAACAACTTGTGCCATTTGTGCTTCCTTGAGGGTTGTGAAGGGATGCAACCCGAAATATTCCTGGAGACCTGGTTCAAAACCTTCTTGATGGTTGACTGATCTCTGCTTGCTTCCTGATTAAATGAGCTCATTTTGCCATGACCTAGAAAACTCCACCCATTTTCGCCTTAGTGTGAGACACAGGGGAGATTAAACATGACTCCCACAAAATCCTCGTCTTTCCCTACTATACCAGGGTGGTGCAAAGACAGAGGAAACAATCTAAACAGGTGAAACAAAAACTCAGTGAAATGGAGATCAAATATATGCTCCTCTACCCGGCCAAGTTAAAATTAATTCATTACGGTAAGTCTCTAGTCTTTTAACATTCAGACCAAGTTTGGGAGTGGGTGGAGGAATGATTGCTGTCCCTACTAAAAGCAGATCAATGCTGGAGGGAAGGATAAGAGGACTGGGGGACACCTGGTCCTAGGTGAGGCCCACTGGGCAGCAGAACCAGCAGTCTAAACTGAGGTGAGTAGTGATGGAGCAGATGCCTAGTATGGCAGACCATGATACAAGCTATGGGACAGACGACACAGACCTAGATGAGGATTGCCAAATGGCCGCCCATGAAGGAGGTGAAGAAACTAACCTCCCTCAGTGAGTACTATTACACTCTGTGAGACATTCTACGTTAGTTAGGACGGCGTGACACCAATGATTGAAAGAGTGCTAGTTTGTGTTGTTTGAATGGGTTGAAATGTATATTGGGTAAAAAATGCTTCTGGGGTCAAAGTATAGGGTAGAGATGGAAAGAGAGAAACTGTTTGGCTTCCTTCTTAGTTTGGTTTATTAAGATGCTAAGCAGACTTACACCTCTTTCTACAAAATATAATGATGTCCCAATCACAGACACACACTGTGGGCACTGACAAGTTCAGATTCATGACCTGGATCATAAACAGGCTCCTGTTTTTTTGCAAGAAACACACCTCCTAGGTACAAAATGCTCCTTCATGGAGAGGTATGATTATATCAAAATATATCACTCACGCTTCACCAGAGGTTGCATAGGGGTGGCAGATGATATGGGCCATGTTTTCATTCCGGGGGCCACTCATGAGGGGCACCTATAGATGTTCTGCTGGATATGTTCACTCCCTGTTGGCAACCGGCACATCGCAGACTGATTCACCAGCAACATCCAGTCAGACATAGGTCTTGACACAGTGGGCAGCATCCATGGGTCTAACTGATGTATGGCTCCTCTGGCACCCTAGTGAAAGACACTAGACACACTACTCTGCCTCATGCCATAGTAGCTCCAGAATAGAATAATTGTGTGCGCCATTGGGTTGTATTGGCCAAACAGCGAGTGCTCACATCCTACTTAGAGGTCTCTCAGATCACAGTCTAGTTGAGATGTCTTTTCATGCTACCCTTAGAGGCAATAAGGCTTGTGGTGTTTAAACACTTGATAGTTGATAGACAGTGATTTTGTAGATCATCTCCATGAAGCAATAGTTGAATATTTCGAGATCAATACCCCATAGGTGCCATCCCCAGTTAGCCTTTGGGAAGCTTTCAAGGTAGTAATACAGGCAAAGCCCTTTCTGTGGTATGGGGCAGGGATTACAGAACAGGAGACTAAGATAGTTTCCCATGAGCAAACACAAAATCAGCAGCAAAAGGGTGAAAACCTGATCCTTTAGTGGATCTAAGCGAGACCCTTCCACAAAAGATAATGAATTCAGCCAAACAATCCTGGACCATTTCCAGATTTAGGATCTGTGAGCAGAGAGCAGTTTAATAAAGCAGGAAACCTCCTGTACTGGCTAGCACAAAAGGATGAAGGGGTCAGAACTGTTCCCTCAATTTATAAGAGTGGAGGACAAATGGTCTCCAAATCACACAAGATATCAGAGGCCTTTGCAGATTATTACACTGAGCTCTTTCACAAATGAACCACCCTGATTCTGGAACAGCTGTATCCTAATACAAGGGATCTCTGTTGTGATCCATCTAGGTGGCAGAGCGAGAAAGCCTTGCAGCACCTCTGACACTGGAGGAGATCCAGGGGGGAGTTGACAGCCTTACCCTCAGGAAAGACCCCAAGCATTAACGGCCTTTCCACAGAGTTCTTCAAGGTGCTCTCCTTAATTTCGTTAAGGCTTTAGGTGGCTCAGGCTTATTACTCAAAGCCTTCTGCTGCACCACAATCTCAGTGATACTAAAACCAAACAATCCACCAGATTAATTCACCTCCTACTGTCTGATTTCTCTCCTTAATGTTGAGGTCAGACGATTCGCCAAGCTGCTGGATACGAAGCCTTTGGCAGTGGTGAGTTCTCTGGTCCATTTGGAACAAAAAGGCTTTATGCCAATCAGGGACACCAGACATTGTATATGCAAGCTCCATGTGGTACTGGCACACATTGAAGATTTGCAAGACCCTTCAGCATTATTCCCGCTAAACTATGAAAAAGCATTCAATACCATACATTGGCCTTTCCTGTTGCAGGTCTTCCAATAGATGAACAGATCAACAGATGAACATTGATCCACGATTTGTGGCAGTCATAGCAGCCCTATATGATGCCCTTTTGCTATTCATTGAGGCATACAGCAGGGATGTCCCCTACCCCCTTCCACTTTGTCCTCTCAATAGAGATCTTGGCTGAGTGGACAGAAGGTTTGCTCAGATGAGTGGCTTACTTCGGCAGGGCGGGTCGAAGGGCAGGCTATTACTCTATGCAGATGACAAGCTCCTCTATCTGCAACACCTACAGGGCACCAAAGGCACTAAGGCATTCCTAAGTGTGTGTAATATTTGTGCTTTTGCCTACACCCGAAGAAAAGAACCAGAGCAATAATGACCTTGGACTTTATCACATATCTTGCAGTTTTACATGCAGATACACAAATCTTTCCCATTCAATAGTTGTCCCTTGTAGGGAACTCCTCCATGACATTACTGTGTCCGCTTTACAGAGCAAAAATGGGATCATTACTAAAAAAGAAGTTCATCTATTTGTGAGCTGCCCTCACCTAAGAAAGCCACCGCATTCATCTGATTTACATTTGACCACACTTTCACTGGGCCAGGTTTTGTACAACGGATGTCCTTGATCAGCACCAGGAGTTTATGAGCGAGCTAGCCTCCATGACAAAAGTGTCTAAACCTCTCAGGTTTAGGCAGGTCCTCTGGTCATTAGAATCACAAAGTATGACGCTTCTTTGGCATACTCCATCTCTTCTAAGCGGAAGTTCATTTGATCAACTCAAAATCTATTGGAAAGATTTTGCGAATAAAAGGCTTAATAATTCCAATAATGGCAAACAGACAGAAATGTACTTGAAGAAAATATGCTCACTTTATTCTGAAGCAACATTTGCTAAAATGGTGTGCATTAAAATCAGTTTTGATATATCATCTCCAGCTACTTTCACATATAAATGGCAATTGCAAATAACCTACTCAAGTTACTGCCATTTGTGTGAGGGCGAGATGAAACGGAATTAGATTTTGTGTCACTCACCTGTGCTCAAAAGGCAAAACGCTGGCTAATATTAAAAATATTGCTACTCATTTCAAGTTTGTAAGAATGTAAAAGTGACTGATCACTTCCAAGTACATTCATTATCAAATAACTTATTGTCTGCATGGTATGTTTGTAAAAATGGCTTAAGCTAGCCTTGCGACGTCATTACTCATCGTCCTCACTCTTGTTTTTTAAGACAGATGACTACTGTTGTTTTAGGATTGGGATAGTAAGTTATTCCTGCAAATGGAATGCTAAAATCAATAGTAGTGGATGGTGGGATGTGCTACGGTTGGTACTCATGTATAATTGCACAGTTTATATATGTTGTAATGCAGCTTTGTGTTGGGGTGGTTTTAAGGTTGTTTCACTCGAAATAAACTATGACTACTACGTATACTAACTATTAATTTTGTAATGGCTACTGTTGCTTTGGTGAATATAACAAAAACTTCAATCAATCTTTAAGGAAAGGGTTTGGGGGAATTTTTAAAACTTGAAACTAGATGTGTTATTTACTAAATTAAAAGGCCTCTTTGTACGTTGCTTTTCACTGCCAGAGATTGAAAAATGGTGAAAACTCAGGAGCCACATCTAAAATGCCCTTTTCTTAGTACAATCAGAAGAATTGAATTTAGTTACTCCATACGGCTGATGTTTCATATCATAAAGAACCAGACACCTTTATTGCAATTTCCCCATTTTTAGGTCTGGCTTTAGGCAGCTTAGCCATATGCAAACCTTGTATCACCAACACACAAATGGAAATAGGGAGGACTGAGGATCAGCACTCTTTGGACGTTGGCTTCTTTAGATCAGTCTCCATCAATGATTGATTGAAAGACACATTCTTAATATTTTGTATGGGCCCCATAGGATTATTGCACAGTTATACAATTGCAAAAATGATTTCTCCTTAGTGATTTGTCAAAAAACAGAAGTGCATGTATTTGTGAATGGCCCTCACCTAAGATTGCCACCGCAACCACGTGAGAATGCCACGACTATCTTATATGAGAGGATTCAAATGACCAAGCAACCAGGAATGATTGCCTGGCGTTTTAAGTGTACCTTCATGCTGTTAAAAGTGTTAGCAGTGATATTCTTGCAACTCATTCCTTGAATAACGCGGTAAATCCAATGAATGAAGGTTGATATACGCAGAAATGTTATCACTGTTCAAAAACAACAATACCCCCTTCCTGTTAGGGTGGCCTTTGTTATCCTTAGATTGGACGAAGACCAAACACAACACAAACAAACTTTCCAGCATGTCTCTCAGCTATAACCATGTGGATAAACAAGAATCTTTTGAAGCTCAGTACATATACAGCAGAGGCTTGATTGTGGAGGGTTCGAACTTGTCCCATGATTGGTGACCCAATTCATTGGTCACTGCTCTACTCCTGTTTATATGGAATGTATGATTATACAACGCATGCATTCACATCGCATGCTATTAGATCGCGGTTTTTACCACGCAAGTCGTTACAACGACTTTCGTTGGAGGGCGCTGGACTTAGGAGTAGTTAAATTTACTATTCCAACTCCAGCCTACGTACAGTAGGGAAGGTGTTGGATAGTAAATTGAACTATTCCTTGTCCTATAGCGCCCTCCAGCGCAAGTCGTTGTAACGACTTGCGTTGTAAAGACCGCGATCTAATGGCATGCGATGTAATGCATGCGTAGTAAAGGTTGTTTCCCGTTTATATGGTGTGCATCATGGCCTTTATGTTTGACTTTTTTCTGGATTGTTCAGCCCAAGTTCCTAAGCCTACCTTTTCCTGCTTTGTCCTGAAGAAAAGACGGTTTTCTTGTTGACTGACGGTTTATGGTAGTTTGCACAGTTGTGAGCTCACCTCTTGATTATTGTAAAGTGATGTACCATACCCTTCCAGAGTACCAGCTTCAGAAGATCAAACTACTTCAAAACGCGGCAGCTATATTTATTAGGACTCCATTGGGTTCCTATTTCGGAACCTCTCACAAAACTCCATTGGCTCCCTTTGTTCAAGCGTGTCAAAGTTAAGAGGTTGTGTATCTGCCACAAATCCATTGATGGAAACAGCCCTACATTCATACACAATTAATTTCAATTTCCCAAACTGCTCAAAAACCTCAGTCTGCGCATCCTGTCTACTAGAGACTTCCAAGTTTATAAGACTCAGGCTGAAAAACATAACATTTTGTTTGCAGTCTCTAAGCCTGGAAGTGTTTTCCTCATTCCTAGCCTCTGGCCCTGACTTCCTAGTTTCAGGAAAACCCTTGTAAACTCTTCTTTTCATAGACTAATGGTTCGCCTCTCGCTAAATTCTTATTGTTTTATATTTTATAGCACTAGGATGTTCAATAAATCCCAGGGAACTGCACTACAGTGGAAAGTAATGATTAAACAGAATGCCATGGTAATCTGTTTTTCCAAGCCACCATTGTGCACACCCCTTAATGTTTTTCATCAAATTGCTGAGGTGAGAAGCATATCAAGAAACACATAGAAAGACTGACCACAGTGTGAGAAGGATACTATTGCACACATTGAAATTTTGGCGAAATGTTGTTGAGCTAAAAGTATTTTAAATACCTTAATTTAAACCCTTGTATTGTTCTAAAAGTGTTTTAAATGTCTTGCTTTAGTCCAGCAAATTGTAAGTGTTTGAAGTATTTCAAATATCATGTTTCTGCTGACTTCACAGGGACCTAGCATAATGACTTGAGACACCCTATCCCTTCTGTTGACTTTAGAAGGATGTCTAGTGACGTTCTGAGGTACGTCTCTCCTTCGGCTGATTTTGGAGGGACCTGCAGTAATGAATGGAAGGTATCTTGGCCAACCCTGGAGTGCCGCCTTTGCGGACACAGCAGTGAATCAAAACTCCAGCTACTATGTACTTGCCTGGCTCTTTTACCCCTTCGGAAAATTCTATCACGGCCGATATTGAAGCAAGAACAAATAAGAACTTGCGGAACCGCCGTTATAAAATCACTAACAGGATCACCAGTCCAGCTGGCATGTAAGGCAGTGACGTTTCTGAGCTCAGCAGCAAAGGAGCTAGAAAAAAGTGACAGATGAATCTCTTCCGCCCATCAGGGGCCTTTGCTTCTCTTGTTCACTTTAGACAAAGTCTAGGAACAGCAACAAGACTTGTATAGTGGCGTTTCCAATTAACAAGCCAGCTTGAGCCACAAAAAGATGTCGCACAAAGACAGCAGTTTCACAGGACAAAGGTCCCCACTGAGCAGAAAAAGAAACGTAGAGAGGCGAACCCTCGAAACAGACAGCTTCAAGTCTAACAAGCCTAAAGCAAAAAGACAGAACTCATACAGAGACATAGGCTTCTATCGCACAGGCACTTTGTTCAGCCCAGCTAAACCTTTACAGTTTATAAGTACATTGCACCAGCACTTTACTTTTCACACACCTCATGGTATAACGCAACAGTTTGTATCTCCGCAATGATGTTTCTGATGTAAGCTAGGTCTGGTGGCGCAGTGGACTAATGCATCCACTGTAGGGCCCTGTGTTCAAACTCAGTGTCACAGGCTCTAATCCCCGTGGGTCCACTCAGCCTTTCATCTATCTGAGGTCGATAAAATGAGTACCATGGAGTTGGGTAACAATATACAGCTGTTATTAAGCGCCTTGACACCCTTGGGTGATACGTGCATCATGATGCAAGAGTGCCTGCATTGGGGCTAAGCAGCACATTGTGTGCCAGTGCTGGGAAAAGACAAGAATGCACCGTATAATGTTAAATCTGGCACATTCCTGCCCTTTCCCTGTCACACAGCAAGGTTGTGTGCTGCGCTGCATGACTCTTTGATACATATTCCCCACAATACACTGGCTCTATGCAAAGACACTCTGTTTCAATAGATAACTATGGTTACTCTTTGGCAGTTGCTGACTCTTGTCTTAACAGAAAATGTTCACCATTGGAATGAAATTAAGACACCTACCTCAAAGGAAAAACACCCAGAGAGGATGATTTCTGTAGGTTCAATACTGAAAGCCTTTTTGGGTGGCATGCATGAACTGAGCCAGCAGCCAGTTCCATGCCAGCAGCATGGCAGTGAATGGGAGGTGGGAATTGAACACAGCCTTTCTGGATACCTGAGATCAGACAACATAGGCTGAAGATATTTTCCTGGAATGTAAATTGCCTGGATGACAAAATAAAGGGAGGCATGGTGCAACGCTCCTCAGTGACATGGTCCAGATGTAGTCTTCCTGCAAGAGTCTCATCTTCTTGAGAGAGGCATTTAGGAATTGTTGGCTCACATGGTCTAATGTACTGGATCCAGGAAAGTGGTGATTATGATTAAGAAAGCAACCCCTTTTGAAATGAGGAGTTTTTGGTGTGATACCCTGGGTTGCGCTACATCCCTGAGGGGGCATCGGACTGAAGAAAAAACACTGAAATCCACTGGCCAGTTAGAGGCATGGCTCAAGCATATACCTAAGCAAAAATGAAACTTTTGCAGATTGATTTTAAATTAAAATAAGATTAAAGAGAGGGGACACTTTTTTTTTTTTTTTTTTACAAACGAGCATATTGGTAACTTTCAGGAAAAAGAAAGTAACAAATCTGCAAAACTTAATTACATATTTTCTTTATATTTAGTCAGCAGCATTCTAGAGTGCCAAATTCACGAGTAGAATTTGACAGAATCTTATCTTGATTTATTTGTTTAATAAATTCAGTGCTGGCATGAGGTAGTTTTCCTTTTTCATGAAGAAGATGATGGCACAAAAAGCGTCCATAGGGTGGGTACGTAAGGCCACTTCATCACATGGACAGCCTCCCCTCTCCACTAAAGTGTCCTTATTACCTTTCAGCTTATTCTCCACTTTAATTAATTTGCACTTTTCTGTGATTTCAGCAGTTCAAGCGCCTTTGCTGCCGAGGCAGGCTGCTATATTTCTTTAAGGGTGCTTATAGTAATCTGTATGATGATTAAGGCATTTTACTCAATTTCGTTTCCGGGATGATTTTGGAAACAAATTGTAGTCTTTCAAATTACTTTGCTCAAGAGGCTTATCTCCTTTATTAACAATTTTAGGATTTCTTTATTTGTGAACTCTCAAAAGCTCTCGAAAGTTTTTCCCCTCTTTATATATAATTTCTCTCACATCATTTTACCCGAATGCTGTTTCACATACCTATTACTTCATATGTTATAATCTTGTTGCAAATGGATCTGATTGTTAAAGCCACATGCACAGTCTGCCTGGGTTTTTCAAGGCTCTGAAGACATCCCAATCTCCTAAATGAGCTTTTCTCAATATCTATTCTCTTTATTAGGATCGAGCCTGACAGCATGCGTTAGTGCATGCCTCTCACTTGCGAGGCACTGCTGTTACCAAAAAGGGACTGGAGCCTGCCAGTTGCTTACCATTTGTTGGCTTGCGTGGCACTGTTCTTAACAGCCTCGTAATTCGTCAAGGCAGACCTAACATCATTTCCGTTCCTCTGTGGAGCAGGGATCGGATTCAACTTAATCAGTGCCTGTCCGCTGCTCCCTATGTGACTGAGGCACTATTTTGTTCTGTTTAACTTTTAGTGCCTTGCAAACAGAAGGCGTGTGACTGGCAAAAACGTGCCCAGCAGGACAAACAAAATGGCACAGGTTAATTTTCTATAATTAACTTTCTTTTATTTTGCCAAATCTTCTTTTCTCACTTTGCACTCATGTTTTCTTTTGTTTTTGCTTCAGGGCACTATTCTCAAAAGATGAGGATTATCTTATTGCAAAGCAGCATTGTTTCTTTCTTATGTGTAATTTCTGAAATGATGCTTTAATACATATTCGTGCAGAAAACCCCAATACACCCCTCTCCAATCAATCCATGCCAAACCACCCCACCTCATCCCACACCAATCCACATCACTCAATCCAATCCATCCCAGCCAATTCCAATCTACCCCACTCCAATCCAAACCACTCCCCCTAAACCAAACCACTCTGAGCCACCATACTCCAATTCTCCCATCCCAACCCACCCCACTCCAATCTGCTCCACTGTAATCTGCCCCACTCCAATTTGCCCCACTCAAATCCAAACCAATCTGTCCCAGACCAATCCAAAACAATCTGCCACAGTCTAATCTTCTGCATTCCAATCTGCCCAACTTCAATCCAAAACAATCTTCCCCACTCCAATCCAAAACAATCTGCCCCACTCCAATCCAAAACAATTTGTCCCGCCCCAAACTAAAACAATCTGCCTCACTCCAATCTGTCCCACTCCAAACCAAAACAGTCTGCTCCACTACAATCCGAAACAATCTGCCCCACTCCAATCTGCCCCACACTAATCCACTCCACTCCAACCTAACCTACTCTAATCCAAACAATCTGCCCATTCCAATCTGCCCCACTCCAATCTGCTCCACTCCAATCCAAAACAATATGCCCTTCTCCAACCCATCCCACGCCAATTTGCCTGACTCAAATCCAAAACAATCTGCCCCACTCCAATCTGTCAAACTCCAGTCTGCCTCCTCCAATCCACCCCACTCCAATCAAAAAAGCCTGCCCCACTCTAACCTGCCACACTCCAATCTGACTCAGCCCAATCAAAAGCAATCTGCCCACTCCAATCTGCCCCACTCCAATCCAAAATGGTCTGCTCCACCCCAATCTGCCCCACTCCTTTACAAAACAATCTGCCCCACTCCAATCCAAAACAATCAGCTCCACTAAATACAAAACAATCTGCTTCACTCTAATCCAAAACAATCTGCACCATTTCAATCTACCCCACTCCAATCCGCCCCATTTCAATCCTCCCTACTCCAATCTAAAACAATCTGCCTCACTCCAATCTGCCCTACTCTAATCCACCCCATGCCAATCTACCCAACTCCAATCCAAAACAACCTGCCCATTCCAATCTGCCCCACTCCAGTCCAAAACAATCTGCCCTCCTCCAATCCATCCCAATCCAATCTGCCCCACTCTAATCCAAAACAATCTGCCCAACTCCAGTCTGCCCCTCCAATCCACCCTACTCCAATCAATAAATGTCTGCCTCACTTTTATTTGCCCCAGTCCAATCAAAAGCGATCTGCCCACTCCAATCTGCCCCACTCCAATCCAAAACAATTGGCCCCACTCCAATCCATCCCACTCCCAACTTCCCCACTCCAATCCAAAACAATCTGCTCCACTTTAATCTGCCCTACTCCAATCTGCCCCATTCCAATCCACCCCACTCAAATCTGCCCCACTCCAATCCAGTCCAGCTCACTCCAATGCACTCACTCCATCACAATTCACCCCACTCCAGTCCACCACGCTCCACCCCACTGCAATCCAATCTACCCCATTCCAATCCAGTCCGCATCACCACAATCCAACACACCCCACTCCCCTCCTCAATCGAGCCCACTCTAATCCAATCCACTCCAATCCAAAACGATCTGCCTCACTCCAAAAACAATCTGCCCCACTCAATCCAGAACAATCTGCCCCACTCCAATCCAAAACAATCTGCCCCACTCCAATCCAAAACAATCTGCCCCACTCCAGCCTGCCCCACTCCAATCCAAAACAGTCTGCCCCACTCTAAATCGCTCCAATGAACCCCAATCCAATCCAAAACAGTCTGCTCAATGCAATCTGTCCCAAACCAATCCAAAAATAATCAGTCCCTCTCCAATCCATTCCACTCCAGTCTTCCCCACTTCAATCCAAAACAATCTGCCCCACACCAACGCGCCCCACTCCAATGTGCCCCACTCCAATCTGCCCCACTCCAATCCGGTCCACTCTAATCTGCACAATCCAACCAATCCACGTCAGCACAATCAACCTACTCCATCCCAATTCACCCCACTTCAGTCCACACACAATCCACCCCACTCCAATCAAATCCACCACACACCAATCCAATCCACCCCGCTCCTTCTACAATCCACCCCACTTCAATACAATCCACCCTACTCCAATCCAAAACTGTCTGCCCCACTCCAATCTACCCCACACTAATCTGCCCCATTCCAATCCAAAATTATCTGCCCCAATTAATCCTAAACAATCTGCCCCACTCCAATCCTAAACAATCTGCCCCACTCCAATCCAAAACAATCTGTCCCATTCCAATATGCTCCAATCCAAAACAATCTGCCCACTCCAATCCAAAACAATGCACCCCACTCCAATCAGCCTCACTCCAATCCAAAATAATCTGCCCCACTCCAATCTGCCCCATTTCAATCCCAAACAATATGCCCCACTCCAATCTGGCCCACTCCAATCCAATCCACTTCACCATAATCCAATCCACCTCACCTCACCCCACTCCAATCCAACCCACCCCAATCCAATCCCCCAATTCCCGCAAAATAAGATCTACCCCAATTCACTCTACAGCACTCCAACTCCTCCAGTCCACCACACCCCAATCCAATTCACCTCAATCCAATCCACCCCACCCCAATCCAGTTCATACCACCCCAATTCAATCCACCTCAATCCACTCTACCACACTCCAATCCACCCCACTCCATTCCACCCCACACCAATCCAATTTACTTCACTCCAACTCAACCCACTCCATTCCACCTCACTCCATTCTACCCCACTCCAGTCCACCCACTCTTGTCCAATCCACCCCACTCCAATTCAACGCACTCCAATACACCCCACCACACTCCTGTCCATCCCACCCCAATCCAATACACCCCACCCCATTTCAATTCATCCCACTTCAATCTAATCCACCCCATCCAGTCCACCCCACTAATCCACCCCACTCCACTGCAATCCAATCCACCCCACCCCACTCTACTCCAGTCCACTCCACTCTACCCCGATCCAATCCAATCCACCCTAGGCTAGTACAGTCCACCCCACTCACTCCAATACACCCACCCTACCCTACCCCACCACACTCCAATCCACCCCACTCCAATCCACCCTACTCCAGTCCAATTCACTCCACTCTAATCCAACCCACCCCAACACCCATGCCAATCCAATCCAACCCACTCCGATCCACCCCTCCAATCCAGTCCAATACACCCCCCTCCACTCAATCTAATTTACTCAGCTCCAAACCATCCTACTCTAATTCAGTTCATTCCAATCCATCCCACCCCATCACAATCAACCCACCCCCAAACCAATCTAATCCACCCTACTCCAATCCACCCCAATCCAATCCACCTCACCATATTTCAATCTGCTCCACTCTAACCCACTCCACCCTATTCCACCCTACTCCACTCTACACCACTCCACTCTACAACACTGCACTCTATGACACTACACTCTACGACACTCTCTGCCACTGAATCACTGAACTCTACTCCCCTCTACTCAACTCTATGACACTCTACTCCCCCTACTCCACTCTATTCCAACAAATCCAGTCTACGACACTCTACTCCCCCCACTCCACTCTAGGACACTCCATGTCACTAACATTTAGCCATGCTGAATAGCAGCCACACTGGTGTACAGCATGGCAAAAACGCATTGCCAAAGCCAATAGCTCTTGCATAGGCGAGACCTATTGCCTTTGCCAATGCTTGTTAGTCTAGCCAGTGCCATGATACGATTTGGTATTTGTTTGCTTTAAAAATAGCCATTACATTACTACAGATGAACTTAGATAACTGAGTTTGCGTGTGTTTTCTATTTAAAAATATGAGATTGTACACTTATAATTGGATTTCATATGTAAATTACACCTGTGCTATAATTTTATTTACAGCTGTATCTCCTCCTAGGAAAACGCTCTGGGGCTTCGAGGGTGAGTAGCCTTGAAAAGTAGACCAAGACCAACAAACCTGATGCCTTTAAATATGCATGAATGTCGACAAATGTGAGCACTAATCGAAAATCGCCACTATTGCAGCTTTTCATGAATAGTCTTGTAAATTACAGCAAATTAAAAAAGTATATTTACTCCAAAAGTGATATTAAATTTTCTATAAAATTCAGGACTTTTAAGATGCAGGCCCAATGGAATTTTCAATGGACAGTTGTAAGGAAACAGGCTTTTTGCAAATTTCCCCCCACTTTTTGCCCCCATTTGGACTATTTGCTGCTGGTTTTTCGACTCTGAGAGTGCACTGAGGCCCGCTAATCAGACTTCAGTGCCAGTGTTCTTACCCATTAAAAAGTGTATGTGAATTGGCTATCCCCAATTGGCAGTGCAGACGTACTTATAAGTCCATAGTATATGGTACCCAGGGTACTAAGGACATGTAAGGCAGAGTGTCCACCCAGGGCTTTAGCTCTGATTGCGCCATCCTGTGTGTGGCAAAGTACCAAATGGCTCCCAACCTGCCACTGCAGAATGGAAGGGCAGTTGTCACTCTGCCAGTTCGACTTTGCCATTAACATTAATGACAAGCCACCCTTTCCCTTAACAATATATGTAAGTGGCCCCTAAGGAAGGCCTATAGAACCCTAAGGCAGGGAGCTGTATATTATTACGTAGGACATGTGTGTTTATATGTGTCTTAATAGCAAAACCCATAAAGTTGTGGTTTTACTTTGGAAAAGTTAGTAGCCCCTTTGGCCAAAACAGAGTTACCGACTGGCACATCAGCCTGGTCAACTTCTGAATGGGACTACCTAGCTGGATACTGTAAGGTAACAAATTAATCATGTGATTAAACCTGACCTGATTCCCAGGTCAAATTTAATGTCAGTACTAGTAAAGCAACTTTTATAAAGTTGCCACTCTGTGACCCAGCTGGTTCAGTAGCCTCTCAAGGGGACTGGCCCATAGATAGCTTTCTGCCCACCTGAGGAGTAGTGTGAACGACTACCAGGCTTGAAACAATAGCACCCCACTACAGGCTCAGGTGTCAACTCCCCTTGCAGGAAGCTACTCAAGGTGTGAGCCCAAAAGGAGAGCTTGAAAGGCAAAGCTGCCATTGGTGAGCAAATGGTGATAACCCTCCCAAGGGGCTGCCCTTTGTTCAGGTTGACAGGCTAGAGACATGGACAGAGAGGAAAGACCAGTGCCAAAACTGGTTTTACTGAGAGCATGTAGCCCCCAGTTAGCCACACCCCTAGGGTTCGCTACCATGCTCCTAACAGTCAAGGTAAAGTTCAGACATCTTGAGAGAGGCGAGAACAGTGCATGCTGGGGTTGCCAGATGCCACACATTGCTGGAAAATCATCACCAAGATGGAGGAGACCTGGTAGGCCATTGGCTAGTGACCGCATGGCTGACCCTGGAACAACACCATCGACATTAAAACTGAAGGAGCCCAAACCATCAAGTTGGTTGCCACTTCAGAGGAATTGCTGCTGACTGCCATTGGGCACTCCAATCCACCCCACTCCAATCCACCCTAATCCAGTCCAATTGCAAAGCAAGGGGACAGCAGATATCCAATAGCTACACACATAGCAGAATGTAACTCTCAAGGCACACACAGGACTTTCTCCTTTTATGGATTTGATGTTACACCCAAGGATCCAAGGGGAGGCAATAGGGAACTAACACTCAGGAGGAGAGAGGCCTTATGGATTATGAGACTTAAAAGTGTGGAACAGGGCTTGAACACTGATCATAAACTTCAGTACTTTCTTGAATGGGGATTAACTGACACTGGGAACTCCAGCATGCCTGGGTCCACCCCTAATCGATCTGGATTACTGGCTGGCCATCCAGGAACATACATACCCGATTAGGAGCCTCAATGGCAAACTCAAGCTCACGCATTGAACAGATTGATATAATATATCTTATGTGGGTTTTGGGATCTCTAAGAACGAACCAATGTATGTCACAATATTTCCACAGTTAATCAACATATAGAGAATTTCAAGGAATAACGTTGTCGTCCCTACCTGCTCTAGTAGACCCTACCTGGATAACACTAATGGTGTAACATATGACTGTTTCCGGTGACCATATGGTTGTCCCCGGGGGATCATATGCAGGATAACAAATAGGAATGCCTGACATATGACAAATTGGGGGCCGTCAAATGTAACACCTTATCTTGTTCACCCACCTATGACTGATTAACTACAAATCTAGTTACAAAATAAGCTACAATGAGACTACATGTTATGAATGTCGATATACTACGAGAATACTAGACTTGATTTTGGAATATAATGAATAACTTGTGTTTACTACCTAATACGCCTCAGACAATGTATAAGTCAAAATCTAGACCGATTGTTACCGTTCTTATCTATTTTTAGAGTATTATAGAGAAATGTAACGTTTACCCAGCTATGTCATAAAACATCATAATCACATTGTTACATGTCACATGTCACGAAGTACACGGCCATGCTGACAGAGCTCGGGTTTGATTAATAGCATACTTGGATAGCAAGAATAATGTTTCATATGATATAGCAATGTAAATAACATTGTATGCACATTTCCACATATGTCACTCTTAAATTGTAGTGCACCGCCATGTTGACAATTGCCCATAAATTTCATAGATCCTCAGCAGTTAGCGCTTGAAATGTATGGGTACACTCCCAGCTCCATTCCTTTAATATAAACATCAGGGATCAGAATATTGAATCTGTAGTGCCCCGGGGGTCCCTAAACACCACTGAAAGATGGCGGCCGTAATGGGATCTGGAACCGGCATAGTCCGCCCTTGTTTTTCATTATTTAAACAACACCGGTGGAGGATGGCTGCAGAGCAGAGCGGACTCGCACGGCGAACACGCCACATTCTGGAGATCGTATCGGACCTACACAACTGCCAGTAAGGAACGCTCCACATACAGGCTATAGTTACAATACAGGATAGATGGGTGAGAGCTAATAGTGACAATACCGTCTACCTTTACTTTAGGATGGGGCAGTGACTTTAAACTCGACCACTTTTGTATATACTTAGAAGCGATTCACTTACCATAATAATTAGACGACATCTCCAGGATCAGAGCCTAAATATACAGGAACCCCTATCCGGGTTGGAATTATCACCGAAAATAAGGTAGGGGGCCCCATAATGGTTATTCAGTTTCACCTTTTTAAAATGAACCTACTGTCATCCCTTAGCTTATGTGCTCCTTACTCTTTGATATTTAGGGACTGCTAGAAACTGACCACAGGTATCGTATTTCTACCAAATATGTTAATTTACACTAAATATAGTCAGCATGCGCACACCCTTCCTTGGCAAACATGAGGGTGCACTACTTCACTATAAAATAAAAAATATATAAACAATAAAATCAAATGTGATGATTGCATGCCCGGAACCGCACCTTGCCGACCAATGATGATTCCTTTAAGGGAGTCAGTAACATCAACTGTACCTATGGACTTAATAGTGAAAAGCATAAGCAACTGGGGTTTTTTCTGTTCTTTCTTCCCACACTGATATACTGGTGCACGAACAATAATGTACAAAGTGCATGTATAATATTAGTTTCGCATGGATTTCCACATAGTTCCACTCATAAATTTGAAACATACACATGTCACCAAAGTCACTCTGACAATATCTTGAAAGCAAATTGTACAAATTGCCGTTGCACGCACAAACAAGTACTTGTTTATATATTCCCTTAGACCTGAAGAAGTCGCGGGGTAATCCCTTGTAACAGCGACGAAACACGTGTTGGCTAAGAAGGCTTAAGATTTTAATTAAAGACTTCGGAACATACAAGACAAGCATCATTGTGATATATTTATGCAACTTTATGTGTTTTATCTCTTAACGTGTGCAGTGTATTTGTATATACTCCAAGAGACCAATCCTTGACAGCCAAAAGTTGCACAGAGTCTGCTGAAGCGGGGAGTCAAAGCCCAGAATGATTGCCAAGAGGGACATTAGCCCCCACTAAAGGATTTCACAAGGACTATGGTGTACGGAGACCGGTAGCCCAGCATCAGCCAGCCTTCTACTGTTTCAAAGAGGACTTTGAGGGGCCCGAGCTCTGTGGCCAAAGTCACCCCACATGGCCGCTGGACCGAGGAATCACCACAAAGGCACCCCCATCAACAGCACTGTAACCAGAGCATCCTTTATCCAGTTGTGCTGCAAAGTTTGGAACAAGACTGGAAAATGCTCTGGTGGCTGGGTAACTGTCCAAATCTACCCCATTGGCCCCCATACCATCTCCCTGTTGGATTTAGTCACCAAAGCCGGGCAAGAGTAGCCAAACTAACTTTCACAAACTTTTCTAAAATTTGTAAAGTTTTGATTGACCAATACTTGTTTGCGGTTAAATTAAAAAGTGAAAAAACCTTTAAAAATATGTATCTCCAGAACCCTCTGGTGGGTTTTGCTGATCAAGGACTCTACACATTCTTACAAATATCATCTATTTTTATAAATTGGTGTTGTGGTTCTTTCGTGTTGAGTGGCTTTCTTATTTTGTTGCTTGGTACTGTTAAATGCTTTTCACTAAGGGCCTGATTACGAGTTTGGTGGTCCTGAGAGGATCTTACCCGTGGTGTGGGTCTGACTGTCGCGATCTCAGCAATTTCGACCACCATATTATGAGATTGTTGGATTACTGTTTGAAAGACCGCCGGTGAACCGCTGACACTGCCAGCCATCTGCAGTCCGCCGCTGCTGCGGTCGGAGGAAAGCAGTGGCCACTGGGCGGCAGAGAGGAGCACACCGCTGTCTGTATTACGAGTTGGCTTTTCGAAGAGCCGACTGTGGCGATCGGATGGCTTGATTTGAGTTGGCAGAATCGAAGGATTTGGGGTGCATACTCACCCATTTCCTGCTTCACCAGTCAGACTCAAATGCGGATCCCTTTCTCCAGGTCCCCCCCTTCACAGCAACATCTTCACCTCGAAGAAAAAGATCCTGTTTGCGCTGAAAAATAGGTAAGTCCGTTTTGTACCATATACCCATTGACTGGACTGGCCACATATGGGCCAGACTCCAGCAATGGGTAGGTTGTATTATTACACATGTATCATCCATATTAGTACATTCCGCACATGCAATCGAATTATACACAGAGGCATCGATAAATATGAAAATCCATTGACAACCACCAGGAAGACCACCACTGGCACATCAGAAAATACATAATATGGCGGTTGGAAGAACACCAGCGCTGCAGTCTTCTAGAGGCTGTGGAGTTCGGACGGTCAGACCGCAAAACTCGTAATCAGGCCCCAAGTACCTTTGTTCAAGCCGTGCCCCTTGAAGACACAGCTACTCAGGGTTGAGCTTAAGGTTGTTCAAACGAGCCTGACTGGAACAAAGACAGGTTTTGCAAGTGTATTTCACTGTAAGACTGCACAGCCATACCATATAATGCATCCACATCATCACAACAATAAATGCATGTTGATTGTTAGAAAAGAGGTAGCAGAACAATTTATAGCTAGCAGCAGTTTCTTTCTATTCAATTTTGGTTAGCTTTACTATATTATGACACAGCTTTCTGCTTAATACAGCTTAATACGGCTCAGAAGCAGCTGAAATTGGGTGTAAAATTTGCTTTTTGCTTGGTCCATTTTCATTACTGTGGAATCCACCACAATAATCTCACACTGATTTAATGTAATTTGTTTTGGGCCCATGTATGTCTTATTAGCTGTCGTTAGGTTTGGCTGAAGCATGTAACTTGCAGACATTGCCAAAGCGCTTCAAATACGTTATGTAGAACCAGACTAAACTAATATGAGTACTAAAAGACCCAGTTCCACTCAATATATTGTGTCAAATGTCCGAAATAATCTCCCCGGTCATTCTTGACCTTATCAATGCCTCTCTCTCCTCCGGAGTGGTCCCACCCCTTTGGAGCGATGGTAAATCCTCTCCTGAAAAAGCCTAGCCTTGATCCGAATATACTGGGTAACTTTCGCCCTATTTCTCTCCTCCCAGGGATTAGTAAATTAGCTGAGAAATATGTCAACGCTAAACTCTCAACATTTCTTGAGTCGCACAATCTCCTTCATCCCTCTCAAACGGGCTGTCGCCCGCGCCAAGGAACTGAAACGGCATTACTGGCAGTTGTCGAAGAATCTAAAAAGATTCTCGACGCTGGAGGATCAACATTATCCTCTTGGACCTTAGCGCTGCCTTTGACACGGTCAACCACCAAATTCTGATCCACCGACTCAGAGGTTTGGGGGTGACTGGGGTAGCGCTAACATGGTTGCAATCATTCCTGGACGAGAGATCCTTCCAGGTCTTTGAGGGTGATGTTTCCTCAAAACCTCTGCCTCTCCAATGTGGAGTCCCGCAGGGTTCATCCTTGAGTCCATCTCTTTTTAATGTCTATATGACTCCACTTGCAGAGATTGTGCTCCCATTTGGGGTTCATATAGTGACTTACGCTGACGACACCCAACTGGTCGTAGCACTAAACCATGCTGACAAGGCCTCTATTAGGCTCTGTCTCTGCCTAGAAGAGGTAGTCAAATGTTATGTTATGTTAAATGATTTTGTAAAGCACGCGTACACCGGGCTGGTTTCATGGCGCTACTCTGAGAGGTGCCTGACCCTAGGGAGTTACTCATACGCTTGTCTGAATAGCCAGGTCTTGAGGAGCCTCCTGAAGCTTAGGAGGTTGTTGCATGATCAGATTTTGGGGGGGAAAGAGTTCCAGAGTCTGGGAGCTAGAACGGAAAACCTAGCGCCACCCAGGCGCTTTAGTTTGAAGTCAGGGGTTGACAAGAGGTGCTTATGGACCGAGCGCAAGTTGCGCGTGGGTATGTGCCTATGAATAAGGCTGTCCAGGAATTTCGGGCTTCTGCCATTCAGGGATTTGAAGATGAGACAACATACCTTGAAGGCGCAACGCTGTGAGATGGGGAGCCAGTGCAGCTTCCTCATGAAGGGGGTGATATGATGGTGCCTAGGCTGTTGAAAAATCAGTCTTGCTGCTTGGTTTTGTACCAGTTGCAAGCGTTTGGTTAGGTAGAGTGGAATGCCAAAATATAGCGAGTTGGCGTAGTCAACATGGGACATAACCACGGCAAGAACCACCTGGGTCAAAGCATCCTGGCTGAGATATCTTCTAATCTTTTATTTTTTTTATTTTCCTCAGCTGGAAGAAGCATGCGGATATCATTGACCCAATTTGGAACTTCATGGTGAGGTCGTGATTTATTGTTACCCCGAGGCTTTTGGCCGAGGCAGATGGGGAGAGAGGTTGGCCCAGCTCCTTTGGCCAAAAGTGTGAGCCCATGGGTTGTGAATGTCCCCTGTTAGAACTAACTCTGTTTTATCCGGGTTGAGTTTTAGATGATTGCTATTCATCCACCCTCTAATAAATAGCATGGTAGACTGGAAATGGATGCATCCAGGGCCGGACTGGCCGTAGCGGGCACCGGGCGTTTTCCCGGTCGGCCACTAGGGTGGGGGGCCGTTTTTGTTACCGGGGGTCGGCAATATCGGCCCCCTGTAACAAAATCGGCCAAAACCGGCCCTCACAAACTGCTCGGCTGCACTCCCCTTCACCCCAGGGGGGGGCGGCTGAGCAGTTTGCCAGGGCCGGTTTCTGTTCCCAGTCCGGCCCTGGATGCATCAATCATACCTTAAGCTAAATGGTGACAAGACCGAGTTGATGCTCCTTGGCAACCCATCCCTCTTCATGGTAGACGCTCTTTGGCCAGACTGTATGGGCCCCGTCCCTGTCCCTAAGACCCAGATGAAGAGTCTAGGCTTCTGGCTGGACCAGGATCTTAGTTTCATGGTCCAAGCACGGAAGGTGGCAGCTTCCTGTTTCGGCATCCTAAGGATGCTCCGTAAAGTGTTCCCTCTTCTCCCTTTTCGGGCAAGAAGGCTTATGGTACAGGCACTTATTCTTTCCCGCCTGGACTACGGGAATGCCCTTTACCTCGGAGCTCCGGTTGCGACCCTCACAAAACTCCAAACGGTGCAAAACTGCGCTGCAAGGATGCTGATGGGGATTCCGAGCCGGCAATCCGCAAAGCCTGCCTTGAAGTCGCTCCACTGGCTTCCTGTTCGGGAGAGAGTCAGCTTTAAAGCCATGTGCATTGCCCATAAGACGCTAACTGGGAATGGCCCCACGATCAACCACTCCATGGTCCAGCCTTATGTGGCAAATAGACGGCTGCGCTCTGACGACTTACTTTTGGCGACTGTTCCCAAGATTAAGACGGCCAGGAGTGGCGGACGCCTATTCGCCTACAACGCTGCTAAGATGTGGAATACTCTTCCCCTCTGCCAACGGAGGGAAACTAGCCATCTAGCCTTCCGGAAATCATTGAAGACCTGGCTCTTCCCTTAAGTGTGCTGTGCTGTCCCTCTCTGCTTCTGTCTTAGCGCTGGGATGCCCCAGGGTAGCCATGCGCTCAATAAATGTTGCTTCATTCATTCATTCAAAATACAATAATTTCTGATACCATAATTTAGACCACACTTTGGTTGGTCCACCTTTTGTTGGACTATACTTTAGCATATAATTAGAAGATTTTTCTTTTGTATGAATTAGGAATGCATTGTAAAGCATGTATCACTTGCCATTCCCCTTGAGAAACCTAAAACAAAAATATAGTCTTCCATTTGGTTCCCTTTCTATTTTTTTGAGAGCGTGCTGTGTGTTACCATTTTCAATTATTAATTTAGGAAATGAGTATCAATGCTGGAATGGAACCTATGGACATGCATCAGTGCTTAATTTGTTGCAGGTGGGGCCTAACCGGGACTCATTTTTGGGGACTGGGGATGTCTAAACAAGATAATGAAATGAGTTGAAGCAAGAGGAAGAGAAAGTTGGGAAAAGAGTGGTAGCGACTGAAAACGCAGATGAAAAGGAACCTGCAAGAGTGAGATAAATAGAGACACTGGGGAATATTTACCACATTTTCAGGCAACGCAGGACAGCAAGCAAAGTTGCAGCACTGCCCTGCATTGCATTTAAGGGAGACAGCAGAAATGTACCATATCCACTAAGATATGGTGAATTTCTGCTGCCACCTAGAGCTTGTGCACTGTGCGCACCCTGGTGCAAGGGTGCCTGTGTTACAGGCAGGATTGTTTTTGTGCAGGAAGGGGAAAAATGCATAATTAATTACAAATAAAATCTTTAATGAACATTAAAACATAATTTAAAATATATATTTTTAATTAAAATACCCTCCCATCCTAATCCCCCTATAAACCCAAAAATCCACTACTAAATTATAAAATAGTATGTTAAAGTAGAAAAACTTTAAAATATACATTAAAAATCACAAAATATATTTAAAGCCCGAAAATAGCTAGTAATAATTTAAATAATTTCACAATTCATTAACAATTAAATATAGAATGAATACAAAATTAATGTAAAATTAAAAACAATAATTCAAATAACTTCCCACCCTATTTCACCACAAATCCAACAACCCATTAGTAATTTATAAATTACTGATTAAATGTAAAAAAACGAATTACAGATTAAAACTTACAAATTATGCAAACAAAAAGTATTATAATAATAATAATACCTCAACTTATTATGAATAATATATGTAGAAAATTAATTTAAAATTATATTTTATCCAATTATGTTGAAGTGAATGAAATTTTATGCAACAATATTTTTTTCAATAATATTACATACTTACAAAAGCAATATTCGTACCCTGTAGATGCTGTTTCTCAATATTTTTGACTTTACAATAAGTTTGACAACATTCTTGCAACTCAATATTTTTGAAACGATATTTGTGTCATTCACCTCTCTACATATGTGTACTTCGACAATATACATGTCTTCACGGTGCTTAGCAGTGGAGCTAAGAATAATAACTCTAGACTTACTAATATATATATATAAATGTATGATGTTATTTTTGCAATTATATTCCTGTAGTGCATTATTTCTGTAGTTGATATTCTGACAAACAACTATTTGGTAGCAGAACTCTCAAGGCTCCGATGAAGGGACTTACGACTCATACAGTTACGAGTGTGAAGTGAGGAGTGGTGGTGCAGAGGGTTAATGGAGACATGGCTGTTGGTAGACAGCAGGCTTAACATGGTGCCTTTGTCCTAGGGTGCATGCTGACATTGGATTATGCCTGTGCAACCCCTGGTGTGGGTAACATTCATGCCTACTGAAAGAAGAGGTGGGTGTGACTCTCAGATACAAGGATCGAATATGAAAGATATTTGATTTACTCCTAATTATTAGGACCTTTCAATTTCAGTGGGTATGATGAAAATTACACTTTGCTTGTATTGGAACTTTAGCGTCACTCACTAACAATCTTGTTATGTTAGGAAGTTTTTGTTTAATGCTGCATATGCTATTTAACTGCCTCTTAACATGGTTGAGAGTGCTCTTGTCTGGGAGTCTGATATCCTCATCTTTCAGTGTATGCATATGTATGCTCACCATACTACTATCATTCCCTGTATTTGTGTGTGCATAAACCTAGCGTTACTGTGTTTCTGAATTTAATGGATTCCCAAAGGATGATTTGTTCTTTCTTTTCATGCCTGTTCATTCTCACGGGCAAGTCCCAGAAACTGCTATTTTGTGGGTTATCTCAATTGAGGTTTGTGCCATCTGCTATGAACTGAGGGGCATATTCTCAAGGACTCATCGCCGAATTAGCGGCACTTTTCCGCCACGAAAGTGGCGATAGATTTATTGCCCTATTCACAAGCCTGCGCTAACAGCCGACATCGTCAGTTTACCTGCGATAGCTGCCGCTAAAAACATCGCCAAGGCTGACAGCAACAACTAACGCTAATCATATGCAGAGTAGGCGTTCCCGTGCAAAAACTCACGATAACACCACTTCGCGATATTCTCAACGACCGGCCAGATCGGCGATGCGGTCCAAAAACAGGCGATAAGGCACGTTAGCAGCAGGGACTTAAGACCTGCTTTTTTCAGGTCTTAAGTAGGACGAAAACCTGCAGTATAAAGGGAGCCCAGCCCAGAGCCACATCTGAAGACCAACAGATGCCATGGAGCTACTAATCATGCAGCTTGGAGACCCAAGAGGACCACAACACCCACCGCCACCACCCCCAGGACCACTCCCACCTCCACCCCGGACTGCCACCGAGGCAGCGCAGAACAAGACATCGGACCTTCCGAAAACGCACCAGCCTCAGAGACTTAACGCCAGAGGATGTCATTGCCCACTACAGGCTCAAAAGGACAACCATCCTCCGCATCCTGACCCACATTGCCCACAGGCTGACGGTACCAACACAGCGGACAACCAACATCCCTTCACAGACAAAGCTGCTGGCTGTGCTGCACTTGTTGGCCTCTGGTACCTTCCAACCAACAACTGCCAAAGTCGGAGGAGTCTCACAGCCAGCCCTATCAAAGTTCCTCACACCTGTCTTGGATGACATCAGCAGCTTGATACCCCAGCACCTTCACTTCCCCCACACTGCGCAGGAACAGCTGGAGACCAAGCAAGGCTTCTACGCCATAGCTGGCTTCCCGCACGTGTTGGGGGCAATTGACTGCACACATGTCCTACTGGTGCCCCCTGCCGACACTGCACACAATTACCGCAACAGAAAGCACACGCATTCCATCAATGTGCAGGCAATAGTGGACCACCGTGGACTGTTCACCAATGTCGTTGCCAACTTCCCAGGCAGTGTGCATGATTCCTACATCTTCCGACAGTCCATCATCAACCAGAGCTTTCAGGATGGCACCTATGGAAATGCACTGCTCGTTGGTAAGTACCAACGGAACACACCACACACCTCAACTCCACAATCATACAACTCACAACTGTGGGAATGCACACGTAACAAAATCACATACAACATGCCAACCAACATGCCCACCTACCAGACATGACAACACAAGTAACTGTGGTAACAGGGGCCAGACATGCAGACAAACCATCCACAAAGGCATAGCCCCACTGCCACACAATTGCAGAATGTGGAGAGAGGTGGGAACCAAGAATGTGCGAAGGAGGCAATGGACCCATGAATAAGAATGGACACAATGCCAAGTTTGGCGGTGATGTGCTGGACAGTCTTGAGTATGCAGAGCACAGACATGTCCATGTGGACATATACTGCTGGTGTTTGTAGTGTTGTGGACAGTGGACGCAACCATGTTACCTCAGGCAGTGGGGAAGACCTTGGACATGTAGCTATGTCGCCCCCCCTGTAAGCGTAAGCATAGTGGGAGTGTGGTTAAATAGCCCGGGGCTCTGGGCGTGGTTCACTTCCGGGATGGCCACCAAAGTAACTACTGCGTGTGTCTCTGTGTCCGCCATATCCTGACCATAGGCCTACACACACGTGGCCGACCACCTTCAACGGCCAAATTTACACCAGCGACGAGGTGGCTACGTCACACACCACCCGGTGCACATCTCGTCATCGCCTGCAGGGGCGTGTCTGCCAGGGCGGCGCCCCTCACCCTGCCACGAGGCCACCGCTGTGACCGGTGGTGCCTGCGCAATCCTGTGCGCCTACTGCACCCCAGCCCGCTGGTCCCCAGACCCATCCGGCGCCCAGTGGTGATTGCCCGCCCTTGCGCACCCAGGCCTCACTGCTCACCTGCCGCCACCGGCGTGTCTCCAAGAGGGCCCACCACGTGCCGGTGCAATCTTCAAGCCTGAGGCCCGCGAGCTTGGCAGCCTCCTCAGCCGATCGCTGGCTTCCGCGCAACAGGCCCCCAGTGCACCCTGCGGCACCGCACCGCGGAGTTCTGTGTGTGCTGACTGCTCCCTCTGGCCTACACTGCGGTCCAGCAGGTCTCAGACAAATCCATTCCAGTCCGTCCCCCAGGCCTACTGCATCATCGCAGGCTGCACACCTGCTCAGCTCTTCAGGTGGGCCTACCTCAGTGCACCGCAAGCCATCGCCACGTGGCGGTAGGCCCGTGCCGGATGCAGTGCCTCAGGTGCCACTAACTCTGTGCACCACAAGTTATCCTCCCGTGGGGCTACCCCACAAGTCCGCCTCCAGCAGCCAACAGCATGTCCTCGGTAACGCCACTGGAGCCCTTGACAGTCACGGGGCCACCCCCGTCCCAGGCAGGCCGCTGGAAAGCCTGGGTGTAACGTCTGGAGACGTACTCCGAAGCACACAACATCCCAGCGCCGCGGCAGCGCCCCACGCGTAGGCGTGTGAGGAGTGTGAAGAAATGGCCCGGGGCTCTGGGCGTGGTTCAGTTCTGGGCTTTGGGCGTGGTTCAGTTCCTGGCTGGCCACAACAGTAACTATGGCATTGTCTCTGTTGTAGTGTCGGCGCCATCCGGCCCTTAATCGACAATGTTGCAATGTAGCATGCACCCGTAGGGCGGGCTCGCCCGAATGGATAAATAAAGGAGCGCAAGACCGCTCGGGGTCTTGGCTCATACATGCCAACTGTTGTGTGTGTATCTTCATTGCCGCAGCATAAGCCAAAGGCCTAGCCTCAATCGCAGCGCGAGTTCAGTCAGGCCTGAACTCCACATCTGTGTCCGCCCTATACTTACCATAGGCCTACACACACGTGGTCGCCCACCTTCAACGGCCAACATTACAGTGTTGTTGTCAGGCTTGTGGACATGTGCAGACAGGCATGACAATAGTGTGCCATAGGAGTGCAAGTGATGCAACCGCGCAGCGCACACAAGTAAATAGGCTCGGGGAGGGAGGAGCAGCTGTGAGGCTACGTAATACACATTGATCCCGCACATTTGCCAGAAGCAATACATGGCAAACATGAATCCCAAAGTCACACAAATCACACATCACAAAACTTGTAAGTCTGTCAACACAGCATGCAGAACCACCAATTTACACTAATCTCAGTTACCTCTCACAGGTGATCAAGGATATGCACTCTGCCCGTGGATGATGACACCCCTCCGAGCCCCGAACACCCCGGCCCAGAGCCAGTACAATGTGGGCCACACACGCACCAGGGGCATTGTTGAGCGCACATTTGGCATGTTAAAGTCACGTTTCAGGTGCCTGGACATCACAGGTGGAAGACTCCTGTACAGCCCACAAATAGTGTGCAAGATGATCACTGCTTGTTGTGTATTGCACAACATATGTGTACGCACCAATGCCCCATGGATCCAACTGCCAGATGCACCGGACGATGATGAGGAAGATGAGGCAGGTGGACCACACCCCACTGCAGCTGCAGCAGGAATAGCCCGAAGGAACACAATCATTAACAATTTCTTCGCATGAGCACGTCACATTGTGACTGTCCTTAGCAATCATGGAACAGTACAAAATGACCACATGAACAGCATGTGCAAATAAATTCATTGCAACACACATTCCCTATGTGCATGTCAGTCCTCTGCATTAGCACATCACTCTGACAAGTGTAAGTGCAACATTAAGTGCTAACAATCTCACAAATAGCAAATAGATGGTGGGTATGTCACCTCTGTACAGAGAGGCTGTTCAGGGTGTCACGTATTCGGAATGCCATTTCAGGGTGTCAAATGTAGTACGTAATCCCACTCATCAGCGTATCACATGTGTACAAAAACATGACATGAAGGCTGTCATTGGTGTTCAAAAAAAGACAACAGGGTGTCATTTGGGGTCAAATATGACATTTCGGGTGTCATTTGGGGTCAAAAATGAAATTGCGGGTGTCATTTGGGGTCAGATATGAAATTGCGGGTGTCCTTTGGGTCAAATATGAAATTTTGGGTGTCATTTGGGGTCAAATATGAACCACCCTGATGCAGAGATGCACCCTGTGACTCAAGTCCCACAACATGAGCAACATGACGTAAGGGGGATGGGGGCACAGTGAACACCTCGGCAACATGGGAGATGCACACCAGCCAAAAAGCCAGCAGGAATACCTTGCGTAGAACACACCAAGGTGTCCCCTGGACATATGTGCCATGTACAGATCACATGTGTACACGGACGTCATCCATCAATAGTAGTGAACAGTGTCAGCTAATAGGTGCAAGGTGAGAAGTCACGCGCCTCCTCACAGCTACCTGTACCCATCACTGTCAGACTGCAGCAAAACACCACTGCTACATCAGAGCATGCAAATTTGACCGTGAGGGCACGTACATGGCTGGTAAGGGTTCAACCGTGCCGGAAGGTGAAACAGTGACATCCCCCCCAAAAAAAATCCACATCACATTTCCAGAATGCAAGCAGATGACAAACTAACATTAGGGATGAAAGCTCCTTTGTCTCAACTAGAAGGCGATAGCACATCTGCACCTCCGACCTTGGAATTGCATGCGCCCGGCACCCCCTGAGAGATACCATAGCAGCTGATGACGACTCCCACACTACGCACAGCGCTAACCAAAGACCAACGTAAACACACCCCACACACAGAAGTCCTTGCTCGCAGTTCTCTTGCATGGAATGACCTTCACACTTACGCACAGACCATCCCAGGAGTCCAACCGCTGCACACTCAAACAAATCATTGCTCCGAGCTGTGGCATCCACATAACTTTGACTTTGACTTTTTACACACAGCCCTATTTCCTACATTGACGTGGGGCTAAGTTGGGAAATTGCGAGATTGTTGTTTAGGAGCAATGAGGCCACAGCTAGTTCACACATTCCCAGTCATCTCACTGCCTATCTGGGTCACGGTAAAACATGTGCATTGATATCAGTTTCCAGGGAGTACCTTTTTTTGGAATCACTGCCCCTATATTCAACCATACTTTCATACTTGCTTGATCATAGACATGACACATCTGTGTGAATTAGAATGTTTTAATCACATTCGGTGGAGTGTTGAAGCTGGACCAGTGCATGGCCATGCAAACCCCACTTTACATTGTTGCCCCGTGGAGGGCCAGCCAGAGTCCTTTAGGGATTGACAAGTTCATCGGAAGAGAAAGAGTTCAGTCCGCAGTCTGATTGCTGTGTCATTGGTAACCAAACCAAATATGGCAGTCCATGTCGAGGGCCAAGGTGAGTGTCACAGAGTGTATCGGGGGACAGTGGAAGGTGTTATTCCAGGGCATGATGCAGAGGGCAGAACCAAGCTGAAACAGGCCATATGGCGGAGATGAATGCTACCGCTTCCTTCTTACCACAAAGGCAGAATCATCCACATCATCGTCCTCTGATGTGTGATGTGCCTCACATGTGGGTGGTGGTGTTTTGTCTGCAGCACTGTGTGGCACTGACACATCAGGGGCCGGAGGTGGAATGTCTGCCGCACTGTGTGGCAGTGACACATCAGGGGCCGGAGGTGGATTGTCTGCCGCACTGTGAGGCACTGACACATCAGGGGGCGGAGATGTGGATGGAGTAGTAGCAGCAGCATTCATCTGCGCCAGGCCTTTTGGCAGCAATGCCATGATGAGGATCTGCAGGGCATGGAAGATCCCAGCTACATCTCGCTGGTGTGCAGCCGTGGCAGCCATTCTTTCCGCCTGCATCCGCTCCATGTTCTCCATGATCCTCCGCATGTGTCCCAACTCCCGGCTGACATCGCTGGAACCACTCTGACTAGACAGTTGTTCTTGTCTCAGAGTCATGACTCCAGCGATGTCAGCCATGGCTTGTTGGAGAGCATGGAGCGGACTGTGGGTGTCCGTTAGGGACTGTAAGTGGTCCCTGATGGGACTTAGACACCCACGTATGGCAACTAGTTTGGCTGCCATGAGGTCGAACCCCACCCGCACCTGATCAGCCATCTCCTTCTGGCCCTCTAACACACGGCCTTGGAATGCCATGTGTTGGTCGTGGGGATCCTGGGAGACAGCCGTGGTGGTGGGTGCTTCCTGCTGTGTGGTCTGTGCAGGGGGTGGGGTCTCCTCGATGCAGCTGGGCTGCCCTGCTCCTGGGGGTGGGGTGCTGAGGGTGTCCATGGGCTGTTGGAGGGCGTCGATGTCGATGGTGTGGAGGTCCTCTTCATCATCAGTGAAGAGATGTACGGTCTGCTCTGTAGGAGGTGTTGATTCTCGCTCTGCAATGTAAAGGGGAGATGCAGTTTAACAGTGTGTTCCATGTATGTTCACGCATTGGACAAGTTTACAAACAGACTGCATGACAATGTACATTGTGACTGTTTGGGAGGAGATGCCTATTTGTTGCGGGACAGTGGACATTTCTACTCCATCAGGGATGTGGGGTTGTACTTGTACATTATCTTCTCACAGTTTCCTGCTATGCCAAATGTGATTGGCCAGTTTCTACACACAAGCGGCAGCAGTTGTGTCCTCTGTTCTGTTGTGAAAGTGTTGCAGTTTGTACCACATTGTTGTCAATGTTGATGTGCTCTGATTCTTATGTGTGTGTGCTGCATTGTGGGAGTCGCCCCTGCAGCTCTGATTTTGCTGGCCCTTATCCCTTTCAGGCGGTGTGCCTTTCACTTCTGTGCTTATACAGTGCTGAGATGTTGCAGACTTGGGTAAATTGGGCTCTTGGTGGGAGTTGGGACTCTTGGGCATGGTTTGTCCGCAGATGTCTTGTTGACGTCAGGGATTGTTTGTGCACGTGGATGTGTCAGAGTGTGACCTGCTCCTTTGCGGATGTGGTCCACACTCAGCCACCTCAGTGTGGCGTGCACCATGTCATGATAATTGGACTGCAGCCATGCTAATCGTCATGCAGTGTCACTTGCATTGTCAGTGTGGCTCACGGACCCGCAGCTTTGCTGGGTTCAGCACATGTGCATGGGTTTGTTGTGAGATTAGTGATGTGTGGGGAGGGCCCCCTCTGGGCACATTGTCGACGGGGGCCTACTTGCTGTTTCTATGTGTGCTGCAGTATGCCAAGGAGATCAGGGACATGATCCAGAGTCATTGTGAGTGTGCACTGTGCTATACTTAATTGTGCCATTGTGCCCATCTCCCCCCGTCCCCCCAGTCCCTGGTCGTTACTCACCCTGTTGCTTTTGGGTCAGGTCATGTTGAGCAGTGTCCGGTCCCCCAACTCCTGCCACCGTCTCCCCACTGATGACTATGGACACCATTTCCTCCATCTCATCCAGCTCCTGCTGTGGCGCTGGACTCCCACCTCCAGTTTGCATTGCGGCTTTCCGGTTGTTAGCGAGTTTCAGCTTGGTTTTGCGCTTCACATCATTCCAGCGCTTCTTGCAGTCATCCACTTCCCTTCTCTTCACTCCGACTGCATTCACCTTGGCCAAGATGGACTGCCATATTGCATTTTTAGTTGCCAATGACACAGTGGAGGTGATGAACAGCTGTTGGTGGTGTTCTATCACCTCCGTAATCAGGATCTTGTTTTCCTGCGGACTGAATTGCGGGTTCCTCTTCTTCTTCTCCTTGCCCTTCTCCTTCCCCGAGGTCCCTGGCTGGTCCTCCGGGGGGGTTGTGGGGTTCTGGTTGGCCTCTGTAGTTGCTCCAGCTTCCTCCATGGTGCTTCTCAGTTGTTTTTTTTTTTTTTTGCAGCTTTTATGGTGATTTTTCCCGCCTGACGTGGGAATAGCAAGCCTGGCGCTGCTTATCACTGATATTTTTATCGCTGTTGGGCCCATCACCACTTTTTTCACGTTCAGGTTTCCTTTTCCCGCGATAGACGGCGTTATGTAAATTGCGTTAACCTAGGTTGGCGATAATTATCGCCCGTTCTTGAGAATATCCCCCACTGTGTCGCTGTGTTCTTGTTTTTTGGTGAAGTCATTAGAACATTTTATCTCTGATAAAGAAGGGAGGTTTGTTTATGTACAGGAAGGTGTCCCTTCCTGCACATAAACAAACCTAAAATGCCGTTTAGTAACTTACATGTGTGCTGCTTCATGCAGCACACATGTAAGTTACAAAACTGCATTTTTTTAAAAGGTTTGTTTATGTACAGGAAGGAACACCTTCCTGTACATAAACAAACTATGGCATTTTGCTATTTCCCCGTGTGCTGCACAAGGCAGCACACATGGAAATAGCAAAAACGAGGAGAAATTAAGCATTTCTCCTCGTTTCGCCACCTTAAGACCAGGATTTTTCTGGTCTTAAGTTCGGCGCTGCCACCTATTATCGCCGCCCTTGATAATAGGTGGCAGCGTCGAATTCAATGGGTGTTGCGGTGGTACGCCCACCGCAACACCCACTGCACGCCCCCTTTCACGCTAAGTTTAGCGTGAAAGAGGCCCTATTCTCAAGGCAGCGTTAAGCCACTTAACGTGGCTTTAAGCCACGTTAAGTGGGTTAACGCTGCCTTGAGAATAGGGCGCTGGCCCTATTGCCATTGCAACGTCAAAAAAAAGTGTCGTTCCCGTGGCGATAGGGGCTTGAGAATATGCCCCTAAGTGAGGTAGGAGGAGGATATGGTGAAGAGGGGTAGTTAAATGCCACACAGTGTTGTAGCAGCAAGTCTTGCTAGTAGTGGCAAATCACAGGACAAAAATGGTTAGCAGTTGTTGCTCATTGGTATTTGTACCTGAAATCAATTAATTCATCAATAAAATAATAATAGCACATATGAGTAGGATTTTGGGCCGTTCACACTGTACACGTGCTTCTTTGTGCACAACTTCTTATGTTTTCTTACCAGATTCATCACTCAACAGTGATGCTAAATTAATGACAAACGTAATGGTATGTAAATTTGCACAGCAGTTATGTTGCATAACATACTTTGCTTCACCAGCTTCATTTCTCAAGTCATTGTCTCAGAGAGCCTTGCCACAGGCTATCCCACTGGAGGATATTCCTACAGTTGGTCAAACTCTGCTAGCGTGGTTGAAAGTGTGCTTAATTCATTACCAGCGTAGAGAGAAGACGACTAAGACTTGTTTCCAACAGCCCCCTTCAGCCATCCCTTATTTGAAGTGTCCGTCACATGTACATCAGCCCATATCGTAGCGCACAAGTTTATATTTTGCATAGGTGATTGGCAGCAAAGAGGTCTGTTTCCAAGTTCAGCCTATCTTTATCCATTTGCAAGCTGTACCTCTGTCTGTCTTTTGCTATGTGCCCACAGGCAGGCACAATAGACACATCAGTACAACCCACACATCGGAGCCATGAAACCCTATATGGAGCATAGCAGTGCGACAGCATCTGTGGTCCTGCACAGAACACCATTGGGGCTGTAATGCATCGCTGCAAGACACCTGAGCTACTTTAAATGTAGTGTTTTCAGTGAAGTTCTAATGCTATTCCACGAATAACCTCTATTACGCTATACCCCAGGCATAGACTATGTACAGTAGGGGTTGACTGATGGCTCCCCAAGCCAGACAACCCCACCCCCCCTGCACATGGACTTTGGTTGTGCACTGTAGGCCGTAGGGGCTCGGCCTCCACCCAGGCCCTGCGCCCAACTCACCACAAGCAGTCATTCAACAGTGTGCGCAGTTTGAGTGGGGGTGGCAGCAGGGCCTTGTCTATGGCCAGGCAGTAGAGACATCCCTTGCTGAGCAGAGCCTCCAAAACGCTGGCAAGAGGCCTCACCACAGGTTGGTTGCCACTTGAATATAGTTCCACTGACAGTTATTTTTAAACGACAAAAACACATTTGTCCTATTGTGGCCCTTCAAAAATATATTGGTGTGATTTTGATTCTGACGTTGCTATCAACCACATTGCTTCATATTTGTTACAGTGTCCAGTCATTTCATGCTGCAGATTAAAATTCCAATATAGCGCACAGCTTGCAAGAACTGTTTTATTATGAAGGTAGCCAAACCCTGCTGAATTCTGAAACATCTCTATAATCCACAACTACTTACCCATTAACATTTTGTTTATACAACCTATTTGGATCTCTGTATATTCAGAAACCCTTCAATAACTTTTAACACCTTCTTTACTTCTCATCCGGCCTACTCTTGTCTCAGCTCACATCTGCCTCTCCCTTTCTGTTCTCTATTTGGGTTCAATTGGAAACGTGGTCCTTCAGAAGGTATGATTAATATATATATATCAGTAATGCCGGCTGTGGCTAGGCCATTGTTCTTGCATGCATGGGTCCTGTTAATGCATCTGTGTTCATGCACGTGCTCTTTCATTCTTTCTTTAATCACATTGTTCCTGTTTCTTGCTCTGTACTTTACCTTTCTGGGTCCGTATTACGCATTGTCATTGTTTCCGCCCGACGCACCTTTTAAAAGGTGCACCGGGCGCAAACAATGACAATGCGCCCCATTATTGTGAATGTGCTGCCCCCAGGGCAGCCCGGAACTAGCGCTGCCCCCAGGGCAGTGCATTCATGTGAAAAACGGAGCGCTGCATACAGCCACTCTGTGTCTTCACAGTGCAGGCGGCAACCGCGTGCACTTTTAAAGGGGATTAGAGATCCCCTTGCAGGCGGGTGGGTGCAGTTAGTGACTGCACCGGCCTGCAAGCGGATGTCTGGGGGGTCCATAGGACCCCCTTTCTCCCCTAAAGAGGGATGCTTTCAAGGGGCGCACAGTGCGGCCCCTAAGAGCTTTCTTGCCTCTGCGCCTGCGTTAGTTATATGGCGCAGAGGCAAAGGAATTCCCTCATTTGCATAGGGCAGCCCTCTATGCAAATGAAGGAACGCCCCCTGATGATAGCGCTGGCGGTTTGAGTGTGCCATCGCTATTGGAATTACTGAAGGGGATGCACAAGTGTCTGCGTCCCCTTCTGTAATACCAAACTGCCCGGGGGAGCCCTCAAAGCAGGCGCAAACGTCCGCTGCGCCCTGGGGCACTTATTGTAATACAGCCCCTGGTGCTGGATCTACAGGTTTCCTATTGAAACTCTTCTCCAAACGAGGAGATGATGTGGCCTAACGGCTAGAGCAGTGGACTGCGAAGCTGGGGAACCTGGTTCGATTCTTGGCATGGACGCTCAACTTACTGTGATTCTGGACAAATCACCCCGTTCCTACCAAAATGACTGTGTCCGTCTGTAACGTAACTGGTGCTCATGTAAATCGCTCCGATACATTCGGGTTGAGTTCGGCTATATAAAACTTCTGGGGGAAAAAAAGGATACTTGAGCGGCCAGCCAACCTTAGGCTATTGTCCAGATCATTCTTATATGTTGTCATTATGCATCAGATGCGCCTCCCATCCGAGTAGACAACTGTAACCAGATGAGCAGCAGTTTCAGACTCACCTTCTTTGGGACTGGCTAAAGACAGCTTTATCTCTATACCAGTGGTCGTGCAACCAACAAACATATACAGAGAGGGGCTGCCAGCGAGCTCTTTATCGCCATTGGTTGCCTTGAATCACCCCTTGATAAAAGTGTAATTTACGATTTTTATCAACAGAAATAAATCCTTTTTGCTACCATACTTATTATGATTGGATTAACAAACACAAATAATGTGTTTATTGTGAAATTTCAGCTATGCCTTAAGGAACCCCAGCCTCCGTTCCGTTCCTGCTCAGAAATACTAAGCATTTTTATGCCGCTGAGTCAATTCAGGTCAGATCCCCACTTACGTGCAGCCCACCTTCCGCCATTTTACAACTAGTGCAATTTTGATATTTTCTTTATAAAGTCAGGATAGCGTGCCTTACGAGCAAAGCTTCCACCATTCTAGCTACCTTTGGACCTTATCAGATCCCTTAAAGCCTCCATCATTCGCCCCACTGTAAGCAAATGGCTCTTTTTGAATGATCATCCCCAAACATTGGACTGGTGCTGCTGGTTTTCCGACTCTGAGAATGCACAGAGGCTGGCTAACCAGACCTCAGTGCCAGTTCTTTGGCCCTTAAAAGTGTAATGTTAAATTGACTATACTCAACTGGCATAACTTTACTTACTTGCAAGTCCCTAATATATGGTACCAGACGCACCTAGGGCCTTTACTTTAAAGTGTCCCTCCAAGTCTGCAGCACTGATTGTGCCACTCTGGATATGACAACATGAAAGATGTCCCCCAGTCTGCCACTGCAGCCTGGCATAGCAGTTTTCAACTTTCTAATGTAAACAAATGGTAAAGCCCAAACCTCTCTTTTTAATATATATGTCACCCCTACACCAGACCTATCGAATCCTAAGGCAGGGTGCTGTATATTTAACAGTAGGACATGTGTTTTTATATGTCCAAACGGTAAAAACTTACAGTTGCCTGTGGAAAGGCTAGTAGGCCCAGTGGGGAGTACAGGGTTACATGCTGACAATGCAGCTGTGCTAACATTTGAATGGGGCTACTAAAGTTGATACTTTCAGGTATCTGAAATGTCGTTGCATTAAACCCGATTTGATTTCAAGTCAAATTTAATGTAACTTTTAAAGAAATGCAACATTTAGACATTTGCCACTCTGTAATCCAAGTCTTCTTGTGGCCACTGGCAGAAGCCGTCCACTTTATCTATATATTGTTCACATCTATATGTGAACATCTCCCAGGAAAGGAAGCAATTAAGGTCTGCCATTAGAAGAGGTATCACCTCTACCTGGCTGGATGCCACATGGGGTCAGAGCCCAAATGGCCAGCTTCAAAGGGGAAGTGACCTTTGAACAGCAAAAGGTGAAAACACATGAGAGGGACTGCACTCGTGTTGAGATTGACGGGTTGGCATCGGGGACAGAGAGGGAAGACCAGTTGCCAAACTGGTTTTTCTGTGGGCATGTAGCCCTCAGGTAGCCACACCTCTAGAGTATACTAGCCAGCTCCACACACTGAGAGAGGGATTTTCCCATCTTGGGAGTGGGCAGAAAAGTGCACTCTTTGATAGCTAGATGCAGCACATTGCCAGAAGTCATCACCAGGCAGCCAATTGGCTAGTAATCGCTACCTCCCCTGAGGTCCCTTTTTGGGCATAAATATGCCCCCCCTGGCTCTCCAAACCTCAGATCACATCTGGAATAGAGAGAGGGCCAGTAAAGGACTGCCCTGCTGTTACCTGGACCTGGTAAGAGAGTCTGCACCAACTGCTGAACTTGCTGATCCTTGGGCTAGCAAAGAAAGGACTGTGCCTCTGGTGCCTGGCTAATGAAAAAGTCACTCCAGAGCCCCAGACAGAAGAAGTGAACTCCAAGAGTCAGTTCACTTACTTCCTCTTACAGCACCAGGGCCACAAAATCTGGAGGTCAGTCAGTAGCCACAATCGCTTGATCGCCACTGACTTCTGATGCGCAGCCCGGTTGCCCAAGTCCCAATGCTCAAAGGTTGCACCTGAGTGTGCCAGACCTGGGACAGCCATCATAATACAATTTGTCACCCAAGATAGACACTAGCCTTTACTAAAGGAAACCACTGTTTTCGCTGTCACTGGAGACCAGTAGTCCAGCAGCAACTGGGCTTTTTCTGGACCAAAGAAGACTTTAAGGGACATCGACCCTGTGGCCAATGTCACCCACAGTGGACTGAGTAGTTGCCCCAGGAAGACCCGTTTGCCCGCAAAACATCCTCAGCATCTGCAGCATCTTCAGCATCCTGTATCCCTTGATTCATGACCACTCAATTGAAGTCTATTGCGGTTTGCCCATAGACCTGGATTTGGACTTGATTCTGCTTTGGTTCCACGGTAACTGTCCTGCTACTCCTCATTAACTGGATTTGGTGGCCCAGCGTGGGCCGGAGTTATCATACACAATCTTTTAAAAGTTTTACAAAATTTCCAGACTTTCTGGTTATCAATGCTTGTTCACGATTTTGGGCCCGATTATGATGCCGTAGGAAATGGCTCTGACCCTTGGTCAGAGCTGTTCCTATGGCATCGTAATCAGCTGTTCGGATTCCTTTCCGACCGACCCATTTTGATGGGGTCGGTTGGAAAGGAATCTGAACCGGAGAACAAATGACCTCCGACGGGCTCAAAGAGCCTGTCTGCCATTCAGAAAGCCTCCAGTAATCCATCGGGCGGCTCTTTCCGCCCAAGGGATTACGATGGCAGATTCCCACAGCCTATCTGTGCCGGCCTTTCCGACACAGAAAGGCTGCGGGAATCTGACTTTGGGGGCCCCCAGCAGGGCCCCCATGGTTGCAAGGCCTCCGGATGGCAGCCTAGATTTACGTTTTACTCACAAATCTGTATCTCTGGAACCTCTGGTAGATTTTATTCATTTTGGTGTCTAAAAATTCATAAAAATGTAATCTATTTTTATAAAATGATTTTGAATTTTGTTTGTGTTGCGTGACTTTCTTATTCTGTTGTTTTGGTACTCCTAAATGCTTTACACTTGTTCCTTTGGTTAAGTCTGACTGCTCGATGCCAATGTTCTCAAGGGTTGAGCTAAGGTTTAATAAACAAGCCTGACCGGACCCAAGTTGGTAATATGAGTGTATTCCTCGGTCGTATAACCACACCATTTGATACAGTGCATATTTTCACACCCACTATTTCTTCTTTCCAGATCATTCAATAAAATTGCTGGCAATTGCTCATTAATGAATCAAAAAATATTGAAAGGTCATCACTATTTCAATTTCTCAGGCAAATGATCACTCAACTCTCTTTCAATACTTCCGAAGTTACATACCTGTCCTAATCCAAATGCCTAACATGAGCATAATTGACTGTGTATCAGATTTTCATCAGCAGGAGTGCATAATTTCCTTTATAGCGCAATCACTGAATGAAGTGTGGTGGGGCACATCAAGCTATTCCTGGGTGTGTTTTTCTGCCTGGCACCATTTCGGAATACATTGGTGTAAACAGCATGGATCAGACAGCCACCTGTCAACCTTCACTACCGACCTTGGTCTCCCCTGATTGCAGTTTCTAGGAACATCAGATCAAAATATATTCACAATTCAAAGGTCTGACAAACACTAAAACAGGAGGTGAGTAGATCTCCTTTTTCTCCTTATTGTGAACACTGACATTTACTAAAGTTTGCACTGGTGCTCATTTGACTAAATAGATACCCTCAGTTTACTTGCCCTAATAAAGATCTACATGCACAGTGCTTAAATGAGTGAGATGGTGTGAACACCCACAAGCACTTGAGTGAATACTAGTATTTGATTCTCCGTATCTCCTAGCCATTTTCTTATTTTAGCCTCTCATCTTTAGAATAAATCATCTCAATTCTATGAAATTTACCCTATTGTGAGAATCCTGAGTTCCATCTGTGGCACAGAAAGAAAGTCCCTAAAGACCTAAGAAACATACTACATTAAGCAGTTGCAGATAAAAGTGAGGTTAGATCAAGACTCTTTCATACAAAAGCATATGATCTTTTAGCAGGGATTTTGTTCCCAAATAGAATATAAAAGATGTTTTTGCATACAATATTTTTTGTATTGTACCATTTTTGTTTTTGTTTACCCAACTTTGAGAATCAACTTTGATTACTATAAATCAAAACACCTTCAGAAAGGTGGATATGAGAATGGATCTCAGGATTTTCACTTTTGTGACACAAATCCAGCGCAAAGCATTAGCAAAATCTGGGCCTTTGTACTGGAGGCGTTGCCACTCCCCAAGCATCACAGTGCTTAAGGGATGTGATTACTTCTTTACTGTTTGTACATTAAAACCTTGATTTTACCTCCGCCACTCCAAAATAGTTTGAGAATTAATGAAAGAAAGCAAAGAAGAAATGTGAGATAGACCCAGCGAGAAATGAATGAGATTATCCCATCTGGGAACAGATAATGAAGATCAAAAAGATAAAATCAAAAACGGAGAAAAGAAATGAGAGGAGAGCAAGTGGGAGACAGAAAAATAGGTCAAGTTAAGCAAGCTCAATTAGGAAGCAGTAGAAGTAAGTTAAATAAAGGCAAAGAAAAGGAAACATGCTCTATCGTACTTACCTCTACGGCTTACACTATTTTGAATTCACGCACCCACACAAGTACACACATCCACCCTAAGCTGTACATGCCTATAGTCTCTTTACTATGAACTTTTTTTTTTAAATGAGGTAAAGGTTTATGGAGTATTGTGAATAGCACTATCATGGATAATGTCATTTGAGATGTCATAAGCGATGTCTTCAGTGAAGTCATAAGTGATGTGATATGTGAGGTTACAAGCAGTGCATGACGGGTTGCAAGTTATAATTAGTTCACTAAATCATAAGTGGTGAATTGCAGTGGTTTTTTTTTTCATTTTGAAGCATTATTTCTTATCTCATTACAACACTTAACTATAACGTCACTTTAATTTCCAGGGGTCTTTCATGAAAGCTAAACTCTTATTACCATGCCTATCATATCTCTTTTACCTTTAGTTTTTGGCGGATTTCTGTGTTTTCTAGATCTTACTCAAAGTTGATCATACGCCCAACTCCCTCTGGCAACCTGCATCCAACCCCCCACAGATGCCCAAGTACCTCATTGTACCTTCAGCCGAGCGCAGAGGGAATTGGCCACATGGACTGCCATCTGGCATGACCCTGCACTCAACCATGGGAACACAACGCCCTGCTGAACATGGCCTTCACCCATGCGCAGCATTAGTTTGGACCAGTGACCAGCCCACTGCAGACAGACAACCCCCACTGCGCAGAGCCTATGGGTTGCACAATTGGTCACAGGAAAGGTATTTTATTACTGCAGTACCCTTACTGTACCATGATACCAGGTGCTGGTACCACTGTTCTGAGTTTGGCAGCAGAGCCTGGCCTTTGGCTATGCTTTGCACCCCTGTACTACAGCCGGAATCTTGCAGGGTACCAAGGCATCAGGCACTGGCACCATGGTACCTGCGACCTAAAGCATATTTTCCATGTTGTGGCCAAGCAATTAAGATCTGCCATCCACTTTGAATTTAAAAAAAAAAAGAATGTATTTTTTTACACTTGTTTTAGAGTTGGCAGTGTCACTTTGGACCACTGTCTACTACCAACAAACTTTTTTTTAAAGGGCCCCTTTGCTTTTGCTAATATGTTACCGCCCCAATATTGGAGTAGGCTACTTTTCAATGTTTTGCTACAAGGCTCTATTTGCAAAAACGAATCGCTATTGGAATAGACACCCAAAACATGTCCTGTCAAAATGGTGATTCCTTATGCCTTTCTAACCAGTTACAGAATTGCAAAATTGATTTATTAAATTAAAAAAAGCTGTTTTGCGCTCACAGCCCCCACGATATTGCAAATTGCAGTCTTGCAACCACGAATTGGGTTTGTACTTCAGGCCCAGAGTACTCGTAACAGACTCTTGCATTAAATGAACATGAGCCATCTTAAAAAAGTAGAATTGCTATTTCTGCATGTTTATATGACCATAATATATGCCTAACCTGTTTACATTTTACAAATGGGAGAGAAATTTCGGGTGACTTGCGGGGTATAGTGAGGATGTGTGCTTGCACCATTATTATTCTCACTATATATAAATGGGGTGGACTGTTTTCGACAGAATGTGAAAGCTGACGTTTCAAGAGTGGGTTCCCCCCCCAACCCCATTTTGCTTTCCGCAGACGATGCGGTGCTCATATCCAGCAAACGGCTTAGAGTTTGATAGAAAATTTTGTAATTTTTTTGGGGAGAGCAGGGATTCAAAAATTGAATTTAACTAAGACATACACTATGCTTTGTGGGATAAAGCGGAAATTAGAGAAGAGCCACTATGTCCAGGGTCAAAAATTTGAAGAGTTAAAAACCTTTAGTTACCTGGGCATTACTTTCTCACAGAAAAGTGGCGTGCTACCTCATCTGGAAACCACCAAACTAAAATGTATAAGGGTTATTGGGGCTTTTTTAGGTTTGCTAAGAAAAAAGAAAGCAAGCCAATAAGAGAAATGATTAAATTGTACAGAAGCAAATGCCTTTCCGTAGCTTTGTACGTCCCTCTGATATGGGGTAAGGAAAAGAGTGATCAGTTGCAGGTCCAAGAAAACACTTTCCTTCGTAGACTTTTGGCAGTGCCAAGTTTGACTCCTGCCTTTATAGCACATAAAGAACTTGGCACTGAGTACCTAGAGCACATTATCCACTGTAATACATTGATTAATTGGCACGGTATCTGGTCAAAGCAGGTAAGTTCACCAGGGAGATCATCAAGGATCGCTTGGGTATGGACCATTTTGATAAAACGCCTTGGCTTGGTACAAAAATACCCTATTACACGAATTAGGGGAAGACCTGCACCCATTAGAACCTCACAGGGTCCTGCAATTCAGTAAAAAGGAAATTAAATCCATCCTGGTGGGTAAAAGGAACATGCTTAGAGAACGCCGGGAAAAAAGCAAACCTACAATAAATAGGTACTGCATGGGCCAATACAATCGGAGGATACAAGGATACTTGGTAGGTGTGAGTAAAACCTATGACCGATTTTTGTTGACCAGATTACACCTAGACATGACACATCATTTAGTGGTCTTTCCGAAAACAGATCTGTGGTCCTGAAACTTTTCGAGATGCCCGTGAGACGGAAAGGCAACACAGTCAACAACTCATTTTATGTTTTTTTGCAAATTTTATTGTGATATTAGCTCTTCTATTCTGCGACCCCTTTTTCTGCTATTTACCATCAGGAAGCCCTTGCATTTTTTTAAATCACTGAGAATGTGCTTATGTGTTGTACAATCCTCGCTTATATTAAAATAGCTCTTCATAGGCGAAAATCACTCTCTCATTTGGATGATTTACACTATAAAGAAAACTGAAAAAGCTGTAGGGATATGGCAATTCCCAGGAATGGGCATGACCGATTTGTATTTTACTATTGCTCCTTTTTGAATAGTGCTAAAATGTTTTTGTCGGTTTTTAATAGGAACATTTGTCTGTTAATGTACTTAAATAACTCTTTGGAATCATTGTAAAAATTGGAATACGTAATTTGCACTATTTGCTGACTATCCCCTGAATACTGATTGTAATATTCTACATTTAAATATATTTTGAATGGTGTGTTTTATATTTGTGGATGATATATGCCACTTTTACATATATGATCTTTGTCTCTTTTAAGGATTTGAACATAAATCCGAATAAAGATTTTGATTGATTGATAAATGGGAGTGAAAAAATTGATGATGTAGCTTACGATGTACACAACTAGGCCTTTGATGATCATGTTTAAAGTTTCCTAAGAACTAATGACTGTCCTTTTGGGCATACCTTCGGGCATCGGGAAGATGGGGCAGTTCTCATAGCCAGACTGGCTTCCCATGCAGCCCAATATTTGATCTGCAGGAGCCTATAAACAAAACACGCTAGTGCTAGTCAAACTGATATTTAATGTCTCAGGTCATACCGACTAGAAAATGAACAGTACGGCCATGAGGTGCTTTTTTAAAAAGAAGGATACCAGAGCGAACATCTTTTTAACCACCCCATCCCCAGCCCCAGGGTTGGCCAGGAAATGAAAATCAGCAGAGGTAAACATTTTCAAACCGGGCCATTGCAGTAGGAAGCCACTACTTGAATGGACCAATAAAAGCTTTCATGACTATTTCTTAACTGCCACTCCTGCTCTGAACGCAGCTCTCTAGGCTGCAGACTACTGGGTATATGCCAGAATGGTTGAAAGAATAGTCTACATTTCCTACACCCCTCAAATTGTCCTTGGACAAGAAAGTTCCCCATACCCTTTTGAAGCATGCACCCTATGCATATTGGGCTGGTATGAAACTTTTTTGTCACGGCTGCCCCGAGTGCACTCTCAGGCCCTTTTTCATAAAAATGTAATTATATATATTTTTGTTATAAAGAATTTCACATAATATTCAAATAGCATCCAAATGCCATGAGCATATTAAAAAGGAGAGGAGCAGGCGTGGCTTGGACACTACCTAAGATGGCCGCCTGATTGTAGAGCTCCTCCACACGCCAGAGCCTTCGTCACTTGTTATGCGACCACCATCCTTTTGAACTTGGGAAACTTGGTTCCCTGTGTTCTGGAACATCGGGAGAATTACTATGCCCCTGCTGGTACCCAGGTGAAGCACCTTTATACATTTTCCTTGCCGGCGCCGCCACTTGTGAGATCGCGCCCGCCATTTGGAGCAGATACCGGTCTTTGCAGCCACGTTTGCTGCATGGCTCTGTTCTTGAGCTCGCTTCTTCTCAGGAGTGCTCAATCATTGCAACTATTTCATCTATCTTTTCAACTCTGGTGTATTTCCTACATGCGGTTACAGCTTGGATGCTTTCCTGAGCATTTATGCTTATTGATCGTTTTTCAACATGAAGCACATATGCTTCATGTTGCAACATGAACGCTCTTTCCAGCAAATCCTGCATAGTTGGCATTCCTTATATCACAATGCAATTTTTGGCACTCTTTTATAACCTCCAAGCAACTTTACTATTCTTCACTCCTACAATGTGACTCTTTTCAATTTTTTATATTAATAGCTAGACTTTAATGCTTGTTTTTGTTTCTTTTCCACATTATGTCTGCTGGCTTGGTGCTCCCTCCATATTAATGTTATCAGTTGTGGCTCTTTTCAAATTTTACAAGTCAAGTTTGGTGCTCTTCCAAAAACCGCTGTAATTTGTGTTTGCTGCAACTGGGTGACAGTGATTTACATAACATTTCTCCAGCTGCTATACGGGCAGATTAAAGAAATCTCATTTTCATACCACTATCAAGGCACAGTCTATTCCAACTCAGCCATAGATTCCCCTTTAGGGGCCCTTTGATGGATTCTTTGACTTCTTCCATTGACAGGGCGAGTTCAGTACTTTATGTGCTGCAACTGTGTCTGTCACCTCATTAAAGTCTCATTCACCCTCTTACACAAATAAGAAACTTAAACAGGATACTCCTTCACCAGAAAAGTCACTATCTCCTATATCATTGGAGATTTGATCTGCAGGAGATTCAAGCCCTTCATCCTTTTGTTGAGGAGTCCAATAAATGCAACCAAAATCTTGATGATAAGAGGTAGGTCAATTATGGAGACCTGTATGTCTTTGGTGGAACAAGAACTTAGTGACTTACATAATAAAATCAATAAAATTGTAATTTTTGAAAGGAGATCCTTCAGTTAAAGAAGCACTCAGAAGATTTGGAGAAGAGGAACAGACTTGATAATCTATGTATTCTTGGTCTTCCTGAGGGAACAGAGGGAGATAACCCGGTCTCCTTTTTTGTATCCTTTCTACCGCAATTATTGGATCTGTCTCCTTCCACAAATCTCAATATTCAATGAGCGCATAGACTGGGTCCTTGTCTCTCTACTTCTCTGGCACCTACCAAACCTCAAGGAATCATTATCTTTTTGGGAGTTTACAGACCTTTTAAAATTACTTAATACGGCTAAATCAAAGAGACAACTCAAATGGTCAGGCAGGAAGATTTTCATTTTGCAGGATGTCTCTAATGCCACTGCTAACAGAAAAAACATTTTTCTCAGTCTCCAACCTGCACTTCGCAATATGGGGGCTCATTATGGACTTTTTCATCCATGTCTTTTTAAGGTCACTTACCAAAACAAGACCATCTTGTACGAAGAACCGGCTGCACTCAGGAAATTTTTAAACTCACATACGATGGACAAGATAGTCACAGCTGGCCCATCTATGCGTTAATCATATTTTTAATTTTTAGCTGTTTATTACTCTTGTAATTTTGGTTCAAATGTCTCTCCTGATGATGTTATATTTCTGTTAACTTTCCTCTACCTTTTCCTTACAGGTCCCCATCATCTCTTTTGATGTATTCATTTCCCTCTTCTTATGTCTCGCTCTGTTCTGGTGCATAGCCCATTGTCAGATGTGCCATCCACATCTTTGTTGTCACCACCCCAACCTCCTTCTAGTTCAGCATCCAGGTATGTGTTTTCAGTCATCAGTTTTTGACATGTACTGTCTTTTTTGGTATATTCTATATCTCTTCTTTTCTTTCCTCTTTCCGATTCTCTTCACTCCCTCCTCCCTTATGATGTATGCTTCATTCCTATGTCTATTCTTCTGTTTACTTCTTTCTTGTTTCCATATTACGAATATGTCATTTATTTGATAGTCCTCATGGATTCTGCATTTTTTCATCGCTGTACCATTCCGAATAATCTTATGGAATAGCAAAGGATTTATTATTCCTGTTAAACGACAGAGAGTGTTATCTCATTTGGTAAAATGTACTCAGGGTTTAGCCCTGCTTCAAGAAACCTATCTTATGGATTCTGAAGCCTTAAAACTAAAACGTGGTTGGGTGGGTGCTGTGTTTTTGTGTCTCACTTCTAATAAAAAGAATGGAGTTATAATTTTATGTAGAAAGAACTCAGATCTTGTTGTCCTTTCGCAAGAAACTGACAATATTGGCAGATGGATTGTTCTTAAACTCTTAGCTAATAAAATCCCTTTAACTGTTTTCCATATTTATGCCCCAACTCAGCCTGATTTTACTTTATGGCCTGCAATTGCACAAAAATGCGTATAATATAATGACTCATGCTTGATTCTAGGTGGAGATTGGAACCAAATTATGAACCCGTAGTTAGTTAGACAATCCCCAGTCAGATTTCTTCCCCATAAAATGCACAAACAATTTAATTCCACCATTTCTAATAATGCTTTTATTGACTCTTGGAGACTCTCTAATTCCACTTCACATGATTACGCTTTTCATTCTTCTACACAAGGTACCCGTACATGGTTAGATCATATTTTTGTTTCTAAAGATTTGTCGCAACATATAAATCAATCCTCCATTAGTCCCATGGTGCTTTCAGATCATGCCATGGTTGTTACGGATTTGGATATGGTTACCTCTCAACCTTCTCTCCATTGATGGAGGTTTAATAATTAATTGCTAGGGGATCCGCAATTCTCTGCATCCTTTATCTCATTTACTTCTGAATTTTTCATGTGCATCTAATCCCCTACTGTTGTGTAGTTCCTACAAATCTATATAGGATCTGCGCGTTTAGACAACATAAACTAGGGGACTGGTGTTCAGACTGATTCCAGATACCCCCAAAGGATATGTTAGTCTGTAGACCAGCTAGCTAACAGTGCCACTATAAGCCCCACAACCTTACCAAGGAGCGAATAGTTTCTGGCAACTATCGAACATGACAACCCTGACCCCTCAGGGATTGTGGAAACAGTACAGTACTTTTCGCTCAGTCACTCGTGCTCACTCGTTCTCAGAGAGATATACAGAATAAATGGTGGGGATGTTTTGAATAAGCATTTATTGAACCAGTGTCATTCTAGTATAAAATACATGTGCTGCAATCACCATTAGACAGAAACAGATATATATGGTTATAAGCACCAACAGAGTAAATAAAAGGTAGAATTCTACCATGGTGGTAAAACAATGAGTATATGCAGGCATATAGATGCATGGCAGTATTCATGAGTACTCCTAAGGTGCAAACCCTCAATAAATGTACCTAAATGTACCTAGCATGTATGAAGGTGTATAGCCAAGAATCCCCCTAGGAAAGAGCTAACCCCATTACCTGAAGGGAGAGAATGAAGGACCCTGTCTTGGTCCCGCGTTGGACACCCCGCAAGGGATGTCAGACCACTGCGGGCTGGAGTGTCTGCATGCAGGGACTTCAGCGTCTCGTGTCAGCATGGAAGCTTCTCCTCTTGTTTGCCCAACGAAGATGTGGTACTTATATACCTGAAAGGTACCCTCAGGGGTTCTACCTAGATTTTTCATGGTACTGTGGGCCTGTCGGCCAAGGATAATGGCAGTGGTGACTTTTGTATTTCAACTAGAGAGGTGGCCCCACTGTCCAAGGGAACAGGGCACTGTAAACCAGTAGAGAAATAAGACTTCCCCTGGATTAAAGAGATAACACCAACACTTCCACTCACTTGCACACCATACTCATAATACATACACTCTTGTATTCAATCAATGTGTAGAGATCTAAGTCTCAGATGTATACCCCAAATCGAGATGTAGCGTTTAACAGTATTTTATTTTTTGATAAAAAAACTCTGTACTCCAGAGTGTTAATAAAACTTCAAAACATATACAAAAATCAATAAAATTCATACATACTATGCAATATAACACCTAATACAATACACACTAATGTTAAAATCCGGCGAAGAAAACTGGAAAAATATCAAATCAACAAACAGTGGAATGAAATATACTAGGGGACCCTTTTAGCACAGTTGCACATGAGCTGTTGCATAGGCTGATCCAACATCTAACATCGGATTAAAAGCACTGGTAGGATAACTATTTATTCCTTCCCAGGGTTCCTTGTAGTTGGATTCAAGTGGACTGGCGTTGACGCGTTTCGGTGGTATGTAAATGAATTTAAAAACCACCTTCTTCAGGACACAGAAAATCTGGGATTTTTTCCTCCTCAAAATAGTACGCAAAGTTTATTTATCACTCTCGTTGTGGTGTATCACAACTCCAAACACGGCATTTTTTATTGCCACTATTTTCTTAATACCACCGCTTTCCAATTGTCATAAACGTTGTGGTAGAAGCTTCTCCCAATACGAAAACGCCTGTATATTTGAGGTGAATGTATCCTCTTCACTTTAGAGCAATTACTTAATCTTTCCTTAGTGTTGCCTGCTCATAAATACAGGACAGTCTCTTTCTTGCCAGTATCCGCCCGGAAGGTCAGATGGTGATGTATCTTAATACCATATCCTTACAATCGGCGTCTCTGCGTCCGTTATGTTGTAGATCAGAGCAAAAAAGGCTTGGGTCCTTGTGCTACCTGTACTGGACCACTAGTAATATGAACATACAAGATGTCCAGATAGACTGTTCATGACATATTAATGAAACAACGTGACCTTAGACAACCATTCCAAAGTTTGTGTGATTTATTTCACTTTTCTTATCGTTTTTTTTTAACACAAGATTATGTCATTATTTTCATGTCATATCTCGGGCAACACTAATTTTTGAAAAGATATTCTCTGGTGCTACTTACAAAAGAATTATACAAAAACACATTGTAACACAACACAGTGAAATACAGTAAAACGATACAATGAACGTAAATAGTGACATACAATAATATAGAACGACCAGTCCTTATTTCAAATTACACTAGGCGTACACAAAAGTTCATTAACACGGGCTTCAGTCTGCTGTCCTGCCAGTGTCAAAAGCTATGGGATTTCCAAATCTTGGTGGGGAAAAAAAGTGTAAAGTATTCCCACGTGGCACACCCTGTGTCTCTTAACCCATTAGTGTGAGCTACTGGCCCCAGAACTTTCCACCACAGAAATGTGAGGAAATTTGTTTTTTTTGACAAAGTTTGAGGTTTGCAAGGGATTTTGGGTAACAGAACCTGGTGAGAGCCAGACAAGTCACCCCATCCTGGATTTCCCTGGGTGTCTAGTTTTCAAAAATGTATAGGTTTGCTAGGTTTCCCTAGGTGCGGGCAGAGCTAGGGTTCAAAATCTATAGCTAGGCACTTTCCCAAAAAAGGGTCAGATTTCACTGTGAAAATGTGGTGTGTCCACGTTGCGTTTTGGGCCGTTTCCTGTCGCGGGCACTAGGCCTACCCACACAAGTGAGGTACCATTTTTCTCAGAAGACTTTGGGGAATGCGGGGTGATTGGAATTTTTGGGATCCACACGGATTCCAGAACTTTGCACTACAGAAATGTGAGAAAAATGCGTTTTTTTTTACAAAGTTTGTGGTTTGCAAGGGATTTTGGGTAACAGAACCTGGTGAGAGCCAGACAAGTCACCCCATCCTGGATTTCCCTGGGTGTCTAGTTTTCAAAAATGTATAGGTTTGCTAGGTTTCCCTAGGTGCGGGCAGAGCTAGGGTTCAAAATCTATAGCTAGGCACTTTCCCAAAAAAGGGTCAGATTTCACTGTGAAAATGTGGTGTGTCCACGTTGCGTTTTGGGCCGTTTCCTGTCGCGGGCACTAGGCCTACCCACACAAGTGAGGTACCATTTTTCTCAGAAGACTTTGGGGAATGCGGGGTGATTGGAATTTTTGGGATCCACACGGATTCCAGAACTTTGCACTACAGAAATGTGAGAAAAATGCGTTTTTTTTTACAAAGTTTGTGGTTTGCAAGGGATTCTGGGTAACAGAACCTGGTCAGAGCCAGACAATTCACCCCCTCCTGGTTTCCCATGGGTGTCTAGTTTTCAAAAATGTATAGGTTTGCTAGGTTTCTCTAGGTGCCGGCAGAGCTAGGGTTCAAAATCTACAGCTAGGCACTTTGCAAAAAAAAATCAGTTTTCACTGTGAAAATGTGGTGGGTCCACGTTGCTTTTTTGGCCGTTTCCTGTCGCGGGCTCTAGGCCTACCCACACAAGTGAGGTACCATTTTTCTCGGAAGACTTTGGGAAATGCGGGGTGGTTGGAATTTTTTGGATCCACGCAGATTCCAGAACTTTCCACCACAGAAATGTGAGGAAAATGTGGGTTTTTTTGGGACAAAGTTTGAGGTTTGCAAGGGATTCTTGGTAACAGAACCTGGTGAGAGCCAGACAAGGCACCCCATCCTGGATTCCCCTGGGTGTCTAGTTTTCAAAAAATGTATAGGTTTGGTAGGTTTCCCTAAGTGCCGGCAGAGCTAGGGTTCAAAATCTACAGCTAGGCACTTTGCAAAAAAAGGGTCAGTTTTCACTGTGAAAACGTGGTGTGTCCACGTTGCGTTTTGGGACGTTTCCTGTCGCGGGCACTAGGCCTACCCACACAAGTGAGGTACCATTTTTCTCGGACGGCTTTGACGAATGCGGGGTGGGTGGAGTTATGTGGATCCACGCAGATTCCAGAACTTTCCACCACAGAAATGTGAGGAAAATGTGGTTTTTTTGACAAAGTTTGAGGTTTGCAAGGAATTCTGGTTAACAGAACCTGGTGAGAGCCAGACAAGTCACCCCATCCTGGATTCCCCTGGGTGTCTAGTTTTCAAAAATGTAAAGGTTTGCTAGGTTTGCCTAGGTGCCGGCAGAGCTAGGGTTTAAAATCTACAGCTAAGGCACTTTGCAAAAAAAGGGTCAGTTTTCACTGTGAAAATGTGGTGTGTCCAGGTTGCGTTTTGGGCCGTTTCCTGTCGCGGGCACTAGGCCTACCCACACAAGTGATGTACCATTTTTCTCTGGAGACTTTTAGGAATACGGGGTGGGTGGAATTTTGTGAATCCACGCAGATTCCAGAACTTTCCACCACAGAAATGTGAGGAAAAATGTTTTTTTTTTACAAAGTTTGAGGTTTGCAAGGGATTCTGGGTAACAGAACCTGGTGGGAGCCAAACAAGTCACCCCATCCTGTATTCCCCTGGGTGTATAGTTTTCGAAAATGTATAGGTCTGCTAGGTTTCTCTAGGTGCCGGCAGAGCTAGGGTTCAAAATCTACAGCTAGGCACTTTGCAAAAAAAGGGTCAGTTTTCACTGTGAAAATGTGGTGTGTCCACGTTGCGTTTTGGGCCATTTCCTGTCGCGGGCACTAGGCCTACCCACACAAGTGATGTACCGTTTTTCTCTGGAGACTTTTAGGAATGCAGGGTGAGTGGAATTTTGTGGATCCACGCAGATTCCAGAACTTTCCACCACAGAAATGTGAGGAAAAATGTGTTTTTTTTTACAAAGGTTGAGGTTTGCAAGGGATTCTGGGTAACAGAACCTGGTGAGAGCCAGACAAGTCACCCCATCCTGTATTCCCCTGGGTGTCTAGTTTTCGAAAATGTATAGGTTTGCTAGGTTTCTCTAGGTGCTGGCAGAGCTAGGTTTCAAAATCTACAGCTAGGCACTTTGCAAAAAAAGGGTCAGTTTTCACTGTGAAAATGTGGTGTGTCCACGTTGCGTTTTGGGCCGTTTCCTGTCGCGGGCACTAGGCCTACCCACACAAGTGAGGTACCATTTTTATCGGGAGACTTAGGGTAACATAGAATTGTAGAGCAACTGTTATTACCTATTGACTTTCAATGCATTTCTGCCTTCCAAATGAAAGACAATGTGTAAAATAGAAGTCACTTTGAAAAATGTCCTATAATTCTCATGCTGTATGGGTACTCACAATTTTGGAAATGTGCAAATAGCTACTGTTTCTAAACTCTATATTTTGTTCCAATTTCAGAAATACATAGCTGTCTTTCATCCCGATTTTTTATATATTTTCCCAAATTAATTGCTATATACCCGGTACATAATAAAAAACCATTGCAAGACGCTGCACAGTTATTGGCTCTGGGTTCGTCGGGTTCTTGATGAACCTACAAGTCCTATATATCCCCACAACCAGAAAGGTCCAGCGAATGTAACGGTATATTCCTTTCAAACATCTGTCATAATTAGAAGAAGTTACAGGTAAAAACGTTGGCACAAATGGCTGTTTTTTCAACTCATTTTCAATTTTTCCTATTTTCAACTGTTAGTTTCTATAAAGAAACCTTGAAGGATCTACACAAATGACCCCTTGCTGAATTCAGAATTTTGTCTACTTTTCTGAAATTTATAGCTTTCCAGGATCCATTATTGCTTTCATGCCCATTTCTACCATTAACTGGAAGAAGGTTGAAAGCACAAAAAATAGCAAAAAATAGGCAATGTCCCAGTAAAATGCCAAAACTGTGTAAAAAATGTTGGTTTTCTGACAAACGTCTGTCAGTCCCTGAAATCTGGGAAATTTGTGATTTCAGCCCCACAAACCTTTTGTTGATACCATTTGCAGGGAAAAAACCAGACGCTTTCATTTGCAGCACCTTTTTCCCATTTTTCCCAAAAAAACCAAAATGTAGCTGTATATTTGCTAATTTCTGGGTCCCCTCCAGGGGAATCCACAAACCCTGGGTACCTTTAGAATCCCCATGATGTTGGAAGAAAAGGACGCAAATTTGGCGTGGATACCTTATGTGGTCAAAATGTTACAGGGGCCTAAGCGCGAACTACCCCAAATAGCCAAAAAAAAGGCTTAGCACGGGGGGGGGAGGCCTAGCAGCGAAGGGGTTAAAGATAATGAAATTCTGGAGGAGTTTGTTTCTTTTTATAAGCCTTTATATACCCCTGAATCTCCAGTGCAATCCATACACATTGATGACTATTTACATCATACTCCCAAATCTGTTCCTCCTCATTTAGACTTTGTATTGCTGGAGACGGATCTTACTCTTAATGAGATTTCCCAAGTACTTAACTCCTTGAAGAAAGGGAAAACACATGGATGAATATAGCATGTTACATCGCATGCTATCACAACGCGTACTTTTACAACGGGGTCGTTACAACGACCGCGTTGTTAGTATGCAATACCCTTACATCTCAAGTCATTACAACGACTTGCTGTAGGGGGAGCGCTGGATTTAGGAATAGTATTATTTACTATTCATACTCCAGTTTGCACAACAGTAGGTAAGGTGTTGGATTTTATATCCAATACCTTAGCGCCCCCTACAGCAAGTCGTTCTAATGACTTGCGATGTAAAGGTATTGCGTACTAACATCGAGGTCGTTGTAACGACCGCGTTGTAATGATACTTCGTTGTAAAAACAGAGTTGGAAACGCTGTTTCCCCACATGGACCAGATAGTTTTACTGTAGAATGTTTTCTTCATTTTTCACATATTGTTCACCCTCGCTGTCTGCACTTGCTTCAACACTTTATTCACTCTAGTTCTGCTTATCCATAAAGATTGCAACGCTCCTACTCTGTAAAAATTATAGACCTATTTCTTTAATAAACGTTGACTGCAAACGTTTTGCAGAACTTTTAGCTCTCTGTTTGGACTCTTTTCTTCCCCGCCTTATAGTGAAGGAGCAGTCGAAATTCATAAAAGGAAGATTAGCATCAGTTAATACCAGGTTATTTCTTAATGTTCTAAGTAAGGCTCCTCTCCTTAAAACTCCACTTGCAGCAATAACTATTGATGCAGAGAAGGCATTTGACAGGATCAATTGGGATTTTGTGTTCAAATCTTTAACTTGGCATGGATTTGACTATAAGATGATTGCTCTCATCTCCCCTCGGTTAACAGTGTAGTCTCTTCATATTTTACTCTTCAATGTGGTGTTCATCCGAGTTGTCCTCTTTCTCCGTTATTATTTGTTCTTGCTCTTGAAACTTTCCTTTCTTGTATTCGACTTATTTTCGCCCATCTCTGTTTTTCAATATTGTGACCGCCAACTAAAATTGTCTGTATATGCAGGTGATGTTGTGCTCTTTCTTTCGTGTCCAGACACATCCTTACTGGCACTACATAGTGAAATAGCCTACTTTTTTGATGTTTCTGGGTATAAAATTAATAAGGATAAAACTGAAATTCTTCCTTTAAATAAATATACTCTCAAACCTTTGTTTATAGATTCTGGTTTTCAGTTGTCATCATCTTCTAAGATGAAATACAGAGGTATTTTGTTTGCATCTTCAGTACAAGATTCATTTACTATTAATTTTGAGGAGCTGTTTGATAAAATGTATACCTTACTCTCATCTTGGAATCATTTATTTTTGTCTTGGTGGGGTCGTTTGGACTCCATTAAAATGTTGATTTCTCCACCTTGGTTATTTATCCTCTCTATGTTGTTGGTGAATATCCCTAAAGCTATTTTTAAGAAAGTAGATTCTATACTCTGTAAGTTTTTGTGCAAGTCTAAAAAAGCCAGATTTTCTCTTTCCCTCCTCAAAAAATCAAAACTTGCAGGAGGCGTCAACTTTCCACATTTTAGCAGTTATCATAAAGCATTTGGTTTACATCAGGCTTCTTTTTGGATTTCTAATTTGGCTTCACCTTTCTCCCCTTTATAGCTTGATGTTGAGAGAGCTCTTCTTCATCCCTTTTCCCCAAAGGATGTTATTTCCTTCTCTTCTAAATCTTCTCATCACTTCCCCTCTCTTTAAGCACACTTGTTCTTTGATCAGAACCACTTACAATCCTATTACACTGTTACGTCCTTTTTTTCTTGATATGTCTCTATACTATAACAAAATTCATCAAATTTCATAACAGACCTATTTTTTGGCCTTCTTGGAGGAATAAAGTTATTATATGGAAAGCACAATTATTCGAAAATGATGCTCCTTTCTCCTTTCCTCACATTAAACAATTGTTTCATTGCACTCAATCTTTTCAGACCTGTTTTTTTACTGATAAATTCTGTACTAGATGTCCTTGTTTCTCTACAAGCTACACATCGTCTTGTATCCCACTCTTCTGACTTAACTACTCTTCTCACTTCCTATCCATTATTTAGAAGTATATTTCATCATCACTTCCTATTCAAACCAAGGACAAAACTGAACTTCTTTGGGAAATGTACTTTGGGGGTGGTCTGGAACATTGCTTTTTAGAATAAAGTGTGGTCCCGCATTTACAAAATCTCTAGAACAGCTAATATAACTCAAACACTATTTTTTATTTACTTTTACTACAGACTGTATTTTACTCCCCCCCCCACCTACAATGCTCAACATTTTCACCGGCTACCTCTTACCAATGTTGGTCCTGTGAGTGCACTACACGTGATATCATGCATATGTCATTCTGGTGCCCTCCTACTCTCTCTTTTTGGCATAAGATTTGGTCCCAAATTCAATAAAAAAAATTAAATACCACATTCCTTTAACATTCTTCGTCTTTGTATAGGTTCTTTAGTTAATGAATTTCCTCCTACCTTTCCCAAATTTAAATTACTGGATATTTTCTTAGCAATTACCTTTCAACAAATTGCTTTTAATTGAAAATGCTCATATAAATTATCATTTAGGATTTCGTGGCACTCTGTATGTTGCCATCATAAGTCAGATACTACTTATATGCCCCAATGCTCTAATTCTCATAATGTCCACTTTTTATGGTTACCTTTAATCTCTTTTGTCAGCTACAGTTTGTACATTATCTGAAAATTTCAAACCACCATTAATATTTGTCTCTCTGTTGTTTCTTAGTTTTAAATATCATTCTTGTTTATTGTTAACATTGCTTTCCATCTTATATTATCTCAAGCATAATTGTACCATTTTGGAGATTGTGAGGACAGTTTCATTATATTTATTCAAGTATTGTTTTTCTCATATCCTTCTGTTTTCTTTTTTTTTGTCCTTTGCTTCTTACCCTTGAAAATATAAAAGGCGTTTTGCTGTTTTATTTAACTTCTTTTTAACTGTAAAAGTTTTATGTATTCTACTAATTGTTAATTTTTTATGTATGCATTATTTTCTCAATATACTCTTGTAACCTTAAAAAGAAAGGAGAGGGGCGAGGACGAACTAAACCATGACTCATTTACTGCTGTTAGCATCGCCCAAATCAAATATATTCGTTGAATAAATGTGCTACCCCATGTGATGCAAGTGAAGGTGGCCTGCTAATATACTAATATGAGCAAACTGAGTGATTTGTTTCAAGGCAGAGGTCACACATTCTGTACTTTCCGGGACACGTTAAACATAATTAAAGAAACAACAAAACTGTATGCTTCGGTGTTTTCATATAATACAATCTAAAGAGAAAAAATTCATAGAACTTATTGAAAATGAGCCATGTCCTCGGAATCCCAAAGGTTCATTAAAGATTAATAACATTTAATGTGAGGTCTAGTCACTTTTACCATCTTTTCCAGTTTTCAATTTCTCTTTTTTTCATCTCCCATCCTCTATTGAAAAGCTGCAAAATTTTGCATGGTCTGTATAATACTTCCCTCTGTGGTGGAATAATCACGGAAAGTGGATCAAAGGGCTTGACGTTATATATGCATGACGTTACTTTTGCCATGGGCGAGCTGGGCCCAGGCCCAAGGTGCCACTTTTCAGAGGGGCGTGGAGAGCTATCTGCATTAAGGTGATGCTGGCGCCTGGGTCCAGTGGTTTACATTAAAGTGTTTTTACTCACCTTTTTCTTTTTGTTAACATGCTGCAGACCTTGTTTTAACACCCCATCAGCCTCCATTCTTACCCTCTCATCCCCCTCATACCTCCGCCTGACACACACTTTGTGTTAACCCCACCCGCCTTCAACAAACAACTTGGCACCAGTGTGAGGAGCTAGTCTGTGAGCGAGTCTGGTGAGTTACAGGAGGTGCAGAGATGTATGTGTTCAGAGGCCAGTCACGATGCTTATGCAATCAGCCAGGGACTGTCCTCTGAACACAGAAGGGGCTCCCTGCTGCCTTGTGTTATTCACAAGCAGTGGTGGTGGCACCAAATATCTTTCCACTCAGGGCACTATACTGGCAAAGCCCAACTCTGCCTGTTATTATAAGGTATTTATAAAGCACATATACACTACCAAAGTAATTTCTTTGTGCTATGGGGGACAGGGAGTAGGTTGCGTAAGAGTATCGGCAAGGGGCCATATTCTAAACACAGTGCTTGTTTTTAAATTGGGTTACCTGTAAGAAATTGTGAAACTACGTAATGTTTTCCTGAAATTATGTGAAATTTTGGGAACATTACTCGAAATAACAGGTAAAATAAGTAAAATGCATTTGGGGCATTTAGAACTCTCATTCAGAAGTAACTCAAGATACTGGCAAAGGGACTAGTTCATTCCAAAAATGTTTCTTGTGGGACATTTTTTGCTCGAGCAAGTCCCCTGCAGAAAAACATATCTGAAATGTCATGCTTGCTTAATTTCATGCATATCAGAAGATGTTTGCATAAAGTGAAATTGTGCGAATAACCCATATTTTGCATGTGTAACCCAAAAATTTGCAAGGGTATAGTCCATATGCATATGTGTTAACCGAGTTACTGTACCAACTGTAGTAGCTGTCAACTCAGAGACCTTCTTTGATTTATTAAATAATCCAGACCTGCCAATTCACACGGTGCCACCGTGGGGCATATTTGCAAGCCCCCCACTAAAAGAGACGTTTTTGTGGCGATAGGGGCTTCGCTTTATTTACAAGGCAGTGTTAAGCGACTTAACGTGGCCTAACGCTGCCTTGTAAATAAGGCCCCCTTTCACGCTATGCCTAGCGTGAAAGGGGTGGGCAGTGGGTGTTGTGGTGGGTGTTCCACCGCAACACCCATTGATTTTGACGCTGCCCCCTATTTACAAGGGCAGTGTAAATAGGAGGCAGCGCCAAAATTAAGACCAGGGAAAACCTGGTCTTAACTTGCCGAATCGTTTTTGCTTTTTCCATGCATGCTTCCTTGTGCAGCACACATGGAAAAAGCAAAACGTCTTAGATTGTTTATGTTCAGAAAGGTGACCCTTCCTGCACATAAACAATCTTTTTAAAAAAAAAGAAAATTTGTATCTTCCTTGTGTGCTGCATTAAGCAGCACACATAGAAGTGACAAAATGGCATTTCAAGATTGTTTATGTTCAGGAAGGGGGACCTTCCTGTACATAAACAATCTTCCCCTGCACGCAGACACCCATGCACTATGGTGCAAGGGTGCCTGCGTTGGCGCTACACTGCTAAGTGTAGGCCAGCGCAGGGGGAAAGGCAAGGCTGCACCATATTCTTGTAAATATGGTGCAGCCTTGTGTTTCTGAAGTGGCGGAGTGAGGCGTTAAGCCATGATGGCTAACGCCTCACTCAGCCACTTCTTTGTAAATATCCCCCCGTGTGTCACACGATTTTGGCTCCCTTCACACAGTCGCCCGGTGAGGAGCCGAAATCACATGGTGGCAGGCAAGGCGAGCTGGAAACCACTGCAGAGAGTGGATTTCCAGCTCGTCTTTTGCGGCTGTAAGTTGCAGCAGCCTCAGCAACCCTTTGTTTTTTGGGGGGTGGGAGGAGGCGGTGGGCTGGTTGAGGGGCAGAGTGCCTCTTAGGTAGCTCTTGGCACAATGCCCTACCCCTTCCAAGGCTCTGCCCCCTCCTCATACGCTGAAATTTATTTACAGGTTGTCAGGTCTGATAATCCTGCAGGACTGGCTTCGTTTTTTTCATTATTTTGTCACTGAAGAAAGGAACATCAAAGAGTCGGGTAAAAAACACAGAAAAAGAAATCTGCTTGAGAAGCTCTCCACAACCAAAGATTGCCTGGGCATATTCACTCCCCCTAGAAGTAGGCTTAATAGGTTTCACAGCCTTAAATGAGGGATTGGAGCCTCCTAAAACAGAACTTGACATTTGCACTGTAGTAATAAATTTGTAAATGTGTGTTTTAGCTTACTGTTTTGACAAACTCACACACATACATATTTGGTGGTTTATTTCACAAAATGCAGTGCTATAAAAAAATCATATTGTACTGGGAGGAGGGAATTATGAGAAATATTTAATGGTTGCCTGTGAAATACAGATTTCATTTTCATAATGACGGCCCCCCAACTAGTCTGCAGTAGGGTTGGATGTAAGGACTTGGGGTTGTGGCCAGGCCCTACACCCTACCCCACACAGGTGCCTACCCTGTTGGTGCGCACAGCTTTGGCACACGGCTGAGTATGTCATATAACAATATAATGGGTATCATTTTAGGTAAGGCAGACTTATTGGCTTTGTCAAAGGGTCAGTACACCAAAATTTAAAAAGCAGCAGGCCTATTGGCTTTATCAAAGGGTCAACACATTGACATATATAAAGCAGACCTATTGGCCTTGTCAAAAAGTTACCAATAACTATAATAACATGTATATTTTATAATTTCACACATTGCAATGTTTAATGATAGTGATTGTCGCAACATATTTTCAATAAAGCATTTATTTAAAAAAAACTCCCCGCAGCTTTCCACAACAAAAAATACTTGGTGTTGTCCCTGCCCCTTATAGGGATACCACCAGCATTAACATATATTTATCAAGTAAAGCCCTTGCAGGGCATTAATAATTGTTAATGCATATTACAAATAATTTTGTTAAATATTAATGTAATTTTTCTAAAGTCTAAATTAAAAAAACATTCCCCAAAGTATTTTTTATTACGAATTAATAACTATTAAAAGTGATTTATAGAATTAATTAAAAGTAGTTTAAATATATTTCAATAAAAAAATCTTGCATTAATTTATAAATTCAATAAATGTTGTTAAAATATTTTATAACTAGAAAATTAATATGGTTTATGTAATTTATTTTTACATTAAAATGTTTATTTCTATTTTTAGCTATTTTAAATAATTTAATTTGATATTATTTCCTATGAGGTTATTTTTTAAGTCCCTACCTCCATTACGTTCTTTGGGATGGTGTTGCAATATCAGTGGTTAGCCATGTGGTGTTGGACTTACTACTGTTTATTTTTGGAAGTGCTAACTGACACTCGTAAATTTGACTCAACCTCCTGTATCAAAGGTTGTAAATGTGTAAATCTCCACTTGTGAGTAGCCTTACACTCAGATTTTGTGAATAGCCCAAAGTAAGTTATTCTAAAACAAAACTGTATGAGTAAACTTACATGTTTAACATACTCACAAATTTGAGTTACTTTTGTGAATAGCCCCAACAATCTCTATTATGATCATGAATGTTTTCAAATGAGACTGATGGTGAGGATTTACCACCCACAAGCTGATGACGATGTGCAATCCTAGTAGAAAACCGGATACTCCCCAAGCTGCCATGCCTGTGGCCTCCACAGCTAAAGAGGAGGAGGAGACGATTGTTGTTTCTACACAGGAAAACATCTCAGAAAATACCTCAAGGTTGTCCAGCATTCCTACCTCCTAGACACCTACAACAAATTGCAAGACCCCTGTAACTGACACTAAAGCACAGATATTTGTTCCGGCTACACATCACTCTGCACTGACACATCAAAACTTAAAGGTACACAAGTTGAGTTACGTGCTTCTTCCTCTGGTGCAGGTACAGTCCTGTTCTTCTCTTCATCAACCAAGGGAGAAGAAATCGCCACTCACCAAAGCCACCCAAGTGTAATGTCTCAATGTAATGGACAACATGCTATCTTTGTAAGACTGCCAAGCAGGTGGAAGATAGAAATGGGGGCGGCTCAATGGCCCAATCTTTTCCTATGGGAGGATCAGTATTTCTAGTCACAAGCTTCTGTGGGGGGGAATATTAAAAAAATGTGGGAGGCGCTATGCAAAATCACACCTCACCAGAAGGTAGTACCAAGGTTTTTTGAGAAACTGACCTGTGTCTTGGATGAGATTAAAACAGCTATCCAAGCTATGGCAAAGTTGCAGCTGACCCATTTGTCGAGGGAGGAGGGTGCAAGGTGACAACATCCAGATCATGCAGGCCATATCTCCCAGGTAAGCAAACTCAAGGAGATGATGGACAGAGCGCTGAAACTTTTCAGACACTCACCCGCAGTCACTATTAGATCTGGGTTGAATCCATCATCATTCTTTTGCTCACTTTGCAACCCCACTTCCGACCCAGCCATATGCAAATCAGTCTTGACCCTGTTCCTCATGGGAACAGTCCGGCCTGAACTGCCAAGCCAGGTCTTCCCTGGACCGGAAACAAGCATTCTGGGACCGGTTTCGGGGTAACACCCCTCATCAGCCAGGCTAGCTTGAATCCAGCGGCAAAGTGAGCAAGGGATCCACATTGAGCAGTTCCTGGTTGAAGATGGTTTGTAGCGAGGAAATGCAGAAGATTCTTCTCATGTCACTGGTGTGAAAGAATGACAGTTTGGTGACATCAATCACCAGCATTGTGACCCATACAAAACAAAGCTCTGGTAAAGCCTCATCTTGGTGTTAGTGCTGTACTGAGATGACCTATACACATTGTTCAGCATCCTAAAGGCATTCCTGGCCTTGCTCGGTCTGCCTGCCCCTCTATCATGCCTGATAGTACTGCCTAAGTGACCTCTTAAGTCATGGCTATGTCCTCTCCATCCACCTTGATAAGGGAAGTGTTAGATTTGGGGGTCTCTAGTTGGCAGAGGTAGGTACCTTTGTCCAAATAGGGACCCTTGAGTCTAGTCAGGGAAAGTAGGTACACTCCCGAAATAACCCCTGCTCACCCTCTTGGTAGCTTGGCACGAGCAGACAGGCTTAGTTCAGAGGCAGTGTGAAAAGCATTTGTGAACACATACAGTAATCAAGTGACAACACTACAAATGGACACTACACAGGTTATATATTTATAAAAATAGGTATACTTTATATATATTTATCACAAGACCATAAACGACAAAAATAATCCACAATACTGTCAAGAGTGCTTAGTTCTGATCAAAAAGGCTTGATTCAAGGTTCTGTGCGAGTCGGTAGCCTCCTCCGGCTACGGCGATGTCGAGAATAAACAGAGTCTAACAAATCCAGCTGACCGCGTCGAGACGGCCAACACAGCGTAGACAGACTCGGTCACAGTACCTTTACTTGAAGCGGCAGGCACGGGCGTGCGAGCCGGATGGCTGTTCGTCGCGGTCACGATGCAAAAATGGAAGCGTTGCAGGACGCGTTGTCCCTCGATGCGGTGCAGGCAGCGGCTCGTTGACGTCGTCGAGACGGAGTCGGTGAGACCAGGGCCGTGCGTTGCAGGGCGAGACGGTGCTTCGATGCGGTGCTGGCAGGTTGCGGTGCGGCGACGGAGCCGGATTCAGGAGCTGGCGTCGATCAGTCCGGACAGCGGTGCGAGTCGGGCGGTGCGTCGCAAAGCGTGCGAGCGGTGCCCAACTCCGGTGCGGTCACAGGACTCGAACTCAGCAGCAGTGACCGTGTCGGTCGGACCAGTTCGATTCGGCGTAGCGAAGCGTTGCAGGACGCGTTGTCCCTCGATGCGGTGCAGGCAGCGGCTCGTTGACGGAGTCGGTGAGACCAGGGCCGTGCGTTGCAGGGCGAGACGGTGCTTCGATGCGGTGCTTACAGGACACCGAGTCGGTCGTGAGAGTCGGTCACAGCTCCCTACCTCTGTAGCCACTGAAACAGAGTTTCCAGAAGCAATTCACAAAGGGGGTGAAGTCCAATGGTCCTGGGACTTCGGTCAGGGGGCAAGCTCTTTTTCAAGCCCTTGGAGATCCTTCACAAGTTGATGAAAGTCACAGCAAAGCAAAAGTTCCTTTCTCCTTTCTTTGGCAGTCAGGCAAACCACTGCAGGCCAATCCCCCAAGCAGCACTTCAGGCTTAGGGTAGTCTCTCCTCAGTTTCTTCTTGGTTCCGCTCCTCAGCAAAGGTTTCTTCTTGTTCCCAAAAGTGATCTAATTTTCCTGGGGTCTGGGTGCCCCTCTTATACCCTGATTCTCTTTGTTCTCTGGAGGCAGAGAGGCCTCTGCCTAGTCCAAAACCAGTTCTGGTCAGTTCTGGAGCACTTTGTTTTTCTGACTCTTTCTTTCCTTTCAGAATGTGGGGCAGAGTGCTCAGCCGCCCGGCAGGAGGTGGAGCCAGCATTGTGGAAGGCAGGCACAGCCCTATTCAGACCCAGGTGCAACTCCTCCCTCCACTCTGGATGCAGATCTTTCTATTCAGCCCTGCGCTGACTCACCCTGTCTCCTGTAGCCACCCCCAGCCCCTGTCACTCAATCTCCAGACAAGGAATACACAACCTAGCAGAGGCAGGCTTGGATAGTTAGGCAAGAAAATACCCACTTTCTAAAAGTGGTATTTTCAAACACAGAATGTTAAAACCAACTTCACTAAAAGATGTATTTTATCATCCTGAGTTCAGGCATACTAAATTCGTTTTTCTACCATGTTCCCTGGGTCAGTTCTGACTATAAGGTGTAATAGTCAGTCTGCCCATTCTGGCCTATGGGGAGCAGGTAGCCTTGCAATAGTGAAAAACGAAAATGGCTGTAATTCACTATTAGGACATGCCACACACACCAGGGCATGTCCTACCTTATACTTACAATGCACCCTGCCCTAGGGCCTACTTTAGGGGTGACCAACATGCAGTAAAGGGAAGGTTTAGGGACTGGTAAGTGGGTGTACTCACCAAGTCGACATGGCAGCCCTAGGCTGCACACAGGCTCTGCGATGGCAGGCCTGAGACACATTTTACAAGCCGCTTCTGTGGGTGGCACAACCAGTGCTGCAAGCCCACCAGCGGCATTGGATTTACAAGCCCTGGGCACACTGAGTGCACGGTACTAGGGACTGACAAGTAAACCAATCATCCAATCATGGAGTCACTAATACATACATCAATTCACGATAGGGAGCACTTGCACTTTGGCACTGATTAGCAGCGGCAAAGTGCCCATGAGCATCTAGTCCAGCAAAAACATATCGGCAACAGTGGAGGCATTATGAAAAAATGGAAGGGAGACCCACGCCAAGGATGCCAGGTCTAACAGGAAGGGTTTGGGATGTTGAGTGGCATTACTTCGAATTTCTTCATGTCGATCTTCAGCCCCATTTGAGGTGCATAGCTGTTGAGGCGAGATGTCTTTTCCTGCATATGCTGGTATGTGTGAGAGAGCAACGTTAAGTCATCCATATAGTCAAGGTCCTCCAGTATAGAGAATAAGGTCCATCTGATGCCTCTGGCTTGGTCTTCAGTTGTGCGTCGCGTCACCCAGTCGATGACTAGGTTGAGTAGCAGTGCTGACATCACGAATCCCTGTCTCACATCGGACTTGACTTCTAATCAAAATTTACATACACCCACCTTGCAGGTAAAATTATCATAGACACTATTGATGAGGAGAACTATTTGCTGCAGTATGCCATGTGCTCTCAGTATACGCCAGAGGCTGCCATGGTGGATACTGTCAAATGCTTTCTCTTAATCAATGAAGTTGATGTATAGTTGTCTCTGCCACTCCATGCACAGCTCTATGATGTTGCATAGAGTAAGGATCTGATCAACACACCCTCTGTCCTCGCAGAACTCAGCCTATTTTCTTAACTGCTTGTCCACAGCCTCAGAAATGCACTATATAATGATTTTCGCCAGGACTTTACTCCGAATGACAAAAGGGTGATTCCATACCAGTTGTTAGAGTTGGTTAATTCTCCCTTTTTTGGAATCATCAGGATAATGCCTTGGTTCTAGTCATCTGGTACTTCCTTTCCCTCTCAAATCAATGTAAACAGTGGTTGGAGGACCTTGCTGATGTTTTAGGGTCTGTCATGAACATTTCTGCATTAAGTTTGTCTTGGCAATGAGATTTTCCGTTCTTGAGAGATTGGATGGCAGTGACGATTTCTTCTTTCTGTTGTAGGGCAGTGTTCACATGCAAGTCTGTCTCTGCTTCTTGGATGTGCACTTCACTCGGTACTAGTCTGTTCAAGACTTCTTTGAAGTGCTCCAGTCAGTGTGCTATCTGCTCTGTATCTGTTGTGCTACTGTAATCACAAAGACCAACCCTATAAGCCCTTGGGGACCAGGGTATAACGATAATCACAATCACAAAAGTCCTGTGGGACTATTTTTCTGGTGGTACATACACAAAATCCATTAGAGTTACTATTCATTTTTATTGAAGCGGGATGAGGTCGATTACAATAGTGGGAGGGTTTTTACTTTCTCGAAAAAGTATGACTATCTTATTCAGACGGATAAAAGCAAGCAACTGCCTGAACCATTATCTACTAGTTCTAGCAGTACCTCCTTGAGCACCATCCCGACCAGTGGCAGTGATACGGAAGGCGCATCTGGCTCACTCGTTAGACAATTACACCCTTTGGGGAACTCCTCCTTTTTACAAGAGGTAAATCGCATAAAGAGGGGGAACAGAGAGCAGGCCAAGAGAACAAGCACTACAAAAAAACAAGAAGGGGAAAAAAGGGAGGCAGCGGGAGGAGACAGGGCAGGGATGAAAACACAATCCTGGGACAAGAAGGAATAATTTTAGAAAGTGATAAAGAGGTGGAGGTGGTGAACTTATCGGATTGTGTACTTTCTGAGGATATGACTTCTTTGCTTAAGAAAGGCTTAGGGTTTTGCCCTAATCATAAAGGTGACATATGTGATACAAAGATTGATTTGTTCAGATTTATTAGACAACTAAAATTGAAAAAATATTTTGCGTTGAATCCAAAACAAAATAAAGAGGCAACTTCACAAATGTATAATTCAGTGTCGAATTCATTAACTATTGGGGATATTCAGGATACGGTCACCCTTCTCTCCATCACTGAGTTAGAGGAGGACCCGGTGACCATTGCTAAGGTTTTGGAAGACCTAGACTTTAGACCAGATCTGACAATATCTAGTGGACTTAAGACCAAGTCCAGATGGTCTCCCAACTTAACCAGTGGGAATAATGTAGAAATATTTCATAATTTAGCCATTAATGACTTGGACAACAACACTAAAAGGACCACCCCAGGGGGCTATCTAAAAGATAATTTGACGACACATGAACGGCAGGCTTTGAATACATTAATGGAGGACACAGAGCTGATTATCCGGAAAGCGGATAAAGGAGGGAACATAGTGTTGATGAATAGAGCTGATTACGAACAGGAGATTTACTCTCAGTTAAACGACATACTATGTTATGAAAAAGTTATTCACAATCCTATGTTCTCACTAGCTAACACTATTAATGGATACCTAAAGATATGGCATGATAACTGTCTTCTTGATGATGATGAGTACTTGTATCTGAAAGTTAACCGTCCAAGATACCCTTGTTTGTATACATTGCCAAAAATTCACAAGGACCTCCCTTTTCCACCGGGGAGGCCAATTGTGTCAGGGATTGGGGGACCAACGGAATGCTTGTCACAATTTGTGGATATATTCTTGCAACCAATAATGACTAATTTGCCTTCATATATTAAGGATACACGACATGTTTTAAATATATTGGGTGACATCACATGGGACCCAGGAATGATACTAGTAACTCTTGATGTAGTCTCCCTCTACACCAGTATAAAAAACGAATTAGGCATGAAGGCACTGAATTATTTTTTATCTAAGAGACCAGCTAGCCACTGGGAACACACACAAATGTTATTGGCCATGACTGAGCTAATATTGTCTAACAATTTCTTTTTGTTTAAAGATGAATGGTTTAAACAAACCCAAGGTGTAGCCATGGGCTCCAGATTTTCACCAGCCTACGCCAATCTTTTCATGGGTTGGCTGGAGGAGGTGATTATCTGGGGCTCAGCAAGCAGTCGTTGGAATGAACATATCCTGTATTGGGGAAGGTTCATTGACGACTGCCTCATGATCTGGACAGGAACTGAACTATTATTACGGGATTTCTTTGACTATCTGAATGATAATGATATGAATATTAGGTTCACCACACATTACAGTACCACAAATGTGATATTCCTGGATGTGGAGCTATATGTTAAAAACAATCGAATTGAGAGTGACATGTATCGTAAACCTACTTCCTGCAATGCCATTCTGCATGCGAAAAGTGCTCATCCCCGGCATCAGGTTAAAGCAATTCCTTTTGGAGAGATGATTAGAGCCAGGCGCAATTGTAGTGAGGATTCACAGTTTGAAAAATGCATCAACGATATGGAAAAAAGGTTTATTCAGAGAGGCTACTGCAAACATGATATACACATTGCCAAGGATAGGGCATTAAAAACTAAACGCATATCCACCTTAAAACCAGTGAAGGACAGTGCACAGGCAACATCACCTATCAGGATAATTACTGACTTTACACCAATCAGTAATACGTTAAGAAAAAGCATGTGCAAGCATTGGCACATCTTAAAAATGGTTTTCTAACAGAGCGACCTCAAATCACATTTCGGAGAGGTAGAACTCTTGGAACCTTGTTGAGTCCCAGCTATCCATTGAATAAACAGCCCGAAACATGGTTGACTCAGCATTCAAAAGGTTTTTTCAAATGCGGACATTGTGGAATGTGCAGATGTGCTAAGGATAAGACTAGACATTTTCAGGTCAATAATAGTAAAATATATACTATACTTACTAATATAAGCTGCAGTACTAAATATGTAATATACATTATTGAATGCAAATGTACTAAAATATATGTGGGGAGTACTATAAGAGCACTGAAAGATCGTGCCAGTGAACACTTGCGGGCAATAAAGCAGAAGGACATAAGATACCCCATTGCAGAACACGTACACAACTGCACAGCCCAAGGTCATAACAAAACTTTCCAGTTTTTTGGCATTGAACATGTTAAATTAGACCCACGAGGTGGTAACAGAGAGCTGAAACTGCGTAGGCATGAGGCAAGGTGGATTATGCGTTTGAGGGCCGTAGAGGACGGCCTAAATTTTGATCAAGAACTGCAATATTTTCTAGGTGACTGAGCGTATAATTCAGTAGATTACGCCACTAGAGTAATGCTCTGATAAGGTTTGGTGACTATTGATTGGAGTGAGTGAAGCTCACTGATGCTGTGTTTACCCTCTAGATGCGAGTTTCATGTAAGTTATATGAGTATTGCACGGTAAGGGAGGAGATGTATTCTACTATGCCTGAGAATTCCCGGTATATTCATCACTGAATCTATTTATTTCCTAATGTATCTCTATAAGGTTATTATAGAGAAGTGATTGATGGATAATTGCGTGGAACGGTCTGATATGTAACCAACAATTTAGCACTTAAACTTTAGTGCTACAAAATATACTTAATTTTAGATGCATTGTACACAGAAATGTATGCTACGAGCTTTACATACAGTTCATAATTGAATGCCACAAGTAACTTTCAACCATTGCCTGGTATTATCCATCGGGCGCTCCAGTTCACTTAAGATCAAGACATGGAACGTCTTGGCTACAAAATCTTCATATAGTAATTTCTTAGGGAGTTTTTATTCTCAAGGAAAGCTTTGTTTAATAATTTGTACAGGTAAAATTGTAAGAGAGTAGGGAACGTTTAAAATTAAAGGTTAATAGCAATTTAAACTAGGATTCACCACGCCAAGATGGCGCGAACTCCGGGCATGACGCGGGATAGTCCTTTCTAACTTTCGGCTTCAAGCTACTTCTGCCGTGAACCCGGAAGCCGTGGTGACTTCGCCTGTATTCGGGTGCAGTTGCGACGTGAGAAGATATGCACCAGTCCTGAGTACTTATGAACTCTTGTATCCATTTGGCCCGCAGGGTAGACGTTTTTACTGCCTGCGTATTCTTGTATATTGTTTGCTTTAGGTGCCCGGTACTTGAGGGACCTAACGTCTGGTTACGATTTACGACGGTAATGAACCCTGTCCTCTGTGGGATAACGCGGAGAAGATAAGCCACGGTAGGGCTTAGTAGTGTTTTATTTTTTATCTTTTATTGTGATGTAACATAGTTAGCGTGTGACTTTACAGATGGTTGTTGAATGTGGCAGAGACGTAATTACGGTAGAACCTAGCTTTGATGTATTCTTATTTGGATTTAAAATGGCCAGCTTGGGGTGTTTGAAAGGGAGGATTCTTTTGTGGCTGCCACACCCCTCCGCTTACCGACTCCAGAGAGCCTGACCCCTGTGCTGTTCGTTCACTTGGAAAGAAGAAACCACGGTATAAAACAGTGACTTTTTATTCAAACAGTTCAAAGCATAAAAGCACTTCAATTTAAATGTTGCCCACCACACATGAGCAGAATGAAAAATAAATGCATCGACAATGTTCAAACTCAGTTGCTCAAAGAAGCAAACATATGACTAAAATATTGTGCTATAAGCAGCTGCCCAAGGAGCAACCCTAACTTTACAGAGGATGGATAGGCTAGTGCCTAGAAGACAAACCTTTTCTTAAGAAAGCAACACCATTCAAAACTACGCAATTTAAACTAAGATAAATGCAATGGCTTGGGTTAGGATGAGCTGAATTAGATAGACTGTCAAAGCCAAAAGGCTAAATTATTAAAAAGACTGAATAAGCTAATAGTGAATTAATCAAATAGGCTGACAGAGCCAAGAGGCTATGCCATCAGATGGGCTGTCAAAGCCAATAGGCAAAATTATCAGAAAAGAGTATTACCACCTTGGAAGTTGAAGCACTAGGCCCAGTCACCAACGGACGATCGCACGGGAAGCCCTCCAGATGCAGTCAAGGTCTGATGCAATGGAAGAGTTCGAAGCTCTAGTCCGGGTGGGCTCTTTTATATAGTTGAATGCAGAACTTTATTATTGAATGCAGAACTCACGCCTACGTGTGCACGAGGCTTGACACGAGATCTGACGCAGGCCACTTGACCACCTGCTTTACTGGAAAATTTTATATGAGAAGTGGTATCATGATGAAACAGAACTGGTTGGCAGGCGGTCAGAGTTCTCTGACCGCAAAAAGTAAACAAAAGATAACTTTCACCGTGAAAAATGCTTAGAATTAATATTAAATGTATTAATTTCTTGGTCAAGTTCCTGCCTCAAGTTCCAGTTTAGCAAGCGCGGAAAGTCCCATAGCTAAGAATATCACTAATCTTGCATGTGACACTGCCAGATGTTCCAACAGCCCGTCACATGGGTGGGGGCCACCCTTATTCTTGCAACTGTGGCAAGTTACAAGAGAGGGCTAAGGTCGTATCTGGGTGAAGGGGACAGATCTCTGCTAACAGATCAGTGAGGCCTATGAGGTCTGTTCCATTAGAATTATTATAAATGAGAGCAAGAGTCACTTTCATTTGGGCCTACACTTTTGTATCTAGGAAGGTATGCTTGGGCCTATGTAAGATATGGTTTATCTAAGGAGCTGGGCTTGGCCTACATAGGATGTGCTATCAGGACAAGGGAAAGTGGACAATTTAAGACATTCTATCTGAGCCTGCCTGGTAGGGCCTATCTAGGAGTATCATGTTTGGTGGGTAGTGCAAAATCATTAATGGGTTTCTTGTTAGATGGTAGTACGGGACTTTCGGGACCCTCCATCATCTCCCTGCTCTTGTTCAATTTTGAACACATTCCGGATAGAATATTGTGAAGGACTCTCAAGAATCGGGTGCATGCTGGGTGGGTCATTAACGTTGGGGCACGCAGCCGGAAGTTGCAAATCTGATGGTAGGGTAACATATTCTCCATCATCATCATGGCTCACTAACTGGTCATACAGGTGAGCGTCATGCTCCTCCTTCAAAGTGTACCTCTGCGGTGGAACTGGTGGAGCTAAGGGCGTCTCGGGAGAAGCATCAGGGGCACCTTGTTCTATGAGTTGTATGTGAACCTGTCCACCCCCATCCCTAGGGGCACGGTGCATGTCCTGATAGTCTGCATTGCTGTAAATTTCTGTTTTAACGTAATTTATCCCAACTGCCTTGATGGTACATCTACTGAGGCACCTCATTAGTACCTGTACACCGCAACACATTAGCATGATAACACAACAAATGGGTAACACAGTTTTCAAGATAGCCATGAAGGCATCCAGTCCAAGTTGAACCAGCCCGTAATAGGGTCTGCAGCGGCACCGCCCTCATCACGCATCTTCTTTCCCAAATTGCCCAAGTCCTCAATGGCCTTAGCGAGAGACCCGTTGCCCGCATCATTAGATGGTATGAAAGTACAGCAGCTCGATCCGATGGAACTGCATACCCCTCCCTGCATAGCTGTGAGCTGATCTAGAACATATCTATGCTCTAGAACCATAAGTCTTATTGGTCGTAATTCTTCCTGAATGGCGTTGAACCCATCTCGGGTGTTGTTGATCAGAGTCATTAGTTCGTAGCGTGTGACCTGCAGCCACCGGGCATTAGCAGATGATTGCCAGATGGGCCACAGGCCCCCAAAGAATTCCTGGGCGTGATTGAACAGGCGAAACTCGTCAGGAACTTCCTTAAAGGCGTCGTTAGCAAAATATTGAGCACTCCTTCGGTACCGGTGAAGCAGGGTGACATCACCTGTCATGGGGTGTTCAAGCACTTGGGAAATGTTGGATGCCGGGACAACGAGATGCAGTTCATGCATTGTGACCATGGTGCATAGGCCCTTCCATTGAGGAGGCAACTGTGCGTAGATGCGCTCTCCGCAGGCCCAGAAGATGTCCATGAGGCTGGCGGTGCCGTCTTGGAGGTCCAAATTAAAAATTGTCGTGTTACAGTTAGTGTTGCTGCCCACAGGGCGGGTACCGTTACCTAGGAAACAAAGGAGAGGATTTTTCAGTTTATATGCTCTTTTCCATGGATAGGTGCTGTCCTTACTAAAGGTGTACCTTCTGCTTTCTTGTGTCCAGACCTCCCCGCACCCATCCTCAACACCCCTATCGATCTCTCCGTCATTAATTGTTGTTATGAAAGGCGCTCCTAAGGAAGCAGCTCTACAATTGAAGTTGCATGGCCCACTCCATTTGTTTTCAACATAGACGTTGGCTGATAATTTTAGCACAGGCCTGTACACACAGGGGCTTTTGTCTATTCGTTCATAACATACTGATTCTGGTTTTGAAAAGGTAAAGTAGCGTAACTGGACAAAGGTACGCTCCCAACGTTGTATTTCTTCTTTAGACCAACCCTGTATGTCTCTGTCAAATTCATTTTTATTAGTTACAATTTTGAACGTGACAGGATTATGATCCCATATGGTCGTATTTACATAAATTGTTTCAATAGTTGCTGACAGGAGTTGGATCTGGCCGTATATACGGCAAAGGAACAGATGGAGGAGACACTCAGCTTTTGGGGGTGGTACTTCTTTTGGGAAAATCATTTTGTCTGCGCCTACTGCATGGGGAATATGTGAGCATACAAAACATGCTTCTTTTGTTGTTTTTTTCCAATTTCGGACATGTGCCGGTACCACATGTTATCTAACAGGGCATCATGGGCTCCATGATGTGGATCAGATTCGTCAGGACGTGTGGAGTGGAAATCGGGCATGGGATTAGGTTGTGCCATGTGAACTATTGTGTCCTGAAGAGCAGTGGCCCATTCTTGTGTAACCTTAGGTTTTGGTCTACGGGTCCTCCAGAACCTTGGTCTACCTCGTTTAAATCTACTGTTAGTGCGGGGAGGGGCACTGCGGGACAACTGGGGACCTATTGTGATATTCAGAACGTCATCCCCTGGGGTGGTAGCACTACTTGGGATCAGATCAGTAACTGTGGGTGTGGAGTGTGTGCTCGTGTGTGCTGTATCAGCAATACAAGGTGGGAATGGCGGACTTTTGATCTTATCTCCATCTGGTGGCACAACTGGCTGTCCTGAACATTGTGTAATAGCATCAGGAAGATCACATTGATCAGTGGTTATAAGATAAAACATATACCATGTCAAGGCGGCAATGGCTAAAATACAAATTAGTATGGCAAGTGGAATACATAACTTTGCATTTCCTTTAACATTCCTGACTGTAAGTACTCGACGCTCATCGTGCTCTTCATCATGGGAGGATGAAAGGCCGCCGTCTTCATGGAATTGTACTGATAATAAGTCCGGTCCTTTCCTTAGTCTATTGGCTGAGGTGGTGGTGCGGGGTCTAGGCGGACGTGGCTGCGATGGATCCATGCTTTTCTTTCTGTTATTCGCACTGCGGTTGGTGATGAGTCTATGACTGGGAAGGGTCCTTCAAATTTTGGATCCTTCCAACGTCTGACGTTTTTTCGGACGAAGACCAGTGTCCCGGGACGGATTGGTGGGAGCTCAGGATCGTTGGGGCCCTTGTCTCTTCTCTTGGATACCTGGGTAGAAAGGAACTGCGCTGCGCATGTTAGTTGGCACAGGTAATCGTAAGTTCTGCCTTAACTATCTCTGGTGATGACTCACTATCAGTTTTAGGGCGTGTGGATGGAATTGTTACATTTATAGATCGTCCAGTGACAAGCTGATGGGGCGTGAGGTGGTGATCCGAACTTGGAGAGTTTCTTAGTGCAAAGAGTGCTATGGGCAGGCAGTAAAGCCATTTCTTTCCTATTGTGGCACTTATTTTGCTTATTTTATTTTTTGAGCAGGCCGTTGAGGCGCTCACAGATGCCGTTGCTTTGTGGGTGGTAAGCTGATGTCAGTTTGTGTTTAATGCCTAGCATTGTGGTCAGGGAGGAAAAGATAACATTTGAAAAATGGCTTCCGTTATCGGTCCGGATGGCGTCTGGAATGCCCCAGCGAGTAATGACATCACGGAGCAGAAATGTGGCAGCTGCTTTAGCATCGCAGTGGACGCAAGGTCCAGCTTCGATCCAGCGTGAAAATGGACACACTACTACAATGAGATAGCGGTAATTTTGGCAGCGGTCGATCATGTCGACATAGTCAATGTGTAGCTCTTTGAAGGGCCCAGATGGTCTAGGAATGGTAGAAGCAACTGTTTTTAGAGTCGGGTTTGGGGAATATTGTTGGCAAATGAGACATTTATTAACATACAATTGTATCTGTTCATGGGCATTGGGGATGAACCAGTCTGTTTGCAAGGTGGTGGACATGTTATCTCGGGTGACATGTGTGGGAAGGTGAAGTTGGTCTAATGCCACTTGTAACAGGGCCTGTGGCATTACAGGTTTCCCTGTTACTGTCTGTCTGTATATTAAATCGGCGGAGTCCTGTTGTACTCCCCTCTTCTTCCATAACTCTTTCTCTTGATCTGGTGCACTTTCTTGCATTTCTCTGAGATATAACTGTGCAGTTTGATCATATTGCTGTGTTATGTCAATGTCAAATAGTGTTGGTAGTGGGGATGGTGTTTTTGGAATTTCTTCATTGCTATTGTCATGATCTGTGGGAGGCAATGTTTGAGAAAGTAAAATTGGTGCAAGTGGAACTTCTGTTGTTGTTTTAAGTGGGGGCCTGTTGCTTGAGGGCCTCTGGCTGCAGCCTTAGCTGCCCAATCTGCCAGGGCGTTACCTCTGGAGACAAAATCTTGGCCATTGGTGTGCGCTGCGCATTTGACTACAGCAACTTCAGCTGGTAGTGTAAGGGCCTCAATAAGTTCCTCTAGTAACGTTTTGTGAATGACAGGTGTACCATCTGATTTAAGGAAGCCGCGCCTTCTCCAGCGGAGGATGCTGGAGTGTGTTGTTGTGGTGACATATGCAGAATCTGAATAAATTGTGACACGGTCATCAGCTCCAATGTTTAGGGCAGCTATGAGGGCTACTAGTTCAGCTGCCTGTGCAGAATAATGTGAAGGTAATGTTATTTGCTGTACTATGTCTAGGGAATCAGAGGAATCATTCTGCTGTGCTTTGACTACTGCTGCTCCTGTGTATCTTACTCCTGTGTCTTGATCAATGGTAGAGGAGCCATCAACAAAATATACAGTACTGTTTGGCAAGGGATCCTCTTTTGCTGCTCCAGACTCATCTGGTGAGTATGTGGCACAGTCATGAGCGTCATCATCTGAAGTGGCTATTGGATGGGCAAAAAATGTGGCAGGGTTTACTGTGTGGCATTTCACAATTTTCAGAGAAGGTAATGACAATATTACTTCGTAACCTGACACTCTTTGTGTTGTTAACGTTGTCTTGGCTTTTTGTATTATTGCAAAGACAGCATGTTCAGTGTACAGAGTAAGTGGAGAGCCCATTACAATGGGAGTGCTTTTTTCCACAGCAAATGCTGCGGCAGCAAGGGCCTGCTCGCAGGGGTAATGACCTTTCATGACAGCGTCCAGCATGCCGCTGAAGTAGGCAATGGGCTTATGGCCCATGGGGTATTTCTGAGTGAGTACTGCTGTCATGACTAAGCCATCACAGTGAGTGAATAGGTAGAATTCTTTTGTGTAATCAGGTGATCCTAGCACTGGTGCATTTGTTATCTCATCTTTGAGCTGGGTGTAGGCTATCCTCATGTCACGTGTCCACTCAATCTTATTGTGTCTGTCTTTGCCCATTTTGACAGCTTTCAATAATGGGGCAGTTATTGTTGCAAAGTCAAAGACCCACTGGCGGACATAATTAACCAGGCCGAGGAATTTTTGCATATCTTTAACTGTTTGGGGTTCAGGGGTACCTTTTATCGCCTCAACTCGACCTGGAGTCACTCGTCTGCCTGATGCAGATAGTAGTTGTCCTAGATAATGTACCTCTTTCTGACAGTACTGTAGCTTCTGTTTGTCGACTTTGTATCCTCTTTGTGAAGCGTAGTAAGTAAGAAGATGGTGTCTTGCCTGCATTGTTGTTCTGTGGGGCTGCAAAGCAGTATGTCATCGACATATTGCAGTAGGGTGCTGTCACATTGGAAATTGGACAAGTCTTCTTTGACAACCCTGTTGAAGACGCTAGGGGACTCACAGTACCCTTGAGCGAGCCTTCTGTACGTGAATTGCACATTTTTGAATGAGAAGGCCAATAGGTATTGGCTGTCTGGATGCAAAGGAATGCTGAAAAAGGCATTTTTCAGGTCGATGACAGAAAAATACTGTGCATCGGGGGGGACATTTGTGAGGATGATAGAGGGGTCTGGGACAATGGGGAATTCTGGTACAACTATGTTGTTAATTGCGCGAAGATCATGAACTAGTCTCCATTGATTTGTTTTGCCCTTCCGCACAGGAAAAAGGGCTGTGTTACACGAAGAAATACAAGGATAAATTACTCCCTGCTCTAGCAATGCTTGTATTGTAGGGGCTATACCTTCCTCTGCTGCTTTGGACAAGGGATACTGTTTTATTCTGGGCAGGATAGCACCTTGTTTGAGAGTTATCTTAAATGGCCTGGCAGAGCTGATAAGGCCTACATCATTTGGGCCTGTTGTCCAAAGATGCGCTGGTACTTGAGCCAAATCTGCTTCTCGCGCAGAGTCATAATCAGGGGTGACAGTTGGTGTTCGAATTTCCACTGTCACTGAGATGGGCACATTGTTATCATAAATAATCTCTGTTTTAGAGTGTTCCTCAGGGGATCCAAATAGCTGGGCATCTGAAATGTTTCTTACCAACCCTTTAGGCTCGATAAAAATGACACAAGCCCAAGTATGAGCGTTGTCATCGCATGCCAGGAATGCACCATAGGTGGGTGTTATTTCAAGGCGCAGATGTCAAATGTCAAGTGTTTATCTAATACCTGCGAATCTGGTACTTGGGGCCTGAAGAGAAATTCTTTTGGCAACTGAACTGTGCGGCCTTGTAACTCGGGAGTGGTGGCGACAATTGTGTGGACAGCTGCAGAGAAGGCGTGCTCATCCGCAGGACGTGCTCTGACCTGGCTATCTAAGGATGACTGTGCAGTGACTGCCATTATCCTTGTTAGTGGGGTACCTGGTATGGAACAAATCATTGTTCCATTGTCATCAAAGTGGATAGTCATGTTTAGTTTGGCCATGAGGTCACGTCCTAAAAGATTGACTGGGGACCTGGGTGAATAAAGCAGAGGCTGCTCCACTACATGGCCTCCTATCTCCATTGATACTGGTTTGGTGAATGGGACCCTTGCTATTGCCCCAGAAAATCCCTGTGTGTCCGCTGTTTTGTTTGAAATGGGCAGAGGGCCACCTGTAATACAGGAGTATGTGGCACCTGTGTCAACAAGAAAACTATATGTTTTGTTATTTATCACGACACTTGCAATAGGGTCCTCTTCAGTATTGCTTGTGCATGACAAAATTGGGCACACAAGAGTTGTCTGTGGGCTGTCCTAGCTGGTGTATCCTCCCTGATATTGCTGGATGGTGCCCTGGGTAAAGGGGTTGCTGGAGGCAACAATTGTTCCTCCTAGAGGGACACCGTTTTGTGTTTGGGGGACCACCTGATAAACAGGTTGTTGCTGTGGCTGTAGCTGTTGCATTGGAACCTGTATTTGTCGGACTGCTGGCTGAACCTGGGTCATTTGGGGCGCTTGGAGCTGCACTTGTTGTTGCTGTGCCGGTTGTGCATAAGAGTATAGCATTTGGGGCTGTTGAAGGTGTTGTTGCGGGTGCTGCTGTTGTTGGAATGGTACTTGTGATTGGTAGCCAGTATTCATATATTGCTGACTTATGTCACGCTTTTTACTGTGGCAATCTCTCTGTATGTGGCCTTGTTTCTGGCAATAGTAGCAAATGATCGGTGGTGTTCCCTGTCCTGGCTGTTGTGGAAACCTTTGTTGTCCCATCCCTCGCCCTCTTCCTTGTCCACCCATGTTCTTGTTCATATTTTGTCTGTTATTGTAATAAGGCTGTGTGTTGGTGCTGTAAGCAGGTGGTGCTGGTATGTATTGTACCATTGGCTGTGGTTGTGGTTGTTGGATATACTGTATGGCAGGTTGGGGTTGGGCTTGTATGTACTGTACAGCAGGTGGTGCTTGAACCTGCTGAGGAGCAGGTTGGACGTTGCCTGTGAGAGCATTCATGGCAGCCTGGGGAAAGGATGTTACTGCTGTCATTTGAGTGACAGGTGCTGCGAGCATGACTGTGTCAACATTGTCCTTTTTCTTATTTAGTTTCTGCTGTACCAATTTGGCAGCGGCATTTTCTATGGCCAGCTGCCTAGTCTTCTCCTGTTCCTGTCTCTTTTTGCAGTAATGTATTATGTGATCTTGTATTTCTGCCCATGGCTTGCATTCCATTGCTACAATGCCATCTAATTTCTCCTGCACCTCAGTAGGTAAACCTTTCTTTACTGTGTGATAAAATAGTCTCCCATAGCCTCCTGCTGCATCCCATCGTTGTCCTAACTCTTGATGCCATTTTTCTTTCATTCTAGAAAGGTAGGTGGCAGGATCTTCATTTGGTTGCATGGTCTGTGACAGTAAAGCCCCAATGTCGGGGACATCGGGGTATTTCCTGCGCAACTCAGCCCAAGCTTTTGTTCTAATGTCATTGAAGGAAACACCGTCATGTTGGGTGTTGTTTTTTGTCAAGTTGACATTGATATGGGTAAAGAGATCTTCTGCGTCTTCTCCCATGAGGGAGATCAGCAGGTTTTTGACATCACCTATGGCTACGTTGTTACCTGTGGTGCAATTTTCAAAAGCTGCAATCCATTTTCCCGCACCCTCTGAGAGGGGTGGGAGTGCCTTTTTAACATTTTCTTTGTCTAGTGTAGACCATGGGATATAGATGGGGGGATCTTTGATATTTTTGTAGAGCAGTGGCATTTGGCGCATGACCCCAAGGCGTTGCGCCGTGGGTCCTGTATAGTCATGCTGGCGAGCATATTTTTGCCAGACTTTCAGGCTCTCCCTCATATAGTCATAGTCCCAATCCTGATCTCCTAATCCTTTGAGGATACATTCAACTGCTGTTGCCATGTACTGAGGCTCAAAAGACCCTTCTCTGGGCCAAGGGAGCATTTGTGGCGCTAAGGGCTCCGACCAGCCTGCCAAATCATCTGAAAAGGGGTTAACTGCGTAATCTGAACCTTCCCCTAATGTCACTATCTCATTGGGAGTGAGATCATTGCTTGTTTTTAGTGGACACTGTCTACTGAGAGATATGTTGTGTCTGTTTTTCATCCTAGTAGTGCGCATGAAAGCAGAGCCCGAGACGTCATATAGTATGTCGTCTGGGCGTCCATGTGTCCCCAAGACTTTAAGTCTTTGCGCTTCGGTGGTCCTGACCTTACTTCTTACCACTGGGTCTTGTTCCTGTGGGAGTCCACAATATCTTGGGATGTCACCAAACAATGGATTGTGGCCTTCTAGCACCAGTGGGGGTGTCTTATCCCGTCCTACTGGTGTTTGGAATTGGTAGTCTTGGTGTGTGTTAGTGAATGTTTGTGTCCTCCCAGGGGTGGCATCGTCACGGTGATAGGGGTGCCCATTAAGGCGATAGTGTGTGCTCCCTTCCCCATTCCTACTGATATTTGTCTTTGGGTGGTGTTGCACGAAGCGGTGCAGAGTGGGTGAGGGTGGTGTTGGTGTATTGATCTTTGCCATCACGTCTGTCATACTTTGGTTTATGCTCTCTAATTTGAATGACAAGCGTCTAATTTTTTTTATCTGGTCTGCGTGGGAAGGTGGTTGATGCGTGGGTGTCTGTTCATCCACATGATGCTGTGATGAAAGGCTTTCCAGGCTAGCGCTTTTGCTCAACTCTGCATTTTGTCTATAATTGTCATAAGAGGAGGGAAGACCAGTGAGAGGAACACACTGTCCCTCCGTCACACTTAGTGATGGTGCGCTAGAAAACTCAATGAACTGCCGCTGGTTTGTTATAAGGCCAGATCCTGGTACCTTACCAGGAGGTGCAGCAGCCATGAAAGGCATGCTGCTTTGTGAGGAGAGAGGGAGACGCAAGCTTGGGAACGGGTGTGCGCTAGTGTCAAGGAAAGGGTTAAGGACAGGTGCTTGTTGAGTGTCAGTGTCATGGAAGGCGTTAGAGTCAGAGGTTTGTTTAGGGCCGAAATCACTGACAACAATGACAGGTGAGCGCAAGTCACGAGATGGTGCTCGAGAGACAAAGTCATGCGAGTGACGAGATGAGGCTTGAGAGGCAGTGTCAGAGCCCTCCTCATCCTCTTCACCTGAGCATGGGTGTGCAGTATTGACTGTTGGTGTAAATCTTAGAGATAGTTGTGCGTCTATGAAGCCTGGAATACCTGATACTGCCTTGTCCCTTACTGTACCGTTGGGGGAGGCACATACATGCTGCGCAGTTCTGTCAGGTCGGGGTATGCATTACCGGGGGGCATAGGTGGGGTTGGTGGTCTGTCCACGGGGTGGTACGGGTGACTGGGTGATGTGTGGGAAGCCTGGAATTCCTCAATTTGTGTGGTTGTTAATTCTGGGCCTGGCTGTGGTGAGGAAGGTGCCTCCTTTGATAGCGGCTGAAAGCCAACAGCTGGGGAATCATTATTGGTGACTGGTAGTTCCGGTTGCTCCTTGTTAGTAAGTTCGGTATACATACCGCTGACGTGGTAAGGCGGTGGGGGCGGAGCATTGGGTATAGCTGGGTGTGTGGAATCAGAGAGTGGTTGAACCTTGTCTTTAAAAATGCGCCAGAGATCTAAAGTAGCCTTTCTTTTCTGTAACTTAGTGCCAGTGTACTTGGTGTCTAGAAAGGTAGTGGCATGCTCTAGTATAATTGGATCAAAGCTTCCCTCTGAGGGCCAAGGATGAGTCATTTTCGCCGTACGTTTATGAAGCTCACGGCAGTGCTTGAGTATATGGTGCTCCTGTCCTCCGAATGTCTTTAAGACATGCTGGAGTGGAGTAGCCATGTTGGTGTGTCTAACACAGGGCGCTCTAGGCAAGGCCTAATTTACAGGAGCGCGTTTCAGGTGCTAGGGTCAATGTCTCTTATTAGTTCTTGTGTTACTGCCTGAATGACAATATCATACACACTGTCCTGCAAGTCTCGCTCTTGTGTTGGGGTATAAAGAGGAAAGCGGAGCCGACCGCCAAAGCAAGCTTCAGCAATAGAGCTTTGGAGAGGGTATCTTGGCCAGGTGCTAGATAATATGGCAGTGAGTGGCGCTCCAGGGGGATGTATGATAAAAAAGATGTGAAAGTGGGTAGACGTTTTATAAACTGTAGAGCTCAGTATGCCATTCATGAAAGTTGTTTTAAAACACAATGCTTTGGGGATGAATGTTGCCTGTTCGGGAAACAATATAATTAGGGGGCAAGAGTGTGTTCAATATCAGGAGTGAGCTCAGCGTCAGGAATATGTTGTACGGCAGAAGTGGACTCAGTGGCAGAAGGGGACTCAGTAGCAGAAGCGAGGTCAGGAGCAAAGGTGAATTCAGTGGCAGACGTGGGGGGAATAGCGTCTATTATCAGTTCCTCTCCTACTGCGCTACTGATAACGTGATACAATGCTTGTCTTAGTTCCAGTTCCTGTGGACCGGTGTATATTCCGTTAGGGGAGAAGTCAGGAAATTGGAGCCGGCTACGGGAAAGACCAGCAATTATTCTACTTTGTAGCGGGTTGCGTGGATAATTTGTAACGAGTGTGGTGGGTATGTCCAACCCTGGCGCTATGAGGCGAATGCGTATGTAAATGTTATCCGTTGTCTTATGAACCGTGGTACCTATAATCCTGTTCATGGGGACCAATGAATGTGGGATATTCCCTATCCTGTCAGTGCTTGGAATGTTTTTGGTCTTTGGGTTTAGTAACAGTGGGATGTGGAAGGTGCGGAAACGATGGTACTAATGAAAGCGTTATCTGCTGTGACAGGGTATAGTCAATGCCCAAGGCTTGAAATATAGTGAGAAGGACAGTACTTGCTAAGGGTGTAACATGACAGAAGGAGGACGAATGTCCAGTAGAAAGACCCACAACGATATTGTTAACCAAATATACAAAAATAGAAGAAGCTGTACTGTCAGGAGACGGGGTACTCATTACCTATAGTGATTGAAAATGGGGGTGTGGGCTTGCCGGGGAGGCACAATTAAGATGTCTGGGACAGAGTCCTCTAGATCCACTGAATAGTCCTGCAGGAGTGCCGAGAGAAATGGGGACTCGTTCGCAGGAGACGGTGGTCGGTGGATAACAATACTAGGTACTGATGCTGATACCGTAGGGGGGCAGGGGCAGTATTGCTAGGGAGTGTTGCCTCAAGAGAAACAGAAGACCCTAAAGAGGGTGGGGAGCGCGAAGGTGGATTAGAGGAGTGGGCAGGCCACAAAAGATCTGGGCGGGTGGTGTCTGGTGGTGGTTGAGAAGAGGCAGTGCCTGAGTGAGGTAAGTCTACAAGAGGCAGAAGTGAAAGACGAAGTTCAGTATTGGGTGTAAAGTCAATCTCAAAGATGTCCCAAGTAGCAGCAAGAACTTCGCTTTGGTGGCGCGTGAGAGGGATGAAGTGGTCAAGACCGGTGTGGTACACAGCTGTGGCAGCACCACGTAGGGAATGAATAAGGATATTAATAATTTGTGGGGGAGCAAGGGACATACCGGGGGGTTTGTAAAGAAGGCGGACAAGAGGAGCGGAGATACACCTCCACCCCCTTGGGCTACCAATTGACGCAGGCAAGTGGTAGGCAAAAAGTGTAAAAGACAGAAAAGAGGCGTAAAGTACGTGTAATGTGTACTGCAGATAAGGGCAACTACTTAGCGGGATTGCGACTAGGAGGTAAAGACAAAGCAATCCAGACAACAACTACCTGGCGCAACTGCCCGTAATAGTGAGGAAAAGTGGGGGCAATTGAGTCAACAATAATAACTAGCAGTCGGCCGCTTGGCTAGTGAGTGTAAAGTCGGCAGAACAGCAACAGATGTTGGGTGGGGGGGGGTGAACTGCTGTGAAACAGAAGGACTAACAATATCTAAGAAATCGAGGCACAAAAAACAGACACAACGGACAACAAATAAACAATAATTAAGTAAATGAAATGCATTTCAAAAAATAATATGGTCGCCAAATGAAAGGGAGGATTCTTTTGTGGCTGCCACACCCCTCCGCTTACCGACTCCAGAGAGCCTGACCCCTGTGCTGTTCGTTCACTTGGAAAGAAGAAACCACGGTATAAAACAGTGACTTTTTATTCAAACAGTTCAAAGCATAAAAGCACTTCAATTTAAATGTTGCCCACCACACATGAGCAGAATGAAAAATAAATGCATCGACAATGTTCAAACTCAGTTGCTCAAAGAAGCAAACATATGACTAAAATATTGTGCTATAAGCAGCTGCCCAAGGAGCAACCCTAACTTTACAGAGGATGGATAGGCTAGTGCCTAGAAGACAAACCTTTTCTTAAGAAAGCAACACCATTCAAAACTACGCAATTTAAACTAAGATAAATGCAATGGCTTGGGTTAGGATGAGCTGAATTAGATAGACTGTCAAAGCCAAAAGGCTAAATTATTAAAAAGACTGAATAAGCTAATAGTGAATTAATCAAATAGGCTGACAGAGCCAAGAGGCTATGCCATCAGATGGGCTGTCAAAGCCAATAGGCAAAATTATCAGAAAAGAGTATTACCACCTTGGAAGTTGAAGCACTAGGCCCAGTCACCAACGGACGATCGCACGGGAAGCCCTCCAGATGCAGTCAAGGTCTGATGCAATGGAAGAGTTCGAAGCTCTAGTCCGGGTGGGCTCTTTTATATAGTTGAATGCAGAACTTTATTATTGAATGCAGAACTGACGCCTACGTGTGCACGAGGCTTGACACGAGATCTGACGCAGGCCACTTGACCACCTGCTTTACTGGAAAATTTTATATGAGAAGTGGTATCATGATGAAACAGAACTGGTTGGCAGGCGGTCAGAGTTCTCTGACCGCAAAAAGTAAACAAAAGATAACTTTCACCGTGAAAAATGCTTAGAATTAATATTAAATGTATTAATTTCTTGGTCAAGTTCCTGCCTCAAGTTCCAGTTTAGCAAGCGCGGAAAGTCCCATAGCTAAGAATATCACTAATCTTGCATGTGACACTGCCAGATGTTCCAACAGCCCGTCACATGGGTGGGGGCCACCCTTATTCTTGCAGCTGTGGCAAGTTACAAGAGAGGGCTAAGGTCGTATCTGGGTGAAGGGGACAGATCTCTGCTAACAGATCAGTGAGGCCTATGAGGTCTGTTCCATTAGAATTATTATAAATGAGAGCAAGAGTCACTTTCATTTGGGCCTACACTTTTGTATCTAGGAAGGTATGCTTGGGCCTATGTAAGATATGGTTTATCTAAGGAGCTGGGCTTGGCCTACATAGGATGTGCTATCAGGACAAGGGAAAGTGGACAATTTAAGACATTCTATCTGAGCCTGCCTGGTAGGGCCTATCTAGGAGTATCATGTTTGGTGGGTAGTGCAAAATCATTAATGGGTTTCTTGTTAGATGGTAGTACGGGACTTTCGGGACCCTCCATCATCTTACAAATTGTTTTTTTAATTCTTGTAGGAGCGAAACATTACATTAATATTGATGTTGGAAGCATAAAAGGCTTTTGGATTTATGAAAGAATTTGCATTGGACATATTTATAATTTGGATAACTTCATTATTTTAGGGTAAGAAACACTTAGTCCATAACTAATAAGGTTTATTTATACCAGTGTAAGAAATTAATGATTTTAGACTATGGTATAATTGAAATATGATATGTTACCTTTTAGGGTTTTGGATACTTATCGCAATACAATGTTGACTATGATTTTACGAGGAGATTGAGATTAAAATCGGTGGATTACCTTTATTAGAGGTAAGAATCATTGACCTGAAATATTCCATTTTGAGATTTTAACAGATGCATTGAAAGACCGTTGCCTCGCATTACTAAATAACACTTTTAACCTTGGCTTCACAGAATCACATTGAAAGAAGCCACAAGGTATTTATATTAGCATAGACACCTCAGATTTAAATCACATGGGTTACGTACATATAAAACTACACCATGGTTGAATTTAGAACTTTAGAGTATCTTTCACGACATCACGAGAATAAAGGGAACTGGATGTTAACATGCATGAAATAGGATGTTATAATTAGGGAAATGAAGGATAATGATTTATGATTGTTTTAAAAATCCAATACTGGATCATATGAGATAGATCATGTTTGGAATATGTATACTATTTACTGTAAACGTGGTTACATTTGCTTGCAAACTTGCAAAAAAGTCACTATATTCTGTACTCACGCTGCTCACTACTTATGGTTTTTGACTAGCCCTTTGCACTGGGTTGTAACTGTTTGGGCTTTATGTGATAACTTTAATGTACATGTTATCGACATTACAACCTCGCACTTTGTATTACTTCCAGCCCTGAGGAAGTCGTAGGGTTGCCCCTTATAACGACGAAACGCGTTGGCATAAGGGATTGGAGGATCTGTTGACATTAAAAAGAAGAACAAAGAGCCCAATCAATTATTCTTTGCTTTATTGTGTGATCACTGTATTATTTACTATATAAGACACGAGTGCTCCGAAAATTGTGAATAGTTTGTTCAATCTCCGATTGAGTTTTGGGGAGGTAGGGTGTTCTCCCTTTTTGGATGCACCGTACATTGTTGTGTCTCACTAAATATAAGTGTGAATACTATATGAGCGCCTGTATACCCTCTACACCCAATTTAGTGAATTTCCATTAAAGTTACCTTGACTGAAACAATACTATCAATCATAGTAATTATTGCAATCTACAGGCCTCCATAGTATAGATGAAATTCTTTTTTAATATTTTTCAACATCACGTAGGCAAAAGACATATATGAATAATGTGTTCTCACAAAGTGCAGACGACGCAGTGAAAGTGAGGTACACACTTGATTATATACAGTTAAAAAGCAGCATTAAAAAAATGATCCCTGGTCAACTTCCTATACAAGTATGGTTCTGTTCACTGTCACAGTTCAATTAAACCCCAATCTCATCAAATTATTGCCAGGAGCCTAATGTTGACATTTCGACCCTTAGGTTATTTGAAGGATCTCATCAGGACCAGTCATCTTGAGAACGTATAGCCTATGCAAGAAAACATGAGGCCTAATCAGAATGATGTCTATTCAGCACGCTAAAACCGTAAGTGATTAAACAATGACCTCAACATGTGACTTGCCTTTAGACCAGACCCATTGAAGAAATACAGAGTCCAACTGTGTTTAATCTACAGAAAAATGGTCAGTAGGTTAAATCACTCAACAACCTATGGGAGTTTTTGGATGAACCAACTCCAATGGTGTACATAGGTCACACCGTATAGAACCGTATCATACCACCGTGTTTCATGCTGCAATCAATGCTTGCAAAGTGTAAAAGTCAAGCTGAGTGTTTCAATATACCTCTTCCACAAAGGGTTACATCCTAAGTCTCAATGGTAGTAATAGGAGCTGACTTTACCTTACTATCTCAACTCATATCGAACTACTAGCAGATCCTAAATCATTGTCCGACTACTATAGATCTATCTATAGATCTGATGTGACATGTCCCGCTGAAGCTCTAGAGCACTGGAGGAAATGTTTTTCAAAAATATTCCACACTTTGTGGGCCTTGACAATCATACAAGTACACTTCTAAGGCCCCCAGGACCTCAGGGAAAGGCACTTATACTCTCAGGGTGTCAGATAGAGGCCACCAGCAAAATACAGTCCAAGTTCCAATTGCCACTGGTCAGCTGGGAATTTCCAGGAAAATGCCTTGTACAGTTTGTTTTGCTTCTGTAGCCACATAGGTGGTCAGCCAACTGACCCTTGAAGCCCACTTGTTTGGCCTGGGTAGATGGGGGAGCAGGTACAGTCCATGCGGGCTCCTATCAGGTGACAGACAGCAGGTTTAGTCCTGTTTTGTTCTTCTGCAGGTAGAGAAAGTGTTCTAAGGAGGTGCTTTGGGGTGCCAAAATAATGTCTAGCACTAGTTAGTGGGTGTAGGTGTCTCCTGGGCACTCCCTAACTAATGGGGTAAAAGTTCCTGGGGGCAGCCCTACCCACTTTTTCAGTAATTACTGTTTGTCGTCCTGGAAACAAACCTAAAATGCAATCTGCTAGGGCATTTTCAAGATGGCAAAAGTCTTCAACCACACAAAACGTGGGCTCTGAGGGTTGTAGGTATATAAGGGAGTGCACTATGGTAATCATCAGTGTCCTCCAACATTTACACTAAAATCAAGTTTTGACGCAGGCCTGATACCCACAACAAACCAGGAGACAGAAATCTAGAAGGACCTAGCAGGGTCCTTTAGCAACCAGGCAGGGGATACACAAGAGTTGTCCTAGAATTCTGTTTGCTCCCTTTCAAGTTTGTGAAAGTGTTAAATGTGGCTTAAACAGATCTATCAGGTGAGATTTGATGTTGTGATGCCAACAGGGTGGCAGTCTCCTTCCTTTCTGCTGAGCTCAAAGGTGTCATCCTTGCCCATGCAGGTTGATCTGTCTATCTCAGTGATCTACTGTATCGCTAATAGTAGGAATTTCACACCTCATTCACACCTCATGTAGGCCAAGTACAGGCTGGAATAAGCTGGCGAGCTAATGCAAATTAGCCTCCATGAAATACAGGCTAGCAAAAGGGAAACTTTCTAAAAGTTACTTTTCCTTAATATTTATTAAAAATCAGACTTCACCATTGAATAGGATTTTAATAAATATTTAAAATAGTGATTTAATTGGCACATTCCTGAGATACAGTATTATTATTATTTTAATATGTATTTTGATTTTCTACAAAGGACAGGTAGACTTGCGACAATGGAATTATCTTTTAGGTCCTTGTCACTATAGAGACATAGTAACAATAATCTTCTAAATGCTATACACATTGTCTTTAAGTTAAGCCTTTCTCTTCGGTGCCATAGCTACAAATGGGTTGAGCTAAGGTTAATCTAGAGAATTTGTTTCACCCTGACAAGACTTGTGATTATTCCTTGCCAAATAATAAGCCACTTCCTTACATCCTACTTATAAATAACCATGCATCCTACCTTACTTGCTAATATTTGAAAGGAAGTTTTTTTACCTGTCACAAAGGGAGATTTTAACAGGTAGCATTGCAATTAGTGCACTGCAGGAGTCAGGCTACAATGGTAGATTTGAAATTAGTCAAACTTGTGGATGGCACAATAAGTGCTGCAGTCCCCAGGTTATAATTAGCTTTTCATGCCATGGATATATTTCCACACCACATACAATGGTCTTGTAAAAAAGTAGAGGTTGGCAATTAGGAGTTACTTAATTTTGTTAAACTTTAGAGGTCAGAGCACATGAACTGGGAATGATTAAGTAGGGTCCCAGTACCAGAATTAAGCAAAACAGCAGCCTCAGTCCAGAACACATGGGGGGGGGATCATGCCAAAATGCCACTTTCGCACAGAGATCATATACGGACAGCTCACAACACATGACCACATATGAATGACTACATTTAAAAGACATAACATAAGTGTAACACTAATTGCTCAAATAGTAACATTACTGTAAAAAAAGCAGGTTTATAAAAGTGGATTTTTCTTTCACCAAGCATAAGACATGATGTTCAAAGACCCCTTTGACAAAGAGGATATGCAATTTGTACACAGAGGCTTTATCATAAGTAGGGATAATTTAGATGCAAAGCGGGCGGGTGACTGTAATTTATGATTTTGGCTTGGCTCTCCACACCCAAATCCACCGATTTTGAGTTCAGTTACTTGGAATGGGGATAAACTATGTGAAGATGTTTTTTCCAGGTGAAATTTCGCAATGTTTTCCCTTTTCTGTGGGGCTGAATGCTCTCATTTATCATGTCCTGTAAGAGGCGGTAATTGAGATGAGGAATAGGTGGTGGGTGAGGTGTGGGTCAGAGGCAGGTAACGGAGAGAATGGCGAGGATGAGGACTGGCTGAGGTAGCATCACGTGGTCCCCTGTGCTATAGAAGGGGTGGGTGCATGGTCTGGGGACTTGGGACTGGGTCTGATCGACACTTGCTGCCTGATCCTAGAGCATTTTTTTAAATCTTCCTCTTTACAAACCAGATTCCACCACCTTTGAGAAGTCAGTTTGTGATCAATGATTATTTTTTTTTTTTTTTACTTTATTTTTTATTTTGTTGGTTGAAAAACGAAACATACAGTTGGGAAAAGGAGTCGTTAATGCATGGAGTATGCTCAATTGCGGGCAGCAAGTTACAGCGATGGGCAGAAGGTATTGTAGCAGACTCTTCAATGAGAAACACAGATTCACAGCAACATCACATATATGCAAATACATAGGTCAATTCCAGTACAATCATAATCGTCAGGAGTGGGCTAGGCATCACAGTTATTAATGACTTGGTTCTGTCCTGCCGTGTGAAAGATCTAGTCTTCCCCCATCTGCGTCCAAGTCCAGATTGTAGTATTTTATCCATGGCGCCCAAATTTTTCGGAATTTACGCGGGCAACCCCTCGCCTTGTAAATCACTTTCTCCACAACCATGTATAGGTCCATATTAGATCTCCATTCTGTGAGTGTGGGAAGTTCTCGGGCCCCCCAGTACTTAGCTATGTCTCTTTTGGCTACTACTAAACCTAGGTTAGCCAGCAGGAGCCTGTGTCGTGGCAGGTCGATGTCTGTGGGGATACCCAGTAGCAGGAATTTCGAATCTAACCCTAGTTGAGCTCCCAGGATATTGTTCAATTCTCCCAGTATCGTGTGCCAATAGGTTTGGATGTGTCTGCACTCCCAGAGGGTGTGTATGTACGTGCCGTGCTCCACATGGCATCTGAGACAGGTCGGATCCTCAGCCCTCCCCATAGTGTGTAGGCGTGCCCTGTCAAAATAGAATCTATGGAGGATCTTATATTGTATGAGACGCAGCCGCAGTCTAATCGCTACTTCACGCGGGTGCATAAGGGCCGCTTCCCAATCTATATCTTCAAGTGGGCCGGTGGTGAGTTCCCACTTGGCACGCAGCGGACCAAGGTTGTCAGGTATATTGTTGATTTGTGTCTTGTATGTCAGGGATATCGCCTGGGTCGGGATCTCTTCTTGTAGGAGCCTACCTTCTAGCGGAGCATATTCCGGCAGCGTCCCACCGTCCAACCCTTCAGCATGCCAGGCGTGTTTAAGTCTAAGAGATGCATAGGCTTGGGAACTATGAAGCCGATATTTAGACTGAAGGGAAGAAAATGAAGCTAGAGAGCCCCTCTCCAACAGATCCCCTATCTTAGAAATACCTATGAGGTCCCATTTCCTAAAGCCCCTCAATTTCCTGATCTCAGTCAATCTAGAGCCCTCCCACAGGGGGGTCTCCCGCGTAGGTTTCCCCTCCCATTTCATCTGTTTTTCCGCACTCTTCCAGGCCGTTAGTACGCGTTAGGTAGCTGGGAGGAGACGGGTACCTCCAGCACCCCCGTATATGTAGTGCAATTGGGTGTGTTTTCGGAATTGCAGTCTTTCCAGTCTATAGGTAGGGTGATCACCGGGCGCGTGGTTCCACTCGTTAATGACTATGAGGTGGGCCGCTCTATCGTAGGCTCTGATATCTGGTAAGGCCAAACCTCCGTTATATGGGTTGCACTGCAGGGTTCGCAGTGCTATTCATGGGTGGGCTCCGTCCCATAGAAGGAGACGTAGTTCACTGTTAATGGAAGTAAAAGTAAAAAAAAAAAACAGTAAAGACCACTGACTCATTGTCAGTGAAATTGCTCTCCCACCCTCGCAGCTCCACCATTAAGTGAGGCCTGCCCCTGCACTCTCGAGTGTTGGTGATCGAGGCCCTCCTCCACCTGCAGGTTTCCCTGCGCCTCATCCCTGGTGGTCCAGTGGACCTCTGTCTCCTTCCTCTCACTCTGCTCTTTCACTCGATTTCACTCGTTTTTCTACCCTTTTTTATCTTTCACCTTTCTGCACTTTTCTGCATCTCTGCTCTTTTGTGCCTTATTTCTGCTTATTTTCCCTTTTTTCTTTATCCCTTATTTCCTCCCTTTACCTTTCCCCGCCGCTGCTGCCCCCGCGGCCCCTCCCCCCCAGCGCGACCGGCCCAATCCAGCACCCCTCCCTGCTCCCGCCTCCCAGCTGTCCAGCCCGCCCCGACCCCTACTTAATGGCGGCCGCCTGCGGGGACAGGCGAGCAAGACCACTGACTCATTGTCAGTGAAATTGCTCTCCCACCCTCGCAGCTCCACCATTAAGTGAGGCCTGCCCCTGCCCCTGCACTCTTGAGTGTTGATGATCGAGGTCCTCCTCCACCCGCAGGTTTCCCTGCGCCTCATCCCTGGTGGTCCAGTGGACCTCTGTCTCCTTCCTCTCACTCTCCTCTTTCACTCGTTTTCACTCGTTTTTCTACCCTTTTTTATCTTTCACCTTTCTGCACTTTTCTGCATCTTTGCTCTTTTGTGCCTTATTTCTGCTCATTTTCCCTTCCTCTCGCTCTGCTCTTTCACTCGTTTTCACTCGTTTTTCTACCCTCTTTTATCTTTCACCTTTCTGCACTTTTCTGCATCTCTGCTCTTTTGTGCCTTATTTCTGCTTATTTTCCCTTTTTTCTTTATCCCTTATTTCCTCCCTCTAACTTTCCCTGCCGCTGCTGCCCCCGCGGCCCCTCCCCCCCAGCGCGACCGGCCCAATCTAGCTCCCCTCCCCGCTCCCGCCTCCCAGCTGTCCAGCCCTCCCCGACCCCTACTTAATGGCGGCCACTGCGCGGCCGCGGGCAGCGGGAGCGCCGCTGGTGCGCCAAAGGCGCGTCAAAGGCAAGCCCGTCTGCGCCCGTCCGCGACCCGACTGCGACCAGCGCCAGGAACCCTGGACGTCTGCCCCGCCAACGCTACGACCCAGCAGCACTCCACGCACTCAACCCAGGCCGCAACAACAACTGCAAGCTAGCATCACCAGCCGACACCCACTGACCCTTCAGCTGTCACCGCTGCCGGCACACCTGCAGCACCGCCAAGAACACGGATCCAGCACAACTCGCACACAAGAACACAACCGAACCGAAGACCCTGCAATGCATCCTCCTCAACGTCCGATCCCTCCACAAACACGCCACAGAAATCTGGGACCTCCTCGACAGCACCACCCCGGACGTAGCGTTCTTCACTGAAACCTGGACCAACACCACCTCGGGACCGGACATCGCCATCGCCATCCCCCAAGGATACAAGATCTCCAGGAAGGACCGCCCCACCCGCCCAGGAGGAGGAATCGCCATCGTCCACAAATCCAGCCCCTTACTGAGCACACTCCCCAACAAGCCCACAGAACTAATGGAACACCTTCACTTCTAGATACTGGCCAGCCCCACTGCCACCCTCCGAGGAACACTCATCTACCGACCCCCTGGATCCCGCGGACCCTGCGCCAACTCCATCACGGACATTATCTCCCCGCAGGCCATCGCATCCACCAACTACACCCTGCTGGGAGACCTCAACTTCCACCTCGACAACCAACTGGACCCCAACACCACATCCCTCCTGGACAACCTCCACAACATTGGACTCCGCCAGATCGTGACCGAGCCCACGCACTCAGCAGGACACACCCTCGACCCCCTCTTCACTACAGGAAACTCCATCACCTTCAGCCACACCACTGAACTCCCATGGACCGACCATCGTTGCGTCCACTTCACCTTCAGAACACCCACCATCCACAGACACCAGCACCTGCTTCCACGAAGAAACTGGACCAAAATCACCGACGACCAGCTCACCTCCTCACTCAACAACTCCACCCCAACCATCGCGGAAAACGACGACCCCAACACCGCAGCCCGAACCCTGCATAGATGGATCTCGGACAGCACCAACACCATAGCCCCCTCAAGAAAAACAACAATACCCGCGCCAAGAAAGCCAGATGGTTTACCACCGAACTTCGAGAGTCCAGACGCACATGCCGCTGCCTCAAAAAGGCCTGGAGGAACACCAAATCCACAGAAGCCCACAACAACTTCAGAGCCGCCACCAACGCCCACCATCAACTCATCAGAGAAACGAGGAAAAAAGCGATTGAAGACAGAATCTCCATCCACGCGCACAACAGCAAGGAACTCTTCAGCATCATCAAGAAGTTCGCCCAACCCACCAGCGAGTCTACCGACATCCCTCCCTCACAAGACCTCTGCGACAAACTCAGCACCTTTTTCCACCACAAAATCAAGAGCATCTACGACAACTTCGACGAAGACAATCAACACACTGAACCCTCACCAACCACCCCCGACACCCGGAAACCAGCGATTGACGACTGGACAGCCCTCACCACCGAAGACACACTGAAGACAATGAAGTCAATCCACTCAGGGGCCCCCACGGACCCCTGCCCCCACGACATCTTCAACAGAGCCGCCGACACCATCGCACCCATGCTCCGCCACACCATCAACCGCTCCCTGGTGACCGCCTCGTTCCCCGACGACTGGAAACACGCCGAGGTCAACCCCCTCCTAAAGAAACCCTCAGCAGACCCCACTGACCTCAAAAACTACAGACCCATCTCCCTGCTCCCATTCCCAGCGAAAGTCATCGAGAAAGCCATCAACAGCCAACTCGCCACATTCATTGAAGAACACAACATCCTCGACTCCTCCCAATCCGGCTTCAGAAAAAACCACAGTACGGAAACAGCCCTCCTCGCCGCAACAGACGACATCCGCACCCTACTGGACAAAGGAGAAACAGTAGCCCTCATCCTCCTCGACCTATCAGCGGCGTTCGACACAGTCTCCCACCGCACCCTAATACGCAGACTATACGACGCAGGAATCCAGGACAAGGCCCTCGACTGGATACGCTCCTTCCTCTCCGGCAGGACGCAGCGGGTCAGACTGCCCCCTTTCCTCTCGGACCCCACACCTACCACCTGCGGAGTCCCCCAGGGCTCCTCCCTCAGCCCGACGCTCTTCAACGTCTACATGGCTCCACTCGCCCCCATCGTCAGAACCTACAGACTCAACATCGTGTCATATGCAGACGACACCCAGCTCATCCTCTCCCTATCCAACGAGCCCAACACCGCCAGACGCAACTTTCGAGAAGGCATGGAAGCCGTCGCCAAATGGATGAAAAACAGCTGCCTACAACTAAACACCAACAAAACAGAAGTACTCATCATGGGCCCAAACCCCGACGCCTGGAGCGACACCTGGTGGGCCCCGCCCTCGGAAACCCGCCAACCCCCACGGACCACGCACGCAACCTGGGAATCATCCTGGACTCCGAGCTCAAAATGGACCGCCAGATCAACTCTGTCTCGTCTTCCTGCTTCCACACCCTCCGCCTCCTTCGTAAGACCTTCAAATGGATCCCCCTTGAACACCGAAAGACCGTCACTCACGCCCTGGTCACCAGCAGACTCGACTACGGCAACGCACTCTACGCCGGAATAAACAAAAACCTCACCTGCAAGCTACAGAACATCCAGAACGCCGCCGCAAGACTGGTCCTCAACCTGCCAAAACACTGCCACATCTCCCAGCACCTGCGCACACTCCACTGGCTCCCCGTCGAGGCGAGAATCACCTTCAAGATGCTCACCCACGCACACAAGGCCCTCCACGGCACCGGACCAGCATACCTGAACAGCCGACTCAAATTCCACGCACCCCAAAGGACCCTACGATCAGCCCAGCTCTCCTACGCCGTGGTCCCCCGCACCAGAAAGACCAGATCGGGAGGCCGCTCCTTCTCCTTCCTCGCGGCCAAAGCATGGAACGCCCTTCCGCTCCACCTCAGACAGACAACATCGCTCCCCATCTTTGCAAGAAACCTCAAAACCTGGCTCTTCGACAGACCCCTCCTTGATGGAATGGAACCTGCACCCCCACCCCTAGCGCCTTGAGACCCTTACGGGTGAGTAGTCGCGCTTTAACAAACCCCTGATTGATTGATTGATTGATTGAAAAATAGTGTCTGGTATTTTGTGGTATGTATTTTGCAGAATATAAAGGAGTTGTGGGAGTGTTACCATCTTGTACATGGCGGCCCTCCCCATGATGGTCAGAGGGAGTTTCCTCCACCTCTTCACATCCGCCTGAAAGTTCAGTAACACTCGCCTAATGTTACGATCCAGTCTGACCACAGGGTCGGTGGTAATGTAGAGCTCCAGATAGGTAAACCCCTCCGTAGATAGCCGCAAACAGCTCGGGTAGGTGTGAGGGTCCACTCCTCCACTCAACGGTTAGAGGGTGGATTTATTCCAGTTGATCCTATAGCCCGCATGGCTGCCATATTCTTCAAATATTTGCAATAGCCAGGGGAGTGTCTCGACTGGTTGTGTGACATATAGCAGAATATCGTCTGCATATAATGATATGCGTTCTTCATCTAAAAGACGTGATTCGTCGAGGAAACCACTGAGCCCCGGTCGGGTTCTAACCACACAGGCCAGCGGTTCTAGTATGAGGGCAAACAGTAGAGGGGATAAGGGGCATCCCTGTCTGGTGCCGCGTTGTATCGGCCAGCTTGCAGAAAGAATTCCATCTACACGAACCCTCGCTTCAGGTGAATTATATAACAGCGCCAGCCATTCTCGGAAGACCGGGCCGAAGCCCAATTTTTCCAGAGTGCACCACATGAAGGGCCAATGAATTGTGTCAAACGCTTTCTCCGCGTCAAGCGAGAGAATCAGATGGGGACTATCTCGACCCTGTACCGTATCCATCCAATTAGCTAGTCGGCGCAGATTAAAACGTGTGGCACACTTTGGCATAAAGCATGATTGATCCCTGTGTATCAGCGGGAGAATCACAGTCAAGAGACGTCTCGCAAGGACTGTGGCCAGAATCTTTGTTTCAATGTTAAGAAGGGATATGGGGCGGTATGACCCACAGTCATCTGGGGGTTTCCCAGTCTTAGGGATGACCACCACCGTGGCCATACGGAGATCTCGTGGCAGAATCCCCTGTTCCTTTGATTCCTGGAACATCCTGAGAAGGTGCGGTGCCAGCAGTGCACTATTTAGTTTAAAAAATTCACCCGGAAGACCGCTAGGACCCGGAGTCTTGCCCGCCTTTTGTCGGCCAATGGCCTCGGTCACTTCCGCCAGTGTCAAATCCCCCTCTAGACTGTCTTTCTCGTCCTGTGTAAGGGAGGGCAGGTCAATGGTACTCAAGTATTGACGTATTTGTGGTTCTTCTGTCTGGGTGTGGGCTGCGTATTGTTGTATTCCGCTTTAGGTGTCCGTATATAGGCCTTCCTGAAACATGTCCTTATATAGGCACAATTCGCATTGCCCTTATATAGGCATAACATCCCAGTCCTTATTTAGGCATTAGCCATGCACTCCAAATACAGGCATGGTCACTGACATCCGTCCAACCTAACGTCACAACGAGTTCTTAGAAACCAGACCCTTAAGCTCTTGGGAATTCCCCTAGCACAGGATTATTGATTTCTCCAAGAACTCATCTATTATGAATGAACCGCTATTCCTTAAGGGTTCATTCCTGACGTCTTCCTCTGTCCGACTTCACGTCAATGCTAACATTCCAAGGCACCTACCAGGTATAAATATACCTTCCCTTGCCCAAGCAAGTTAGGAGGAGACCTCGACTTTAGAGGAGCCCGTGTCCCGGCCTGACGCACTGACAAGAGACGCTGTCATCCCTGCTCGCAGAGAATCCAGCTTCCAGTGTTCTGACTCCCTTCGCGGGGTGTTAGAGTTCGAGACTCGGAAGGAGATTCCCACCTCTCTCATTCTCAAGGTATGGAGCTGACTAGAACTTAGAGGGACTCTTGGCATACCAGACTCTTGGCATACTAGACTATAGCATACCATACTATAGAATACTCCACCTACTTCTCACCTTGCACTACACTTCAGTTAGGTTAGGTACACTGGGGTAGAACTAGCTTAGAGAAGCATCTTATGAGTACTCGCATTTTTAGCTTATGTTATTTATGTATATGAATATATGTGTCATAGCTAAAAGATAATGCTAGCGCAGTATTATTTCTTTCTACTGCTTACGCTGCACATTATATATCTCGCATACTGTCTTGTGATCATAACAGCTCATATCTCTTACACGAGAAACAAGACTGTTCAATAAATCCTTTTATTGAAACGCCCGTCTATTCTTTCTGTGTAACTCTGAAGAAACTAAGCATGCACGATTAGCTGAGTGAAACTGTTATCTATTGTTTCCACGATTCTGAGAGCGTTCCGATTCTAAAGGGAAACAAAGTTGTCATGTTTATGCGGTTGCCAGAAACTACTCCTTCTTGTTCACAAGGAGTTTCTAGTGGCCTCTGAGTTAGCTGGCACAAAGTAATTAAGTTTAATATACTCAATAGGGACATACTGACCTCAGTCCTATGTCAAACCTATGGGGTATATTATTCCAATGCGCAGAGCCTATTAGGGAAATAGGAACTACACTACAGTATAGTGTTGTGTAGTATCTCGCGAAGGCTCCCGCTATAGCCTCAGGAGTGGTGTTGGTGACAGCATTTTCCCTAATAGACAGTACCCATCGTGACTCCATTTCTTTCCGTCCTAACCATGCTAGTAACTTCCCCACTCTATCCCCGGTTTTGTAAAGTCTATGTTGGGTTGCCAGTTGTTGTGCTCTCACCTCGTTGGTCGCAAGCGCTAGGTAGTCTCGCTTGGTTATTTCGATTTGGCGTAGAGTGTGGTCGGTCAATGCTGTGGGGTCAGTTCCCTCTAGGTCTAAAAGTTTATGTTCTAGGTCTTCGATAGTGATCAATGATTCTTGAATGAAATTGTGGTTGGTTGCAAAGCATTGATAAATTCCATTGCAACTCTCAATTAGGGGAGGGATGCTCCTTTCAAGCCCTCGCATATACACAGTTCCTAAATGGTTGCCAAACCTGTCTTACATGTTGGAACGACTTTTCTGATTCCGAAAAAGGTGTTTTGTGCATTTTGAAACACACTTTTTCACTCACATACAGGGCCGGACTGGGAACCAAAACTGGCCCTGGCAAAGTGCTCGGCCGGCCCCCCAGGTGGTTGGGGCTGTGGCCGAGCTGTTTGCCAGGGCCGGTTTCGGCCGATTTTGTTACAGGGGGCGATATTGCAGCTATGCTGCAAAAACGGCCCTGTAACAAAATCAGCCCCCAGGGGCCCAAAACCGGCCCCCACCCTAGCGGCCCACCGGGGAAACGCCCGGTGCCCGCTACGGCCAGTCCGGCCCTGCTCACATATCCTCTGATTTTACTAATCTCAGGGCTTGCGACCACAAAACTGATTTTTACAAGAGGTCCGAAATTCTTTCAGGATGAGGTCACATTAAATTTCACACAACCATTTGGAATGCACAATCTTGAAAATACTTTAATGTTTTAAAGTAGCCCTCTGCACGACCAATGCAATGTGTGGTCCAAAACATAGCAACAATGCGTAGGACCCCTCATCACCAATGCAAGATGTACGTAATAACAGTGCGCAACTTATTCGAAAGAGCATAAATGTTCAAAATAGTAAAGTCCACAGATACCCTTAGCCGTCAACCAGATCTCACACTGACTGTATCACTGCACCTCCACAGAACTTGCACTTAATGTTTCCTACTATTTTTTATTTAAAAGGTATCTGAAACAATCTGAATACAAAAACATCTGCGCAAAAATGCAGTACAACTGGGCCACACTGGCACAAGTCTGTGCTGTCAGTCTGTCCCGCCAGAGCGCAGCCTTCCCATAGACCCCATAGGAAGAATAAAGTAAAAAGGGGAGTACACACATGATCTACATACCGAGTGAAAGGTTTGACAACACTTCTAGAATATAAAAAAGACAAATAGCAATATGTGTTGAAAACACTATGACCCTGATTTAAAGCGAATAAATACATTCTGACCCTGTGCAAACTCTTGTTTTTGCAGAGTGCACGTGAGTTGTGCCTTAATGACTGTAGCCCCCAGCAATTTTTCCCCTGGTAATTTCAGCAGATCAAATCTTCCAGAATGTAGTGGGGAGGAGGATGCATAGTAAATGCTCATGTGTGTGGAATCCGGTGCAGAAAGCACCACATTTCTCACACAGTTCCTCATTTTCAAGGAGGAAAAAGTCATAATAGGAGCACCTGGTAAAAACCTCACCCTTGCATATTTGGAGAGCCCGGTAAAAACTTCGGGGCTCATTTATGGTTTTGTGCCCAAGCGCAGCGCAGCAGGCCTTTTTGCTGCGCTGCCCTACGGCAAAATAAAAGTACAGGAATGAGCCCTATCTATTAGATACGGCACATTCCTGTCCTTTTCCCCTGCGCCGGCTCACAATGGGCTGCTGTGCGCCAACGCAGGCACATTTGCACCATGGTGCAAGGATGCCCGCGTTGCGGGGATGATTATTTTTGTGCGTGAAGGAAAACTTTCCTGCACAAAAACAATCACAATCAGCATTTTCCCTATGTGTACTGCAGAATTCTGCAACACACATAGAAAGAGGAAAAACAAAGAGAAATAAAGATATTGCTTCTCGTTGTGCCTCCCTTACGCCTACCCTGGGAAGGCGTAAGTTTTTGGCGCTGCCTCAGACTTATGATTTCTCGTAAATCTGGGGCAGGGTAAAAAAGCCATGGGTGCTGCTGGGAACACCCCCAGCAACACCCATGGAACACCCCTTTTACTGAGTTTTCTGCGTGAAAGGAGCACATATTTATAAGGCCATGAAAAGCCATGTAACATGGCTTTACGTGGCCTTATAAATATGCCAGTGGCACATTGCGCCACCGGAACGTCAAAAAAGTGACGTTCCGGCTGCGCAATAATGCCGGTAGGGCCTCATAAATGAGGCCCCTCATCCCTGCATATCACTGTTTACTTGTACAGCAAATACTGCATCGCCATCTACCTCACTTTTAATCGGGGTCTATATGTTAAAAACCATGGAAAACAGTTGATGAGAGGCAATACACACGATTAGCATAAGTATAGTACACAAGCAAGAAGAGTTCATTCAGTAGGCATTGTGGTTTTCTCTTGTAAGTCTTTTATTTCTCAAAATCCTTTGTACATGTGTGGAAACAGCCAACGGGTTTCACCCTTCACAAGGGCTTCTTCAGGGCAAGAATGAGGCAATGTGAAATCGCATGTCAAGATAAAGAATCCTGTGATAGATGAGTTTGCAAAGTGTCCCCCTTGGTGGACGATGTCTCCTGTGTCGAAGGCCTTATGCCGGTAGCGTGTACTCATGTATTCTTTGTTCTATTTTAGTAAGCGTTGCCTCCAAAAGGTCGGGGAAGTAACTCTTTGTTCGAACGCTGCTGTTGCCGGACACGGCTCCACCGGGACTACGGACTCCCGGACGATTCAAGTACGTTTATCGAACACACTGTAGGCATTAAATTGCCACAAAGAGTTACTTCCCCGACCTTTTGGAGGCAACCCTTACTAAAATAGAACAAAGAATACATGAGTACACGCTACCGGCATAAGGCCTTCGACTCAGGAGACATCGTCCACTAAGGGGGACGCATTGCAAACTCATCTATCACAGGATTCTTTATCTTGACATGCGATTTCACATTGCCTCATTCTTGCCCTGAAGAAGCCCTTGTGAAGGGTGGAACCCATTGGCTGTTTCCACACATGTACAAAGGATTTTGAGAAATAAAAGACTTACAAGAGAAAACCACAACGCCTACTGAATGAACTCTTGCTTGTGTACTAAACTTATGCTAATCGTGTGTATTGCCTCTCATCAACTTTTTTCTGTATTTATCTGTGGCCATGTGGCAGCTGGCCATTTGAGGTGGGCAATACAAGTGAATATTACCCTTGTGACTAGCCTGGGTAGTGCAGTTGCCGTATACCCTGCTGCCCCTTGCCTTTGTTGATATATGTTTAAAACCATAAGCAATCCAGATCATTGAATGAAAAAGGTGAATAAACAAGTAATCGACAAGTGCAATAACAACTTTAGTTGTAGCTAGCATAATTATTTTCTTCTTTTCCAAACCTAGGGGCCTATTAGGATGGCGGTCAGAAAACCTCCCCGACCGCCATGGTAGCAGGAAAAGACCGCCCGCATGGACCACGACATCACCGCCGGTCGAATTACAATGGTCCGCAATCGAAATCCGACCGCGGCGGTGCGATCGCGGGCTTTAACATTGCGGCGGTTGCTGCTGCCCGCAGCACCGCCGCGATGTCCAAAGCAGCATGTCCTGCATTTCCCTGCACTGCGTGGCAGGCACTGCACAGTGCCTGCCACCTGGTACAGGGAAATATAGGGGGGGACCATGGGCACCCCCCCCAGTGCACCCACACCCCCCCAAAACCTTGGGGGCCCGCAACGGGCCCCCGGAAGACAATCTCCGTCTGCCTTTCCATGGCTGTTTGACCGCTGCGGAAAGGCTGGCTACCGCCGGCATCATAATCGTGCCGGCGGAGCCAGATCGGCACCGCCACCATTATACCGGTCCTTTTCCGTCCGCCAGGCAGGAGTGCGGATGGCAACCGGCGGTCGGAATTTACCACCGCCGTGGTCACCACCGACATCCTAATCTGACCGGCGGTTTCCTGGCTTGCGATTGCGGGCGGATGTCCACCGCCGGAACGGCGGTCGCCACTGCTGAACCGGCGGTGGACATCCGCCCGCCATCCTAATAGGCCCCCTAGTGTTTATTGCACTGTGAGCTAAATTAAGTGCTTGATGGAGTTCTGTTGCAGATCATGAAAAATATCTTCTGCCAGTAAATGGTCAGTAAAACTATTCACCAACATTTTTAGAGTAGGCGGGTACATCATACAGTATGTGATAGGAGTATTTCGAGATAAAGCTTTGTTTGAAAAGACTTTCCATTTATCAACAATTGCTTTGCCAATGTCGCCAAAAACGTTATTGCATTCTTACTATCTTCTCAATTGGAGTGGTTACAGAATATCAAGTAGGCAATATCAAAGCATCTTAATATCTTAGCCAAAATATCAAGGACCAACATAAGTAGGGTAAGTATATTTAGACTTTTTATACCTCCACATATGTTCCTTGACAATATATATGTCTTCAAGGTACGTAGATGCGGAGTTAAGAATAATAAATCTCTAGTTACCAATATACATTTACCTTCTTGATATTTTGGTCCTTGACAGTAGCGGCTCGTGTAGGGAGTGCCGCGGGGTGGTGGGGCGGGGCAGGGGAGGAGCAGGGCGGGGGGTAGTAAACTACGGCATACGGCCGAACAGAGGTAAGTAAACAAATAAATAAATAAAACGAATTTCGTTGCGCGCGCTGCATCGCATTTGGCAATGCAGCGCGAGCAATGAAATTCGTTTTATTTATTTATTTGTTTACTTACCTCTGTTCGGCCGTATGCCGTAGTTTACTACCCCCCACCCTGCTCCTCCCCCGCCCCACCGCCCCGCGGCACTCCCTCCACGAGCCGCTACTGGTCCTTGATAGTTTGGCTACGATACTAAGGTATTTTGAAATTGCCTGCGTGTTTCTGGGCACAGGAGTGCAAGCGTTGCAGCGGGGGACTACAGCCCACATAATTGATGTTGCCTGGAGGAGGAGAGGCCTGATCCCACCTGCGATGAAAAGCTCCTCTCTTGCCATGATCTGCAGGATGCGCCCGGACAAGACTGGGCCAAAAACGGGCCCATCTGCTCCCGTCCATAACTGAATGAGGCTGGGATGGGCCCACTCTCTTTGATTTTCACGCGGGTGCTGGTCATTGCAAGTAGCCCAAATTACTTTGGTTTTGCTCTCACCAACTGTTGCCATCTAGTGTTTTGGGATTTGGGCCAGTAAAATGGGGAAGAGGAAAGTGGCGCCCACAAAAACCCCTCAGACCTCTAAGTGTTCCACCATTGACAATTTCCTGGTCAGGGCTGTAGGGGTTACTACCAAAGAGATCAACTTGGCAGAAAGATGCCTATCCTTGGAAATAGTTGCACTCCCCAACGCTCTTGTGGGGACTGTGTCTGATTTGGACAGTGTAGTGCGTTTAGACCCACCAGCTCACTTGGCCATAGTAGATACACAGTCTGTTGAATCAGTTGTGGGCTGAGTGACACAAAAGTCACTTCACAATCGGAGTCCTGCACCCAAGAGCAAGTTTAAAAATTTGGCCACCAATTCCAACAGCTCTGTATCTGGTCCCTCGTTGGTCTTTGATGGTGGTCTCCCAGATCCTGTGAGCTCCACTTCTTGGCCCCCTCTCTTGATGCTTTTTGCCGACATCTTGAAAACTTGCCTGGCACCTTTGATTGACAGACTCGACATGGCTTTAGTGGAAACCATCAAGATTGGCGAGAGTAGGATAAGATCCTTGGCTTCCATGGCAGCAATGGACCCTAAGAATATCCCTAATGTGTCTTCAGTAGCCCCCTCCTCATCTTTATCACCTCCCTTTGAAGCTAGGGATATCACGGCCCACCTGCTCCAGTTTTACCGTCTGCCCTGGCAAATCTCTTGAGACGACCTTGACACATACCTCCATGGGCGGGCTCCCTAAACGGTGGAGACCAAATCGGGACTTTGATCGTCCAGGAACCAGTCTGGCCTCACCCCCTGGTCATAAAAACAGGTTTTTGTTGTTAATTTGCTGCCTGAATGCTGTCCCTTTGTGGTAGTTTTGGTGAATGCTCCTAAATTGGGTGTTTCACATACAGAGTCATTTGAACAACCTAAAAACAGGGTGGCTCACTGGTTAGCCGGCCATTCTCACTTTACCCTAAAGGACTTTCACAACATTATGAGGGTGAGACGGGTAGACTGAATTGGACCATCAGAGAAATCTGTCCTGGGAGATTATGCTATTGCTAATATTAGATATCTTTTCATTGCTAAGCGAATTTTATGTCATAGCCAACAACAGCTTGTCAGTGGTGCTATCAATGTGTTACCGTTGGGATTTTTTTACAGGCATCTGAATTCTGATGAGAATCCATTATATTTCCATCATCCTCAAAATGTAGTTCAGAGGGCCGACCTGAGTCTTCCTGGTCCCAACAGAGTCTCACCCTTAGTAGATCTAAATAAGCTAGACTGGCAATTCCCAGCCACAGCCGATGTCCCCTTTCATAATCTGACTTCCTCTCAGGTCCCAGCAAAGTCTGACTCACTGGATGTTATTAGACTCCAACCTAGTATTCCCAGCTTGGGGGAACAATCCTTGGGGCTCTTAAGAGAGAGTCATATGACTACAACTGTAGTGTCCCAGTGTGTACCGTCTGGGTGTTGTCTCGATGTTGGAATTAAATTAATCTGTTGGAATGTGTCTGGGTTGACCTCCAAAAAAGATGTTATAGATTGGGTCGATTATATATCTGGTTTTGACCTTATACTTTTGCAAGAGACCTGGTCTTTGGACTTTCCTACCTGGGAAGTCTTCCAGTGCTTCAGTGTGCCCACTCGTAGGTCGAAAAGGGGAAGTGGAAGTGGGGGTCTGACAATCATGGTCCGTTCAATAAGCACATTTAGGATCTATCCTGTCCGCATTTCCAATTCGGATATTCAGATAGTGTGGGTGGTCCTCCCCAGTTCTTTTGTCTTATTAATTTCTATAACTCTTGTCTTGTGGTTTGTGGCCTCCTGGCCTGCCTGGATACGTTGGCATAGGCCTGGCTGCCATGATGACTTTTGCGCACGTTACTCTTAGCCGTTGTTCTGTCGCCCTCTGCTCCTGCCAAGTTATTTTACAACTGTCTGCATTTTCTGTTTCTCACCTTTTCTCCTGTTCCTTTTGGGCTCAGTCTGAACAACAGTTACAAGGTCGAAAAACACGTCACTGGTTCTTGCTGATATGGCCAGTCCCTCGCACCTAGACATAACACTATGTACAGCTGCCATGGGGAAATTGGTGGGCTTTTATTATTGCGTTTCTCCCTCTTGAGGGGGACTTGAAGAAAACCTTTCCAGGGAGAAGAGCTGTGATTGTCTGCTGATGTAGTTCTTGCATCTAGAGACTGAGGTATGGGGGTTCGCTTGTCAAAGCCCAGAGGTCTTCTATTGTTATAATAAAAAAGCTATTAGCACGGGGAGGGTGGTAAGGTCATTCAGCCCTCTATCCACTGCTTTATGAAATGCTTTCCCCGTTAGTATTCTATGGAGTTGGAACTATGCTGATTATATTATTCTTATGCATTATGCTGATAGTACTGTCACGTGTACTGTATCTTAGAGCACGTATGTTGAAATAAACATTTTAACCTATACTGTGTCTCTTCTTACGCCGGTTGTGGACAGGTATGAGTGAGTGACGAAAGGGTGTTCTTGCTACTGCGAGTCCTGAGAGAGAGAGATACCGTGTTCTGGGTTGTCTAATCATTGGTACATTGTTGCTAATGGGACGCTAAGGCTAGTTGGGTTGGGGTTTTAGGTGCTAAGGTTTATGTTTGGCTCACCACTATATTCCGAGGTCCTATTATCCTGTGCATAGCTCTGTGTGTGTGCAGAATCCCTATAACATGGCGCGACCAACGAGGGGGCTGCTTATCTGCGAGACACTTGAGTAGTGCTTGTGCTTGTCCACAACACCTCTCACAGACGCTTCCGGAAGCGTGTGTGACGGTTATACCTCCTATATTGACGTTTTTATAGGTTCTTTCAAGCTTGAGGTTGTTAAAAGGTTTCTTAGCTAAAACCCTATTTGTGCTGCCTCATTTTAGATTGTCGACTATTTCTAGCCTACAATGGCTGTTCAAATTGTGGCACATAGCCGTGCAGCGCTCCGGACACACTTAACAGTGTATGGAGTGCCTGACGTGGGTGTCGAGCTGATCTTTGTGGTACAAGCCGATCCGGCTTTCCACTTTGAAGTGTTCTACTCTTGTGTCACATTTCCGGCGGTGGATGGGACAGACAATTTGTTCCATGAATATACAGCCACCGCAGTTCCTAATCACTATAGACCGTATAGGAATCTTGAAGTACCGCTCACGGCTTGGCAGCACCGTGTTTGGTTTGATGGCGCCCTCCCCCAACCGGTTACCACGGTTCGTTTAGGCCCCTTGTCTATTGATGGGGCCACTTGGCCCGTTTTGGCCGGGTACACCCCACATCCGCAATATATGCAAATACCAGTCGCTGACCTGCGCAATATGTATTCGGCTTTGGTGCGAGTGCATCGCGCTTTAGTGCAATATGTTACAGGCAACATCCAGGGGGCCCCACCTGGAGTTGCGGGCCATCCAGCTGCTGCAGGCGGAGTGACCATAAGTCTCGTCATGGTGAACTCAGTGATGGTCAAACGTCCACAAAATAAGGATGATTTACCTTATTGGCTTGCAGAAAAATTTGACCAGTTGGAGGCAGTTTTTCCAAACACGACACCGGTGGATAAACATAGAATTCTTACAATTAGTTTGCCAAAAGACTTAATCCCCGAGTTGACAGCATGCAACAACTGGGGTAGGGTATTCGCAGCAGTTTATTCGAAGTGTTTCGGCACTCCTTCCATGACGGTTCTCCCCTCTGTAATTAAAAAAGTACAGGATGAACATGGCCCTGAAGCGGCTGTGGAATTAGGGATGAGACTGGTGGGAGTGTTCGAAGTAGTAGCTGAGCTGATCCTTGCGAATGTCAAGGGCGATGCAGTGAACTTTCAAGTAGCTAATGCTTTGGCTTTAGTCCCAGAATTGGACAAGCCGCGCGAATTACCGAAAATTATAACCCAGGCTTATAAAACTATTGGCCGAAATAGCCTGGGCAATAAGCCTTTTGCAAAACAACAAACACAAATACAACAACAACAACCTAAAACTCAATCTGAAAAAGATGAGAAACCAGTTTTTACTAAAAAGAGCTGGAGGTTGAAAAAACAGGGTAAGCAACAGAAGAAGCCGGGGTCGCGAGGCGCATCCCCTGTTTCTGTCTCTTCTGAATGCACATATGATTTGCGCGATAGGGCGAGAATTAAATCTCCGGATAGGTTTCAGATCCCTGATACGCGTTCTCCTCGTTCTTCACAGGCACAGACAACTTCGCAAGCCAGTGGAGGGGATCGCCAGGATAGAGGAAGGGGTCGAGAGGCTCCCCAGGGACGAGATCAACCTCAACAACAAGTCAGAGGGAAAGCAGAAGACTTTCAACGTTCTCGCCCACAATTTCAGAAGAAGAAAGTTGCCGCTGTAACAGCGAAATATGCCACAGACGGTGAGAACGAGACTCCTGAATTGGACGTGGGCAGTAACCCTCCTAGACAGCGCCGCGGAAGTTACCATAGTGCGGGAGGCGCTACGTCCTCATATGGAGGCGACAGCAACTGAAACATTCATTACTGTTGAAACAGCCGACACCAGAGTGGCACCCCCTGACAGACTATTTAATATCGCCATTCAAATTGAAGGTGATATACAGCGTGTAATTAAAGGGATTTTTTGGGAAAATCTGACCTCTTCATATGACATTTTGTTAGCAGAGGCGGATTGGCCACCCCCATTCGTACTTGCTGCGCGTAAAGGGGAGGAGGCAATCCTTCCGAGCTTTCTCGACATGTCCCAAAGGACAAAGCGGAGGCTCTTGCAGCTGAGTGGGCTGTGTCCCTGGCTCCTGCGTTATACCGCAACCACGTGGGTTGGGATGAAGATTCTCCCCCCATGAGATACCTTTACGGTCCCTACCGCAGCCACAACCCCAATATCCCATTAAACGTGAAGCCAAAGGCCCCGTTTCTGAAATTCTGATGCAGTTAGAATATCAGGGAGTAATAGAAACATGCGTATCACCCATGAATAATCCCCTTTTCGCGGTTTCTAAACCCGATGGATCGTACCGCCTAGTATTGGATTACCGGCATTTGAACTCTCATTGTCAGACCTTTGCGGTGCAAAATACCCACAGTTCTGCGCTTGTAGACAGTCTTGTTCGTAAAAAATATAAAACGACACTTGACCTATCCAATGGATTTTACACGCACAACTTAGCCACGGAGTGTAGCCAATGGAGTGCTTTTACCTCCGGTGGTAAACAATTCAAATTAAGGCGACTCCCTATGGGCTACAAAAATAGTCCAGGTGTGTTCGCAGCCGGTGTTGTCTCTTTGTTAGATGGCATAGACCCAGATGCATGTTTGTACGTCGATGATATTTACCTGACAGACGACGAGTTATACCCGCATCTTTCCAGAGTGGACCGCATTATTCTCGAGTTTGCGGTATTAGGTTATAAGTTTAACTTTGCTAAATCACACATTGCTGAATTAACAGTTTTGTTTTTGGGCTACGAGCTCAACAATGAAGGTAAGGGCTTAGCCCCCACTTCTTGGAAAAATGTGCACTTTTGTGCCCTCCTACTACTCTGAAAAAACTTCAGTCTTTGCTGGGTTTCCTGAACTTCGGGCGTACTTATATTCCCGAATACGCTCAGCGTATCAAGCCATTGTATGCCTTGATACAACCAAACTTTTCGAAGTCTTGTTGGCTTCCGGAGCATTCCTCCATTCTGCAGTCTTTGCAGACAGACCTTCTTGAGTCTAGGTACCTGTTGACGCGTGATAACCACACAAACCTGGTGATTAGAATAATTCCGGGGGCAGTGGGTTTCACGTATTTAACCTTTAACGAGGGTGACACAGTACCAATCGCATACAAGTCACATCTGTACACGTCCGCAGAACTGCGCTTTTCATCTGTGGAGAAAGTTCTGACTGCAGTGCAAATGGCGATTCTTAAGGAGCGCGCACTGGCACAGGGAAAGCGCATTCTAGTGGTAACACCATATCCTGCTCTAGAAGCAGTGACAAAGGCAAGTGTACCGAACTCGAAAGCTTTGCATCCCCGTTGGATACAATGGGCAACTTCTTTGACGTCTCCGGATGTCACATTCATTTTCGATGCTTCTCTACAGACTCAGGAGTTTTTACAGTATGAATTCGTTCATCCTCCTCCTCTGTCTTTACTGCCGCTTGAGGATTACGACTGTGTGATCTACACCGATGGTTCGGCACAACCGGCCACGGGGTCCAAGCATGCTTATTCAGCCGCATGTGCTATTGTTGCAGGTACCTTTGTGAACGGAGAGTTCAGGTCCACTGTAGTGCATACTCAAACACTCGGGGACAGTACTGCGCAATTGGCCGAGCTGCGCGCATTGGTGCTTGCGCTTGAATTCGTAAATCCGGATGTGACCACACTTATTGTATGCGATTCTTATTACTGTGTTCAATCATACAATGACAATCTATTCTTTTGGTCACAAAACGACTATAGAGACGCTAAAGGTAGCACAATCAAGCATAAGATGCTTTGGGTTCGGGTGGCAGAATTGAGACAACATTTGCCACTCACACAAGTGGTTCACACCCTAGGCCATCAGCGGGTGGGCGCACACGCTGTTGGTAACGGTCTGGCAGACGAAGCAGCCAGATCAGCAGTAGTCACGTGTTCAGTAGCAGCAGTTACCAGATCCATGTCAAAAATTGACACCGATATTTTGGCCGCTATTGTTGCGACAAAGGAAGGTGCTAATTACCCTAGGGGTTTTCCTTCCAAATATTCTTATCAGTTAGGTCCCGAACAGGCTCCTTATGTAACAATACCAAACGTTGGTGATCGGCTGATACCCAACGCGGATCGCAGACTTTCCTTGATAACGGCAGCACACGAAGGCATGGCTTCGGCTCATGCTGGAGTGTCTGCGACCGTTTCCATCTTGCAGCAGCGGTACTGGTGGCGTGGTTTATATAAAGACACCCGTACTTATGTGCTTTCTTGTGACGTGTGTCAACAGATTAAGCCTTCTACGGTTACACGACCACCACAGACCTCGCTCTACATTTCTAACAGACCCTTTGGGTGTGTTTACTTGGATCACTGCGGTCCATTTTCCTCAGACACTGCCTATAAATATATCTTAGTGGCAGTGGACTCGTGCACACGTTTCATCTGGGTCTGGCCACAACGGAGTGCTGACGCTCGAAATGTCATCAGGGATTTGCGTGTCTTTGTGGGAATCTTCGCATGCGGTACCTTCCATTCTGACCAAGGTCCAGCGTTTGCCTCTAAGGCGTACAAGGACGCAATGGGTTCACTGGGGGTACGGGTGAAGTTTTCGTCTCCATACAGACCTGAGGGTAATTCAATTGTGGAGCGAATGAACCGTGATTTAAAGCAATCCTTGACAGCTAAGGTCTTAGGTACTGGCAGGAACTGGCTGGCCCACTTGTATACCGTACAACGTGCACTTAATAATCTCCCTAGAAGATCTCTGGGTGGGCGGACCCCATACGAAATGCTCTTTGGCATAAGAATGTTTGTGCCTGACCTTGATGGTCTAGACATGGCGGCGCAACCCGCCAAGTTTGATGTAGATAACCATTCTACTATGTTACAGGACTTACAAGAAGCCCGAGACAAACTTGCAAACGCACATTTACCTTCAGCCACAGATACTGCCCTGCAGATTCCGGTTGCCGGCTGGCTTCCGAAGATTGGAGACCTGGTTCGAGAGAAGGTGGAGAACAAGAAAGAATTCGGCCCCTCTTATCGTGCACCGGTTCCAGTCCTGGGTTTGAAGGGAACACGTACAGTCATCTTACCACCGCTTCCTGATCGCAAGGAGAACAGATACATCTCAGTGGAAAATGTCAAGCTACAACAACTGGCCGATCCTAAATAGTGTTACACCAGCGGTCTCTTGTCCTGCAATTTACTGGACTTGCGTTCGAGGCCCTCCTGCCCGAACGGTCACTGATGTTACAATTGAGATGATTGATTTGCCTGAAAGTATACTCGAACCTCCAGTTACCCCCTGCATGGACGAGAACGAGTATACCTATCCCGAAACAGAATCTGTGGCTCATTTACCAACAACGCCACTGAGTCCGACACGTTATTCCTTTGACTCGGATTCCACCACGTCGATTGTCCCGTCCAAGTTCAGTATTTTTGTATCCTGGTTTAGAGACAATTTTTTGATTCCCCCTTGGACATACATTTGGTTGGTACTTTTCTTGATCTTTTTGTTCATGTCCATTGGCTTTGTCACAGTGTTTTTTCTACTGATCAATGGTCACTATTTGCCTGAACGCTCTGCTGTGAACAGTGTTGCTGGAACTTTGGCTCCACATTCCTCATCTCACATCATGAAGCGTGACCACACATTGGTGAACATTTCAGCTTTTCCAGTTGCTGATGGCATCGTATGGGATGCGGTAAATTTTCAAATTCATGGACCAACAGAAGTTATTAATGTACCGAATGTCCTTCGAGTTTCCATGGGTGATGTAGTAAAAAGTAATATTCATTCTGATGATTGGGATGTGCATGCAGTTGAAGCATTGTTTGCTGATTTGAAATATTATGCTTCATTTAATGCTGAGGATTTGTATATGAATTCTGCGAATTATGCCGATTTATACTGTTACCAGCATTGGGGCAACCATTTTGTCCATAAACCGAGTGCACTACGTAGCCCTGTGACCTACACTCAATGGGAACATTGCCCAAACCCTTTATCGGGTAGCTCCCGGACTCTTCGAAATAAATTTACTTATTTCACTGATTTTAATAGATCGAACCCTGGGTCCTATTATTTCAAATTACCTGCCCCTTTCACACAGAAATTCATGTTGACCCACACTAAATTGCTTTATTCGAGTTCCTTTTTAAAGGCCTTGGCTGTGGGTGGTTATGAATACTGGACGGAAACTGTGGATTTGAAGTCAATCTGGGGCTCCAAGCCTTGGCAGGTGCAAGGCACCGAGGCCTTGCACCGTGCCTGCCTAATCCCAGCCCAAATGGTGTTTTTGAATGCTTCGATCTATCAGACTACGTGTTGGGGTCTGGCTACTACAAAACAAATGAATGCACCATCAATTCCATCCCTGTCTTCCACTCTAAACCACAGCTCGCACTTCAATATGTCCCTTTCGACTTTACAGGTTTTGTTTCAGAACAATTCGTATAATATGTCTACGCTTGTTCAGTCACCTTGGTTGTCTTGGCCCATATCATCTAACGAGTGCCAGCTGCGTTTTCATGACACAGTTTCTGGCTATACTCAGGACAAGCCCGATCCTAGGTTTTCTAACTCCCGTACTGTCACCACCTATTCTGTTGGTAAATTATGTAAACAATGGTTGCAACATTCTTCCCTAGACTCTGTTAAACAACATTTGTCCCTCCTTTCAGGCAATATTGATCTGTCCGACTTTATATTGGGACCTCGTGGTCCACGACCGAAGAGGTTCATTTATGAAGCTTATAATGAACTCTGGAAGCTATCGCAAATGGAGGCTGCTTCCCGTTTACGGGAAATAGACCAAGCAAATCTGGAAAAGGTGCTTGCTGTTGTTGACAATAGTATTAATACCCTGTCTTCCCGCATTTACACGTTGGAGAATATTGTGTCCTCTGTTGTTGATATTGTACAAGATGATGTTTCTGTGTTGTATCATGGTCAAAATCAATTACGTTCAGTTATGCAATTTGCGTGGACTTTGCAAACACTTAAGTTGGGTAAGGTTCCTTGGCACTTTTTGAACACCACTGCCTTATTTCTGCCTTTTAATTTAACTGACAAACAGCAGTTCATGTCCATGAAAGATGCAGTTTACACTCTGTTACATATCGAGAAAGTGGAGCCCTTACCATTCTCTGTAGCGGAAATAGATTCTGCTGTGTGGCTAGTTCATGGGGTTATCGCATTGCCTTTTTCCTTGTTTGAATTTAGTTCATGCATGAAACATTATCCTGTGGGCCGTTTCCAGCCTTTGGGTAGTGCCTTCCTGCATGAACTTTGGTCCCTCCCTTTCATGTATAAATGCCTTAGAGATGACAAGGAAGTTTTTCTCACAGGGGAGTCATGCGATTCAACAGTGGGTCATTCCCTTGTTTGTAAACATATTAAATTGCACGGAGCTTGTAATGTTTCCGCTCCGAATCTTGCTTGTGTGTTAAAGGGCATTCCTGCTCCTACTATTTCTCCTACCTTTACTTTGCTTACAAATGGTAGCTATTTGCTTTTAAATAACGACTACTGCTGTGGTATGCAGGCCGGCATCCCTTATATTGTTACTGTATCGCACAGGGTTGTCTGCTGCAAGAATGTGCTTTTTCCTCCCCCTCACGACATCGTAGATAATTCTATTTGGCCTTCCATTCCTACTATGGAGGCGGATTTCAATAAACTGAGCAGAATAAAGGCGCTATTATTGAACGAGGAGGTTATGCTCACTTCCGCCCGGGAGACATTTGTTCTCCAGGTGGCAAGTACCCACAGTGAAATACAGGCCCTTTTGAACACTAACCTCCCACAACATTTCGGTGAATTCATTCACCGTATTTTTAACGCATCTAACACTGAAGGTCTAGTGCATTTTTTTAAGGTGGTGGGGTCCGGCCTAGTGTCCTCTTTCCAAACTATTTTTGGGGTGATACCGGCGTTTATTCATTCTATTTTTTCCAGTGTCTTTGGTGGCTTTCCATTAATCCTTGCTTTGGCGGCTGGTGTACTGCTGTTGATCTGCTTCCTTCGCAATGGCTGCTCCCTGATGGGCCCTTCTCGACCCCGGACGCCTACTGCAGCTCCGTGAGCGCATTTTATCTGGTTTCGGAGTTCTGCCGTTGGCGACACTGAGTGTGTCCTATACCCTTTCTTTTTGCTTTGCGTGTTTCACTTGCGTGCAACCTGTGATGTCTTGCATTCGCTGCCCTTTCACCTGGGCCATGGATTATTGCCTCTCCAATACGTCGTTGTCTGTTCCGGATTTCGTTCGGTTGATGGGTCCCTTAGAGGCCCATGAACGGGACTGTTCCGTTGCAGGCTGCATGACGCGTGCGGCTGCACTGGGGATTTTGGCACAATGGGATATCTGGGCGGCTGCTCAGAATCTCCTACAACAAAGCTATATTGAATATCACGCAAGCTGTCCCGCATTGCTTTTGGATGCTCCGTCCTCTGAGGAGCATTCCTGCAGCTTTGACCTGTTGGACTGGATGGCGTCTACGTTTTTTGACGATTCCAATGATGTCCTCTTGGACGGTATAGCATATTTCTGCACTTCCACGTTTTTGGATTGATTTGCCGTTCACTGTCCGTGGACTGCCTCGCTGACTGTCTTTTTGCTACCTTGCCGCGTTCCACTCCTTCCACTGTGGACGCCTCTGTTCTGCTCAGGTGTTTTGAACTCTGTCTTCGTCCTTAGTCTTGGCCGATGGACTGTCCAGGGGAGGGTGTCTTGTGGTTTGTGGCCTCCTGGCCTGCCTGGATACGTTGGCATAGGCCTGGCTGCCATGATGACTTTTGCGCACGTTACTCTTAGCCGTTGTTCTGTCGCCCTCTGCTCCTGCCAAGTTATTTTACAACTGTCTGCATTTTCTGTTTCTCACCTTTTCTCCTGTTCCTTTTGGGCTCAGTCTGAACAACAGTTACAAGGTCGAAAAACACGTCACTGGTTCTTGCTGATATGGCCAGTCCCTCGAACCTAGACATAACACTATGTACAGCTGCCATGGGGAAATTGGTGGGCTTTTATTATTGCGTTTCTCCCTCTTGAGGGGGACTTGAAGAAAACCTTTCCAGGGAGAAGAGCTGTGATTGTCTGCTGATGTAGTTCTTGCATCTAGAGACTGAGGTATGGGGGTTCGCTTGTCAAAGCCCAGAGGTCTTCTATTGTTATAATAAAAAAGCTATTAGCACGGGGAGGGTGGTAAGGTCATTCAGCCCTCTATCCACTGCTTTATGAAATGGTTTCCCCGTTAGTATTCTATGGAGTTGTAACTATGCTGATTATATTATTCTTATGCATTATGCTGATAGTACTGTCACGTGTACTGTATCTTAGAGCACGTATGTTGAAATAAACATTTTAACCTATACTGTGTCTCTTCTTACGCCGGTTGTGGACAGGTATGAGTGAGTGACGAAAGGGTGTTCTTGCTACTGCGAGTCCTGAGAGAGAGAGATACCGTGTTCTGGGTTGACTAATCATTGGTACATTGTTGCTAATGGGACGCTAAGGCTAGTTGGGTTGGGGTTTTAGGTGCTAAGGTTTATGTTTGGCTCACCACTATATTCCGAGGTCCTATTATCCTGTGCATAGCTCTGGGTGTGTGCAGAATCCCTATAACACTCTGTGGCCCCTAAAGATTGCTAAATTGGGAATAAATGTCACTGTGCTTGAGCCCTTCCGAGGGTTATGAGAGACTAGTACCTGGTGGGACTCAGATCGAAGGGGTGGGAAGTTGCATGCATTTTTACTTGAAATTGCACTATATAATGGGATAGAGCTTAGAGGAACTATGAACTCCCCCGCTTGTACCTTTAGAGGGCTGGGGGTAGTCTTCATCATTTATTATATTTTTGTTTCACCATTAATGGGAAATACTGTTTAAAAAATGTCTGTCCCCATTAGAGCATTTAGCAACCACAATCACTTTGAGGCTATTTTAGCTCTACCTGGTTATGTTGGGCCTCCCGCTAAACTCTGCACTGTGGTAGTTTGTCCCCACGATCGAGAATTGAGGTTAAGGTGGCGGGGAGTTAATTTTTCCCAATTCCTTATTCGTTGGTTAAAACCAACTTATCCTTAATATTGGAAGGTCTACTGGAAGAAACCTTGCCCAGTGCTGCTATACTTAGGGTTTTTTGCTCCTTTTGCCCATTAAGCAAAATCTCCTTAGAAAAGTAAAACCCAGAGGAAATGTGGGTGGTTTGGCAGGAACTGTAGGTCAGCGAATAAATGCCTTAGAGATGTCTGTGCCTAGGGGGGAGGGTAAAGTAGCGGAATGCCGTGCTGCATACAGATTGACCATTAGGAACAGAAAGAGAACCATCAAGCAAGATACAATGGATAGATTGATGACAGCCATCCAACTCAAGGATACAGGAGTCTCTTGGAAAATTATTAATAAGTTCAATCCGACCGAACCCTTGACCACTGGTCTGGGGTCTAACATCAGAGTAGAGAACTGGATCGCACATTTCAAAACCATCAATTCTCTTAAGTCCACTATGTCTTCAGAACCTGAGGATCGCTCTTCCTTTTTTTCCCTTTCCATAAAGTTTGAGCTCTCTGAAGTGTCGGATGTGATTATAGAAAGCCCATCAAGTAAGGCATCGGGGCTGGATGGTGTCCCGCTAGATTTATATAAGAAGAACATAGAGCTCTGGGTCCAATCATTACTAATGTTCTTAATAGTGCTACCCTGCTGGACTTCCCTCAATCCTGGCACAGCACTGTGATTGTTCACCTAGTTGTCTGTAAATATACACTTGCCAGGGAAGGCCCACTGTTTCTTTCCTTTATGGATCAAAGCAGCACGTTTGATAGGGTTAATCGCACCAAGCTTTGGGACATTCTCATGGAATGTGGGCTCGAACAGGACCTGATTACTTTCCACCAAGCACTACACTGTGGAGTAAATGCATCTGTCAGATATGGACTGGGAGGAGAATCTACAGATTGATATGAATTAGAACGTGGAGTTCGTCAGGGTTGTCTCCATGCCCGTATCCTGTTTCTATTACATATTAATGGATTGAATGCTTGCTTAATTAGGAAGGGGAAGGACATGCCCATGATTATGGATGCACCAATCCTTGCCCTGCTCTAGGCAGACGTTGCGATAATAATATCCCACACACTGAATGGCTATTTTGTTACTTTCATGAATAACCCTGACTTAGATGTTAACACTGCTAAAACTAAGTACATGGTGTGTGGCCCTAGAATAAAGAGGGAAGGTAGGGCTGTCAAAAGGGCCTCGGACTTCTCCTATTTGGATGTTATCTTTGACCATAAATCCTCATGGCTGGCTTGTCTATCTAACTGATGTCTCCAGTTCAATAGATCTGTGGGAGCGCTTTTCGACTTTGCCAAGAGGGTGGGTGATAAACCAGTTCAGCTCCTCTTGGAGGTCTGCCAGCAGAAATGCCTACCTATCTAAATATATGGTGCGGGTGTGTGGGGTTATAGAGATGCTGCTTCTGTCCAGATAGATGAGAACCACTTTTGTCAACGAGTACTTGGTCTCTCACTCTCGACTCTGCACATTTTTCTCCATAAAGATTTGGGCATCACCTATGTGTCAGATCTGATTAGGTTGGCCCCTCTTGTTCTTTGGGTCCCAGTCTGGGCCAATAAGTCTACTTCCCTGAATAGGATGATCATACTTGACTGCTTGGGCTGTGAAAGGGGTTTTACCATCCCTTGGTTGAACTACATTAAGTCTATGTCCAAGGCTCTTGGCTGGGAGGGGATTTTTTCATCCCGATCCACTCTAACTAAAGGTGATATCGTAAAGGTCAAACGACTATTTCTAGGATTTGCATAGACCACAAGAGAAGAGGACCAACTGAATAAATCAAACATGCAAGAGTATGTTACAATGCAAATCACAAATTGACTTGAACCATATCTGAGCTGGTTTAAGACCTCATGGGAGAGAACATTTTTCGCTGAATTTCGATTTTGCACAATAAGGTCCTTACTTTGCTTTCCTTTAGGCCAATTAGACAAGAGCTCTGTTTTAGTCTGCCTCTGTGACGAGTCTGTTGTGCAATCCCTTGACCTTTTTGTTTTTTATTGCAAATATTATGTACTTTTTACAAAACACTTTTTAAAGCCGATTTTAAATATGTATGGATTTAGACAGAGTAAACCTGCATTGTGTTTTTTGCGAATGATGCCTAACATTCAGGTCTGTTTTAACATTGACAGTTTTTTAAAATCAGCTGTTTGTAAATGTTTATGTAGCTGACTGGCTATTTCAAATTGTGCTTTTTCCAGCGATTATTTTTATTGAGTCTGTTTTGCTTTTATGACTGTTTCTTAAAATAATATTCGAATAAAGCTTTGTTGTTGTTGATATTGCCTGCAAAATATTCCAGACTACAACCCCACCAGTTGTGTAGTTTCTTTGCGCATTAAAAAAACAAAACATTTTCTTGATCTAGGAAAACTGGCACATTTACAATGCATTGCCTAGGTTTCTGATTGCTCGTAAGTCCTGACCCTCAGCACAATATACTATTTTAATTTGTCCCTGAGGATTTTATGAGGAAATTGATCAAGGTGCGCAACTATGATTTTGAAGTGTGCTAAGATTTTAATTCCCCTGATCAGACAATTGCGAATGCATTTTCAGGAATTTGCTATAAGGGTGCAGAAATCCCTTACCAGACCAAGTCATAGGCCTAATGGGGAAGGCCACAAATGGTTGATAAGGCCTGTACGAGAGCCCATAAAGATTTAAAGTTGGCCCTCAAACAAAAGCCAAGGTCCACATCCACAGTAAAAGAGGCCAGAAGAATCTATGCGCAGGCACCCAGGGACTGGAAGAGCCGCTTGAAGAAAGTAGCATGGGAAGATTTAAAGGAGGCCTGTAAGGATAGGGACAGTGCAGCTTTTTGGAGAATTCTGAATCTGCCACTTTTTAATGGGGTAGCAATACCGGACCTGAGATAATCCATACCACCGAGGAAATGTGTAGCTCACTTTGAACATATCTATTCGAGTAATTGTGATGTTAGCCCCTCCGTAGTGTCTGAGAGTTGGCAGATGATGCAATTTGAATTGGATTAGGTAAGGGAAGGTATAGTGGCACTTACATCAGTGAAGGCGCCAGGACCGGATGGGGTCCCCGGGGATCTGTTTAAATCATGGCGGGATCTTTGGGCCCCCTTAATCACCCAGCATTTGAATGTTGCAGCCCGCTGGCATATTTCAGTATCTTGGAGGCAATCAGTCATTGTTCAAATTTATAAAAAGAGAAATCGAGTGGAACAGGCGTGCTATCGTCCCATATCATTAATAGATTCTGAGGTGAAGGCTCTGGGTAGGATCCTCTTAAAACGACTGATGGAATGGGCTAATAGCAAAGAAACCCTGTCAGCCATTTAGTACAGCTTCAGGCCAAGATGAAGGACAATTGAACAAAACCTGAATCTCTACCTTTTATTTAGTAAGTACACAGTTCTTAAAAAGGGTTGCATACACTTGGCCTTCATGGACACATTTGATATAGTGGATAGATCCAAGTCATGGGCTGTGCTGAGGTACAAGAGGGTGGGTGAGGCCCTTGTAGCTTTCCTGCATTATTTGCACACGAGATTGGAAGCATCGGTAAGACATTGTCCCTCAGGGGAATGCACCATGAACTTTCAGCCAGGCAGGGGGGGTAAGACAGGGTTGTATTTTGGCCCCCATGCTTTTTATTTTATATATTTAAAGGCTGGATCAGTTTTTAAGAGAACACTGTAAGGATGTGCTGATGGTAGAAAATAGAAAGGTGCCAGCTCTGCTGTACGCGGATGACTCTGTTCTTATTGCGGGCACAGCTAATGGATTACAGTTATTATTTAATTATTTTTATGATTTTATGGAAAGTGTGGGATTGAAAATTAATTATTCCAAATCTTACATTATGATATTGGACCTGAAAAATGTAAAAAACGAAAAATCATTTTTATCAGAGACCACTTAATAGGGAAAGTGGAAAGGTTTTGTTATCTAGGCATTTTGCTTGATAACAAAATTAATTGGGGCCCTTTGATAAGAGCGCATTTTCAATCATTTAATAGGGCAGCACACGGAATAGATGCTTTATCAAAGCACCTAGGACATAGTCATAAAAAGTCTCTATTACACCTTTATAATTCAAAGTATATTCCGACGGTGTCCTTTGGCACAGAGATTTAGGGATATAAACCCTGCCCCTCAATACAAATATTTTAGAAGAATACTGTGGATTCCCCAGAGCGTGCCAGAAGAAATAGTGCATGAAGAGTTGGGAGCAGGTTTTATTTAACATTGTATGCAACTTTGCCCAATACTTTTATGGTTTTCCATCTGGCTTAAAAGTGATTTAGAGTTTAATAGAAGGATTTTATTTGATTGTGTGTATATGGAACATAGTCACCATATATCATGGTTGTGTTACATTGAAACTACCCTGGAGGCGCTGGGTAAACCCCAATTATTCAGTGCACCAGATATGATTTTTAAATCAGATAATGCATGGGTGAAAGGGGATTTTCCATAATTAAACGAGAAGCAAGGGCTGTGGCTTCTCAGCATAAAAAGAGCTACATGCAGTATATAATGGTGAAGTCTATGAATATAACAGAAATGTACCTAACGTTGGATATGCAGGCCATGCATAGAAGATTATTAACGTACTTTCGTTTAAATTTGTTCCCACAGTTGCTAGAGGGCTGGCAGAAGCCTTCAGATTGCCCCCCTTGTACATGTGATAGGACCCCTCCACTAGACACTTTACATATTATTTGTATCTGCCCCAACTGGACTGTTTTGCATCATAAGTATGCTCGTCCTCTTTTTGTGCCCTTGTATTTTAATTAAGTAAGACTTACTTTATTGTATTTGCAATTTTTAGACAATAGTAATATAAGCAAGTTTTTTATCTCGGTTTTTAATGGGGTGTACCATGCTCATTCATCAAATCGACTGATTATGTTTTTATTGTTGCTACAAATCTCTTTTAATGTACTTTTATTATTGCTTTTGCAAATCGAATAAAGATATTTTGATCTACTATTTTAATTTGTAATTTATTTGGTGAAAGTAGTTTCTACAGTTTGGGTAATTGTTTTGGAGGAGGTCTATTAGATTCCCTTTCTCTGCTCCCTTAGGTAAATCAGAAATTGTCATGATGCAGCATCTGGAACAATGTTCTTATTAAATAAGCCCACTGTGTGCTCTTTAGAACTATCCTGATGCCGTTTAAGCCACCTGGCAATCTCAAAATATTCTGCATTTGAAACCCATTCTCCCAAAACTTGGTTCACTGAAATCTTGCCCAGAATTTCCAGATTTGTTTTAGAAAAAACGACCCATTAAAATTATCCTTATTGTATTTCAGCTATGCCATTATTTCAGGAAATTTGGAGGTATTTTCCCTGCCTGCTTTCTTGTTAGGTCACGTTAGTCTCATTCTTTTAGCTGGCTTGCTTTCTTTAATTGCTACGTTGCCATCACAAGTGCTATTTTAATGTAAAATACGGTTTAATAGATAAAATGCATGGGTCTCACTCATCGGAAAGTAAAGGGCAGGCCGAAAGATAGAACTCTGCTGATAAACTGGTGTCTTGATCAGTTGTAGACTGTAGACCAGAAGACCTTTTGAGGTAGGAATTCCCTCATCATTTTATTGGGAATGATATGAGAAGTGTTCAGAAAAGGGCAGCAATGCACCAAGGATGCACACAGAGACCGGTGGGGCCATGATTAAATCAATTAGCCTGGTTGTTGCATGCTGATTCTCTGTTATGATGTCGCTGGGGTAATAGTAGCATTGCTTAAACAGTAATTACTGATTCTTTAGTGCAGGTTCCAGCAGCTTCAATTCCCTTGCACACAGCTACTGTTGATTTAATACAACCTGCACTACTGATCCCAAAGTCTCTCTAGTCTCCACAGGAAGACTGCAGCAGGAACTTCTTGAATGAACTTCAGGTTCTTCTGCCCAGGACACCTCCAAGACCAGAAGGCATTCTTCAACAGAGGACGCACAATGAACCAGACCAGAAACTCCATTGTCCATAAAACCCTGTCAGGAGTATAAGGTCAGCAGTCCTTTCGAAGTCAGTTCCAGCAGAGATTAGGGTACAGGTCAAAACAACTCTCCATGTATTTCCTTTACCCTATGAAGTAGACCTTTGTTTTCTGATCACTCATTTTTTGGCTTAATCTGAGGTCTTATGTAAACCATTACATCAATTTGTCATGGTGCAGAGTACAAGGCTGATTTTGTCACAATTAATAGGGCAATACTTTGTAAACAAAATGAGATTATGAATTGGTGTAAACCTGCTGAATATAATTATGCTACTTTGGTCAGAAACTTAGAAACTGATAACAGCATGAAGGGATGGCCACAAAGATTCAGATAAGGAGTGGTTCAAGGCAGGGTTATAACCTTGCATCCATCCTGTTTAATTATGCAATGGTTAGGGCTTACATCCCCTAAAGTAAGTAAGAGCATTTGATTTCTTCTAAATACACTGATTATGCAGTTGATCTGAACAGAATTGCTAGAGATTTTCAGAACAAAACTGATGGAGGTAAACAATTATGTATATAGTAATCAATGTGGAGGGAATAAGAAGCTGTGATCCATTCGGCTTCCAGAGGTTACATAAAAAATCAGGGGGGGAATGGATCACTTGTCCTGTGAAATCAGGGTCTTTGTAATGTTGGAACCAATTAAAAAACCCTCATAAAACGTACACAGGCCGTTGGCGGTATATCTTAATTCTCCGCCTTGGTGTAACGTCACAGCATCATCATAGGGTTGTTAGATAGTATGTATGCTAACCTCCACCCGGAGGTAGACCAACTGATCTTCCAGTAGTGTCCAGAGATTTAAAAAAGTAAGAATGTGCAGGTGCTCATGTGCAGTGAAATTAAAAATCCCTACATCACTATATAGCACAAAAAATTTTTATTAGGAAAACAGTGATGTGAGAAAAATAAAAGGGTGCGTCTACAGACCCAGTTACCAGTCTAACGCACTATTGGGTCAACATGTTTCAGCCTTCTTGTGAAATCTAAAGGCTTTCGTCAGGACCAAGAGTGCTCTAAGAGGCTTATTACAGCCCTTAATTACAGTGGTTAACTTACCACCTGCACTAATGAATTCAGATCTGTGGTATCTTCAAAATGTACAGTTTTGGCAGTTGGTAGACCAGGACGCCGCGCAGAGACAGAACAAGACAGTGACTTGTTAGTACCGACTAAGGTTACTATACCGCGCGGCGGCATCCTGAAGAATGAACTAACTGTACATTTTGAAGATACCACAGATCTGAATTCATTAGTGCAGGTGGTAAGTTAACCACTGTAATTAAGGGCTGTAATAAGCCTCTTAGAGCACTCTTGGTCCTGGCAAAGCCTTTAGATTTCACAAGAAGGCTGAAACATGTTGACCCAATAGTGCGTTAGACTGGTAACTGGGTCTGTAGGCGAACCCCTTTTATTTTTCTCACATCACTGTTTTCCTAATAAAATGTTTTTGTGCTATACAGTGATGTAGGGATTTTTAATTTCACTGCACATGAGCACCTGCACATTCTTACTTTTTTAAATCTCTGGACACTACTGGAAGATCAGTTGGTCTACCTCCGGGTGGAGGTTAGCATACATACTATCTAAGAACCCTATGATGATGCTGTGACGTTACACCAAGGCGGAGAATTAAGATATACCGCCAAAGGCCTGTGTACGTTTATGAGGGTTTTTAATTGGTTCCAACATTACAAAGACCCTGATTTCACAGGACAAGTGATCCATTCCCCCTGATTTTGAGGTAAACAATTATGTACTTAGTGAGTGTCCATTCACACACTTGCTCTGTCACAGGGGGTATACTTCCATTATTAAAAGTTCAAAAAAAGAGAAAGTCTGACAATTCACAGTCGCATAATCACCAAATTCTACTTGGTCTTTGATATTCAGTGTGCAACAAGTCAAAATCTTCCAGACTTTTCATTCATTGTCCACATAATTACAGAGTTCTGGCCAATACGTGTTTTGTTCTATTTGGATAGAACTTAATTCGGGCTTAAATAAATAGGTGATATTCATAGCGTCTATAATAGTGTGTAGTTGCAATGCAGTGATCAGCATTCTATCCTAAGTTCAAATGAGGAACTATATTCAGAACATTCAAAGTAGTGAGTTCTTGGAGACAATGCACCCCTGATACTTGTGGGGGTTGCCAGAGGGACAACTCCTGGGGCCAAAATAAAAAAAGGTTTATACCATGGGCATCACCCTACTCCCACTGGACCCTGGGCGACCTTCCCATGCGATATCAAGGTACTCCCGCAGGACACAGCACAGCTCTCCATGAAGTGCTTCAGTACTCCTGCAGGAGCTGAACCATGGGGCCATTAAAGCTTCACTCGTGGGAACTTGTATGGTCTCTTGTACCACATAGGTGTCAGAGTACTCTTGCAGTACCGTGAAAAGTATTTTAAAAAGTTAAATGGAAAAATGTGGGGTGGTGTCTCACTGAGGGTTAGGTGTAGGGTCTAGCGCCAACCAGGCTCTGCAGCCAACCCTACACCATACAAGGCAATAGCCAATGGCCATGTGTGGTTGGGCATTGGCTGTCTTTAGGTGGTTAGGTTCAGGGCTTGGCTGCAGACCAGGCCCGGTGGCACCCCTCAACCACTCACCTCTGAGGGTTTGAGAACAGCATGGATTTGGCTGCCCATGGAGAGTTGAGCACCGTGGCCAAGCCCCAGTGGCCAACTGCATATCACGCACGGCCAAAGGCAATGCATGCAGTATTGGCCTCTATGGGGTGCAGGGCCAGTCCACATGCCTGGCCCTGCAGCCAACCACCTCTTTCACTCATGGCCCAAGGTCGTGCACAGCAGGGGGTTACATGTCTGTGGGTGTTTGGCCAGAGGCCAGGCCCTGCAGACAAACTGGCCAAAGACTGTGTGAGATTGGGTTTGACCATGTGCAGGGGGTTGGCTGCAAGACCGGAGCACCCGCGGCTTCTGGGGTCTTTCAGTCTGCTCCCAAGGTACTGTTCATTTTAACGCTTGCCGGCAGTGGCCCTTGGTCAGCTCAGCAGCTGTGATCACTACCTGACCTTGAGATGGTGGCACTCCCCTCCGTTTGTATGCTGAACGTCCTGCATTTCGCGCACTGATCAGGGCAATCTGCTTCTAGCTGTTTGTCTATGTGCTTTCCACGGTGGCTGTCTCCTTGCCGCTGACGGACATCATGGTGCCCCTCGACATCCCCGATCTCACTCTGGGCTTTGCCTGACCTGCCTGACAAGATGGCGGCAATTGCATGCTTCGCGGGAGCCTTCCTCCCTACAACCTTGCACTGTGATCTATATACATGAGCGTCTGGTAGGTCGGGCATGTCTACCCTATGATGTCTGGACACCTCTCTTCATCGTGGCGGCTGTCGGGGCCCCCGACTCCGATTACCCCCGCCTCTACAGCAGATTGGGTCGGGTTTCTACTGCCGGACTTCTCTTGACGACCTGGGAGACGTTGGTCCAGGTGGTACCGATTTCCAGCAGCCTCTTGGTCCTGCGCCTGCCTTCCCCAACCAGTCCTGCTCCTGGAGGTTGGTTTTTGCTCCGCAGATTTTTTTGGGCGCTCATTTTCTGGTGATCTGGGGGTCCGCCATTTTGTGCCGAGGTTGTTGGTGACTGTGGCTCCAGGCACTCCACCTTGATTGCTTTGACCGGTTCCTCAATCACTGCTTACCGCTGGTCCACGCCTTTGGCCACCTGCCCGTCCATTGCCCCTGGGTGGCCCCCACTGGGACGCTCTCTCCCCTCCAGACTTGATTGTCCACTTATGGGGCTTCCTTGTCTCACCCCCTCCTTATGGTCCCCCAACTTTGCCGAGATAACCCAACACGGTGATTGAATTTGGCGCTGGACTTAATGACTATGTGACTCCACATGTGCTATTGTCCCTTTCACTCTAACTTTTTGGGCCTTCATGATGTACTGTTCCTCCACTGCTGGTCTGCCAGAATTGACCTGCTTCCCAGCCCCTTGTTTCAACTCCCCTCCCCCTTTCCCCCCATCCTCTATTGGGACGTGTTATTCTATGTTTGACTATGCTACTGTATCTAAAGTAACTATGCAAAACTGTTATTTTTATTTTTCCTGACCGCTGAGACCTGAGCTACATGGCTGATGCCCGGTGGAGCTGCTAGACAGCTATAGAGGAGATTGGCCTGGGCTCACTCCCTCGACCATCACCTACCCAGCCGGACATTGGGCACAGTTCTTCTCGCCTTCCCGCTGTGTCTCCTTTCCTCCCCCTCCCTCCTACGATTTACGGTAACATTGTTTTTTGGTTTTTTCCCCTGTGCTTTACTATTCTCTTGTAACGGATGTAATTTGTAACTCGTAACGCAATGATCCTTATGTAAAGCGCTCTGATACCTCCAGGTCTAGCCAGCGCTATATAAAACTCGTCAAATAAATAAAATAAATAAATGACCTGACTGCAGGCCATCCCCTGTGGCCAGCCCCTCACTGCTCAAGGCCAAGGGCCGTGCACGGTGGAGTGTTGGACACAGTGGATGAGGTGCCTAGTAAAACAGTGAAAAAGCCAAAGATTTACATTATAGTTAGGTATCGTAATAGGATATGTAGTGAATTTCCTTCTGGGCCCACTTTGCTTCTCCCTTAGTTTCGAGTTTTACCAGTTTCGGCTGGCTCTGCTTGCTTTGCATAGCCACATATAACCCACGTGTTTTTGCAACAGTATTTTGAGAATGCACTGTACATGTTGTTTGTTATTCAGGGTCTATGCTTGTGATTTCCTCTACACATTTTGTACAAGACTGCTGGGAATACATAACCACATGGTGTACCGTTTGTTTTGCTCATTCACCAAACATTTAGACATACAACAGTCACACTTCATCTCCAGCACAATAGATTTATCACATAAACTGTGTCCCGTCCCCTTGGGGGCCAGAGACGATAATTCTGGCAGAGACGACTGATCTGGAACTACAGCAGGGCCCAACATGCATCCCTGCATAAACTAAGTTTGTGGGCCACATAACTGCATACACCAGGAATGAGGTCCTAGGCCAATCCCAGTGATTGCAAATATATCTCTGTATTCATATAGTAGGAGTAGACCTAGACAGAGATATAATTTGCCATGGTTGGGATGTTTATCATAAACAGATTGTAAGTAATGCTAATTAATTTGCTTAGTATCGTCTGCCTAGTAATCGCAGCACATTTGCTTCATAATAGACTACAATAGTTTCAATAAATGTATTGTCAACTTCCTTCATGTCTTTCTTCTGTTTACTATGGGCATGCATGAGTTAATAAGTGAGTAACGAAAGGGAAGGATCTGTTTCCACGCTTCCCTTGGGGACTGGAGGTTCATGTTCGAGGTTGCCGAAATCATCTGTTGCTTTGGGAAGGTTAGGAGTTCATGTGAGTCAATGTGAGCTAAGCCAGAATTGGACTGACAGGTACTGACGTTGTACAGAGGCTTAGTCCCTACATTCTGACGTCCTTTTGTTCTAATACACAACTCTGCTTTTCCAGCAGAATGCGTGCAACATGGTGCTGCCAACTTTGGTCAGGTACTTATTTAACATGTCTCCTGAGTAGTACTTGTATGTGCCCTTAGTACTATATACACCTCTATCACAGACAACTGTGGTGGTCCTCCACAGTATTTTTTAGGTAGTACCTAAATTTAGTCTGTTGGTTATTCAAGCTTGAACCTTTAAAATGACATCCATTTCAGTGTTGCCGCTCTGTTTCCTTTATTTATTAGTGTTGGCGCGCCGCAGCCTATTCCTATAGCTGATAATTGCAGACCTGCAGTCCATGCCCATCTCGCTTTACATGGACTAGGCAATGTCAGTGGTGATGTAACCTTGATGCTTGAAGCCCACAATCCCTATTGATTGGATGTCTTTTTATTCTTGGGTCAATTTTCTAGCTGTGGATGCTAAGGCACAGACCGTTCATAGATACACTAATGTTGCACCCCGGCTCAATACAGAGCATATCAGCAGCTAGAAAAACCACTATCTGTGTGGTAACATCAAAATTGGTTCAGAGGCGCCCTTGTACATGTGCTGGCCCATGTCCGCATGGGGCCCCTTAGTAATGAGGAGGCCACGTGGCCAGCATTAGCTGGCTATACACCCTACCACAATGTATAAAATCTCAATGCTGATGAGTTAGTGCCATTATACAATGGTCTAGTGAGACCATATAGACACTTAACTCAATATGTTTTGCACCTTGATGACTGTCCCGGCATGGGCAGCTCTAGTACAACCTTAGTTGCCTACTATAACTCAAATTACCCCGGTTATTATTAATGTAATTATGGGAAAATTTTGACTAAACGTGATGAAATTCTATTTTGGATTGCTCAATGAAAAAACCAGATTGAAGACATGTCTCCCCTTATGGGGCCACAAGATAAACACAGGATAATAACTATGTGCTTAACCTTTGGGATGGTCCCCGGAATAGTTGAGTGTGCCTCTTTGGGCACAGTCTTTGCTGCTGTCTATTCCCTTACGCATGTTACTCCATCTATGGCAATCTTGCCAGAGGTGTTGAAACAAATATAAAAAGAACACAGGGCAGCTTATGCCCTGGACTTGGAGATGAAATTAATGGGAAACTTTCCTGTAGTGTCCGCGATGATTCTAGCCAACATTAAAGGCGAAGCAGAATCTTTGGTTATACGCCAATGGCTCTCGCTGGTTGCACCAGTCGACCAGGAATGTGAGCTACCTATAATTATTGCTGAGGTGTATACCTCCATAGGTCGCAATAATTTGGGACCAAACAAACCACATCTTGGCAAACCTGGGTCTGACAAGGGTACTGCCAATCAGAACTTGGAGTTTGTTAAAAAACTATGGGACAAACCCAAACTTAAAGAAAAAGCTATCTCTCGAGGTGGTTCTCCTGAGCAGGAGCCCTCTGAGAGGAGCTATATTTTGCGTGATCGCACTCAATTGAAGCCACCTGATAGGTATAAGCATTCTGATGCTCGTCCTTCTCCTTCCTTTCAGGACTTACTGGACAAACAATACAAGAGAAGAGGGCATTCTGAGCACAGACAGGAGGAGTACGTGAAACCAAAAAATGACTCACAATGCTCGCCTGACGTAAAGAGAAAGAAGGAACAGAAACTTCTTCAGTTTAAACCCCAATTTAAAAAAAAGAAGGTTGTGTCTCTAACCACAAAATATGCCACTAACACTGAGAACTCTCCTCCTGAACAGGAGGTGGGCGGTGACTTTCCTCAACAGAGCGGCAGAGATCACTACAGTGCACCAGAATCTCCAGGAGTTTCTGGTGGCGAAAGCAACTAATAAATATATTAAAGTTGAAACCCAAGATCAGTGCGTAGGCCCACCTGATAGATTATATGAAGTGGATATACAAATTGAGGGTGACTACTGTGCACCATACGAGTACTATTGTGTGAAAATGTAACATTATCATATGACAATCTCTTGGCCGTTGTCGATTGGCCCCTGGATTTTGTATGCACATCACCACAAGGTGAAAATGTTATAATACCATCATTTTCTGGGCTTTTCATTGATGAAGACAAACAAGCCTATGCATCTGAATGGACTCTTGCAAAAGCCCAGCATTATATCACAATCAAGTCAGCTGGCATAGGGACTCTCCTTACCATATAATACCCATATTGTCCAGCCCACAAGTGCAATCACAATATCCAATAAAACAGGATGCTAAAGCTCCTGTTAGAGAAATACTCTCACAATTAGAGCACCAGGGTGTCATTGAGCCATGTATCTCTGAAATGAATAATCCTCTTTTTCCGGTGGTTATGCCAGACCACTCCTATCATATAGTCTAGACATTAGACATTTACATAGTTATACACGCACCTTTGCAATGCAAAATATGCATAGTACGACATTTAATAATATAGGGGCCGATTACAATGGCAGACGGACTTAAGTCCGTCTGCCATCGATGCGGATAGTGGGACCCCCGCCTTTAAGGCGGCTGTCCCGCATGGAATTTATGACGTTTCAACGCATACATTCACAACGCATGGCTTTACAACGCAGTCGTTACAACGACTGAGTTGTTACCACGCGTGCCATTACATCGCAAGTCATGTCAACGACTTGCTGTAGGGGGCACGCTGGACTTAGGAATAGTATTAATTACTATTCCTACTCCAGTTTGTGCAACAGCAGGGTAGGTGTTGGATTTAAAATCCAACACATTCCCTGGAGTTGCACGCACCCTACAGCAAGTCGTTGATACGACTTGCGATGTAATGGCACGCTTGGTAACAACGCGGTTCGTTGGAACGACCGAGTTGTAAAGCCATGCATTGTGGAAACAGTGTTGTAAACCCTGTTTCCCTCCCGCACGTGGGATTACAATGCGACCGCCACTGTGGCGGTCGCATTGTGCATGTTTAACATTGCGGCGGGTGCTGCTGGCTGCAACACCCACCGCAAAGTTAAAAAATGCATGTTGTGCATTTCCCTGCACTACGTGGCAGGCACCGTCACGCGGTGCCTGCCGCCGGTGGCGGATTCACCGCAATCGTAATCGGCCCCATAGTTTGTAAAAAATACAAAACAACCTTAGATCTTTCCAATGATTTTTTCTGCCAAAATATAGTGCCTGAAAGCAGGGATTGGACTGCCTTCTCGGTGCTCTCAATGTTGCTCTTGCCGACTCCCTATGTGGTATAAGAACAGTCCTGGACTGTTTGCTGCACACATAGTGTCAATTCTACATGATATTGACCCAGATGCATTGTCCTACGTATATGATATCTACCTCATGGATGATGAGTTAAATGCTCGTTTAGCCAGAGTGAATCACATAATTTGATGAGTGAGGCTACAAATCGTATATAGCATTTCTAATTTTCCTGTTTCTTGGATACAAACTTACTCATGAGGGAAAGAGCCTTGCACCACAAATCCTAGAGAAGTGCGCTCTGCTAAAACCACCAAATACACTTAAGAAACTGCAATCCTTACATTCCTGATTATGCACAATGCATTAAACCATTGTATGAATGAATTCACCCTGACTTTTCCAACTTACATTGGACATCAAATCATACAGACATACTCAGACCTTTAAAATCTGACTTGCATGCTACATGACACTTACGTACAATTGTCAACAACACAAACCTGATTATCCATATAATCAAAGGTGCCATTGGCTTTACATATATCACCTTTAATGAAGGTGAGATGGTGCCGATAGTATATAAATAGCATTTATACTCCAATGCGGAAATGCGTTTTGCCTCTCCTGAAAAAATACTAACTGCAGGTCAGATGGCTGTCATTAAGGATCAGCCATTTGCACAAGGGAAATGTATTATTGCCATTACTCCCATTACAGCCTTAGAGGGTGTTACAAAAGCAAGCATTCCTAATACTAAATCCCTACATCCCCGTTGGATACAATGGGAACATCCTTAACAGCTATGGACGCAGACTTTGTCTTTGACCCATGTTGGAAAGCAAGTTATTAGCAGTGCTAAGTGTACCCCTACTGCTGGCAATAAGTCTACTAACACGGTATACAGTCCAGTAAAGTCTCAATAAATTAGTCCCTTGCTCAACCCTTGGTAACTGTAACCGAGCAGTCAGGCCTAACTTAGGAGACTGGTTTGGTAAGCATTTAAAAACACCACTACATCAAATAAGTAAGACACAACACACAATAAAAATCCCACACCAATTTATAACAATAGGAAATGTTTTTATGAACAAATAGACACCAAAACAACAAAAATCCAATGTAGGGAATCGGCGATATGAATTTTTAAAGATTAACTACTATATAGTGGTTATCAACCTATGGCGCCACTCTGGGACATCTGGTCGTCATTGACCAGGACAAAGTCAAAGATTCAGGCTGACCGTGATGGAGCCCTGGCCGGACACAGTAAGCGGGATTTTACCTTCACAATATTATCTTCACACTAAGAAACCTTTCTGGAGCTTTTTCTTCCTAAGACCCTCGCTGCTCTTCCCCAGGCCGGATTCATTGAGGGTTTGCCAGCTTGTTTTTCAGGGAGTTCCCGGGCAAATCCTGGAAGTCGGAGCTCGGGGGTTTTTCTGCAGGACAAACTTGGAATCCTCCCCAGGTTGCAATTGAAGGTGGCCAGCTTGAATCTTGCAGTTGGGTTGGTCACCTTATGAAGCTTTTTCCCAAAAGTTGTCCAAACTTCAGGAGTTGGTTTCTGAAGTCCTCCTTGTGGGTTCAAAGTGTCCAAAACACAAATCCCAAGGTCTGGGAGCTCCTGGATGGTGTCTGGAAGGTCTGGACCACAACTCACACAATGCATCTGGCCAAATCCTTAAAAGCCCACTAGATGCACTCCAGGATGGGGACTCTTGGTGGAAATGATGCAGGTGAGATCTGTTAACCTGTAGCTGCAGGGAGTCCACTCCTTAATACGTCTTGAAGCAAAGCACAGTCCCTAGGGCTGTAGTACCAAATGTACACCAGCAACAGTTCGTCAGAATGCAGGCCTTTGGGTGCAGATTCAGGTTCCAGCAGGACAGTCCTTCTTTTCCTTGTAGTTTAAGACAGTAGAACTGAGAGGCTATGCACCTCTCATATATTTATTCTCAGCTTCTGGGCACCAAGAGAAGGGGTACCACTGACCAATGAGATGCAGTATGCCATGCAGGCGCATGACCACTTCCTCCAAAGTATGGCATAAAGTACTTGCTGTTGTGGATAGTAGTATTAATATTCTGTCTTCTCACATTCACAGCTTGAATAGAAATGTGTTGTCTGTTATTGATATTATGCAAAATGACATGTCTTCATTATACCACGGGCAAAGTCAGCTTAGATCTATTATGCAATTTAGTTGGACACTTCAGGTATTGAAATCTGGCCTAGTGTCACAGTGCTATTTAAATTCGACACACCTATTCTTGCCTTTTAACCTGACAAGTACATGTCGAGAAGTTAGAACAACTGCTTCTCACAATAGCTGAAACACCTTCTGCAGTGTAAATAATTCATGGTGTCATATCTTTGCCAATTTCAACATTCCAGTTTACATATTGCATGAAACATTTTCCAGTAGGAAGATATACACCCCTGGGAGGGAAATGCATTCATGAATTGTGGTCACTTCCATTTGACTACTGATGTGAACGAGCAGACAGAGACATATTCCTTACTTGAAATGAATGTGATTCTTCTGTTGGCCACTCACTTGTTTGTAAACAAATTACCTTTTACAGAGCATGTAACACTTTGGTAGCTAATTTGGCCTGCTTTTTAAAAGGAAAACCAAAACATTATACTCGCCCCCTAATTATTGTACTTTCCAATGGAAGTTATCTGATGCTAAGCTATTAAGATTGTTGTGTAATGAGAGCCGGTATTCCATATGTCCTTTCTGTTTTACAGATAGTGACTTGCTGCAATAACGTGCTTTCCCTCCAATGCACGAGGTCTCTGATATTTCCATGTGGCCTTCCATTCCAACTCTGAAGACTGATTCCAACAAGCTCAGCAGACTCAAAGCTTTATTACTTCAAAAAGATGTGGCATTAACATCTGCCCTAGAAACCCTTCAACTGCAGGTTGCAAGGACATCAAGTAAAAGACAGTCACTTTTAAGCACCAACCTCCTACAGCATTTTGGTAAGCTTGTGCACTGTATTTTTAATGCATCTAATATTGCCGGTATAGTGCACTTTTTTAAAGCAATCGGGACTGGCATAGTCAGTATCTTCCAGAAACTCTTTAGAGTAATACGGGCTTTTATACATTCTCTTTTTTCAAGTGTTTTCGGTGGCAACCCATTGGTGTTATTCCTAATTTGCAGCAATTTGGTTCAATTTTGACTGCTCTGCAATGGTTGTTCCATTTTGAAGCCCACTGGTCTTGGAATCACCACCAGTCCAACTGTGCCGTGAGTGCATGATATGATTCTTTGGAGCCCCATTGCTCCAAGAGCTGAACACTGACTGGTCATTGTCTTTCAGACCTGCCCGGTTTACCAGCGTGCAGTCTTTGTTTCATTATATATGGTGTCCTTTTGTACAGGCCCTCAATGTTTGTCTTGCAATGCAATTGAATGTTCCTATCGACATGGACGGATTGATGTGTCCAATAACAACCCCTTTTGGAGCTGTCCCATGAACTTGCAGTCGATTTGAGATGCCTGCTATGAGTCTTTTCCTTCTTGGGGAATGGATGCTTTGGCTCATACACTTTTGAACTCTGGATCTAGTAATATGGGTGCAGCACAAGAAGATACTTCCTCAACATCTGCTGATAATGAAGAGCGCATCTGTTCTTTGGCAATTCTGAATTGAGGCTATTGCAGAATCATCGTCTGTGGAAGCTGAATCCATTCTGGATTTTAAAAACATGACTATGTGGAAGAAATCTTGGATGCCTCAGATTCTAGTTTATTTGGCTCCTTTTCAACATTTTCAGCTTAGTTTTTATTGAGCCTATTTTTTTGTTAATACATACAATTACATCACATTTGATTCACTTGGCTTGTTATTTTTATTATTTCGTTATCAACTGAGTTGCTTTCATGACCAAGGAGGGAGTGCAGTGGTTTCCCTTCTGGGCTTACTTTGGTTCTCTCTTAGTTAAGCATTCTTCACATTTTAGGCTGCCTCTACTCGCTTTGAATAGCCACATATAAAGCACTTGTTTTTGTGACAGCATTTTGAGTGTACACTATACATGTTGTTTGTTATTCAGGGACTCTTCTTGGGATTTCGTCTTCACATTTTGTACAAGGTTGCTAGGTATGCAGAACAGCATGGTGTACTGTTTTCTTTGCTCATTCAGCAACATTTCCTAACGTTTAGCCATTACACAGTTCCACAGCTGCAACTCCAGCACAATGGTTTTATCATAAAAACAGTGTCCCATCCCCCCTGGAGGGCCAGAGAGGGGAATTCTGGCAGAGATGACTGTTCTGGAATGACAGCCGTGCCTGACATGCAGTTTACACTCATGATGCAGACCACCACCTAACTGCATACACAAGGTATGAGGTCCTAGGCCAATCACAGCAATCGTAAATATATCCCTGTGCTCATATACTAAAAGTAGACATAGACAGATACATAATTTGCCATGTTTGGGATGTTTGTCCTATACAGTTTGTTACTAAGCTAATTAATTTGAATAGTTGCATTGGCCTGATAATCGATGCACATTTGGTTCATAATTGACTATGATATTTTCAATACATTTATTGTAAGCTTCCTTCTTGTATTTCTTCTGTTTACCATGGGCATGCATGAGTGAATAAGCGAGTAACGAAAGGGGAGGATGTGTTTCTACGGTTCCCTTGGGGACTAGAGGTTTATGTTCATGGTTGCCGAAATCACCTGTTTCTCTGGGAAGGTTAGGAGTTCAGGTGAAGCTCTGTGAGCTAGTAGGGATTGGGCCGATGTTGTAGAGAGACTGATTTCAAAGCAGACACCCTTGCACTATGGTGCAAGGGTGCCCCCACTGGCAAAAAAAGCTTTCTGCCCCAACCCAGAAGGCATATCGGGGCAATAGCCCCTTATTTTCTCCCCCGCGGGGGGGGGCAGAAAGCCCACTAGGCACCAGGGAAATGTTTATGGGCATGCCAGTGAGATGCCCCATAGGCAAGAGTCACTCTCTTTTTTTTAGGCACACATTTTGGCTGTTTCAGTGATATTTTTATTCTCATCTGCACCCAAGCAGGGCAGAAAACCACTAGAAACTAAGGAGAGTTTGTGTGTGTGTGAACAGGAGTTTGGCTGACGGTCTGAATGTACTGACCTTTTGCTGGCATTTTGCGGGGGGTGTGTGGACCTGCACTTGGCTAATGGTGTGGGTGGACTCGCGCTTGATGACGGTGTGTGTAGATTGGCGCTTGCCTGGTGGTGTGCGTGGAGTGGCACTTGGCTGGCGGTGTACGTGGACTGGTGCTTGGCTGGCAGTGTGCATGGATGGTGCTTGGCTGCAGAGCCGAACTGGCTGTAGTGTGCATTGGGCGTTTCCCCAGTGGGCCGGAGGGGTGGGGGGCGGTTTTCTGGCAGTGGGGGCCAGTTTTGTCATTTGAGGCCTGTTTTGCAGCAGTGCTGCAATATCGGCCCCCAGTAACAAAAGCGGTAGCGCTGCTTTTTACTAGCACGCCCCCTCCCCTTCCAGGGCTGGTCGAGCAGCAATCTGCCAGGGCTGGTTGCTGTTACCAGTCCGCCCTGCTTGGCTGGCGGAGTGCGGGGATGGCGCTTGGCTGGCAGAGTGCATTGGTGGAGCTTGGCTGGTGGCGTGCATGGATAGTGCTTGCCTGACTGTGTGCATGGATGGCATTTGGCTGGCGGTGTGCATGGATGGTGCTTGGATGGCAGTGTGTGTGGATGGTGCTTGGCTGGCGGTGTGCGTGGATGACGCTTCGCTGGTGGTGTGCGTCAATGGTGGTGTGTGTGTACTAACTCTTGACTGGTGGTATGGCTTGCATGGATCCCCCAGCGGTTTCTTACCCAGAATCCCCCCGCAAACCTCAAATTTACTTACAAAGTCACATTTTCCTCACATTTCTGTGTGGGTAAGTTGTAGGATCACTGTGCAGGCACAAATTCCCTACTACCCAGCATTCCCCTTGGTCTCCCGAGAAAAATGATACTTCGCTTGTGTGGGTGCCCAAAGTAGCGTCAGCCTAAAAACGTATAAACAAACTGCCCTTTTGGACCTGCTTTGGGCCCCCCTAAATCTCTACAGGTTTTTGGCCCATCCATGTCATAGGCACTTGGCCCATCCACACAAGTAAGGTATCGTTTTTATCGGGAGACTGAGGGGAACGCTGAGTGGTAGGAAATTTGTGCTGTGCAGTGATCCCACAACTTTCCCACACAAAAATTTGAGAAAACTGTGATTTTTTTTTCAGCTAAATTTGAGGTTTGCAGGGGATTCTGGGTAGGAAAACGTTGGGAGATCCCCGCAACCCATACCTCCCTGGACTCCCCGGGGTGCCTAGTTTTCAGAAATGTGTGGGTTTGGTAGGTTTCCCTAGATGGCTGCAGAGCCTGGGGCCAAAAACCCAGGTGAGCCCCTTTGCAAAACCAGGTCGTTTTGTTATAGGAAATTTTGATGTCGCCACAGTGCGTTTTGGGCCTTTCCCTGCCACGGGCACTTGGCCCACCCACACAAGTGAGGTACCATTTTTATCGGGAGACTTTGGAGAATGTGGGGTGGGTGGAAGTTTGTGGACCCACGCAAATTCCAGAACTTTCCATCACAGAAATGTGGGGGAAATGTTTTTTTTTTACAAAGTTTGAGGTTTGCAAGGGATTCTGTGTAGCAGAACCTGGTGAGAGCCACACAAGTCACCCCATCCTGGATATCCCTGAGTGTCGAGTTTTTTAAAAAATGTATCGGTTTGCTAAGTTTCCCTAGGTGCAGGGCAGACCTAGGGTTCCAAATCCACAGCTAGGCACTTTGCAAAAAAAGGGTCAGTTTTCACTGTAAAAATGTGGTGTGTCCACCTTGCGTTTTGACCCGTTTCCTGTCACGGGCACTAGGCCTACCTACACAAGCAAAGTACCATTTTTATCGGATGACTTTGGGAAATGCGGGGTGGGTGGAATTTTGTAGATCCACACAGATTCCAGAACTTTCTATCACAGAAATGTGAGAAAAATGTGTTTTTTTACAAAGTTTGAGGTTTGCAAGGGTTTCTGGGTAACATAACCTGGTGAGAGCCACAAGAGTCACCCCCTCCTGGATTTCCCTGGTTGTCTCGTTCTTAAAAACATATAGATTTGCTAGGTTTTCCTGGTTGCTGGCCGAGCTAGGGTTCAAAATCCACAGCTAGGCACTTTGAAAAAAAAGGGTCAGTTTTCACTGTAAACATGTGCTGTGTTCACATTGGGTTTTGGCCCGTTTCCTGTTGCGGGCACTAGGCTTACCCACACAAGTGAGGTACCATTGTTATCCAAAGACTTGGATAATGCCGGGTGGGTTGAATTTTGCGGATCCACGCAGATTCCAGAATTTTCCATCACAGAAATGTGAGGAAAATGTGTTTTCTTTTTAATAAAGTGTGAGGTTTGCAAGGGATTCTGGGTAACAGAACCTGATGAGAGCCACTCAAGTCACCCCATCCTGGATTCCTGTGGGTGTCTAGATTTTAAAAATGTATAGGTTTGCCAGGTTTCCTTAGGTGCCGGTTGAGCTAGGGTTCAAAAGCCACCGCTAGGCACTTTGCAAAGAAAGGGTCTGTTTTCACTGTAAAAATGTGGTGTGTCCATGTTGCGTTTTGGGCCGTTTCATGTCGCGGGCACCACACACAAGTGAGGTACCATTTTTATCAGGAGACTTAGGGGAACACAGAATTGTAGAGCAACTGTTATTACCTATTGCATTTCTATGCATTTCTGCCTTCCAAATGTAAGACAATGTGTAAAAAAGAAGTCACTTTGAAAAATGTCCTATAAATCACATGCTAGTATGGGTACCCACAATTTCTGAGACCTGCAAATAGCTACTGCTTCTAAACTCTATATTTTGTTCCCATTTCGGAAATAAATAGGTGTCCTTGATACCTATTTTTCACTCTTTATATTTTACCAAATGAATTGCTATATACCCGGTACACAATGAAAAACAATTGCAAGACACAGCTCAGTTATTGGCTCTGGGTTCCTCTGGTTCTTGGTAAACCTACAAGTACTATATATCCCCACAACCAGAAGGGTCCAGCGGATGTAATAGTATATTGCTGTCAAACATCTGTCATACTTAGAAGAAGTTACAGGTGAAAACATTGGCATAAATGGCTGTTTTTTTAACTTATTTTCAATTTTGCTTATTTTCAACAGTCTCTATATAAAAAACTTGAAGGATCTACGCAAATGACCCCTTGCTGAATTTAGAATTTTGTCTACTTTTCAGAAATGCATAGCTTTCCAGGATCCATTATAGCTTTCACACCCATTTCTACCACTAACTGGAAGGAGGTTGAAAGCCCAAAAAATAGCAAAAATAGGCTATGTCCCAGTAAAATGCCAAAACTGTGTAAAATTTTTTGTTTTTCTGACAAAAGTCTGCCTGTCCCTGAAAGCTGTGAAGATGGTGATTTCAGCACCACAAACCCTTTGAAGATACCATTTGCAGGGAGAAAACCAGATGCTTTCTTTTGCAGCACTTTCCCCCATTTTCCCCCCCAAAAACTAAATCTAGCTGTATTTTGGCTAATTTCTGGGTCCCCTCAAAGGGAATCTACAAACCCTGAATTCTTTTAAAATCCCCATTATGTTGGAAGAAAAGGACGCAAATTTGGTGTGGATACCTTATGTGGACAAAAAGTTACCGGGGCCTAAGCACAAACTACCCCAAATAGCCACAAAAAAAAGTTAGCACTGGGGGGCAAAAGGCCTAGCAGCGAAAGAGTTAAAATCAGTTTCACTTTGGGTGGAATCCTGAAATCAAGCAGAATTGGTATATGGTGGCCATGAAGCACATGATTCCCTTGTATGCTGACCATGTTGCATCATATTGTCCTTGTCTGTTGGCACATATACCTCTTAGTCAAAATGCTGACCTTGACGGACAGTTTTGACAGATAGCTGGACATACTGTACAGTTATGCCCATTTCTGCTGACTATGGCCCTTCGTGTACATTTTTGCTCAAGTAAGGGAGTATTACTCACAGTTTCTGCTACTTTACAGTTGTGTTTATGACAGCAATGTGCAATGTTGGCACTCACTGTTGGTCATGCTGTCCAGTTGTTGTGGGCTCTTCTGCGCAGTACAGTCACTAGCTGGTGACCAATCCCTGCAGTGTTAACTCTGTGAATGCTGTGTAATGCTGCTAATTATTGCTGATCATTAATTTCAGCCCAACCATAGAATGCTGATCATGCTTTAGAGTAATGCTCTAGGGTTTAAATTGTACCTGCTGCAGATCATCCTGTGGAGGGTTAACTATGGGTGGTGGTCTTGCTGCACAGTCCTGTCCCTGTCTGCTTTACATTTGGTGTATACATGATCCTTCCAGTCAGCATTATCCGCTTACACAACATCAATGCCCTCTCCTACGCTGATTACATGCAACTCATTCTCTCAATCACGGTCAAGGCGCCCAGTACCCGGATAAAGTTCATTGCCTGCATGACTGAAATCGCCCCCTGGATAAAGACCAACTATCTAAACCTAAACTTTGACAAGATCGAAATTGTGATATTCGGAAAGAGCACTTCACCGTGAGAGGCCTCCTGGTGGCAGCCAGAGTTAGGATTGACACCCACGCCAAGAACCTCGGGATCATTAGCGACAGCAAACTTGACTTACTGCCCGGGTCAATGCTGTCACCACCTCATGCTTTAATACCCTGAAGATGTAGAGGAAGATTTTCAAATGGCTCCCACTCAGCACCAGGAAAACAGTCATACATGCCCTGGTCACAAGCAAGCTGAACTACAGGAACACCATCTATGCTGGGGCCCCACTAAGCCCTAGGCTTGGTTAGGCTCACACCAGCTCAGTGCCAGGCCACCCTCCCGGGTGATAATTCACTCTACAAATCTGCATGACAACATTTTGCAGCTGGCTGGGCATGATGATTATATTGCAGTTAGTCATTAACCTTGGTGTGCAGTGCTGCTATTCTCTATTCACCCTCCTAATTAGTTCCCTGACTGACTTCTCATCATGCAATGCAAGTGTTCTTAGCTGCTGACTGGGATGCGAATTGCTATTCCCTTGGCTGCTGGTGATGCCATGCACCATGGTCTCGTCTGCTGCTCATGATGTTCAATGCTCTCCCTCATTGCACAATTTCTATACAGTGTTTCCCCTGTTCTTCTGAGTGTTTAAAAATACTCTGAAGTGCTTGCTCCCAGATTGCTGGTCATGTATTACATTGCTGCCCCAAGATGCCTGTCAAACAGTTGCCTGTCAAACAGTTGCCTTAACTCAAGATTAAGAAAAGTAGTGTTACCCTTCAGATGCTTATCTTGCTGTAATGTTTTGCGCTGGGCTACTGCTCATTCTGTACAATTGTATCCATTTTCTGTGACTCATGTTGTACAGTGTTGCCCAGCATTGCATATAGATACTAGGTATGCTGAACTAAGCTACTACTCGTGGTCTGCAGTGTTGAATCTGACTGCTGAGTTTTCTCTGGCAGCTTGCCATTCTATGTATCTCTGCCCCCTCTGCGGGTCAGACTTCTTTGTTGTCAGTTCATGCTCCTTCCCAAAGCAGACTTAGAAATAAAGTGACAAATGTCATCACTCAAGATGACTGACATTCCACACACTAAGAGGCATTTTTATGAAATAGTGGCGCAGTGCAGCACAGTAAGTCACCTTGCTGCGCTGCACTGCATCACTGGGAAAGGGCAGGAATGCACCATATTTAAGGCATACGGCGCATTCCTGACTTTTCCCCCTGTGCTGGTGAACAATGGGCTTCCTAGCGCCAATGAAGGCACCCTTGCATTATGGTGCAAGGATGCCTGTGTTACATGCAGGATTATTTTGTGCAGGAAGGGACACCTTCCTGCACATAAACAATCCTGAAAGGCATATTCCTCTTTCTATGTGCTGCAGAATGCAGCACACTTAGACAGAAAAGTAATGAGGAGAAATAAAGATATTTCTCCTTGTTACGCCTCTTCTGGGGAGGTGTATCTTTTTGCCGCATTCCCAGGTATACAAGGTCTTGTAAATCTGGGAATGCATCAAAACAATGAGAGTTGAGTGGGAGCACCCACGAAACACCCATGAAATGCTTCCCCAGGGCAGTGTAACGCAATGCAGTGATTTGCACTGCGTTGCATTACTACAGATTTTTGAAGCCACTCAGAGCCATGCAAAGTGACTTTGCGTGGCCTCAAAATTCCGACCTGGGGGCCGATTACGATGTCGGGCGGAAAGCCTCCTACCCATAGTCGGATTCTCCTTGACTGTTTCGGAGCCCTTCTGACCGACTCGGTCAGTTTACAATCCGCCCGACCGATTACGATGTTCGCGGTCGGAAGGTAAACCATGTGGTAATTCCGAATCAGTCTTGACCGGCTCTCAGAGTATGTCGGTCGGAACCGTATTGTACACCTCTTTGGACAACGTTTCTGACCTCGGGATTATGATGTCGATTTCCAACAACCTTTCCGCGTCGGCCTGTCTGACACGAAAAGGCTGTCGGAAAGTGACTTTGGCAGGCCCCTGGCTGGGCTCCCTTCATCCTGCAGCCTCCGGTTGGGGGCCAAAGGGGTACCTAAGGGGCCCCCCTGTAAAACCCTGCACTGTGTGGCAGGCACCATGGGGTGCCTGCGACAGGGTGCAGGGTTTTCTGCACACCCATCATTTCCCCATAGGAGCCTGTGCTACGGCCAGTTGCCGGGCGGAACACAAGCTCCCATAGGGAACAATTGGAATCCGACTGAACAGTGTTCGGTCGCATCGTAATCGGGTGGGCGGAACTGCCGACCGTGAGTCGATCGGTCCAGATTCCACGACAGTGTCGGGCGGAAACTTTCTGGCCGACATCGTAATGAGCCCCTTAATGTTTGCTTTGCTCTTGCCTCACTTTGCGTGCTGCAAGAGTGACGCAAACTGGGTCATAAATATGGCCTCCAATGGCTGCCCTCTGGACTGATCAAAATGTGAATGACATTGCCAAGAAAGCATTTGCTGAATGGGGAGAATCCACTGTCTCAACCTATGACTTCTGGTCGGTGGATCTATAATATGAATAACACTTCTAACAATCAATGGCTGAGGGGGAATAACCCAAAGTCCCTCTCTATATATAGTTATTATGTGATGATTTCAAAAGGTCTGATAGCCATCTAACACTGACATGCTAGACCTAAAAACTGGATTTGAATACGCACCGGTTTATTCATGAAAATGTGTACTGCATGTATTCACTGTCATCCGTCTGTGTGTCCACTTGGTGTGGAGAAGTGTTTGTTTCTTGCTCTCCCATCTGCTCACCCATCTGTTAATTCCCAGAGAAACATTAGTTTGTCCCTTTTATAACTATGTGCCAGTAAAACGCTGGGGGTTAGAAAGTTAATATGGGCATAATCACAGTTACAGATGGGCTATAATCACACTTTAGACAAGCACTTTTGAAAGAAAGGATCAGGTTGCAGTATAGTTCCCATACTAGCCTATTAACTTAGAAATATAGGCAGAACTTTGTCTCAAAAATTAATACTTCCTCGAGGTTGGCGTAAAATTTGAGAAGAGTTTTCTTTTCTCAAAACATTTGCAACTTTGCATGGGTGCTACTCTGTACAGCACACAAACAAAGTAGGAAAAGTGTTAATTAAGAGTCAGGATAGTATTTTGTACTGAAAGGATGTCCTTCCAGTGCCAAAGTTATGCTGACTACATCTCATGCACTCACTCGGAAACTAAAGTAAAATATATGCGCTTTAGACAGTACAATCACATAAAAGCCGGTGTCTAATTGTTCCCTGCAAGAGAAAACTCATTCATGATATGGCCCTAGTTTGTATACATGCACACTGTTGTGCTTAGCGGCAAGTGCTCATGTTACAATTTTCTTCAGATATAGTTATTGAATGAAGCTCTTCCTGACTCAGAATATGACATAAAAATATATTATCACATTATTTGATAGGAGCAACTTTATAAAATGTGTATGAGGTAATGGGAAATGTAATTTTAGTATCTGCTCTAATTAAAACAGAGGACTGGTGATCAGGTACATGGTGTTTGGACAAAACGTTGACTCAAAAATATTGTGTGGACAAAATATTGTGTCAAGAATATCGAGTACAAGAATATCATGAAGGTAAGTTTCTATAGGAAAGCAACGTTTTACTATACTTAACTCCACATGTATGTACCTTGACAAAATACATATTTACAAGGTACATAGATGTGGAGTTAAGAGTAGTAAATCTGTACCTACCTATTTGCACTTACATTTTTGATGCTTTCATCCTTGATATTTTTGACACAATATTCTGTCCACGATATATTTTTGTCCTCAATATTCTGTCAGTAATCCCAGGTGCAAAAATCCCAGAAATGATTGTGTTCTTGTGCAGAGAAAAGTGTGCACACCAAATTTTGCAGAGGCGTACTTTGATCCCAACACAGACCCTGGTATTTGTTGGATAATCCTAGTGCAATTGATGCTGTGGCACATGGGTCCTCAGGAACTTTACTTGCTATCATTTAAGCAAAGGCTTCTTTAACCCCTTCGATGCTCATGACGGAGCGGTTCCGTCATGAGCATCGGTTGGGCTGTGCTTATGACGGAACCGCTCCGTCATGAGCACAGCCCCTGGAAAGCGCTGGCGCTCCCCCTGGGGCATCGATTTTGCCCCCACAGAGGGGATGGCAGCGGAAGAGTTTCCGCTGCCACCCCCGGCCCCCCCCCCACGCTTCCCCATGACGTCAGCGCGCACAGCGCGCGCCAACGTCATCAGAAAGCGCTGGACGCGCTGGAAATCATTTCTTTCCAGCGCGTCCAGAGGGAGGGTGAGTGTTTGCTGGTGCGGTGGGGTGGGGGCCCCAAATATTGATGCCTTGAGGCATCGGGGGGAGGAAACTATGTTTCCTCTCCCCTGATGTCTCAATGCAGGGCATTCCTGGTGCACAATCGCGCACAGCGTCGCGATCGTGCACCAAGAATGTCCCACTAGACACCAGGGATTCGTTTTTATCTGTAAAGGAAGCGACCCCTTGGGCAAGGGTCGCTTCCTTAGGGGGACACATTATTTTAGACTTTTCTGCCCCCCCTGGGGACAGATCGGCCGATTTTTGGCCGTTTGTGGACCCAGGGGGGGCAGAAAAGCCCACTAGAGCCAGGGATTTTTTAAAAATTGAATTGGAAGCGACCCCTTGGGCAAGGGTCGCTTCCTGGGAGACAAAATATTTAAAAGTATATTCTGCCCCCTCTGGGGGCAGATCGGTTTTTATTTGGCCTTTCTGCCCCCAGGGGGGGCAGAAAACCCCACTAGACACCAGGTATTTTGCCTACATGTAAATGGAAGCGACCCCTTGGGCAAGGGTCGCTTCCTGGGGGGCCAAGTATATTCTGCCTAAGGGGGCACATAATTTAAAGACTTTTCTGCCCCCCCTGGGGACAGATCGGCTGATTTTTGGCCATTTGTGGACCCAGGGGGGGGGGGGGCAGAAAAGCCCACTAGAGCCAGGGATTTTTTTAAAATTAAATTGGAAGCCACCCCTTGGGCAAGGGTCGCTTCCTGGGGGGCCAAAATATTTAAAAGTATATTCTGCCCCCTCTGGGGGCAGATCGGTTTTTTTATTTGGCAACCCCACTAGACACCAGGGATTTTGTATATATGTAAATGGAAGCGACCCCTTGGGCAAGGGTCGCTTCCTGGGGGGCCAAGTATATTCTGCCTAAGGGGACACATAATTTAAAGACTTTTCTGCCCCCCCTGGAGACAGATAGGCCGATTTCTGGCCGTTTGTGGACCCAGGGGGGGCAGAAAAGCCCACTAGAGCCAGGGATTTTTTTAAAATTAAATTGGAAGCCACCCCTTGGGCAAGGGTCGCTTCCTGGGGCTAAATTATTTTAAAAAGTATATTCTGCCCCCCCGGGGACAGATAGCCTGATTTTTTGGGGCGTTTCTGGACCCGGGGGGGGCTGAAAAGCCCACTAGAGGCAGGGAATTTTTTTTTTTTTTAAATTGGAAGCGACCCCTTGGCCAAGGGTCGCTTCCTTATGGGCCTAAATAATTTTTAAGACTTTTCTGCCCCCCCCTGGGGGCAGATCACCTGCATTTTATGGCATTTCTGGCCCGGGGGTGGGGGGTAGAATAGCCCACTAGAGCCAGGTATCTAAAAATAAATAAATTGGCCGCTTCCAGGGGACATATGTGTTTTTGGCTTTTCTGCCCCCCTTTGGGTAGTGACATAGCGTGTTATAATGTTGTTTTATTTCTTGTGAATTGCAATTGTAATGCTTTATTTCTCCTTTTTTGTTAGGTCAAGGCTTTTGCTCTTTAGACTGTTCCAGGTTGCGGTTTCGCTACCTTTTGCGTAGTTGCATGTGTTTGGTAAGAGACTTTGTTTGTACAATGTAAATGAGTTTTATTTCTCTGCATGAATGTGTTTTTTGCGAATGGTGTAATAATAGCAGTATGTTTGGCTTTTGTTTTTTGAGTGTCAAAAACCTTTTGCATTTGTGCTCGATGTGTATTTTGTTGTATTGTGAGTAATTGGTTTTGGTTTTTTTCTTTCTAGTGGGATATCGTTCGTTTTTGCTGTGTCTCTGCAGAGTAGGTGCTGGTGAGTGTAGCTGTCTCTTGTAAGTGAATTGTATAGTTTTTGAGTATATAGATCTTTGTGATAAAGGCACACATTTTTTTACTTACTTGCTTTGCACAGTGTTGGTTGTTGTTGACTTGTTTGTGCAGTCTCCTTTCTTAGTAAGGATAATGGCTAGCCGCAGGATTACTGCTCAGCAGGTTGTTGGTATGCTTTTGAGTCTTCCTCTGACCATGGTTCAGAGACTGACTCTGCATCTGAGGCAGAGGAGGCAGGGGACGATTCAGGCAGTGAGTTTTCTCTCCACATGGAATCATCGGATACTGAAGATACTCTTAGTGGGGATGAAGTGCCTGTGTTAGAGGAGGACATTGATGTGCCGATAGTGCGGCAAGAGGCATCTGGGCTGCAGCCTGGGGCTGCAAGGCTTTCCGTTGGTGTAGTGCGGCAAGAGGCATCTGGGCTGCAGCCTGAGGCTGCAAGGCTTCCCGTTGATATAGTGCGGCAAGAGGCATCTGGGGCAGCAAGGCTTCCCGTTGGTATAGTGCGGCAAGAGGCACCTGGGCTGCGGCATGGGGCTGCAAGGCTTCCCGTTGAAAGTGCTGACCTCTGGGTTGCCCCAGGCATGGTGCAGCCGGCATTGCCAGACTTTACTGGTGTTCCCGGGTGTAGAGTGAATACTGAAAACTTTTTGCCGATACATTTTTTTCAGTTGTTTATGGACGATGTGTTTTTGGCAGAGATTGTTGAGCAGACTAATTTGTATGCCGAACAGTTTTGAGGGACAACAGTGCCAGTCTTAAGCCCCACTCTAGAGCTACCCGGTGGACTCCCACAAATCTGGAAGAGATGAAGAAGTTCTTGGGTTTAACTTTTTTGATGGGCTTGCTAAGGAAGCCATCAATGTCTTCATATTGGTCTACTAGTCCCTTGATGGCAACTGCTATTTTTCCGGCAGTCATGAGTCGTGATAGGTATTTGCTTCTGCTTCGGATGAGGCATTTTGTCGATAATGGTTTAGCGTTGCCACGAGATCACCCTGAATGTGACCGTCTTTTTAAGATTCGGCCTGTCATTGATCACTTTGTTGATCGATTTTCTGAGATCTATGCTCCAGGGAAAGAAATTGCAGTGGATGAGTCTTTGGTGTTGTTCAAGGGCCGCTTGGTTTTTAGGCAATACATTCCTAGTAAGAGGGCACGCTATGGAATTAAGCTGTATATGCTGTGTGACAGTAGGACTGGATATGTCTCTAATTTCAGAGTGTACACCGGTAAGGATTCCAGTATTAACCCCCTGGTTGTCCGTCCACTTTTGGAGTGACTGAGAAAATTGTGTGGGAACTTGGAAGAGGATTTTTTAACAAAGGCCACCATTTATATGTAGATAACTTCTACACTGGTGTGCGGTTGTTCAGGGAATTGGCCAAAGTGGACACTGTTGCTTGTGGCACAATCCGCTCTAACCGTAAAGGTTTCCCAAAAGAACTTGTTTGTAAAAAGCTTGTGCGGGGACAGTGCAGTACATTGCGTTGCGAGGAGCTTCTAGCTGTGAAGTTTTCAGACAGGAGAGATGTCTACATGCTGTCTACTATCCATGATGAAAGCACTGCACCTGTGACTGTTTGGGGTCAGGTTGCTGAAGCGCGCAAACCTGTGTGCATTTTAGACTATAATAAGCACATGGGTGGTGTTGACAGAGTAGATCAGAGGTTGGAACCTTACGCTGCTCTTCGTAAGGCTTACATTTGGTACAAGAAGTTGGCTATCCATCTTTTCCACTTGGCAACCTTTAATGCTTTTGTTGTGTTCCAGGATTCTTGTCCTGAGTCAAAGATGACTTTTGCTAAGTTTCAAGAGTCTGTAATAGGCAGCCTTGTTTTAGTGGAACAGGCAAGTGTTCCTAGAGTTGGATTGGTGGAGGATGTTGCTAGATTGAAAGATCGCCACTTTCCTGATCACATTCCTCCCACACCCTCAAAAGACTTTCCCAGTAGGAGATGTAGAGTCTGTTGGCGAAGAGGTATGCGGAAGGAGACTCGCATGTACTGCCCCGAGTGTCCTTCTAACCCTGGGCTGTGTGTGCCTGCTTGTTTTAGAATGTACCACACGCAAAATAATTTTTGGGAGCATCCATGAGTGGTAAAGTGAACTGCCTGGCCTCTATTGTTTAATATTTTTGGTTGAGTTTCAAGGTTGGCATTTGTGTAGTGTATTGAGTTTCAGATGTTGTGTTAGTAGATTTGTATCTATTTGCAATTTGTTTGTGTTTTCTTATTTTTATTAAAAAAAATCCTAAATGTGATGGCGGTGTGCGTGGAGTGGCGCTTGTGTGGCGGTGTGCGTGGTCTGGCGTTTGGCTGGTGGTGTGTTTGGATTGGCGCTTGGCTGGTAGTGTGCGTGGACTGGTGCTTGGCTGGCGGTGTGTTTGTACTGGTGCTTGGCTGGCGGTGTGCGTGGACTGGCGCTTGGCTGGTGGTGTGTTTGTACTGGCGCTTGTCTGGCGGTGTGTTTGCACTGGCGCTTGGCTGGCGGTGTGCGTGGAGTGGCGGTGTGTTTTGATTGGCGCTTGGCTGGCGGTGTACGTGGACGGGCGCTTGGCTGGCAGTGTGCGTGGACTGGCGCTTGGCTGGCAGTGTGCGTGGACTGGCGCTTGGCTGGCGGTGTGCGTGGACTGGCGCGTGGCTGGCGGTGTGCGTGGACTGGCGCTTGGCTGGCAGTGTGCGTGGACTGGCGCTCGGCTGGCGGTGTGCGAGTAGTGACTAGCTGCTGGTCACTACACACACTGCTAGCCAAACGCCACTCAACGCAATCCGTGAGCTGGTGTGGTTACTGTGTCAGGAATGTGGGCGTGTGAAAGTGATGGGCCCTTGAATGGCGCTGTCTGCTGGTGTGAGTGTTGTAATGTGCTGGGCCCGCGGCTGGCGTGAATGGTTTTGTATGTGTCACATGTATGAAAGGTGTATGAATGGCCTGTAAAGAGGTTGGTGCCTTGTCGTGGCTTTACAGCTCACGAGCTGTGAGTCAATGGTTCAGTTTCTTGTCCTTTCAAGTAACAGTGCATTTCATTTTTGTGAAATCTCTGGTTAATACAACTGTATATACTGAACCATCACTCACCCTCGTGCCAAATCCAACCAGTATGTATGTGTGCTTGAGGAATAGGTGGTTGTGCATAAAAATGGGTCTTTTCTGTTTTTGTCAATGTAATGTGTTGGTTTGTGCCTGGTGGTGTGAATGGTCTTGTGTGTATCATGTATGAAAGGTGTGTGAATGGCCTGTAAAGCGGTTGGTGCCTTGAAGTGGCTTTACAGCTCACGAGCTGCGAGTCACTGGTTCAGTTTTTTGTCCATTCAATTATTGACAGTGCATTTCATTTTTGTGAAATCTCTTGTTAATACAATTTTATATACTGAACCATCACTCGCCCTCGTGCCAAATCCAACCAGTATGTGTGTATGTTTGAGGAATAGATGGCGGTGCAGTAATCTTTGTCTGTTTTGTCTCTCTGCCAAGCTGTACATTTAATTTAAGAATAACCTAACAACTGTAGTTTTTGTTGTAAACTAAACACCCATGGGAGTGCATGGTGATGTCTCTCTTGTGGATCCCAACAAGTTATCTTACCCACAATGTCCTGCAAACCTCAAAATGTGACTGACATTTTCCTTGCATTTTGTGCCCAAATTTTCACACTGCAGAAAGTAACAACAAATTTCCAACCCCCAGCATTTCTCCAAGTATCCCAATAGAAATGGTACCTCACTTGTATGGGTGGGCCAAGTACCTGCGGCAGGGAATGGCCCAAAACCTATTGATGTGACATCAAAATTACCTATCACAAACCAACCTGGTTTTGCATGGGGGGGTCCCATGACTTTTTGGCCCGGGGCTCGGCATCCATGTAGGGAAACCTACCTGACCCATACATTTCTGGAAACTAGACACCCGGGGGAGTCCAGCGAGGTATGGCTTGCGTGGGTCCCCCATCATTCTCCTACCCATAATCCCCTGCAAACCTCAAATTTCGCTGAAAAATCCACTTTTTTCTCACATTTCTGTGTGGGAAATTTCTGGAATCTGCGTGGATCCACAAATTTCCTCCCACCCAGCGTTCCCCCAGGTCTCCCGATAAAAATGGTACCTCACTTGCGTGGGTGGGTGAAGGACCCGCGACAGGCAAGGCCCCAAAAGCTATTGAGGCGACATCAAAATTACCTATCACAAACCAACCTGGTTTTGCATGGGGGGTCCCATGAGTTTTTGGCCCGGGGCTCGGCATCCATGTAGGGAAACCTACCTAACCTATATATTTCTGGAAACTAGACACCCGGGGGAGTCCTGCGAGGTATGGCTTGCGTGGGTCCCCCATCATTCTCCTACCCAGAATCCCCTGCAAACCTCAAATTTCACCGGAAAATTCACTTTTTTGTCAAATTTCTGTGTGGGAAAGTTCTGGAATCTGCGAAGTCTGTCATTCCCTAAAAGCTGGGAAAATGGTGATTTCAGCCCCACAAACGCTTTTTGGATACCATTTGCAGGGAAAAACCCAGACGCTTTCATTTGCAGCCCTTTTTTCCCATTTTTCCCAAAAAAAACAAAATTTAGCTGTATTTTGACTAATTTCTGGGACCCCTCCAGGGGAATCCACAAACCCTGGGTACCTTTAGAATCCCTATGATGTTGGAAGAAAAGGACGCAAATTTGTCGTGGATACCTTATGTGGTCAAAAAGTTACAGGGGCCTAAGTGCGCACTACCCCAAATAGCCAAAAAAAGGCTTAGCACAGGGGGGGAAAAGGCCTAGCAGCGAAGGGGTTAATGGAGTATCAAAGAATATTATTTCTTCAAAATAAGCTACAGGACTTTTTCAAATGATTGGAATTCCAGAGAAAAAAGCAGGTGAATACCTATTGTTTGAATCATTTAAATTGAGTATTAAGTATTCCATTGTACGGCAAAAACGTACACATGGTACAGCTCTTGTACATGCACTAAATTATGGGTATCACCTTAACTCAGGTACCATTGACCAATTAAGTAGGAGCCACATGATACGTGGGCGTGTGGTCCCCAGGATCTAGGTGAATCTCTGCATACACAGGCCATTGACCCACAGTTGAAGCGGTTACACACAGGACTCTTTTCAGGGGTTACCTAAGTGACCACCACCCAACCTCTCTGTCTGGCCTGGACCTCCTCACTGGCAAGCTGCATGATCGTTCTTCTCTTCCATGCACTTCATGTCAGACGTCTCTGTGATGATTGTTTTGGATTGCCCTTCTAAGGGTATTACATCTTTATAGTTGAATTATCTTTAGTTCAATTAAGTGTTGGGAATGCAGCCACTAATGTGTGATGTTTCACCTGATGATGGATTGGGACATGGTGTCACATTGACCCACAGCCCTATGAGAACTGTGATCCTTCTAAATTTAACAACCTGCGATGACTTTATTGGTAGGCGCTTCATTCCACAAAAATGTGGAAATAGTGAGATTTCCAAATTCCACTCAGCCTCTATGGGAGTCCATATTCTATGGTGTTTGCACGTACCTCTCAAAGAATGCTCCATTGCTCTGCTGTTGGAGAGGACCACGGCATTTCCACCTATATGAATGGTGTTTCAAAGACCAATCATAAGTACCAAAGACTAACCATATGTGGAACATGAGAACCTTTTATTTTATCATGGGTCCGTCAAGCAGTGTGGAAAGCCAGCAACATGACAGTGGTGGGTTTCTGCCCCAGATGACAGGTATTCCCCTTCAGGTGGAAAACAGTGAGGAGGTAAATCAGTGGATGATCTCACAACTTGCCTCCACAGTCGGCACTGGGACATCTGGCTGACCACTTGCCACCATGTGGCTACCCGTCCGTGAGCTTTCCTTTTACAAGGCTTGTAATCTGATACTGTAATCCAATTTGTTAATTAAAATGACCCAAGATAGGAAATTCAAGATCTCATTACTTATTTAGATGAAATTCCATCACAGGAACCATAGTGCTCTGGACGAGATGTCATCCTGTAAGTACTTCCAATGGCCTTGGTTAATTGCATTAAAATTTGTTTTTTTTCTTCACCAGATATCCAAAGACACTTGTTTAGTTCGGCAAGAAGATATCTATTAGTGATAAAACTATGGCTAAATAAAGTAGCTATCTCAAAGGTTCATCCTGTGGATGAGAATATCAAGAAATAATCTTTATTTGTTCAGAGTCATAACAATAAAAACACCAGCAAAGAACAGGATCACATTCGCAAGGCATATAAAATGCACAGTTAGCTGTCTGACATTTTTCTTTTGAGCTTTGTGCTTCAGAACCTTGCTAGGGCTTTAACAAGCATCTTTAATCGAAAGAATCTGTCTTTTGTTTTTTGCGCAATGTTATATGTTTAGCTACTGTTTTTCAATTTGCCTTATACAAGTGTTTTTTTCTCAATTGCATTTCATCACTCCTCTTTTCCTTGTAACTGTCGGTTTTATAAGTGTTTCATTGATTTCTAGCTGTGGCGCCATTTCAGAAGTCTTTTGGGAACAGAACTAGCCAGCTGAACCAGCGTGCACAACTTCAGGGAAAAAGCTGCTCAAGAAAGTTCATTTTAAATAATAAAGGAATTGCACTGTATGGCACATTGCCTATTTCTCTTGTTGCTAAAATAAACAAATAGGAAATCTTTAATCATCGCCTGCCTGACTAAAAGTTAATTCCAACCCACTCCCACCCTCCTGAGCTAACAATCAATTCACACCAATTGGTACCCAACTTCTTCTAAAATGTCAGGGGTTTTACATTTTTGTACTTTTTGCCTCCATAAGTTAATCATACAGTTGCACCTAGGACGAAAGTTTGCTTGAAGCTATCCAATTATGCAAATACAGTTTGCCAAAGAAGAGATCTTTGAAAAATATTGATTTACACTCTCTTATTTTATTTGTAATTTATTTCTGTGTCAAATGTAGGGAGGACTGTAATGGCAGTGAGTATTAGTTTGAAGACATTCTTTTTCAAAAAGTACAAAAATATGGGACCTTAGCAATTTAGCAAAATTAAGGTATCTTCCTCTCATGAGGCAAACAAGCATTGATAGCACCAATACATGAAACCTATGCATATTGCATACACACAGTGGCACAAACATGCGCACACACATGAGTACATAGAACTAACATTTGTCATTTATGCATTGGGTCAGTAACGAGCACCAACGCTTTTACATAGCAATCAGCTGTCAATAGATAGCACAGTAGTAGCATTATTGGTGTGGATCAAAGTTGGGGAAGTGTGGTTTCTGGACAGTCTTGAAAGCTGGAATGGAGTGGGCCTGGGGCCAGGTTGAAGGACGGTCCAGTGCTGAGGCTGAGAGAAGTAAGGTGAACATTATCACATTGTAGCAATGAGGGATTGTGAACTGATAAGTAGTTGAATCTTGCAGAACATGGGGGCATATTAGCAAGACCCACGTTAAAATTATCGCCGTTTTAGCGGCAGGAAACTGCCGCTAAAACGGCGATAATGGGCTTAATAATATGCGTTATAGAATTCCAATAGAAGCCCAGGTTAGATGTCCTGCACATCTAACCTGGGCTTCATTGGAATTCCATAGCGCATATTAGCAAGCCCATTATCGCCGTTTTAGCGGCAGTTTCCTGCCGCTAAAACGGCGATAATTTTAACGTGGGTCTTGCTAATATGCCCCATAGTTTTTTGCTGGTGAACTTGCAGTCAATAAAATACATATCACAGAGTTTAGCAATTTGCACACAACCACACAGATCACCACACTCACAGATACCCATTCACAAGGACCAATAGCCAAAGAGACCTGAAGGACCAATGTATGCAGGCCTACAAGCAAAGAAATATTAATTCACACAGAGTTACAGATATACGGGCATGCATTCCACCCATGCAGACAAACCAAAAGACATGCCTGCACCCATTTGAACAGGCCATCAGATACACCAGCACTATTGCGCACAGACCAACATTCAACTAAAAACCTTTGAAGCAGGAGGAACAGGGTGAAGTGCATGACGGTAGGACAAGGTGGTGGACATCATGGAAATGCAACCACCACAAGGAAAGGCTGATGTTTAGCAGGTATGGTAGCATATGGTGATGTGCCACAAGGGATCCTAGGATGGTGCGTATCAGTGAATCACAGAGTGGTATGCTACAGTTAAGCAGGGAGTGGTATACTGATGCAAAGCAGGGAGTGAAGTGTCTCTAAGGAGACATGAATGAGGTGCCAGGGAATACACTGAGGGGTATATTCACAAGAACGTGTGATAACTACCGCAAGAGTAGTGTAACGCAACTTTCAATATCGCAGCGTATCGCTGGAAAATAACCCCGTGTCAACGTGGAATTCACAACAAGGCGGTAGCATGCGATAGTCACCAGATAACGCGTCAAATGTCAGCGTGAAAATAAATGCGAAACGCGAACGCGAGAAATCATGCGATGAGGCCAATCGCGGTAAAAAAAAGTAGCGAAAAGCAGCCACAGGCCTGCAAATCCCACGCGTCTGGCGGGAAATTGCACCATAAAAACCACAGAAACAACACACCAGAAACAAGCCAAAGCACGTAGCAACATGGATGCACCCTGACCCAGCGCAGAGGTCAACGCGAACCCCACAACACCCACAGACCACCAGCAAGAAACAACGGGTCGGGGAAGGCCAAGGAGAAGAGGGAGAGGAAGACGGGGTGCAGACCGCAGGAAAACAAGACCAGCGTCATGGAGGTGACCAAACACTACCAGCAACTGACCCACAAGCAGACCACCTGGAATGCAGTCGGAGTGCCGATGAGGCCAATCCAGGAGGCCAAGAGGCGCCGCCAGGACGTGACAACCTAAACCAGGCACAAACCCTCTGCCAACAGGAAGGCAGCAACGGCGACAGGAGGTGGCAGTCCAGCGCCACAGGAGGAGCTGGAGGAAACCCAGGCCACAGTCATCAGTGTGGAGACGGTGCAAGGAGGTGGGAGTACGGACACAGCTCGACAGGACCCGACACAACAACAACAGGGTGAGGATCCAACAGGGACTGGGGGGACGGGAGGTGATGGGCACAATGGCACACATGCACAACGAGGTGTAGCACACTGCACACCCACATTTACCCAGGGGCATGTCCCCCATCCCCCTTGGCACACTGCAGCCCACACACATAGCAATCACAGCACATACCATGACAATGTGGCACAAAGTGCAACACCCACACTGCAGAACAGGGGACACAACTGGGTCCGCCCAGGCGCAGAAACAGAACAATCACATTGGACAGAGCAGGGAACTGTGAGATGCATATCTACGGCTACAACCCCACATCAGCCATGTAGGCCAAATGTCCACTGTCCCAACTCAAATAGCCACCACCGCCCAAACAGTCACAATGTACATTGTCACACAGTCTGCATGTCGACAAGAACAAGGCGCCAACACAATGCCAACATGCACCTCCCCTTCACAATGCAGAGGGACAAACAACACCTCCAGCAGGTCAGAACAGACAACCCATCAGTGATGCCTGAGATGAACACCACACCTTCAACACCTACACCCTACAACAGCCCATGGACATCCCACACAACCCACCACCAGGACCAGGGCAGACAAGCTACTCAGAGGAGAACCCAGCCCCTGCAACAGACCACACAGCATGAAGCACCCGCAATCACGGCTGGCTCACAACACTTCACCGACCCACACATGGCACCCCAATGCCAGGTGTCAGAACGCCAAAAGGAGGTGGCCCAACAGGTGCGGGTGTTGCCGAACCCATGGAATGCGAACTAGAACACATACGTGGGTGTCCAATACCCTTCAGGGACCACCTACACCCCACAAAGGAGACCCACACTGCCATAGAGACACATGCAGATGCACATACCCAGTACAGAACCACGCCCAGGGGCACGCACATATCAGTCACACACCCACGTTGGCTCTGCATACGACGGCACAGTCCACTTCCCTTACGAATTGAGTGGGTGATGACAAAGCTACATGTCCAGGTTCTAGCCCGCTGCCTGCGGTGACATTTCTGCGTCCGCTGTACACAGCACAATGTAATGTCGTAGGGCCCAGGGCCCCCATGCATACAACAAGACCACAGGGACACATGCACATATCATGTTGAACTGGCTATGGGCACGTGCGCCCGGCCCCTTTATTGGCAGGGCCACATGTACAGTGACGCCTGTGCTGGATGTGTGTGGGGTGAGTATAAGCCAGCCCGCACGGAGTGCTTGGTGCTGGCAACAACCTGAACAGTGGACACCAGTGTAATGGAAACAGAAAACACCAGCATAACAGAGTCAACTGCAGAGCAACATGGAGGGATCCGGAGTAAGGACAGAGGTCACCCAATATTCAGTCAGGAGGTTCCGTGAGTTGCAGTGCACTGAGGTAGGGGCACTAGAGAAGAGCGCGCTCATGTGAAGAAATTGCTAGGATTGTGTCCCTTCGGGTTAGTCCTGATGCAGATGCAGTGGGGTGTGTTACACCTGCATCAACTTCATCATCATAGTCCCAGGTCTTCCCCACTGCATGAGGTGACATTGCTGCGCAACCTCACAACAGCACAAAACTCAATCAGTAATGGACAATGGCTTGCGGTGCACTGAGTCACTGGCACCTGGAGTGCTGAGCAGGGTATCAGGCAGATGATGGCATCCACGACAGGTCTGAGCAACTCCGTAGGTCTGTCAGGACCACCCTTTCGACTCTGGCAGATGGCGGTTGGAGGTGGTCCTTGCGGTGGTGGCGTGTGCCTCCTGTGGTGATGCGACGTCCGGGCCGGTCAAGACTCAATGCTATGTGTGGGCCCTGGTGGCCCGCAGTTGAGGCCGGAGGATGCGGACAGCGCAGGGCCACAGACACATGGCGTTGATGACCCCAAGACCATCGCTACAGAGGCCATTCAATGTCTCAGAAGAAGGGGTCCCAGGCCTGAGCAGCACAGAGTTAGTGGCCCCGGATACACAGCGGCCGGCACAGGCATCCAGCCAGGGGACGGTGACTTGCGGTGCAGTCAGATGGGCCATGCGACCTGAGCGGGTCCCCATCAATGTATGTTGCGGAGGGTTGCGGGGGACAGTGGAAGGTGTCCTCCAGGGCATGATGCGGAAGGTCTGATGTTATCTGGAAGCAGCAAATGGAGGAGTGGAAAGCGCAACCCTCGTTTTCACCAACTATTCGGTATCAGCTACATGAGGATGAAAACTAGCCCCTATTCCATAGACTCAAACGCCACCAATGTACGACCAGTGAGTGTCCATGAATGTCGGGGAACACACTTAGTGGCACAGGTGCTGAGAGGGGATGCAGTCTGTGATGATGCCGGTACACAGATGTGAACTCCAACATTGCCAAATCAAGACTCTGTGACCTACTGGACCGCAGTGTAGGCCGGAGGCAGCGGTCAGCAGTGGCCCACAGCCACGTGTCGTTGACTCGCGAGGCACAGAGTCAGTGACACAGTGGCAGTTGTTGGTAGTGTTCAATCACCTCCGTAACGATGATCCTGTTCCCTCTGGACTGCAACGCGTCATCCTCTTACGCCTCTCCGTGCGTGCGATGAAATGTATTCTGCCTTTTGAATTACCGATGTTCAGTTCCAAATCTGTGATCCCACTCGTGCGCAGCGTAGGCCGAGGGCAGTAGTCCGCGTAGGCCCACAGACACGTGTGGTTGTGATGCCGTGCACAGACTTGTTGCCACCACATCGAAGGGTGTATAGTGAATTGTTCTCTGCCTTAAATAATGTTCACTGCCATGGTGTAATCAAGACTCAGTTCCAAATGTGTGACCTACCTGACCGTGGTGTAGGCCTGAGGCAGCGGTCAGCACGGCCCATTCACCGAGTGTCGCCGGCATAGGTTGGATGGCCCACCGACCTGCGTAGTTCAGGTTCAGTGGCACCACGTGTTCGGTCACCTCCGTGTATGTGACCCGGCATTCGTCCGGACTGAGCCGCATCTTCCTCTTACACCTCTCTGTGCGACCACTGGTGTGGACTCTGCCATTCGTGCTTTGCGAATAGGTGCTGGATGTGTGGCCTACTGGTCCGCAGGGTAGTCCTGGTCCCTCAACCACGTGTCGCCGGCTGGCGTTGAACAGGGTTAGTGGCACCACGTGTAGCCGGCTGGCGTTGAACAGGGTTAGTGGCACCACGTGTCGCAAGATGCCCATATGGAACCATGCCTCACTGATCGGGGGTCTGGTGCTGTGGCCGCTGGCCCGGATTTGGGGTCACTGCCATTCATGACTCAGGACACAGTTTCACATATGGGACCTACTGGTCCGAAGAGTAGGCCGAAGGCGGCAGTGGAGTACGTCAACGAGAAAGGAATAAAGCGGGCCTGTGTCGTGGAGGCCGTAATGGTCTGAGGTGGCTGCCAAGGTCGCGGGACTCGGGCTTGGAGCTTGCGCCGGCACGTGGTGCGCCCTCCTTGACACACGCCGGTGTCGGCAGGTGATCAGCGTGGCCTGGCTGCGCAGGGGCAGGCCTGACGGGTTCGTGGTCCAGCGTGCCGGAGTCAGGCAGGCGCACAGCATCGCAGGCAACTCCGCTCACGAGGACGGCATCGGCCTCATGGCGGGCTGGGAGGTGCCCCCCTGGCAGAGACGTGGGGCTTTCCGGGAGAGGACCACGCCCAGCCCTACGTGCTTTTTATTCACACCCCTACGCTGGCGTGGCCTACGCCGGGCCATCTCACTCTGGTGACGCTTAGGGGGTGGCGTCACAGGCAACATTTCCGCGAGGTCCCCCGCTGGCTGGGGTGACATGGTTGCGTCCACTGCACTCCATACGCCAGAGGTGTATGTCGCCATGGATATGGGTGTGTTCTGCATACTTTGGTCTGTCCAGCACATCTCCGCCACTCTTGGCATTGTGTGCTTTCCTGATCATGGTTCTACTGCATCCTTCACACATGCCTGGTTGCCACCTCTACCCACATTCAGCTATTATGTGGCTGAGGTGCCATGCCGTTGATGGCTCATGTTCAGGGCTTGCCCAGGTTACCATTGTAAGTTGTTCTGTCGTGTCTGGTGGGTGGTCATGTTGTTGTGCATGTTGGTTGTGATTTGGTGACGTGTGCATTGCCAGAGTTGTGATTTGCATGGTTGTGGAGTTGAGGTGTGTGGGGTGTTCATTTCGAACTTGCCAAGGGGGTGTGCATTTCCCTTGTTGCCATCCTGGGAACGCTGGTTGATGATGGACTGTCGGAGGACGAAGGTATCATGCACACTGGCTGTGTATTTGAAGGCGACATTGTTGGAGGTTCCACAGTGTTCTGTTGTTGCCTGCACATTGATGTGAGACGTGTGCTTCCTGTTGCGGTGATTGTGTGCTGTGTCACCAGGTCAAAACCAAAGGGGATGATGGACGGAGTGTTGAACATTGCAAGCACTCACCCCCAGTCAACTGATCTGGGTTTAATCCATCATCATTCTTTAGCTCACTCCGCCACCCCAGTTCAGACATGGCCATATGCAAATCAGTCTGACCCTGTGCCTCATGGGAACAGTCCAGCCCGAACTGCCAAGCCATGTCTTCCCTGGACCGGAAACAAGCATCCTGGGACCGGTTTCTGGCTTACAGCCGTCATCAGCCAGGCTATCTTGAATCCAGTGGCAAAGTGAGCAAGGGACCCACGTCTGGGCATACCCTGCCAACTGAGGGCGAACATAGCAAAACCAAAGGGGATGATGGACGGAGTGTTGAACATTGCAAGCACTCACCCCCAGTCAACTGATCTGGGTTTAATCCATCATCATTCTTTAGCTCACTCCGCCACCCCAGTTCAGACATGGCCATATGCAAATCAGTCTGACCCTGTGCCTCATGGGAACAGTCCAGCCCGAACTGCCAAGCCATGTCTTCCCTGGACCGGAAACAAGCATCCTGGGACCGGTTTCTGGCTTACAGCCGTCATCAGCCAGGCTATCTTGAATCCAGTGGCAAAGTGAGCAAGGGACCCACGTCTGGGCATACCCTGCCAACTGAGGGCGAACATAGCAAAACCAAAGGGGATGATGGACGGAGTGTTGAACATTGCAAGCACTCACCCCCAGTCAACTGATCTGGGTTTAATCCATCATCATTCTTTAGCTCACTCCGCCACCCCAGTTCAGACATGGCCATATGCAAATCAGTCTGACCCTGTGCCTCATGGGAACAGTCCAGCCCGAACTGCCAAGCCATGTCTTCCCTGGACCAGAAACAAGCATCCTGGGACCGGTTTCTGGCTTACAGCCGTCATCAGCCAGGCTATCTTGAATCCAGTGGCAAAGTGAGCAAGGGACCCACGTCTGGGCATACCCTGCCAACTGAGGGCGAACATAGCAAAACCAAAGGGGATGATGGACGGAGTGTTGAACATTGCAAGCACTCACCCCCAGTCAACTGATCTGGGTTTAATCCATCATCATTCTTTAGCTCACTCCGCCACCCCAGTTCAGATATGGCCATATGCAAATCAGTCTGACCCTGTGCCTCATGGGAACAGTCCAGCCCGAACTGCCAAGCCATGTCTTCCCTGGACCGGAAACAAGCATCCTGGGACCGGTTTCTGGCTTACAGCCGTCATCAGCCAGGCTATCTTGAATCCAGTGGCAAAGTGAGCAAGGGACCCACGTCTGGGCATACCCTGCCAACTGAGGGTGAACATAGCAAAACCAAAGGGGATGATGGACGGAGTGTTGAACATTGCAAGCACTCACCCCCAGTCAACTGATCTGGGTTTAATCCATCATCATTCTTTAGCTCACTCCGCCACCCCAGTTCAGACATGGCCATATGCAAATCAGTCTGACCCTGTGCCTCATGGGAACAGTCCAGCCCGAACTGCCAAGCCATGTCTTCCCTGGACCGGAAACAAGCATCCTGGGACCGGTTTCTGGCTTACAGCCGTCATCAGCCAGGCTATCTTGAATCCAGTGGCAAAGTGAGCAAGGGACCCACGTCTGGGCATACCCTGCCAACTGAGGGCGGACATAGCAAAACCAAAGGGGATGATGGACGGAGTGTTGAACATTGCAAGCACTCACCCCCAGTCAACTGATCTGGGTTTAATCCATCATCATTCTTTAGCTCACTCCGCCACCCCAGTTCAGACATGGCCATATGCAAATCAGTCTGACCCTGTGCCTCATGGGAACAGTCCAGCCCGAACTGCCAAGCCATGTCTTCCCTGGACCGGAAACAAGCATCCTGGGACCGGTTTCTGGCTTACAGCCGTCATCAGCCAGGCTATCTTGAATCCAGTGGCAAAGTGAGCAAGGGACCCACGTCTGGGCATACCCTGCCAACTGAGGGCGAACATAGCAAAACCAAAGTGGATGATGGACGGAGTGTTGAACATTGCAAGCACTCACCCCCAGTCAACTGATCTGGGTTTAATCCATCATCATTCTTTAGCTCACTCCGCCACCCCAGTTCAGACATGGCCATATGCAAATCAGTCTGACCCTGTGCCTCATGGGAACAGTCCAGCCCGAACTGCCAAGCCATGTCTTCCCTGGACCGGAAACAAGAATCCTGGGACCGGTTTCTGGCTTACAGCCGTCATCAGCCAGGCTATCTTGAATCCAGTGGCAAAGTGAGCAAGGGACCCACGTCTGGGCATACCCTGCCAACTGAGGGCGAACATAGCAAAACCAAAGGGGATGATGGACGGAGTGTTGAACATTGCAAGCACTCACCCCCAGTCAACTGATCTGGGTTTAATCCATCATCATTCTTTAGCTCACTCCGCCACCCCAGTTCAGACATGGCCATATGCAAATCAGTCTGACCCTGTGCCTCATGGGAACAGTCCAGCCCGAACTGCCAAGCCATGTCTTCCCTGGACCAGAAACAAGCATCCTGGGACCGGTTTCTGGCTTACAGCCGTCATCAGCCAGGCTATCTTGAATCCAGTGGCAAAGTGAGCAAGGGACCCACGTCTGGGCATACCCTGCCAACTGAGGGCGAACATAGCAAAACCAAAGGGGATGATGGACGGAGTGTTGAACATTGCAAGCACTCACCCCCAGTCAACTGATCTGGGTTTAATCCATCATCATTCTTTAGCTCACTCCGCCACCCCAGTTCAGACATGGCCATATGCAAATCAGTCTGACCCTGTGCCTCATGGGAACAGTCCAGTCCGAACTGCCAAGCCATGTCTTCCCTGGACCGGAAACAAGCATCCTGGGACCGGTTTGTGGCTTACAGCCGTCATCAGCCAGGCTATCTTGAATCCAGTGGCAAAGTGAGCAAGGGACCCACGTCTGGGCATACCCTGCCAACTGAGGGCGAACATAGCAAAACTAAAGGGGATGATGGACGGAGTGTTGAACATTGCAAGCACTCACCCCCAGTCAACTGATCTGGGTTTAATCCATCATCATTCTTTAGCTCACTCCGCCACCCCAGTTCAGACATGGCCATATGCAAATCAGTCTGATCCTGTGCCTCATGGGAACAGTCCAGCCCGAACTGCCAAGCCATGTCTTCCCTGGACCGGAAACAAGCATCCTGGGACCGGTTTCTGGCTTACAGCCATCATCAGCCAGGCTATCTTGAATCCAGTGGCAAAGTGAGCAAGGGACCCACGTCTGGGCATACCCTGCCAACTGAGGGCGAACATAGCAAAACCAAAGGGGATGATGGACGGAGTGTTGAACATTGCAAGCACTCACCCCCAGTCAACTGATCTGGGTTTAATCCATCATCATTCTTTAGCTCACTCCGCCACCCCAGTTCAGACATGGCCATATGCAAATCAGTCTGACCCTGTGCCTCATGGGAACAGTCCAGCCCGAACTGCCAAGCCATGTCTTCCCTGGACCGGAAACAAGCATCCTGGGACCGGTTTCTGGCTTACAGCCGTCATCAGCCAGACTATCTTGAATCCAGTGGCAAAGTGAGCAAGGGACCCACGTCTGGGCATACCCTGCCAACTGAGGGCGAACATAGCAAAACCAAAGGGGATGATGGACGGAGTGTTGAACATTGCAAGCACTCACCCCCAGTCAACTGATCTGGGTTTAATCCATCATCATTCTTTAGCTCACTCCGCCACCCCAGTTCAGACATGGCCATATGCAAATCAGTCTGACCCTGTGCCTCATGGGAACAGTCCAGCCCGAACTGCCAAGCCATGTCTTCCCTGGACCGGCATGTGTCACCAGGTGGCACAGGTAGTACATGTGTGCTGTGGATTGCCCCCAACACGTGCGTGCATCCTGCTATGGCGTATGGTCCTTGCTTGGTCTCCAGCGGATCCGGCGCATTGTGTTGGACGTATGGGGACTGGGGTACCAGGGTGATGGTGATGTCCAGGACAGGTGTGGGGGACTTGGATGTAGCTGGATGTGTGACTCCTCCGACTCTGGTGGGTGTTGTTTGGGGGATACCAGGGGCCAACAGGTGCAGACAAGCCAGCAGCTTTGTGTGGGGTGGGATGTTGGTTGTCCGCTGTGTTGGTGCCGTAGGCCTGTTAGGCGATGATGGTCAGGATGCGTAGAATGGTTGTCCCTTTCAGCCTGTAGTGGACGGTGACATTGTCAGATGTTGCGTCTGTGCGGCTGGTACGTTTCCTGGGGGTCCGCTGTCTTTCTCTGCGCTGCGTCTGTGGTGGTCCGGGGGGGTGTTCCGGGTGTGGGTTGGGGTCCTGGGGTGGTGGCGGTGGGTGTTGTGGCCCTCTTGGGTGCCGGGCCGCATGATGAGTGGCTCCATGGCATCTGTTGCCCTTCGGATGTGGCCCTGGGCTGTGCTCCCTTTTGTGGTGCTGGCTGCCGTCCGACTTTACACCAGGTCAGAGCAGGTGTAAATTTCCTGGTGCTAACGCGCCTTATCGCCTGTTTTGTGTTTCTATCGCTGATGTGGCTGGTCGTTGTGAATGTTGAGGTGTAATGTTGTCTCAACTTTTGGCACGGGAACGCCTACTCTGCATCTCATTAGCGATATTTGCGGGGGTCCTCTGTGGCGATGTTTTTTGCGGCTGCTATCGCGGGTAAACTGGTGCTGTGGGCTGTTAACACGGGCTTGTGAATGGGGAGGTAAATTTATCACGACTTTGGCTGCGATAAAGTGCCGTTAATTCGGCGATAGCTCCTTGTGAATATGCCCCTGAGTGGTGTGCAGCATGTGAGTACTAGATGGTGTGTAGTTGAGAAATGAGCTGTCTGCAATGGGATCCCAGATAATATGCAGCAGGTGACATTCTATGATACACATTAGGGCACTGGGTAACTTATAGGGTGATTACAGATTGAGCTCCAAAATGGAGCATCGATTGTAAGGCAGTAGGTGAACACAGGGTCATGTCAAATAGTTCTAGGGTGAGCTCCTCCCGCCAGGTCTTTTCAGACACTGTCTCCAGTCCTGAACTTTTCACAATTATTGATTTCAAGTATGTTAATGAAATTAGTCCAAAGGAATCAAAACAATTCATTTATTTATTTAATATTATTTTATATAGCGCAAACTTTACCCGAAGGTGTCAGAGCGCTTTACAAAAGGACCAGTTACATTACATAAGGACTTCATAGTGCATGAGTTACTTCAAAGATACAAACAGAAAAACTCCAAATTCACATAAGAATGGTAGTAAGTACAAAAGTTTACTACAGATACTAGTAGTTAGAGTTACATATATACAAGTTGCAGATTCACTCGAGGAAAGATACAAACAGATAAGCACTAAAATCACATCAGAATGGTAGTAAGTACAAAAGTCTACTACAGATACTAGTGGTTAGAGTTACATATATACAAGTTGCAGATTCGCTTGATGTTACATTTTAATAAAAGTTGAGGCAGTAAGGGTTGAACAAACAAAAAGTACAAATTTACAAAGCATAGTCTTTTCGCCAATGCTTGGATGGGGTCCTCCTCACAATTCCTGTATCTGGCGAGTCACGAGATTGAGGAAAACTTGAGGTGGCATTCCTTGAGTCAACAGTCAGCAAGCAGGAAGGAATGGAGGACTCCTCATCGGTCCTGCATCTGGCGTTGTGTACTCCTAAGAAAGGGAAGGATGGCTGGAGGGGGAGAGAGATGGCACATCAGCACTATCGAGCCACAGGAGTTTGAAAATAGGGGGCAACTGTAGGCTCACCTCCTGTTTTCGTTGTTATTTTTGGTATAGCCAAGTCGGCGACCCTCAACCCCGAGCCAGCCTGCTGGCCAGGTTTGTCCCGCTGAAAAGCTCCAGAGGTCCATCTTCCAGAGTTTGACCAGGAGTAAGCTGAAATCCAAGCCGGCAAACCCTCACTGAATCAGGCCTGGTGAAGAGCATGGAGGGACCCCGCAAGAAAAAGCTCTGTAAAAGTTTCTAAGTCCGAATGTTGAAATGGTGCCCAGGACCAACCGCAAGAGTCAAACCGCCCACCTTCAATTGCGAGCCGGCCTGGATCCCTGGTTTGTCCTGCTGGAAAGCTCTGGAGGTCTGACCTCCATAAATGTGACCGGCAGCTCGTTGCAAGGCAAGCCGGCGAACCCTAAACCAATCCGGACTGGCTGAGAGCTTTGAGGAACCCCGGGAAGAAAAGCTACAGAAAAGTTTCTAAGTCTGAAGTTAAAAACTTTGACTGAGACCTACCGCGAGGGGTAAAAAGCAGGGCTCCATCGCAGTTGGCCTGAAACTTTGACTTTGCCCCGGTCTAATGCGACTAGATGTCCCAATAGGCGCTATAGGTTTCTATGTGCTATATAGTGCTAAATCTTAAAAAATTCAATACTCCGGTTTCCTACATTGGATTTTTTTCATTTTGGTGTCATTTTAAAGATAAACATATTTCCTTTCTTTATAAATTGGGGTTGGATTATTATTGTGTGTTGTGTCTTAATTATTTACCTGAATTGTTGTTTTTAAAAAAATGCTTTGCATACCTGTCTTTGAAGTTAAGCTGGCCTACTCGCAGCCAAGCCACCAAGGGTTGAGCATGGGGAAAAAATTCTAAGGCCTGTACTGAGCTCTATATTGTGTTAGTGGCCTTATTGCCAGTAGTAGATATATATTTGCCACTACTAATAACCCACTTTCCAACAGATTCTCCATGCATACTTTCACCTCCACCTCATATGGCATCTCTGATATGTACGTAAAAACGTAGCAAGCACATGCCTAGTAGCTACTTGTAGTCATAATTAGATATTTAATAAACTCAGGTTAGGTGAAAACTGAAGGCAGCATGCTAATTTGCACTACATCAAAGCTACCACTGGCCTTATCACCTAAAAGATCAGCCAAGTGAGTCCTGTCCAGTGGCAAAAGCATTACTCTGAAATCCTAGCCAATGAGAACCAAGCTCTGAAAGTTATACAACAGCAGAGTGTTCACAGTTCCAGCTCCTCATTTCAGACTGCATGTGCACTGTTTAGAGGCAGATGTGTGACTTGTAACACTTGGAATGCCAACAAACTATCTTTATTTGTCCCTACAGTGATTGGATACCACCATCTTCCAGAGTTTTTCAGCCGTAAAGCTATTTATCATATACTTTGTAGGTCCCAATCCACATTTGACTAATGTTAGTGCTTTTTTGTGTGACGACTTTAGAGTCTTTAAAAAGCTATCTAAAGCACTGGAAGCAGTGTTAATCCCCCAATGATTTTGGTGCTTCACACTCTGAGCCTGCTCAACAAAACAAAATATTCAATAATATGTAAAGCACATTAGACTCTACAAGAAGGACAGAGAGTACTTAGGGCCTTATTACGATGTCGGGTGGGACCGACCGACCTCCGGTCCCGACCGCAGCATTACAGTGCGACCGCACATGGTGCGGTTTTATACTTCCATTTCTCTATGGTAGTTTGTACTGTGGCCGTAAACCGGCTGTAGCACAAGCTCCTATAGAGAAATGGGAGAATCTGTTCATCCCTGCACCGTGTGGCAGGCACCTCAAGGTGCCTGCCACACGGTGCCGGAATTAACAGGGGGGCACCATAGGTTCCCCCTCGGCCCCCAACTGGAGGTCGCAGAATGAAGGGGGCCCTGCTAGGGGCCCCCAATGTTGCTTTCCGACAGGATTTCATGTTGGAAAGCTCAACATGGAAAGCCTGTCGGAACCGACATCCTAATCCCTACGGTAGAAACGCCGTCCATAGGGATTACGGGCAGGCCTCCAACTGGGCGATGGGCTCCTTGAGCCCATCGGAATCCAGCCGGAATGACCATCCAGTTTCACTTTCGACCACCTGCATCATAATGCAGTGGTCGAAAGTGAAGCCCGCAATGAGACTCGGAAAGCCTCCAACCTGTGGTCGGAGCCTTTCTGAGTCTCATCGTAATGAGGCCTTTAGTGTCAAACCATGAAAGTTTATTAAAAGTTAATGTTTTACAGAATTAATGATCAAAATGTGTATGCTTCAATTAAAAGGCAATAAAATTAGATCAAATCTTAATAAGCAGAGGATGAACCAACATGGGGTTGCCTCAAACTGAAGGCCTAAGGAAAAGTGAGTCCTCTCTCTCAGAGACCATTCTAATAGCCCCTACTCTATTCTGCTCTAATCTCAATTCATCTGAAATAAAGACACACAAACTCTAACATTTAACACACCTGCATGCAGTGAGAAGGCTGTTCAATCAGGTTAAAGTGAAATTATAGAAATTTATACTTGATAGGTTCTCAAGGTTTCTCATAACACAAGCCTCTGTAAGCGTCCTTCAAACTCACACTATCTGTAACAAGATAATATACATGGACTAGTCTGCACACTGCAGGTGTCTCTTGAATGTGCTATTCATTAAACAACATTCCACAATAATCACAAAGAAAAGAAAGTATTTTTTCATATGGGAATAAAGGAAAAAGAACATCGAGCTGGACAATTAGCTCCAACTTATCTAGAAATAAAATAAAATGGCAAACATTAGACATTTTGAAATTCAGGCATGCGTTAAGTCAATCTAAACATGATAAACATAATTTCTCTCCACAAATAACATTAGAGCGCCTATACATTAAAGTGTTAATACAAACATTTAATACATTAAAAAAAAACTTCACTAAAGTAGCCTTGCTTCTAAATTTGTAAATGTTCAGTGGACACCCATTCTCATTCGCATTAATCCGGAGGTCAATCCTGGGTACCTGGACTTTTGTGACTTACCCAAGGTCCTGCGGACTTTTGGTAGTCTTCAACTCCTTGAAAACTGTTTTCTTCAAGACAAAACCACTCCAGGAAAGAGCTGAAGCACTCACACAGACCACAAGAAAAAGCACAAGCACTGGAAAACATTTGTTAAGGTAAGATACATCCTTCATGGCAAATTCAAGTGGATGGTAACTCTTTGCGTAAACAGAACAAACCAAAGTTACATTTTATATATGCTTTAGCTTCTATTTGACAAAATCTTCATAGCCTTGACAAAGAATGTGTGCCTTTGTGCATTCCCCCAACACAAATCATGGTTAACTGAATTCCTCTCTGAAAAGGCAAATGATGGGCAATCGTTAACTCACCTGTCTCTTTTTGAGTGACAAATCTAATAAGGAACCTCTGTAATTCTTCAAAGGCAATACCAAAATACACTAGCCACACGTTTTGATTTGTTCCTGAACGTTTTTCAATCAACACTTGTAGTTTTTTTTCTTGTGAATTTAACATTTCTGGTGTGTAAGGCTCCAGGTGCCCCTGGTATGTGATCCAAAAGCCATACACAAACATTAACAAGAATTCCTCTCATTCCCTGTCAATTATCTCCATCAAAGCCTTTTCTTGTTCATCAGTTGGTACAGACACAGGGAACAGGACCAATATATTAAATCTGCATCCTTCCTCAATGCCCCACTTTTTGACCTAGCAGATCCACCCTCATCCCCGGCTTGTCTTGGCTTAATCTTTTGTAGTAGGATGTTGGTATAAAGCAACTTGGAATCAAGTGAATGCCCACATACCTGCTGCACATATACATGAAATAATGCAAAGCTTGGCATTGTCCTGAGTTAAATTGCTTGTCTTCTATTCTGGGCACATCCTTAGACGGTTCCCATGAGTCCTTGCAAAGAGAGATTGACTCCAAATAGCACATTAGCCATTATTACTTACGGTGTTTTTGGTCACACATTACCAAAGGATTCTTTCTTTTGTTGTCTCAATCGTTTGTCCAGACACCAACCATAGGTGTTCTTGTAATTTAAAATTGATATTTTCAACTTAAGCTTAATTAAAAGTGTTTTCTTTTTCGCAACCCTCAAGATTTAAAAATATTTGTGACAGTGGCGTAGCTAGGCACTCTGCCGCCCGTAGCGGTCCCTGCCTTTGCCGCCCGCGACCGTGCTGAAGAGCGCGCAGGTGGGGTACTGGCGATGAATTCCCCACCCTCGCCCATCCCTTGGTACACCACTGCTTTGTGACTTTGCAAAGGTTGCAAAGGTTTTTTTTCCACTTCACATGAAAATCAGGAATTTGGAGCTTTTGATGTGGCATATATTCTTATTTAACTCTAACAAAATAGTCATGCATAACGTATACTTCACAGAAAAAATACATGTACCATTCTTTTCCAAGACAGTGCCATTCTGGAAAAGGTAACATTCCAGAGGATAATACTGCAGATATTTGCCATTATGCAAAGAAAAACTTCACTTAATTTTGCATACATTAACATCTGGCTGGGTTTGACAAGAGTGAAAAATATCTTGCTATGGCATGAAAAAATATTTCACAATGTGGAAGCAAAAACTATTTTGCAAAGGGTAGAAATGTAAAAAGTTTGCTTTAAAAAACAAGAAGCCTAAAGAATATTTCAAATAAATTATACTTCAATATTAAGAGCTAACAAAATATTAATGAAAAACTGAAATATCTCCTAATGTAGGACAGCATATTTGGTCAGCATTAGGTTGAGCAGAAACATTGCTTGACTATTCCATCTCCTCCTTAAACCTGAATTGAATCCTGTCTAGCACTTGTTTGACCCCTTTTCACACTTTTTGAAGCCTAATTAAGAGTCAGATGGAGCGGTATCCCTAGGTGAAAACCTGCTCCACCTGATCACAACAGGCCTGATGTTCCTACGGCCACTTTTCCCGAGTGCAGGAACATTAGACCCAATTGTACGGGCTTGAAAATCTGGCCAGCAAAATTCCATAAGGATTTGGCAGCAACAGCAGCAGTCACTTTTGCCCATTTTCTTTAGCAAGGGAGTAGCCTGCAATGCTCCCCGTGCTATGACTCGACTTCCCTTTCCCTCCCCTACCTTCACAACCCTCCTCCCCTTTTTTTGCCATTACTCAGGCCCCCACCGCCACATTTACCAACTCCTCAGAGCAGGTAATAAAAAGGCGCATTAATCCACATGGGACTGGGAACACAATGCAGAATTCCGTTGCGTAAAACTAGGTCTGCACAAAAAATTCCCCATTCTGTCGTGATTTACTCGCAATATCAGAAATTCCTTGAAGAAATTCTGGCCAGTAACAATAACTCCAGCTTCCCAGAATTTCCTCATGGAATTCCTCTTTACCCACAATCAGGTCTCTAGTCATCTATTTGGAGCAGCATTCAGTAAAGCTCAAAGAGATGTACAATTTACCTTTCCACGTTTAGGGCTGTCCTATGATCAATGTCGGTTTGAAGTAAAAAATGGTTTCAGCACTGCTCTCTGCGCATGTGCAGCAGTGGTTCTATCATTTATACACCTAATCACCAGTTTGCTATTGCCTTATGTTGGGTTTAGTGTAGATATGTGTCTTCCAATTTCAGACGCACAAAGGGTGATGGGAGGAAAGCTTGCAAATTGTCTAGCCACTGGCAATCACTCGGGATAGCATTCCAGCCCACCTTCTTTTGCCCTCCATGCCACCTCACATTAAACCCAGTCATATAGAAGTCAGTCTTGGTCCTTCTAAAGTAGGAACAATCCACCATGTCAAGTCAGGTCCTCTCCGAACCAGAACACAAGCAACCCAAATTGGTTTTAGCCAAATTGGGCCTTTTCAGTGAGGTGCATCTGGGTGGGTTCCAGTGGCACAGGGAGGAAGGAACCAACACCTGTGCATATCTTTTGCCATTTAGGGAATTACATCAAAAACACAAAAGATGATGGAAGGAATGCTTGCAATTTGAATAACCACTGGCAATCGCTCGAGGTAGCATTTCAACTCATCGCTACGCTTTGATTACTAGGTGCTCATTCTTTGAAGTTGTGTCTTACTGACAATAAAGCAAAAAGGTAGTTAACATGTAAATACACCGAATCAATCACTGCATACAAGTAAACATACACTTCTATAGACTGGTGCTTGTCATCCTTTTATTTTGAGATCAAGTTGTGCAAATGTGCATCATTAGATGCAGCATGGTTTCCTTGAATAAATGAAAGCAAGACTGAGAGCCAGATTCACAAATGGGAACTTTAGGCCTGGGCAGAATTCGCGGAGTTCTGCTCCGCGGAACTCTGCGCAGTGCCAAAAAACTCTGCTTCGCACTGCGGAGTTCAGTGAGCGTCAGGGTGTGGTAAGTGGCACTGCTCGCACTGATTTTTAGCACAAGGAGTTTGTCCTGTGCTATAAAATCACCGTGTACTGCCCTACGCTTTGCGTCAGAGGGGGCAGCTTCTTTCTGCGGCTCGAGTAGATATTCTACTTGAGTGGCAGCTTCCTCATCGCGAGCAACAGATTTCTCAACGCGAGCCTTCGCGAGCTGGCCCAACCGCCCGCATTGAGAAATCTCGCCAGGAGGAGGCCTAGCGTGTGATTTTTCTTGCTCGCGTGCAAGAGAAAAAACTCTTCGCCCACCCCTAGTCAACTTACACTTTAGTATAAGTTTTTGTTTTTGGTATTTGCAAAGAACAAGTTAATAAGTTAATAGTAAGTTTACGCAGTGGCGGCCAGTGGTGGGAGTGCTGCCGGGTGGTGATGTGGGGCGGGGGAGGGGCAGGGTGGGGGGTAGTAAACTACGGAGTTAGGCCGCACTGAGGTAAGTAAAGAAAAAAAAAAAAAACGAATTTCGTTGCGCGCGCTGCATCGCCAAAAAAGACAGACCTGTCTTATCTTTTTATGTGTGGAATTCTCCACCCTAAATGTGGAATCTCCACAGTCCTAAAGTTACTATTAACTTGTACTTTGTGAATACAAAAAAAAACGTAAACTTCCACAAAACTGTAAGTTTACCTTTGGGAACAAGTCCCACTTTCTGGTGTGTGGCAACAGCAACCGCTTACACTAGTCTTCTGGCCTGAAGTCTTCAAAACACCCATCGCCTTTTACCCGAGCAGTAAGGAATGTTGGTGTTGCCAGAACAAGGCAATGGCTAAAACCTGGCGTGTCCAACTTTGGATTTTGCAACAATCCTCCTTCTTGCAGATTTTAAACACAGTATGGTTGCTACAAGTATTTCAGCCAGTCTCAACACTTGCAATGGCCTCTATCTAAGCCATTCTACTTACAAGTTCAAACATCTGTGGGGGCTGAAGGATGAAGCGCAGAATTGGCAACCGGGACCAAATTGAGTGAACATATTTGATTTGTTGTACACAGTGTTCTGAATTTTGGGTTCACTGAAGGATCCGTAATTGCTTCTTTTAAACGCCGTGTCATCATGCCCATGCATATTTTCAGGTATACAAATAGAAGCAAGGTATAAAATATGAGGGCTCTGTGAAGTAGTAAAACAGTTAATATAATGTATAAACCTACATGTTCTTAATGGAAAATTGCAAATAAAGTTTTTTGTCATATTATGTGAATCGTCCACGTGTAATAAAAGTGAGTTAATTTTTCGGAACGTCTTGCCATTTATGTATTAAGTTTTCGATGTAACGGGAACCGAAATTGTCCTTCACTTTGAGTGATCTGTTTTTTTCGGAATTATCTTTCAAAGTTCGGCTCTCATCCAGTTGTAGACTGTGGGGGTTATTCTGCAATATTTCTAATTAACTAAAGTTACACAGTGTAAGAAGAAATACATCACTTGTCATCATCCACTAATCCATTATCTGATGAGTTAATCAATATGCAGTGCTGGTTTAATTGTGTACCCCGCTTGTAGTCCCCCTCCTATCCTTTTGTCTACCACTCTTCACAAATCTCTGACACTGTACTTACTTCACCTGCAAAATAAGTCTTACCATTATAATTCTTTACTTTTGGGATTTCTACAAAATGAGATGAGAGTTTTCATCTGTAAAATGGAGTTATTTAGTATACATTTTCTGTAATCTCACATGGGCATGTCTTTACTGATTTTGAGTGTTAAAAAATAGACACACTATATTATTGTATTCATATTTCAGCGTATTCTTCTATTTTCTATCAAGTCCGAAGGGTTCTAAAAGCTTATAATATTGTTGTTTAATTGAATTACAACTATTTTAAAGGAAGTTAAATAAAACTTCACCATCCAGAAAAACCTTGGCTAGAAGTACAACAATGTTGAAAATAATCAATCCCAGTCCAACAATATATAAAACAGTCTTCATTAACATCAGCACATCATCTTTCTTTGCTGTTCCATAGCTAAGTGGTTCTTTTATTTCTCTATATTTATATATTATTATAAAGTGAATTAAATTGAGCTCCTAATATGTTTTAATGCTAGTAATGTTTATTGAACATCTAAATATGTCAAAATAATGTGTTTTCCAGACTACGTTTTCTCTCCCTTTCGGGCATGCTTCACTTGAAGGCTCATTAACTTTGCTGTTTATCATCCTTTATAATGGCATATTTATGAGGTTTTTAGATGTTTGTGTATGCAGCCTCCAGGTCTATTTGTTTTTCCAATCACGCTATTATCATATCTGTGCATGGCCTTCAAGCGTATTAGTAAGTGGGCCCAGTCGTGAATGTGGCTTTGCGAAAGCTCTCTTCTGGCACTGTGAGGCTTCCATACAGTATTCAGACATTGCAGTACCTTTTTAAAGCTTCCATCGTTGCTTGAGGGTAAAACCTGTCTCCCCAACTCTTTACAGTATGCCCTCATTACATCTTAAAGGAACAGTACTCATCTTTCTTTCGCTTTACAAGTTCAACTTTTGAATCTTTATTATTATAACAAGCATGGCTGAGAATGATAATGAAGAGGTATATTTTGGGAGTCTGGGCCCTGATACTGCTCTGTCAATACATGAAAAAGAGATATTTAAACAGCCGCTACATTGCATTCAAACTGCATTTTGACCTATTTTGCCACAGAATTAACTGGAACGCACCAAATTCATGGCAGAGGATTTTCCAATGTTTTTACTGCAGCCTGCATGGGATATACAAGAGCCCTACTGCCAGTATTACCGTAGTAGTTTATTGACAGAGACCTTTTTTTCAGAAAAGCCTCTGAGTCAGCTGATGATTTACACCATCCACAGAGAAGGATGTAGCACCTACAAAGTAGCTGCAAAAAAGAGACATGGGTCACTGGAGATACAGACTCCTGCACTGCTTGATAAGAATATGATTTATATAGTAGTTGGGAATTTGGCTGGTGGTTCACAACAGCCCACTGCCCATGCATGTTCCCTCTTCCAACATGGTAAAGTCACAAAAATAAACAATTCATTGTATAATGATTCATTTAGTCTGAACACAGATTTGGATACTGATTCAGTACATCACACTGATGTTAATAACAATGGTTCATTGGTATGTTTTGGCCCTCCTGGAAAGAAGAGAGCTAAAAGAATATCCGAATTTATTGATGAGAACAGCGCATATAATATTTTTACTGATAATCAGAGTGCTACAGCGGAACCCCCTATTTGAACCAAGATGTATCCATAATCTCTTGTCTTCTGAATGGGTCCCTTCGGACCAGATTACATACTAAATATTACGTGCATTTTAGCTCCTCTATAAACAATTGTTAGAAATAGCCTAAAATTCGAATGTCCTCCTCCATCATTACTGGACCAGGTTCTAGCCTCACCCACAAGTGATCCAAACTAACTACCATTTCTATAAAATATGGTAAAGATCCTGAAAGGCAATAGACAAGGCGGGCCATCATGCCAAGATAAATTATTGCATATTGTGGTTCTGTTAACAAAACTATTTTATTTATAAAGAAAGAGAATAGTAAACAAGTTCCAATGTTGGCAAATTTCACTTTTCTAACTGGATCAAGAGACACAAAACACATTGGGAAATCTTGCTTCATCAAAAACAGGACAGACAGCTCATGGTCTGTTATTTGGAAACCAATATTTTTAAAGAAATGTAAAATATGTCACTACCTTCACTTTCTTTGATAAGGCAGAGCCAGCTTGCAGTGGAGTATTTGGTGTTAAAGCGTTTGCCACAGAAATTAGAAACAGGGGCACTCTACCAAGCGTTTTCCTATGAAAAGGTTAATCCCACTAATCCCTTGGTTGCTGTACTACCACTTGTACTTGTGCTAGGGGGAGCAGGTGCCTTAGGGGCAGTGGTAGTAGGAGTTTCCTTGGCCTTTGGACAATCAGCATCCCTTGTCCAATGGGTCTTTACCTTACAAATGTAGCACCAAGGTTTCTCTTTTGCCTTTCTTGGAATTTTGGGACTCACCCCCAGATGCAGGTTTTTGGAGCCCTTGTGAAGACTCTTTTATCTTTACCCTTGTCCCCATCCTTATCCTGGGGTTTAGAAGAATCTTGCTTCTTCTGGTCACCTCCATTACCATCGTTTTTCTGCTTAACCCTGGTGCGGACCCATATGTCTGTCTTCTTTCCCAATTCTTGGGGAGAGGTCAGATCAGAGTCCACCAGGTACTGATGCAAAAGTTGGTTCTGACAGTTATTAACGATGTGCTGCCTCATAATCAAATTTTACAAGTACCTTGCTTCCATGAAGCCAGTTTTCCAGAGCCTTAATAGCACTGTCTACAAAATCTACCCAGTCCTGGGTGTGTGCCTTCTGGGTGTCTCTGAACTTAATCCTATACTGTTCAGTGGTTAAGCCAAACCCATCTATGAGAACACTCTTCAGTACTGAGTAATTGTCAGCATCCTCTTCTCTACCAGCGAGGAGCTTATCTCTACCTGTGTTAGCAAAGGAGAGCCACAGGATAGCGGTCCACTGCTCTTGAGGCTCCCTCTGAAATTTGCAGGCCCTCTCCAAAGCAGTGATCCATTTATGGATATTATCCCCCTCCTGGTAAGGCGGGACTATCCTGCTCAGGTTCTTATTGTCAAAAGTAGTTTCTCTGAGTCTAGGGACACTGATGCTGCCACCATGGGACTCTAGTCCCAGTCTCTTCCTAGTCTTCTGTACTTCCAGGGACTCTTTGTCAAGGGCCAATTGATCTCTCCTGAGCTTAAGTCTGACTTTCTCAAGTTTGAGTAATTGGTATTCCCTGTCAAAAGAGTTGTCCCTCTTACTAGATATGGAGGTCCCTTTGCAAGTGCCTGAAGAATTGGATTCTCTAGAGGATGATCTAGACCTCCTTGGTCTACTCTGGACCCTCCCAGGAGGAACAAAGGGTATATCCTCTGTGCCATCTGCACTATTCTCTGATGGGTCAGAGTTTGGCAGGTTGGAATCATTTGAGTCCTCCTGCCCATACTCAGAATTGAGATCATCAGGGAGATCCCCTGGTGCCCCCTCTCCATGAGTATTCCCACCCACATTATCCTGTTCTTCTGCCCCTACAGGATGGCTGTCATACTGATGTAGCAGCTCTAAGAGCAGCTTAATGGTAGGGTTTCCACCTGTCTTTATCTTTCTAAGACTACACAGGGTCCTTAGTTCCTGTAACTTTAGACCACTGCACTTAGCAGACTGGGGTATACTAGTATTCCCAACTAAAGATATGGTTCTAGGTGAAGTTAGGTGTTGCACCTACCTATAGTGGAAACTAAACTCTCTGATGTTGGAGAAAGGGGTGTGCTAGACCCTTAACTACCCAACCCTAAGTTCAGTAGAACTTACTTATTCTAAGCTGTATTATATGTGCCTAATATTCGTGATGGTTTTTCAATTAATCCACACCAAGATTATCTGGTAAGACAATGCAGGCTTGAATCCCAAACACTGCACACCAATGTGAGAATCTGGCTTGGTATATGGTGCACATTTATGTAAGTGGACACCCTGCACCAATCCAGATAACTCTTATGGTGATTTTAGTGGTCTTAGACAACCTTATTAAGCTCTCTAAGTGGTAGTTGTAGAGAGCAGCCTTCAGGCTTAGTCCAGAAGGACTGTAAAGCAGCTTGTTTTACCAGAGCATAATCTTATTGATTTAGATTAAGTGAAAAAGAACCACACAGTGCATTTATAAAAAATATGTATTTATTATAAGACACTCACTAACACATACAGATATCTCCTAGCCGGAGATATACACAATACTTTGCAATAGAAGCAGGTAAGTAGCACAGATACACAGTGGTCGCCAGGGGGAGACCAAACGATATACTAAAATAGTGGTATGCGAACCACGACTCAAGGCAAGACTATACCCAGAAGACGTAGAAGTGCCAGGGACCCAAGGAACCACCCAAGGTAAGTAACCAGGAACCCCATGGAGGCCATGTGCAGAGTGGGAACACGACTCCGGGCTCAATACAAGTCAATGGGTAAGTCGCCCTTTCAATTTTAAAGAAGAAGGACCTTTCCCAGTGGGCCCTGAAGAAACCCTGTGGAAGACAGAAGGTTGGAGAGCAACCCCACCTCTGGATACACTAGGAACCAGGATACCTACACCAGGGAAGCCTGGTGCATAGGTGTGAAGTGGTGTCAGAAACCGCCGTTGAACTCAATGGATGACGTCAGGAAGATACTGCTGCTGGAGAAGGTTAAAGTGTCCAGTGGAACCCAAAGGTGGATTCAAGATGAGAAGTACCTACAAGCAGAGGGGACAGGTCTATGTAACTTGGGGGTGACCCGGAGGCCCGGAAGACGAATGCTCACCAAAGTCAGGTGTTGCAGAAGAGTTGATGATGACCTTGGAGCTGCAGCTGTGCTGACCAGGCAATGCTGTGGAAGACCAGGAGCCATTCACAAGCTGTCCCACATTGGATGTTGAGAGTTGAGGGGTCGGTGTCTGTCTGGAGCACCAACAAGCCTTGGCAACTGCAAACAACGTGGAAAGCGAAGAAGGTGCAGTGTCAGGACCAGCAAGGTCCAGGTGACACACCACAAGCAGGGGAGTCAGAGCAGGCCCCGAGAAATCAGGGGAGCCCACTGAAATCAAAGAAGACCCTCAAGAGGACCCACAGGCAGGAGGCACTGGAGTCGCAAGATGACTTCGAGCAGCTCACCAGAGATGCAGGCCCACGATGCAAGTGATGCAGTGAGGACAAAGATCTTGGTCCCAGGAACGGTTTGAACTGGACTATGCAGGGAGGGAACCAAATGTGCCCCTCAAGCAGGCTGAGTGGCGCTGGCAAGCGCTCCCACCTTGCCCCAATACACTAAACACTGTCTTTGAGGTGGTCACAACTCCCTGTGACAGAATACCTATTGTTCTGCCTTCCCCTGCTCGAGCTTGGCTCAGCAGCAGGAGGGCATAATCATGTCTCTGGTCGGGAGCAGCCATGTTGTGCTGTCCGTGTCTAGAAGACTGGTACCGGGAGCACTGAGGGTGTTAGAATAGAAAAATATGCTTTAGCACTGTTTTACGTAAGTTAGCATTCACAGTGCCATTTTGTGTAAGGGCGCCGTTTTGTATCATGATCAAAACTAATCCTTAGCCATTTCCCATAAATGGCCTTCTCTAAGTTATGTTTCTTCAGAGCTGAGTTCTGCTACACTAACGAATGCACTGTTCTTATTAGCACATACCTTTGCCTTAGACATAGGCCTTCTCCCACTTGTCTAGTGGTGGGTACAGGCAGGGTGACCTTGAATAGTAGATAATGTGTGCTCAGAATGGAAACTTACTCCTTTGTAATTTACTGTCCAGCTGCATCTGCTTGGAAAATTCCATTGTGGGCGTGCCTTCATTGGTTCTGAAATGTACATAATGCATCGTTATGCTTGCTGATGTTAGTCCCTCTGCAGCACTCCTAGCGACTGGGCAGACAGGGCTCCGCTCTGAGTGTACTCTGAATAAACTGTGTTTGGTTTGTATTCTCTACTGTCTAACCGACTCTTCATTTGGTATGGAAGGCTGAGAGGTGGTCGTGAGTGACCCGGGTGATCCTAATCAGGCAACTTCCTTCAACGGCCTCCAGGAGAAGCTTTACAGTGCATGGAATCATACCTCCCACACCATTTATGGTGTGGGGGTATGATTCTAACTTGTTTGATACCAGCCAGTTAGAGATGGTCATCGCGTAGTGATGCATGGCCACTCTATGTATCGTAATTGCTGATGCACTTACAACCCGGGAGAATGGACTCCAAATCAATCAATCAATCAGTACATTTGTAGAGCGCGCTACTCACCCGTGAGGGTCTCAAGGCGCTAGGGGGAGGGGGGGAGGCAGCTATTGATCATAAAGCCAGGTCTTGAGAAGTCTCCTGAAGGTCAAGAGGTCCTGGGTCTGATGCAGGTGGATGGGGAGGGTGTTCCATGTCTTGGCGGTGAGGTGGGAGAAAGATCTGCCGCCGGTGGTCGTTCGGCAGATGCGTGGGACGGTGGCGAGGGCACGGTCAGCGGAATGGAGCTGGCGGTTCGGGGTGTAGATGGTGAGTCGTTCATTGGGGTATGCTGGTCCGTCGTTGTGTAGCGCTTTGTGATCGTGGGTGAGGAGCTTGAAGGTGATCCTCTTGTTCACTGGGAGCCAGTGCAGGTCTCTCAGGTGGGCGGGGATGTGGCTGTTGCAAGGAATTCTGAGGATGAGTCGTGCAGAGGCATTTTGTATGCGCTGGAGTCGTTTTTGGAGTTTGGCCGTGGTTCCCGCGTAGAGGGCGTTGCCGTAGTCCAGCCTGCTGCTGATGAGGGCTTGGGTGACCGTTCTTCTGGTTTTGGTGGGGATCCATCTGTATATCTTGCGGAGCATGCGGAGGGTGTTGAAGCAGGAGGAGGAGACAGCGTTGACTTGCTGGGTCATGGAGAGCATTGAGTCCAGGATGAACCCCAGGTTGCGTGCGTGGTCGGTGGGTGTCGGTGCAGCTCCCAGCGTGGTCGGCCACCAGGAGTCGTCCCATGCGGAGGGGGTGGAGCCGAGGATGAGGACTTCCATCTTGTCAGAGTTCAGTTTTAGACGGCTGGTCTTCATCCATTCTGCGATGGCCTTCATTCCCTTGTGGAGGTTGGATTTGGCGGTGGCCGGGTCTTTGGTGAGGGAGAGGATTAGCTGGGTGCCGTCGGCGTACGAGATGATGTTGAGGTGGTGCGCTCGGATGAGGTTGGCGAGCGGTGCCATGTAGATGTTGAAAAGGGTCGGGCTGAGGGATGATCCTTGGGGTACGCCGCAGGTGATCGTGGTGGCTTCGGATCGGAAAGGGGGAGGCGGACTCTCTGGGTTCTGCTGGTGAGGAAGGAGGTGATCCAGTCCAGGGTTTTGTCACGGATCCCTGCGTCGTGGAGGCGTGTGCGCAGTGTGTGGTGGCAGACGGTGTCGAAGGCCGCCGAGAGGTCCAGGAGGATGAGGGCTGCGGTTTCGCCGTTGTCCAGCAGGGTTCTGATGTCGTCGGTGGCAGCGATGAGGGCGGTTTCGGTGCTGTGATTGCTGCGGAAGCCGGATTGGGAGGAGTCCAGGATGTTGTTTTCCTCCAGGAAGTGGGTCAGTTGTCTGTTGGCGGTCTTCTCGATGACTTTTGCCGGGAGCAGGGAGATGGGTCGAAAGTTCTTGAGGTCCTTTGGGTCCGCCTTGGGTTTCTTGAGTAGGGCGTTGATCTCGGCGTGTTTCCAGCTCTCCGGGAAGGTGGCGGTCTCGAAGGAGCTGTTGATGATCTTGCGGAGTTGGGGTGCGATGATGGAGCTTGCTTTGTTGAAGATGTGGTGGGGGCAGGGGTCAGAAGGTGAGCCGGAGTGGATGGTGTTCATGATTTTGGCGGTGTCTTCGTCGTTGACGTAGTTCCAGGAGAGCAGGAGGTCGGTGTGTTTGGTGGGCGTTGGGTCGGGGGTGTTGGCGTCTGTCGTCGGTGTCTGGGTGTCGAAGCTGTCGTGGATGTCTGCGATCTTGCGGTGGAAGAAGGTGGCCAGGGAGTCGCAGAGTTCTTGTGACGGCGGGATGTCATTGGAGCCGGAGCTGGGGGTGGCGAGTTCTTTCACGATGCTGAAGAGCTCTTTGCTGTTGTGTGCGTTGTTGTCGATGCGTTCCTTGAAGGAGGACCTCTTGGCGGATCGGATGAGTTGGTGGTGCTTGCGTCTGGCGTCCTTGAGGGCTGCGTGGTTGTCTGGTGTCTGGTCTTGGCGCCACTGCTTCTCGATTCTTCGGCAGGTTTGCTTGGAACTCTGGAGGTCTGCATTGAACCAGATGGCTCTCGTGTCAGAGCGCCTGTTTGAGGGTTTCCTGATCGGGGCGAGGGTGTTGGCGCAGTCGTCGATCCATTGTCTGAGGTTGTGGGCCGCTGCGTTGGTGTCAGAGGGCTCGGGTGGAGGGTCTCGGGCTCGGGTGGTGAGGAGCTGATCTTCGGTGACTTTGTTCCAGCTGCGGTGTGGGATTCGTTGCGGTTGGTTGTGCGTGGTGTGTTTCTCGAAGGAGAAGTGGACGCAGTGGTGGTCGCTCCAGTGGCGTTCGGTTGTGTGGCTGAAGGTGACGTGGTTGCTGGCGGAGAAGATGGGGTCAAGCGTGTGTCCGGCGGAGTGGGTGGGTGTTGTGACGAGCTGTTTGAGTCCGAGGTTGGCGAGGTTGTCGATCAGGGTTGTGGAGTTGCTATCGTTGGAGTTCTCGAGGTGGAAGTTCAGGTCTCCGAGGAGGATGTAGTCTGTGGAGGCGAGGGCGTGCGTGCTGATGAGGTCGGTGATGGAGTCGCTGAACTGTGGTCGGGGTCCCGGGGGTCTGTAGACAAGGGTTCCTCTGAGGGTGGTGTTGTGATTGATGTGGCTCTGGAAGTGTAGGTGTTCGGCCATGCTGAGGGAGACTTCGGTGTTGGTCGTAATTCTGATGGTGGTCCTGTGGACGATGGCGATTCCTCCTCCTGGTTTGTTGTTTCGGTCCCTGCGGGTGATCTTGTAGCAGTCCGGGATGGCTATGGCTATGTCTGGCGCTGAGGAGGCGTTCTTCCAGGTCTCCGTCAGGAAGGCGACGTCCGGGGAGGATGAATCGAGAAGGTCCCAGAGTTCGACGGCGTGCTTGTGGATGGAGCGGGCGTTGAGCAGTGTGCATCTGAGATTGTTGTGGCCTGTTTTGGTGGGGTGGGTAGGCCGTGCAGGTGCGCGCTGGCTGGTGTAGCTGCAGTTACGGCAGGTGAAGGGTCCGTTGTAGGGGTGTCCTGCTCATGCAGGGTCACCCTCAAACTTAGAACCGAGCACCCTGCCTTCAGGATTGAAAGGCCTGCTTTAGGGGTGACTTATGGGTTTTAAGTGCAGTGACCTTAGATATAAGAAAACCTACATCTTTCGTAAGTGGTGCTAGCACAAGCATACACAGGCTGCAATGGCAGGCCTGTAGTTACAGTTTGAGTGGTCTCCCTTGGGTGGCATAATACATGCTTCAGCCCATTGGGGACCCCTGGGGTACCTATGCCCTGGGTACCTCAGTACCATATACTAGGGACTTATAAGGGTACAACAGTATCCAATCTGGGAGGTACCCAAGTACTTACCATAACCAATTTAAGGGAGAAAGCACAGAGACTGGGGTCATGGTTAGCAGGATCCCAGTCAGACTAGTCAGAAACAGCATAGCACCAGGCAAAAAGTGGGGGTAACCATAAAAACAGATCCTACTTTCCTACATGGATATATACACACATATACATATATATGTATAAATATATACATACATATATGTATGTAACATCAACAAAAAGAACAAGACATAGCCGTAGGAAGCAAAAGCAAAAAGGCAAGGATGCAAAGAAATTTAAAAAAAAGGTGCAGATCTGGATGAATCAGTTAAGGATGAACTGGTTATTAATTTATCATCACAAAATTTAAACCAGAAACATCTAAATCTATTGAATAAAGGACTGACATTTTGCCCCTCCAATAGTATGGACTTAGCTACAACGAGGGTAGATGTATATAAGTTTTGTCGCAAGTTAAAATTGAAAAAACATTTTATCAACCAACTTCCAAGATCGAAGGAACATGGAGAGTCTGAGACTCTGTCAACATTTACTCTAAGTAACACCACATCACTAAGGACATTATACAGTTTGGAATGTAAAACTCAGGAGGGGATCATCTCATCCACAACGGAAGATCTAACTAATGAACAACTATGTGAGAGGATGGCGATTGAAACAAACAAGTCAGTCAGTAGTAGATGTAAGATGCGTTCCAAATACTGCTCACAACTTGCACCAGGTAATAGGGTGGATATTTTTCAGGAACTTATGACTGAGGATCTTTGCAATAACTTTTCAAAGGAAAAAAAAGATAATACATCAAAAAGACGTATTATGACTAATGAGGATAATTGGGCTTTAAAAGATCTGCGGATGGACAATGATATTATTATTAAACCCTCAGACAAGGTTGGTAACATCGTGGTGATGGACAGTCAAAAATATTACCAAGAGGTGAAAAGACAATTAAATGACCCAGTAAATTATGTGCGACTGAAAGAGGACCCACCACCACATATTATGCAAACATACCACAGCATGCTGAAGAATTGGCATTACCAAGATCTTTTGGACGATGATGAATTTGAATATCTTTTACCAACACGACCTACCCCTCCCACTATATATGTATTACCTAAAGTTCATAAGAGCTTGGAAAATCCCACCGGATGCCCAATCGTTAGCTTGTGTGGTTCCTTGTTGGAGAACACATCCAGATTTGTAGATAGTTTCCTCTTTCCATATGTTGAAAACTTACCATTCTATATTCGCGATACTATGGATTTTTTAAACCGAATTGGAGGTATACCATGGAAGAAGAACTATGTGATGGCCAAAATCGATGTGGTCTCGTTATATACCTCTATCAAACATGAGTATGGAATAAAAGCCTGTGAGTTCTTCTTGAGGACACGATCTCTGAGTCTACTCAACCATACACAGATGATCTTGGACATGATGCAATTTTGCTTGACGAACAATGTATTTATTTTTGACAAACATTTGTACAAGCAAAGCAGGAATACGGCAATCGGACCGTCCTTTGCACCCACTTATGCCAATCTCACCATGGGTTACTGGGAGGCTGAATACATCTGGTCCGAAAAAGACAAAGAATTAACAGACAAAGTGGTATTTTGGGTACGTTATATAGACGATCTATTTCTAATTTGGGATGGTACAACTGAGGAGTTGGATTTGTTTTTAAACTCCTTTAACAACAATGCCCTGCAATTGAAATTCGCTCATACTTCAAGTCAACAAGAGATAGACTATCTGGACATACACGTATACATAGAAGACAATAAAATATGTACCACTTTGTTCCGCAAACCAACAGCTTGTAATAGCATTCTTGCAGCAAATAACGCTCACCATAAATCTCTTAAATGGATTGTACCCTACGGCAAATTCCTGCGGGCTCACAGAAATTGCTCAGAAGAAAGGGAATCCTCAGTACAATTGGATCAGATATACGGTAGATTCCTAAGAAGGGGATGCCCTGTATTTTTTATGACAACACAAAATTGGGTGCCAAGAGCAAGAAAAGGGATTCTTTGTTATATCCAAAAAAACGTGGTGGAAGCAAAGACAGAACTCAAGGTGACCTTAGGTTCATCACACAATTTAATACATCAAGTGGAACAATTAGAGATGCTTTACAAAACCATTGGAGAAATACTTAGAAAAGACGAGGACTTAAGAGCATGTACAACAGAACATCTTAACATTACATATGGAAAGGCACCATCATTGGGGGACTTATTAACAGAGATATTTTCAAAAGTCTAGACAGGGTGATAAAAAATTGGATTGGTTGAAAACCAATGGCTTTTTTAAACGCCACAAATGTAAAGCATGCAAATATGGGCAAAACCGCCAAGAGATTGTGACTTTCACTGGTGAGAAGAGAAGGATGAGAGAAAGGATCTTATGTGAGACTACACATGTGGTATATGCCCTAGAATGTCAGTGTGGGAAACAATATATAGGCAGCACTGTGAACAAATTGAAGCTTCACATTCTATACCATATAAGAGCAATAATGAATAAGGATTTCACATATGCTATGTCAAAACATATTTGGAGAGACCATGGGGATGATTTGAATACTTTTTCATTCTTTAGCATTGGACATATCCCATGGAGAATTAGAGGAGGGGATTGTGAATTGGCTCTAAGAAAAGCAGAAATAAAATAGATCATAACAGTGGGAACTGAGGTTCCTTGGGGTCTCAACACTGATGCTGAGCTTCATACTTTTTTGTGATCTGGTTAATAACTCCTCTGCTGCTATTTATTTTTCTGTTTTCCCCTCTTCCCCTATTGTCTATTGTCTTATCTCATGTGCATTTTCTGCCTCTTCTTCTTCCCTCCTCCACAGCTTTCTTTTTGCTGAGGAGTTAACATCTGAGGGGAAAATGAAATGATGGAGAATATTTTTTAGGACTATTTTGATATTAGAAACTGAACCATATTTACTTATTGGCTTGAATATGTGCAATCTATGATCAGGAAGGAATTTCTTGTGGTAGATTTGCTTATAATCATGACATGCAACTAGTGTGGATTGGCCATATCCTTGAGATACTTTATCGTAATAAGGATGTGTATATTGATCATGTACCAAGAATTCTGTCTTGCACCAGCACTTTAGGATGCAATGGGACATTGTTTGCAAACGGGGATAGAGACACTGGTCATGGCAGTGAGCGACGTACAATTTTCAGTTAGCCGTTAATGAGATTTATTGAAGCTTGTCCCATCCTCCAAGGGCATCCCCCTATATTGTGTGGATCGCACACATATGTATGAATAGCACCTTGCATTTGCACTTTAAGGTCCCTTGACAGCAAGCTTTGAGCAAGGAACGCAGCTCTATATCTTTGAGCTCTATTTAACTTTGCGGTTTGCACATATATTTGTGACTAGCACTTTGCATCTGCACTTTAGTGTCATTTTGATACCATTTTGAGATATTGTATATTTATCTTTAAGGCATTGGCACTTTATATTTATCAGAACATCTTGGATATTTAATAAATTATTAGAATGTTATAGTTCAGAATTGTATATATAATAGGATAAAGACAACAGATGACTTAATATAGTACTTTTATCAGAACAGAAAAACATTGGTTTCAGTGACAATAGAAAACCGTCAGATATAACAGCAAAAAAATAGGAACTTTACCTAGTTGATGAAATAATTCTCTTGTTGCAAGTCATACATATAACTACTATTTTCTCTATATCAAAGATAGGTTGAATGTGTTTTGTTTCTTTAAATTTATTTTAATGGATGAAGGGAGGGACTAGAGAAGCCCCTTTATATGACACTTTGGACTCTATGACCCAGACAACGGCCTCAGGCCGAAACGTGTAGGTCGTTTGTTTCCTGAAGAAATCAGGAACCTGGATTATGTCCTTGCTGTCTGGTGCCGTCTTCCTGTGTTTGCCCTCTCGCACTTGTGGAGTGGATTTTGGAGGAAAGAGCATGGTCAGTGTATTATATATATATATATATATATATGTATATATAACCTACTGGCAGTCGCCAGTAGGTAGTTATAGTTAGGACTTAGTTTCCATAGGAAAAGCGTTTTTTCTTTTGCCGATATCTTTGGCGCCGTTTGACGAATCTTCGCGAAATTTTCAAAACTAATGGGGTGCTTCGGTCAACTCCTGTCTTGAAAGTTTCGGGGTGATACGTCAAGCGGGGGCAGAGAAAAAAGGGGGGTCCCAAAACGCGTTTTCTCCATGTTAATTTCCATAGGACACTTTTGTCGCAGCTACAGCCCGAACTGCTGAGTGGAATTACACCGAATTTGGCAGAGAGGTAGCTCTTTGTCCAGCGTGCACTCTTTGCTTTAAATGGTGTAAATCCGTTGAGTAGTTCATGAGAAATTCAAAAATAAAAAAATTGCGATATTTGGTGACCGCGGTGGATCCGCGAACCCTCACGATCACAAGCTTGTCTCTGTTTGGCTGCCAACACTTCAAACCAAGAAGTGTTGGCAGCCATCTTGTGACTAGGTTGAACTGAGTCGCAAGCAAAAAGGTCAGAAAATGATAAACAAAAAGAAATGGGGCAGGGTAGAAACACCCTGACCCCCTGGGCCTGGTCAGAGGGTCCCACAGGGGACCCCCAGGGCCAAATAAAGCATTTTTTAAAAATATTTTCGGTGGGATTCACGTACGGTGCGTGAATCTGCCGGGAAAAAAAAAAAAACGAAGCGTGGTCTCCCGCGCATCGTTGCTTTTAAGCCCCCGGGTGGACCAGGTGCTGGGGGCAATGTGTAATTGGTATGCGGGGGCCCACGGGGTCCCCCCGCAGCCCCAAGGACCGCCACCTCCCCGGGGCTTTGTTATTAATGTGCAGGGAGGCATGCGGCCCCTCGCAGCCCCAGGGACTGCCACCTACCCGGGGCTTTTCTAAAAAACTGTGTGTGGGGGCTCCTGCCCCCCCCCACACTGCCCCAGGGACCACCACCTCCCCGGGGCATTCTGTAATTTTGAGTGGGGGGCCTCGCTGGTCCCCCCAAGCCCCGGGGACCGATACCTCCCCAGGGCTTAAATTTGATTGAAGAAAGTGTGGGGGGGGCTCCTGCCCCTCCCCACACTGCCCCAGGGACCACCACCTCCCCGGGGAAAACTTAATTTATGGGCTGGGGTCCGTTACGGACCCCCGGCCCCGGAGACCACCACCTCCCCGGGGCTTTAATTATGATGGGAGGGGGGCTGTGCGGCCCCTCCTCCTGGATCCCTCTATGGCCCTGGGGACCGCCACCCCCCAGGGCCAGCTCCAGAAATGTCCCAGGGTGCCCACCCTTGGGACATTGCAGTTTGTTGCTCCCACCCTGTCATGGCAAACACTGCTTTGCTTCATGGAAGCGAGAGCAGGAAACCTGCTCTTGCTTCCATGAAGCAAAATAGAATTGCTTTTGGGCAGAGGGAGCTGCATGTCAGCAGCTCCCTTTGCCCAAAAGCAATGACGGCTCCCGCAGGAGGCGGGGAGCCGGCAGGGACCACGGGGGCATTGGGGCTCCCCCCGTGGTCCCCAACGTTGAGGCCAGGCCCCGGGGGATGGGGTCCCCAGGGCCACAAGTGGCCACAGTGATGTCATCAGTGATGTCATTTGAGATGTCATCAGTGATGTCACTGACCATGTCATGAGTGATGTAATATGTAACGTCATCAGCAGTGCATTGCGGGGGCGCGAGTTATAGTTAGCTCAACTAACTATAACGGCCGAATTTCTCTGGTTTTGTACGAGTGAAATGTCCAACTAACTATAACGTCCCTGAAACCTGTGATTTTTTCAGTGAATATATATATATTAATTCACTTCGCCAGTGATCTGTGACCGCAGAGGGAAGGTCACCTTTGGGATATATATATATATATATATATATATATATATATATATATATATATATATATATATATATATATATATATATATATAGTTGTCGCTCAGCTCATGGTCCTGTTGAAACCTCGAGCCCATAACGAGAACGAGCTTTCGAGGGCTTCCGCCTGCCACCCTTCCTCGAATCATGATGTGTTGTTAAAGCCAGAGCTGCACCCTTTGGAACTGGGGAACGAGGTTCAAGTCTTGGCGTCGGCTCAATATCCTGTGATTCTGATCAAATCACATAATCTCCCTGTATCTATAAAAAACGAATGCGCCCTTGTGCAATGTAACTGGTGCTCATTTGAAATGCTCCAATTCCCTTCAGGTCGAGTTCCCACTATATGAAAACTGCAGAGAAATGCACAAAAAAGTACAAACAATGGTTAACATGAAAAAGGCAAGACAAATAGATACTGATTTAGTGGCTGTTTTGTACAAAGTGAACCCTGAAAATCAGGATAAATCACTGCTTCCCAGCTTAGATTGTGTGATCTGAAGCAAATATTTAATTTCACCAAAACTAATTTTTTCTTCTTTATCAGGTATAAATGCACTTTCAAATATATGAGTTCAGAATACCATTTGTACAAAAACATATTGTGTTCGATTTAATAGACTATAATGTTGCTTCATAATAACTTGAAAAATGCAAGACAAATAGATACCCAATTAGTTGCAGTTTTGTACAGAGTGAACCCTGAAAACCAGGATAAATTGTGGCTTCCCTACTTATATTGAGTGACCTGAAGCAAATATTTTATTTCACCAAAACTCAAATCAAATCAAATCTTTCTTTATTCGGTTTGTGCAACCATAAAAGATATTTGCATGTATTTGTAAAACAATCATAAAATATAAAATGAAAAAAACAACATCCTGTTATGTTATATTGTCAAATACTTTTTTCACACAATCCACATTGTTTCCCAGTTTAATAATGGCCACTAGCCCCAATTCCCCATATTAAAAGTATAAAATGCATGTGTACATCGTAAAACTATATAATATTTAGGGGTTATTGCACACAAAGGATAACATTCGCAGTTTTCCTTATGGTAACAATTTCCTAGAATAAAAGTTATAAAAACATATCATAAAATGGCATATGCCGATTTTAACAATTCCTGCTGCTAAATAATACTTTGTTTGCAGCAACATGATGCTCTCAGAAAAAATGTGCATCCAAAGCGTGTTATATGATCTATACTTGAGTAGGCCAAATACTATAAAGTTCCATGTGCAAATCTTTTGCTTCAATATCCCTTTAAGAAATTCAAAAATTACCACAGACTATGCATGTTACGTCTGGCCAATTAAACCTATAATATTATTAAAGCCATAAAGTTCCATTTATGAATGTCAGTATTTCAAATTTTTATCTCGAGGTGCTGCTATATGAGCCGCAATGATCATTTCCCTACTTGATTCCTTTATCATTAAATATATATGTTCTGATTGTAAAAGCTGGAGGTAAAACAATGCTAGCCGATGCCTTCTAATGTTTATGATCTTAAATAACGGTTTTATGAATTCTTTCCGCGATTCAATATATAATCACCAGAAGAAGGGAAAATGCAACATGTTCTGAGGGTATTTTGAGTCACATGGGCAGGGTACAAGGAGGGAGTCAGTATATATATGCGTTACTGGGATAAAAAACCAAGAAATGGGCAATACTGAACCTGAACCTTGCAAGGTATTACCTTTGTGAATGGTACAAGGGGAACAAGAGATGTGGGGCCAGATGTACGACCATTTGCTTTTGCGACTCGCAAATTGCGAAATATTGCGACTCACAATTTGCGAGTCGCAAAAGCAAATGTACAACAGTGTCAGAGACACTGTTAGCGATTCCCAATGGGGTCGCAAAAAGCGAGGCTTATGAATTTTAAAGAGCCACTGGCAATTTGCGACCCCATTGGGAATGACTGGCCCTCCCAGGGATAGTGGCCTGCTGGGCTCAGCAGACTTCCATGTCTGGGACTGCTTTTAAATAAAGTTGTTTTTTTTTTTTCTTAAATGCAGCCTGTTTTCCTTAAAGGAAAACGGGATGCATTTAAAAAAAAAAAAAAGAAACATTTATGTTTAATTTTTTAAGGGCAGGCAGTGGTCCCTGGGACCGCTGCCTGCCCTTAAAAAATATTTTCCCATGCATTCCCAAAGGGGAAGGGATCCCCTGGGGACCTCTTCCCGTTTGTGAATGCTTTACCACCTACTTGAAGTAGGTGGTAAATTGCGACTGTTGCGCAATTGCGGTTGCAAAACAGTCATACATAGGGCTCAGACTCGCTATTAGGAAGGGACGCCCTTGAAACGCCCCTTCTTAATAGCGAGTCGCAAATAAATTGCGACTCGCTAATTAGTATGTACATGGTCCTTAGGTATTTTTGCATGCGCAAACGGGTCGCAACCAAAAATACTTCCTGCATCTGGCCCATGGTTCCATGCATTCAGTAGTTAGTAGGGGGAGGTATTCTGCCACTCTTCTTGCCCACCTCTGCAAGTTCTCTTTGCTCTTTGAGTATAGTTAAGCGATCGTGCTTTAGCTGATGATTGGAAACAGCAGTAATAAGTTGCGGGCTATGAAAGCAATCAGCTGTCCTTAGAAGTTCAAACTGCTTCTTTACATATCTTAACCATGGAATTTTGTGTACATGGTCAAGGCGCAGGCAATCATAGATTATTGCTCGATTAAGTGAAGGTTCGTCCTTAGCCCAAATAGCCGCCATAACATTAGGGGTGCACTTTGGATACGACCTTCTAGGGCGACCACACCTAGTTCTGTATGACATGAAATTATTGGGAGACTGTTAGAAACTGCCAGGAGTCTTCTCAAAAAGAGATTTTCTTCTGCTTGCACGGATTAGACATTGCGAAAACCCCAGACTCCTGCCCTTTACGTGATGACAGAACAGCAGCGTGCAGCATAAATGTTAATCAATAGAGCAAGTGGTTTGGAGCCCAGATTCCTGGCAAATCTGAAGAATGCTTTGATGGTTTGACTAAATTGCAGCTTCCAACCCTTATCACTATTGATATAAGAGGGCTTCTAACTAAGAGGGAAGGGTTTTCCCAACTACCATGACATGCGATTTGGCAGTGTTTGTTTTTAAACCCAAGTCGCTCATGAATGAAGCAAATCTGCTTAGGAGTTTTTGCAGAGCAACACCGGTTCTTGATTTAAAAATGCAGTCATCCGCATAAAGCAGAACTGGTAAGTTTCTAGAACCTACTCTCCGTGTGTAAGCCTTCCCTTGATTAAGCTTACATTCGAGATCAGTGATATACAGGCAGAATAAAAAAGGGGTCAATATGCACCCTTGCCTCACTCTGCGCTTCATTTCAAATTGAGCAGTAGGTTCGTCATTTGCCTTGTATCTTATACTTCCTCTCATGTCTTTATGCATCTGCACTAGACAATGGAATATAGATGTATCAATGCACATTCCCAGCATTTGTTGCCACAATTTTCCCCTGGCCACCCATACCCAGGCCATATTTAAGTGCTTGGCTTTCCTGCATGATGATGAGAAGAAGCCCCTGCTCGAGTGTGGCTCTTCATCTGTGTTCATCGGCTTCAATTCAGCTGTATGCCTGGCTCTCCAGTTCAGACTAACCTCAAGCCAACCCTTAGGAACATTTCCCCAGTACATTTTTTATTCCAGCACTTCTTGAAGTTTCTTTCTGCATCATCATCTCAGAGACATTCCTGGCATCTTTGGAATTATTCAACCTCTCCCAGTGCTGTCTTCAGAGGCCTCAGTTAATGATAACTAGGGTTAGTTGAATATTATTTGTTTGGATTGTGGGACTTATACTGGGCCCTTGTTCTGTTCTTTTAAAGAACATTAACTGAATTAGTAACACATATATAAATATATTTTTCTGAGGACTGATGACGTTAAGCCATCCGTGCCTGTTACACTCAGATCAAGTTGTGCTTCTGTGAAACACTGGATGCAGCTTTGTCTCCTTACGTTAAATGGAAACAAAACTAATGAGTGGTAAATGATGGCTAAGCATCTAGCAACAATTCCTGAGAACGCATCCAGTCTCTACCCGAAGAGTAAGCAAGTTGTGGACTCCAAATGGAGGTGCTAGCCCTGGCTTTCCCATTGAGTCCCCCAGTACTGCCCTGGGGGACCCCTGATTTAGACAAGGCAGGTGCAGAGCCAGGGATTAAAAGAAAATGGACTTTTGTAACACAGATCATGTTCTGAATTGCCCATACTTAGTTCCATATATAGGCTGGGAGAAGCAAATACAAGGCTCATAAAAGACTAAAGGGTAGGCAAAAAGTGGAAACTGTGACATGTTGTCACTCTCATATCCCCACTGCAGCCTCCAATTTGTTGCTAGAGGCAGGGGGCAGGGTGGAAATATAGAAGGAACGTTTCCCTCCTGTGATGTCACCAGAGCGTGGCAGAAGGAGGCAGAGACCGTCAAAGCCTCTCCCACCATGGGAGAGCAAATAGCAGGGTAGGCATGCCCAGTGCTTAATTTATAAAATATTAAGTGCAGGTGCTCACATTTGTTTAGGAGACCACACCCACTTCCCCCAGCTCCATCCACTTCCTCCACAGGGTCCAACCACTTGTCTCCACCCACATTCTCAACTGGCACTGCTGAAACCCAGATGTAATACCCGATCTGAATTTCAGCAAGGGAGCCTTCCTTAAGTAAGGGTTTGATAGTAGGTCCCCTCTGCCCGAGAAAATTTTGAGAAAAATGAAATCAAAAAAGTGCATTTAAAGCACAATTTTGGAATAAATGGGCTGAAAAGACTAATGGACTGAAATGGGACACCTATAATTACTACCTTATGGGCTCCCGTCTTCCTATTGTTTATGCCTACGCTCATAAATAAAATGCCATGCCAGAGCTAACACGGAGGGTTAAGTGCTGGCAGTGGAGCAATAGCAAAGTAGACAGAGGCAGAGAAAGGATGAAAATTGTGAAGAAAGAAGAGAGAGCATCAGGCAGATGGTACAGGGCAGTAATGTTGGAGTCACGATGGTGCTAATTTTGAACAAAAAAAGCCAGGAATTTGTCACAATATTGTTGTGATGCGCAGGGGTTGTTCTTCTGGGTACCTGGGTTAGGCAGTTCTTGAAAGATGCTGAAGATTTCTCTTATTCGGTCAGACCTGCCAGATGAATTTTGTAAATTAAGGCTTTTTGGCTCTCTTTATGGCACTATGGAGGCCTTACAGGTATCTCTTAGAGGGGGGCTATCTTCAGTTAAAATAGTCTTGTGCAACTTGCATTACTAGTTGAGACTGGTTTGTTTCAGCTCCATTGGCACCACATTGAACCATTTCTATTGGATTTAATGCCAAATTTAATGTTTCTTGTTTTGGCTGGGGCCAACTCGCAGAGAGCAGTGATGTATTGTGGTATAGATTGTCCAGTAAGGCTTCAGTGTCATCAAAGTTGAGAAAGTTATTTGTAACAACATTCTATGTTACCACAAGCTCTTCTGTGCTGACATATCTGTAACACCTGGATGGCATATTTGCATATCTCTTTCTTTCAAACAAATGTAAGCAATTCTACAAACCTGTGTCCTAGTCCATTCGTGTATACAATATGGAAAAATCTGCCATGAACGGTGCAGGTGTCATCAAGTTAAACCTAAAAGGTAGCTGACTTAAGATGTGCTGAATGCTAATCGTTGTGTATGTGACATTTATGTTTTTGGAAGGCATCAAGGAGGTTGGTAGATTGAGATGAAAGATGACAAAATGATGACAAATGTAACAAAATATGCACTTACTGGCTCCCTCCATGGTCATTATTTGCAGCCCAACACAAAGCATGTGTTGTTTACTCGGTATCAAAGTTCGATTGTGTTAGAAATGGGGGTCTCTAGTTGGCAGCGGTAGGTACCTTTGTCCAAATAGGGACCCTTGCTTCTAGTCAGGGTAAGGGGAATACACACTTTAGATAACCCCTGATCACCCCCTTGGTAGCTTGGCACGAGCAGACAGGCTTATCCCAAAGGCAATGTGTAAAGTATTTGTACCAACACTCACAGTAACACAGTGAAAACACCACAAATGGACACCATACCAGTTTATAAAAATAAAAATATCTTTATCTAAACTAAACAAGACCAAAACGACAAAAATCCAACATACAGATACTCAGAAAAATGTCTTTAGAAAAGTTGTTGCAAAAATAAGCTTGTAGAAATCAAATAGCACCAACTGGGGCTATCACGACGTCAGGACAGTACAAAATCCAAAGTACGGCGCCGCCCGCGAGGATCGCGGCGTCGGGCGCGGAGTCACACAGACCCCCAACAACAGTACCTTGAGAAAATGAAGTCGGTGACGATGCACGGCGTCGACGAAGAACGATGTCGTCTCCGGTGATGATGCGACGTCGGCGGTTCTTTCGAGTCACCCTCGGCGGTTATCGGTGCCGCGATAACAGGAGGCCGGCACTTGGCGAAGACACAGAGTTGATGCGAGCGCTGGCGTCGGTCTCGGCTGATCACTGCCGGTGTCGGCGGGCGTCGTAGGGCGTCGGAGCTGCGGAGCAGGCCGGGCGCAGCGTCGTCACTCCACAAGCGGCTCCCCGGGCCTCGAAGCAGGTCGCGGCGTCACAGCGGCGGCATCGACGGCGTCAGAAAACAGATTTTCTTGCTTTTCTTAGTTTCTTTCAGCTCCCAACAGCAGAAGCAACCTCCAGGGCCTCACACACAGTTGCAGGCACCTCCTGGCAGGTCAGAACTCCCAGCAAGGAAGTTCAGGGAAGCTGGGGGTGAAGTCCTTTTGAGCCTGGGACTTCAGAAACAGGAGGCCAGGTCTACTCAGGCCCTTGGAGACTTTTCTTCAGAGGGACACAGCACACAGCAAAGTCCTTCTTCAAGCAGGGGGACACAGCACACAGCAAAGTCCCTTAGTCCTCTCCTCAGTGGATACAGCAAACTGCAGGCCAACCCCAGACACACAGCAAGGGCAGTACTTCTCCTCAGTCTCTTCAGCTGATCTTCTTTGGCAGGGATTCCTCTTGATCACGAAGTAGTCTAAAGTTCAGGGGTTTCAGCTCTCATATTTATACCCCAAAAGTCTTTGTTCTCTATGTGTGAGGGGTCCTGGACCCAGTCCAAACTAGTTCTGGGTGCATTCTGCCAGTGCACCCCTTCTTCCTTTGTGAGTGTGGGCCAGGGTCATCAGACACACCGCAGGAGGTGGAGCCAGCATTGTGGAAGGCAGGCACAGCCCTATTCAGGCCCAGGTGCAACTCCTCCCACCACTCCAAATGCAGATAGGTCTATTCAGCCTAGTGCTGACTCACCCAGTCTCCTGAAGCCACCCCCAGCCCCTGTCACTCTCAAACCAGACAGTCAATCACAAACAGGCAGAGGCACACAGAAAGGTTGAACAAGAAAATAGCCACTTTCTAAAAGTGCTATTTTCAAACCCAGAATTTAAAAACCATTCTTCCTAAAAGATGTGTTATTAAATTCTGAGTTCAGGAACACCAGACTTTAATTTTCTATCTTGCTCCTATGGGAAGATATGCAGGTAAACATGATGCACAGCATTCCCCATTCTGTCCTATGGCCAAGATAGCCTTTCAATAGTGAAAAACGAAATTGGCAGTATTTCACTATCAGGCCATGTTACCCACACTAGTACATGTCCTACCTTTCACATACACTGCACCCTGCCCAGGGGGGTACATTGGGCCTACCATAGGGGTGTCCAATGTGTAAGAAAAGGGAAGGGTCAGGCCTGGCAAGTGGGTACACTGGCCAGGTCAACATGGCAGTTAACAAACTGCGCACAGGCACTGCAGTGGCAGGCCTGAGACATCTTTTTAGGGCTACTCCTGTGGGTGGCACAATCAGTGCTGCAAGCCCACTAGTAGCATTTGGATTACCAGCCCTGGCACACTCAGTGCACTTTACTAGGGACCTACTGGTAAAACAAATATACCAATCATGGATAACCAATCACAATAGCAATTTATACAGGGAGCACTTGCACTTAGGCACTGATCAGCAGTGGCAAAGTGCCCAAAGCATCTAAACCAGCAAAAACGAATTCCAGCACAGTGTCAAAAGTACAGGCAGTAGAGGCAAAAAGTCTGGGGAAACCACGCCAAGGATGCCAGGTCTAACAGATTGCCATAAAATATATAATCCAATTTAACTTCAACACATAGTGTTTGAATCAATTGAATATTTGAATTGAGGACTGAAAATGTTCCCTGGCGTTACATCGGATGTTACACAGTCAGCATTGGTTTTTATTAGCACTCCAGACTTTACATTTACCCACATAAGGCTGATTTTGAAAGAGTTTTGCGGTCACAAAGGCTGGAATTTACAAAAAGGAAACGAAAAGTATGGAGGTGAGAAAAGGAAAAAAACATTAATGAAAGGAAAAGTGGAGAAAGGGTGACAAAAGGAAGGAAACCCCATTTATGTCAGCCTGAGCAAACTGGAAATAGGTTTTGGATTTTTTCATGGGCACGCATTCAGAAGCCATTTTTTGTTTGGGGAATTTCTTTAAAACCCAATTTTATCATTAGCTATTAAAAAAAGGTTCTTGAGCACCAACTCCCCTGAAAACCTCTAGGGATGGTGGGGTCCCTGCTTCGCTCACCGGCGCTTTACAGGGATGGTCAAAGAGGGAGGTATTTTCATTTTCTGGATACTCCCTTGTCTGGCATTGATAAGCAGTGTGATAAGCTGGCACAGGTGAACTGTGTGATAGGCTGGCACCTGAGGGTACCACGAGGAGCTTGCACCAGGGAAGTGCAAGGACCCGTCCTCATCCTACACTTCCCGTTGCTCTGTTCATTCCTCTCTTTATCGGGCTCATGGCCTGAGTGCCGGAGATCATTAATTTGCACATAAATTCAATATCTCGCTCCAGCATTAGACCACTTAAATCCTTTGTCTTTGCTACTAATTGGCCTGTGACCGTCACTCTGTGCAAAACAAACTTGCATCACCCAGCGCCAGCCGTACACCGAAGCTTCCAGAACAAACCGATCAAACCTTTCATTGACTTCTAAAGACATGGCAGACACTGAACACTGCAAAATAAACAGATGCCACCTTTCAGGTGCCCGTGAAGAAGCTGCAGTCAGAAAACATTTCCGAACAAGCAGATTCCACCGTTCAGTGACCTATGTGGCACACTCAGGTAAAAGCAGAGTTGGTTACTTACTTGGTTACTGCCTTTCTCAAGAGGCATGGTGCTGCACACTGCACGGCATGCTGCTACTTCAATTAATTGTGCCGGACTGCTGGCTGGTGCGTAGTGCGTGCATGCCTCATGACGGGCCGGTGGCAAATTAAATTTAAAAAAGGTTACGCACGCTGCTGCGGTTGCACAGGGCCAAATCAGTGGTCCGCCCACCTGCAACACTGACGGAATGCATGGATTTATTATCAGCTCAGCTCTTCACCGGAAAGACAGAGTTTCAACAGTCGATTATTTTGTCTGACACTACACACGTTGTGCAGTCATTGATGTGAGTTGTAACTTGGCCCTGACATCTAGACCTGGCCCTGATAAATAAGTGTGGGTGCTAAGCACCGGAAAGCACCGGTACAAATTAAGCACTGCATGCCCTGACTGCTTACTGACTTGGCTCCAACAGATAACAGTCAACATCGGCAAACTGGACATTTTCTCTCACATCCATGTTTTTTTCGTAAGAGCTTTGTTAATGCCTTCACTCTCTGGTTCTATCATCAAGGATAGTGGATCTCAGTTTAGTGAGAATTGGTCAAGGGATTCGGGAGATGGATCGACTAAGATTTTCTGCATGTTAAATTAGAGAGGTGCAAAGCCCAGTTCGGGTACATTAAAATGCCAAAAGTACCAATAGGCCCAGCTCACAGCCCTGTTTTAATCCCAGTCTTGCTAAACTACCAAGCATTGAGATAGACAATAGGTCTCGCCTTTGGGACCTTATAAGCGTTTAGTCATGCAGTATATTACCCATTGCATTACATTAGCCATTAAAGACATCAAAGTGTGTGGTAAATCAATGGCAGAAGGATATAGCGGTTAGTGGGAAATCATTGGCGGAAGGGCACAGTTTCTAACAGGCTTACATTTTGAGCAACATCCACAAAATAAAGTACATGCATAAAGTGCCATAACATGCAGAAAACTTGTTTAGATCAAATAGTCGGCCAATACACATGGAGGAAGCAGCCTGCAACTGAAAGGGGCACAGGGAAAGAGGTGCATGCGAAAAGGGCACAAGAAGAGAAGTGCAGGGTGAAAAGGGTACAGGGAGAGAAGTTTGGGGCAAAGGGGGCACAGGGAGAGAGGTTGTTGGGCAAATGGGGCACACAGAGAGAGATGCGAATCAAAAGTGGCACAGGGAGAGAGGTGCAGGGAAAAAGGGGCACATGAAGAGAGATTCGGGTGAAAGGGGGACAAGGAGAGAGGTGTCGACAAAAGGGGCACAAGGAGAGAGGTGTGGGGTATAAATAGCACAAGGAAAGAGGTGCAGGATGAAAGGGAGAGATGTGTGGGGTGAAAACGGCACAAGGAGAGAGGTGCAGGATGAAAGGGGCACAGGGAGAGAGTTTCAGGATGTAAGGGGGAAAGGCACAGGGCGAAAAGGGGACAGACAGATATGAAGGCAAGGGATCGTACTTATAAGAATATGTCACTGTGATGGTATTTACATGAGTCAGAGGAAGTTCGAAAGACTCTCTCCCTTCATAGGGCACAATCACAGAGGAGTCTTCCACTCAAACCCAGGCTGTAGTCACACACTGATCAGGTGAGGGGTCATAAGCCCTCTTGTGTGCCCTTCTTACAGAGCCCTCTCCAGGGGAAACACACAAATGACTGTTTGTACTTGTAAATCCTGTATTGCACCAACCAACCCGGAATTGGCAAATGTTGTGCTATACCAAAACACACAGGATACCAACTGACTATGCATAGGAGGAATTATTCTACTGAGCTGGGCAGTGGGGAAAGAAAGAGCTTGACAAAAATAAAAGACGCACATTAGTGGAGGTTCAGCGCATCTATCCTCGCACTGGGCTCCAGCCTAGGAGAGGGCGTCTGGGAATCCAGAGATATCGAAAGTTATGGAGGGACGACCAAAAGGAACCATTAGTGAAGTCGCCATGGGAGGGGACGAGACACACAAAGGAGCTATGGAATCTTGTATACGATTTTAAACTGAATTTATAGAGTAAACAAATTGTGCTATATGCGTGATTTTTTGGACAGCGGAACTTGCTGTTAATGCTTGCAGGCTTCATGCTGATGTTTTCTTCAGTTTACAGAACAACATGCTTTGCACTTGCAGCTCGTTAAGCAACAGAATGGGTGTAGATAGACATGACACCGTGGGTATTCTTTGTTAACTGGCCACGAGCACGTGCACGCAGGCCCTTTTATTAACAGGCCCACATCACTCATGATGCCTGTGGTGGATAGGTGTGGGGTGCATATATGGCCAGCCCTCGAGGGAGTGGCTGTTAAAACTGGTGCCTGCTGAGACACTAGAACGTGTCCAGCAGGACACTACAAAGGGTTAGTTGTGTTCAGTTCTCTGCTCCTTTTCAGATAAGAGCTCAAACATAAGCCCAGCCCGGGACCTTCTCACATATAAAGGGAATGCTACCACCATTTTCCAAGCACCCTGAGGCCAGGTTACAAATACAGAGCACTTGCAAGTACAGCAGCTGCAGTGGTGAGCACAACACGACATATCTGCCTCCTTCGGCCTCATGCAATGTCTTTAACTGTGAGGGGGCTTCGCCCATCCCAACTTGTTCCATACACTAGACACACTCCCTTTTCAGTGTCCATGTCCATCTGCCCCTATCTTAAGGTCAAGACTTCTACTAAGCCACCTCAGCAAAGTTTTTAATTAACGGATATAGCTCAGCCAAGGTACGCTGCGTAGCAACATGGGTAAAAATTGTGACGTAATACAATGCTGCCAACTGGACGAGTGTTATTGGTGATCCACACAGGTCAGTCAACTTTTTGTTTTTGTTTTAGGTAATATGTAATATCACTTTGAATTCTGGGAGTCGTAGTTTTGCATTTATTATATGAAGTAGTTTAAAAGGCGCAGCATGCCAATCGTGGATGCATAAAATGCCAAACCTGGCCTATGGTGTCTTACACTGGGGGTACGGGTCACTGCACCTTCTTGAGCTGACCTACTGCAGAGTTTTCATATCGAACCCACCTTCTGGAACATTACAACAAATGATCAAAAAGATACTATTATTTAAATTAACCCATTCAAATTTTACATTATGAAGTGAGGCGGAGTCGGAGGCAGAGGTGGTTTAAGGCAGGCTGCACAGCCAGCAGTTCAGGGACACCTGAGTAGGCCTCAGTGATGACAGGACAGGCCATGGCGGTAACCTTGCAGTCATTGGGGTAACCTCACAGTCAGCAGGGACACCCTAGCAGGCGCATCTCTGCACCAGATTACATACAGTCAATGTCACCAGTCTTGGCTTTCATCCTGCAGCCATTTATAATGTGACAACACAGCCCGCTCGGTCTAGATAGACTCAAACACTGCAAGTAGCAGAATGCACTCCATTGTTAAATATAAACCCAGGACTGGAGTATTGCTCTCTTCAAGATATGAAGTCACCCAGTAACAGTAAAGAGGATGCTCGAGCAGACAGATAGCATCTTAGTAAAGGCAGGCAGTACCGGAACAGTTAGGAGGGATGCCAGTAGGACTGGCGGGCGTGTTATAGCAGGCAGCAAGGATTTCCCGTTAGGTATACCAGAGCAGGCAGCAGAGATAAACGAGCAAGCAGCAGGGATAATAGTCCAAGATGACATACCTGAGCATGGAAGGAGAGTAACAGAGGAGGCCACAGTAATACCAGGGCACACAGAGGGGGTAGCACAGCAGGGAGCTGTGACAGGAGGACAGAGTACCAGGGAGGGCAGTAGAGATGCCAAACCTTTCAGGAGAAACACCCAGTAGGCAGAAAGGGTAGCAGAGCACGAATGTCCAAACAAGCATACCCTTTCAGGCAGACTGTATACCAGAGCAGTCAGCAACAGTTCCAGAACAGTCCCTAAATATACCTGAGAAGTCAGCGACGTTTAAAAGAGCAGGCAACCAAAGAATTTTGAGCAGGTGGAAGAGATAGGTGAGAAGGCAGCAAGGCACCCGAGCAGGCAGCCAGACTATCTTGGGAGGCAGCAGGAGGAACAGAGTAGGCAGGAGTAGAATCCTGAGCAGGCATGGGTCATGCAAGACCAGTTAGCAATAATAATACTATACAGCATGGACCTGCTCTCTTCCCTAGTAGCTCCACTGTTGTGCTGCTGCTGATAGGGATTTAGCAGGGTTCGAGCCTACCTGCTGCCACTTGCCTCGTTGTGCCCGTTTTTTCCTCTGTGCCTTCCTTCTCTTCTCTGTTTTACTTTTGGGTGTGTAGGTATTGCTTAAACCTGCGATTTTGTCACTGTGATTTTGTCACCTGCCTCGTTGTGCCCGTTTTTTCCTGTTTCCTGTGCCATCCTTCTCTTCTCTGTTTTATTTTTAGGTGTGTAGGTATTGTTTTAAACCTGCAATTTTGTCACTGTGCTGTGCATCCTGCTCGTTTTTCCCGCCGCTGCTCCCTGCAGCCCCTCCCCCCTGCCTCTCACGCTCCCGCCTCCCAGCTGTGCTTCCCTCCCTCTTCCCCTATTTAATGGTGGCTGCCGCCAAAGGCAAGCCTGTCTGCGCCCGTCTTCGATCCAACCGCGACCAGCGCCAGGGACCCTGGATCTCCAACCATCCACCGCTACGACTCAGCTACCCTCCTCGCACTCAACCCCGGAAGGAACAACAACTGCCAGCTGTGCACACCGAGCACCACCCACGGACAGTTCTCCTGCTGTCACTGCCGTCAGACCTTCAACACCATCAGCACCCCCACGGCCACCACCCCCGCACCAAACACCAACACCCCATAAACCCTGAGATGCATCCTCCTGAACGTGCGCTCCCTGCACCGACACGCCGTTGAGATCTGAGACCTCCTCGACACCCTCTCACCAGACTTCGCCTTCTGTACAGAAACCTGAACCAACGCCTCATCCGCCCCCGACATCGTCACCGCCATCCCCGATGGATACAAGATCCAGAGGAAAGACTGCCCCAACCATCCAGGAGGAGGACTCTCCATCGCACACAAGAGCTCCCTCCGACTCTCCACCTCCACCACCGACTCCCTCTCCACCACCGAACATCTTCACTTCCAGATCCAGACCAGCCCTAGTACCCTCTGCGCGGCACCCTTGCTTACAGACCCCCCAGACCTCACGCCCCATTTGCCACGACCATGGGCGACCTCATCGCACCCCATGCCATTGCCTCCACGGACTACATACTCATCGGAGACCTGAACTTCCACCTCGACAACCCCAGCGACCCCAACTCCACCACCCTCCTGGACAACCTAGCCAACATCGGCCTGAAACAGCTTGTCACCACGCCCACCCACAAGGCAGGACACACCCTCAACCCCATCTTCGCAGGAGATAACAGCATCCACTTCAGCCACACCACACAACCTTCCTGGATAGATCACCGCTGCGTACACTTCAATGTCGACAAACCCACTGCCCCCAAACTAGCACCGTGCCCCCCACGAAGGAACTGGAGCAAAATCACTGAGGAGCAGCTCAACTCCACCCTCAACTGTGACGCCCCCACCACCTCGACCAACGCCAACCTCGCAGCCAAAGAACTCCACAGATGGATCTTCAACTGCGCAGACGAGTTCGCACCCCTACGCAACTCCGACAGACAGCACCCCAGGAAAGCCACCTGGTTCACCACCGACCTGCAAGAATCCAGATGCACCTGCAGACGTCTCGAGAAGAACTGGAGAAACAGCAAAACGCCAGAAGACCGCAACACCTACAAGAACGCCATGACAGAACACCATCAACGCATCAGATCCTCGCCAACTCCAGCAACTCCAAGGAACTCTTCAGCGCCATCCAGGAATTCACCAAGCACCCCAGCGAAACCACAGACATCACCCCCTCCCAGGACCTCTGTGACAAGCTCGGATCCTACTTCCATCTGAAAATCAAGGGCCTCTACGACCACTTCAATGACCAGACACCTGACGCCGGAACCACCTCCCTCCCCAGCAACGCCAGCCAGCCTACCGTCTCCTCCTGGACCCCAGTCACCACGAAGACACCGCTTCGACCGTGAAGGGCATCCACTCGGGGGCCCCCACGGACCCCTGCCTGCCACACATCTGCCACAGAGCCGCCACTGCCATCGCTCCAGAACTACGATGCACCATCAACACCACCTTCAAGACCGGCCCCTTCCCCAACGACTGTAAACACACAGAAGTCAGACCCCTGCTCAAGAAGCCCTGAGCAGACCCCACGGACCTCAAGAACTACCGACCCATCTCCCTCCTCCCTTTCGCGGCCAAAGTCACCGAGAAGATCGTCAATGCCCAGCTAACAAAATTCATCGAAGAAAACTCCATTCTTAACCCCTCCCAATCTGGATTCGCAGCTACCACAGCACCGTGACCGCTCTACTCGCCACCACAGACGACATCCGCACCCTCCTCGACCTAGGACACACCACGGCCCTGATCCTACTCGACCTCTGTGCAGCGTTCAACACCGTCTCCCACCGCACACTCACCGCCCGACTCCATGATGCTGGCATACAGGGAACCGCCCTCGACTGGATCCGCTCCTTCCTCACCGGCAGAACCCAAAGAATCAGACTGCCACCCTTCCTATCTGAACCCACAGAAATCAACTGCAGAGTACCCCAAGGATCGTCGCTCAGCCCCACGCTCTTCAACATCTACATGGCCCTCCTCGCCGCCATCGTTAGACACCATGGACTCAGCATAGTATCCTACGCTGACGACACCCAGCTCATCCTCTCCCTCACCAAGGACCCTGTCACCACCAGACTCAACTTCCAGGAAGGAATGAAGGACGTTGCATCCTGGATGAGCAGCAGCTGCCTGAAGCTCAACTCAGAGAAGACAGAGGTCCTCGTCCTCGGACCCTCCCCCTCTGCATGGGACAACACCTGGTGGCCCACTGCCCTCGGCAGCCCTCCCACCCCCACGGACCATACCTGAAACCTCTGTATTGTACTCAACTCCTCTCTCTCCATGACCTGACAGGTCAAAGCCATCGCCTCCAACTGTTTCAACACCCTCTGCCTCCTCTGAAAGACCTTCAAATGGATCCCCCCAGAATCAAGGAAGACCGTCACCCACGCACTCATAACCAGCAGACTGGACTACGGAAACGCCCTCTACGCCGGGATCAACAAGTCACTACTCCACAAACTCCAGACCAAACAGAACACCGCAGCCAGACTCGTCCTCTGCATCCCTCGACACGAACACATCACCCAACACCTGCGTAGCCTCCACTGGCTCCCTCTTGAGAAGAGAGTTACCTTCAAGATACTCACCCACACCTACAAATGCCACCACAACACCGGACCCCAATACCTCAACGAGAGAATCTCCTTCCACGTACCCAAGAGAAACCACTGATCCCCCAACCTCGCCGAAACCCCACGGATCCGCAAAGCCAGAACAGGTGGAAGAGCCTTCTCCTACATTGCGGCCAAGACCTGGAACGAGCTCCCGATCGGCGTCAGACGCGCCCCCTCCCTGAACACCTTCAGGAAGATACTCAAGACCTGGCTCTTTGACTGAACGGAGCTGCTTACCCCCCCCCCCCAGCGCCTTGAGACCCTCACGGGTGAGTAGCACGCTTACAATTCCCCTGATTGATTGTTTGATTAGCAGGCAGCAAGGAAACCTGAGCACACACATTGAAACCCTGAAGGGATACCTATGCAGACAGTACAAGATCCCTGAGTAGGACACAGGCACATCATGTCCTCTGAGGCAACAGAAGATACTCAAATTGGTGTCACAGCGACACCTCAGTAGGCAGAGAAAGTAAGAGTAAAGGTCAGAGAAAAGATGAAAGGCATCAGGGGAAACGCTTGAACAGCCAACCATGGTGGCAGATAAGGCAGCAGGGGATACTCGATGAGGCAGTCATAGGGGCGTAGCTACTAACTGTGCAGCAAGTGCAATGGCACCAGAGCCCATGGGTGTAAAGGGCACTCTGGGCCCCAATTATGACTCTCTTTCAGCAGCAAACTGTAGGCAAAGGAATTTCCCTTGCCTGCATGAGGAACCATGGTGCCTTTGCTACGCCACCGGGCACTGTGGGCAGCTATGATACCCAGCAGCTGAGGGAGAGACTAGTGTGTTTAGAGACAATACCATATCAATTTAGAAAGGCGAGCAGACAGAGAGCAAAATCAAGCAGGTGAAAGGGACAGACAGAAAGGTAATAGAGGACTCGGAGAGGGATACATAGCAGCAGGGGCACAACTAGAGCCACATTTCGGAGGCTAATACTTCCAGAAATGTAGAGCCAAATTTCGGGGGTGCTAATACTTCCAGCAATGTGTCCTTGTATAATGTAACTGGTGCTCATGCAAAAGTGCCTTAATACCTTCGGGTGGAGTTCGAGCTGTATAAAACAGCAAAACAACAAAGCTTAAGGTTACTTTTCAGGAAATGCATCCTCACACTGTGGCAGCAAAAGTAATTTTCAGCTTTAAGGAATAGGCAAGAGTGGAGATGCAGGGGCCCTAGGAATGGGTGAAAAAACAGCAAAGCCTCGTTATCATGTAAATGGTCTTTTAAAGACCTGTGAAATACTCTGGTGCGGCTGCGATAAGACCCCAGGCCAGCCAGCCCACAACAGCCCAAGAACTGTCTTTGTGTGTGTTCGGGAAGCTGTCTCAGCCAGAGCTGACACACACGATGGGGGGGGCTAAAGCCCTTTGTGCCCTATGGCCGTTGCCTGCCTGCATAGCAAGCAGAATGGGATATGCGGGCGGACAGGGGGAGAGGGATGCCAGAGGAGGCAGGGAAGGGAATTCTAGAGCAGATAGAGGGGCTACCAGAGATGACTGACAGACTCCTCAGCGGTGGGGGATGCACCCTCGTAGCCAGATGCAATATGCAAGTTGGGAGAGACAATGCCCTTCTCATGATTTTTTAGGTCGGATGAGGGATGGGAGAGAGAGTCGTCTTCTCACCCCTCAGATCTCATTGCGCTGCGGTCGAGGCCTCTCATGACAGAAGAAGGCACCAAAATCAAAAGAAGAGCCAAAAGAGGGCCTGGCAGGCTCAAGACAAAGGAGGAATCACCAAGGAGGAACAAATGCCCATATCACGCATCATGCATGTGTGAGGGGACTGCAAGACTAGTCAAAAGAAAGCAATGAAACGGATATCCCTGGTGGAATTCTGCAGTTACATGACTGCCTGTTGTCAGAGTCATTAGCATGTGTATTCCAACCCTGTTTAGTGTGTGGTTATGGTTACCCTATGCGATGTGGGGGAATATCATGAGGCACGAAGCGTGGTTTAAAATCAATCATACAGCACATTTGCTTGTCTCTTTTCGCCGCATGGATCAAGGAACAAAAAGAACAGACAGTACAGAACAACTGATTGTAAATAGAGCTGATGGTTGTTTCCATGAAGCAGCCAGCGGGAGGAGGCGGGGCTTTGGCAGGATTAGGCTGCAATGCCCAGATGGAAGGAGGGGTCATCGCGCACATGCTGGATGGCCAAACAAAATGAACAATGAATGAAATCACCTGGGAGGGAACCAAGCACAAAAAGGAGGGGCAATTACAACCACTGCACCAAAAAAAAGGCAGCATTTCCAATTGGCACAACAAAGAACCAATGGCAATTGATGGGCATGGTTAAAGCCCATATTGTAGGTACAGCATCTCATGATCTACCTAAAAATGCTATTATTTCTTGTGTGGCTGTCAACCAATTCAAGAACTGCCATGTAGGCCTTCATTAAAAGAGGCCTGCTAAATTCCAATATGCTCAGTAATTCCCCTTATTACAACTATTGGAATTATGAATTTTCTGGCTAGCAGCACACCCGAACAACTTTCCCTTGCCAAAATTTACTGGATAATAAATGCCTGGTAATCACTGAGACATGCAAGTTTTGGTGAGATAAGCACCAAAATCCACCTTATCCCTTAAAACATGGGTTAGATGCTCTGAGTAGTGGTGTATCATAACCTTGCGCACACTACCGCATCTTAGTTTTTAACCTTACCGAATGGTCTCTGTATAAAATTTGATCATCCTTTAGGTAATTTTAAGATCACACTCTCCACCTTACACATTATACCCCACACAACCGCATGCACCGTCACAGCTGATACAAGAAAAGATCTCAGACAAAGAGCCCTCTCACGGGGCTCACGGGGCATTACAGCGCGCGCCCCACGAGGAGCAAAACACCCGATGATAAAGCCAGACACCCACAAGGGTGTGTGAGGGCAACACTTCCAAATAAGGAAGATCCCCCTGGAACCATATATTCCAACTACACCTTTTTTTTTAACCTTTTCTATACCCTCTCCACATAGGAACAAGTACTCACACTGATTAGACGTGTTCATTATTTAGTAAACATTCATTTTGAAGATGTAATCTTCTTTGAAGCTTGATTTTATTTATTAAAGGTTAAATATGATTATGTTAATGCATTTTAGATTGATATTTTACAATAAAAGTAATTAAATATTTTTTAACAAATTCTAAACTATAATCATTTTCAATATTCTTTCTAATAGGAAGATCTCCAACTTGATGGTAATGATCTCCATCATGGTGGTGGAGATCTCCACTATGGAGACGAAGAGCGCCACAGTGGAGATTTCCACCAAGGTGGCGGAAATGTCTGCCTACTTGTGAAAAGTTACAAGTTATAACTTTACACTTGTAAATGTTATTCCACCCCATGGTTTCAGGGGTGGAGATGTGTAAGTCTACATTTTGGAGTTAATTTACTTTCAGAAACAAAGAACAGCCAAATGTAGTAAATTTACCCCAAAGAGTAAGAACAAATTTACATGTATACATTTACTCATGTGTAAATGTATCATTGTCTATAGGCTCTGCACTGTTTAGTCACCATTTTGCCTGAGTCCTTTCATCAATTATAAATAGGGCTCCCTGTTTTCAGTTTTTACGGATTTTTACAGATAAATACAGACTGAAAACAATGTGTTTTCTGTCTGCATTTATTTTTAAAAGTGGATAAATACAGAAAAGTATGCTTCTTCTAAGTGACTCTCTGTACTGTCTTTCATGAATTATAGCCCAACAGCTGAGCAGATGGACAGCATGGGGAATTAAAAAAACAGGATAAAATGTCTTTAAATAACATACATTTGTGGTATAATGCTAATATTTACTAGTGGATGTATTGTTATGTGATATTTGACAGCTTAATTAGCTAAAAATGACAGACATCAAAGTATGAGTGTGCATCTATCAGTTAAATAATTTTGAAATGTACAGTTTTACAACTTCATTTATACGCAAAATACAAAATAAATATGGATAAATACAGATAAAATGGCCAAAAAATAAATATGGATAAATACAGACGGAAATGTCAAAAATACCATGAACCTGGGAGCCCTAATTATAAATAACTTTTTGCGACTTGTAATCTTTCTTCATAGTTGTCAATAAGATGGCACATAGAAAAAGGCATTGTTTACTTTGAGTTTGCATCTTAGTAGTGTATATGTTTTATGAGCATGTCCACTGGCAAGAGTTCAATGGCAAGATTGCTTAGTGAATTAAATGATCCTCTTGTTATATGGCCATTAGGGTCATTCTCGACATTGCTAAGTTAGCATGAGCTTTGCTGCCATGATGCTGCTTTCGCGCACGTTACTACATGGCTTTATTTTGCAACACTCTGTTTATGCCTTTCACATGAGAACTGTCTGCTTTTCACGTTCTCTGCTAAGTTCCTGAAGTTTAGTCTGAACACAATGTGTAAGGTCGATAAACAATGCCCCTTGTTATTCTGTTCTGGTCAGTCCCTAGCACCTAGACATAACATGCTAAACACAGCTGCACTGCTGGATACTCGTGCTTTGATATTACGGGGATGCATGTTGTCTTAACAGACACTTGGAGAGAGCCCTTCCCATGGAGAAGAGCTATGCTGTTCCTATGATGTAAACCTTACATCTAGGCTTTAAGGTATGGGGTCTGCTGACAAAGCCCAGAGATCTTCTTTTATATAATAAACTTCCTCCAGTTAAGGAGAGGGTGGTTAGGCCTTATAGTCTTTTTTCCACTGTCTTTATATAATGACATCCCCCTTTTTACTCTATGGAATTGTAACAATGCTAATTGTTCTGAGTTTATGCATTTTGCTGCTGGTAGTGGCTCGTATACTGTATTATAGAGCACGATAGTTAAAATAAACATTTTGAACTATTACATTGACTCTGCCAGTTCTTATCTGTGGACAAGTACGAATGAGCGAGCGAAAGGGTATGTCTTGCCACCGCGATTCCTGAGAGAGTCGGGAGTGTTGTGTTCTGGGTTGTCTAATCATATGTAGCTTCGCGATTTTGGAGGAGAACGAATGAGACACTATAGCTAGTCGGTTTTGGGATTTTGGGCACTAAGGTGGTAGGTTGGTACACCCCTATACACAGAGGTCCTGTTTTCCTGCGCATAGTTCTGTGTAGGTTCAGAATCCCTGCAACACTCTCAGATATCAGTTTGACTTGCAGAGCATGTGTTATATTACCTGCAATATCAACTCAGTTGCCCCAGTTGGTAATTTGAGTACCATTAAATTGGGTAATAGCAATACCCATTAATTACAGCATTTAAAGAAAGCACAAAACTGTGCAATGAAGAAAGGTTATAGGTAGTATCCATATGAAATTCTGTTATAGACATCTTTTCTTCATGTTTTGATGATGCTTAAGATAGAAAATAGGAGGGGGGTCGGGTGCAACTTCATACCAAAAACAGTGTACCTCATAATCGCTCAAATTTTTGATTTTCCATTTTTCAGAGCAAACACACTTTTTGTAGGGAGAATTGTGGCACCTTATAATGTCTCTAGCATTGCACAATAGCCAAAGCCTATCCTTGCATCAGATTGAACAAAAGAGGTCTTTTTTGTCTAGGTTTTCACCCATGAAGGTATCACAGCTTTTCTCAGTGATCACTAGACAACATTCAAGCAATCTGTTCTTCTGACATAAATACAATGTTGTGCCATCCTGCATGCATCCACATGGCGTGAGGCACCAGGGTGCCTTGTTTCCTCTCCACCATGGTTTTCATGGCAGTTTAACTGCCATGAAAACCGTCGTGAAGAGGAAACTCGTAATATGCTTGGCGGGACCACAACGGTCCCGCCAAGCATATTGCGGCCTCAAGACCGCTGCACCAACTCCAAGGAATGGTGGTTCCCTGGCACCGTCAGCAGTCCCAGGGCAGTCCAACCGCCGAACTCGTTGGATTCAACGAAGGGTTAAAGTCACTCAATTATATAATTAATGTATTTACATACATATTACAGATGGTACAAAAATCAGCTTTGAGTAGTTGCATCTTATTCACATTAAATTGCCTATCTCCTGCTAAAATATATACGCTGATCGTTATCATAGAGTTCTTAAACAGATTAATATGACATGCTTACAGGCAATCGCTTTCTGTTTTTTAGTTGTTTCAGCTTTTATGTTACCTTTGTAGAGATCAGAGTCATTTACCACCTGACAGATGTCCTGCACCCAGTGGTCTTCCTTGAATGTTAAATTGAACAAAGTCGTCAAAGTTAGGAGATACATCACATAGCCATGTCTCTTATCGGCAGATAATCATATTTTCCTCTAAGATGATCTGGGTGGGGGTATTTAAGATGCTTATTATGTCCGTTCATCACTCTCTTATTAATTTTGTTACGAACACTTGTATTGTTCGTTCTATGATTTTTACTTAATTAGCCAAACAAAATGGGTCCACATGTGCTTTTTAATCAATCTCAGAGTCAATATATTTAGCAAACGCAAAAATAAACGAGTGACATAAATTCATATCCCTCATGGCGCGTTCAACAATATTGATACATTGTTTACTTAGCAACATTTTATTGTGGTTTGTATATTCCTGATATTGGAAACAAATCTCGTTCTGCATTTTACTTGATGTACTCTGTGAATGTCTCCATCTCCAATTCGAACTCACATTACCAATGTGATTCTTATAGTATGGTTATTCTTCACTCCTTACTTTACACATTTAAATTTACTTTCTCCAGAGGGCCACCATCAATTCAGAGTTATGCCCTTTGGTTGGAAGAATACCCCTGCCAACTTCCAGAGGCTGGTTAATGCCGTCTTTGCTAGTTTCTCAAGGGATTTGGCACCATTGTTGCCCCCTTGGCAGAGCTGACTTCAAAGAAGAAATGTGATTTGTATAGAAACATGCCAAAAAGCATTTGACTCCCCAAAGCAGGCCATTCATAGTGAAATTAATTTTTCACTACTGGGAGGCCTACCTCACTCATAGGTTAATATTGGGAATTCCTCATCAAATGTATAAGCTGTAATTCCTGATTAAGAAGGAGTAGCTCTGTCATGTTTCATATCATTAGAATGGGAATGATAATTCCTCTTTACTGGTAACAATGAATTTATCAGTACTCTTTAAAAAATGCAATTTTTAGAAAAATGACATTTCTCTGCTCTTAGCCCTGTGTGCCTGCAGCCTGTCTCCAATACACATCTGGGGTGGGTGACAGCTGGACTTTGTGCATTGCCTCTTGACAGCCACACACAAAGGGAGCTTAGGTGTGACTGAGTGGCCATCCACAAGTTGATGGGCCATCCAGGGCAGGATGGGAGGGCGGAGCTGACCCTTACACCTGAATAGGCTGTGTCCTGTCCTCATACAAAAGGCTGCATACCGCCTGTAGTGACGCTGGAAACAGAGGTGGGAGAGTAGATCGCTGTGAACATCAACTTCCTTCTTTGAAGTCATCTCCACTTCAAAGGCACAGCTGGGTATAAGCACTGGGTCTCTGACCCTACCAAATCAGACACTACTGGACCTGTGAAGAACTCTGCCATGAGGAAGGACTGCTTTGCTGCTACAAGGACTACCACTCTGCTGGACTGCTGCTCTGAAAGAACTGCTTTCTGCTGTGCTTTTCTAATGCCTGCCACCCTCTGCCCTGCTGAGGAAGGACTGGACACATCTCACATGAACCCAGAGTGACTCCTAGGGCATGCTGGTTAGCCCTCTGTTCTATGTCTCAGGGACATCAAAGACTTACTGCAAGTATTGCCCGGCCAAGTGGTGCAAATGCAGTCCAGGGCCCTTGGAAGTGAGTATAAAGTGCTGCAACTGCTTAAAATCCACGCATCAATGACGTTGCACCGATCGGAACCGGCACATCTCCCTTGACGCGATCCATCTCCGCTGCTGCATGGACCATGGACCTCGCATCACCAACTGTGCAGTGCATCACCTCCAGTTTCTGATGCATCACCTACATCCTGCGGCTCTATGACAACTCATTTCCGATTTCAACAGCTCATTAATGATGCAATGCCTTCTATCCAGTGGTTTCGATGCATTGCCTCTTTACTTCTCTCATTTCGACTCTGTTGACGACACATCCCAGGTACTGTTCAGCAGGGCATGGCTGGACCCTTTATCTGAACTGCGCTGCATCGCAGTCGGCCTGAACTTTTGGATTTACCCCGGTCAATAACGATCAGATGTCCCTACTTGGCGCTTTAAGCTTTTAAGCACTATAGTTTCATGTATTCTTTTATATACTTATTGGATTTTGTAATTTTGGTCTTGCTTTGTTCATAAAATTATGAGCTATTTTTCAAACATTTGTGTTGAGTCTTTTATAGTGTTTTCACTGTGTTACTGTTTGAAGTGTTGCACAAATACTTTACACATTGCCTCTTAAATAAAGCCTGAATTGCTCTGTGCCAAGCTACCAGAGGGTGAGCATAGGTTAATTTAGGATGTGTATCTGACTTACCCTGACTAGGACTGTGGTTCCTGCTTGGACAGGGTGCATACCTCTCCCAACAAGAAATCTAATTTCTAACAATGCTTTATTAGACTGTCCAGATGAAAATTTTCAGCATGTTATATGTTATTTTATATCAGTATCCTTAGTGTGCAAGGTGGTTTGACATTTTCCACCTTTTCTTGCACCCTGCACATCCAAACCTTTTATCTTGCGATCGTCTATTGAATAGTTAACTTTAATTTGTTTTCATTTATCAAATGTAATGTTCTATATTTCTTTGTAATACTTCTGCAAGGCCCAGTGGAAGTCACAGTGATCTGTGAAAAGAATTTGTGTTACACCTGGAAATAGTTGTTGTACTGTATGAAGGCCATTAATTATAGTAGGAATCATTTGTTTGTTTCAAGATTTTCATTTCTCAGGAGGAAATATTCCGTTCCATTGCTTCTATTCATTCAGAATATGGTATTAGTGTATATAAACCCACTTTTCTACCTGTCTTTCAATTTTCACTTCTTTTGGTTTCTTCAGAAATGTGTAATATCCTTTATATAATTTTGTGATTCGTATACATTTGTCAAAAATATTCTCTGCTATGGTCAAAATGTATTGCCTGGGCGCAGCAACAACTGAGTTAAATACAGAATGAAGCACACAGGTGTTTGTGAAAAAGAGCATAAGACAGCGAAATGAATGTTTGTGGGGAGTGATTTTGTGATAGAAGATTGGCACAAAATACATTTTTTAATTTAGCATTGTCAAAGAAAATATTTTGCAGAAAGGGAGTCAGGTGTGTGTGGAACAGAATTTGGCAGTACATCCTGTTCATAGATGGCAGGACCCGCGCAGTATGTCAGTGCACCACTCTATCCTCCCTCCACCTGGGAAATACATTTTGAGCACAACGCAGAAAAATAAAAAAGAGAGAAAAAATCCAAACGACTGAAATACAAGAAGTGCTGAAAGGGGTACAAGTAAGTAATGCTGGTGAGCTAATGGTAGTGTGGTTAGCAGGTTACTGGTGCAGACATATGTAAAAGACACCTTCATTTAATTTTGATTGCAGGCACATTGAAAATAAAGGTACCCGAGGAGACCTGTCTTTCTTTAGATTAGGAGAGCTGCCTAGGGTGTGATGGTGCTATAGAAAGTAGGGTTTGAGTACCTTGATAGGGTAGTCACATGTAAAAACCATGGCGGATTGTTGTAAATACTGCTGGGGAAGGAGGAGAGGGTGGCGGCGAGTGTTGCCAAGAAAGAGCAGGGCAGAGAGACTGGGACTGACTATGGGCTGACAATATAGAAAACAAACGAGAGAGCAAGGACCAGATAGTGGGACCGTCCCTGGGTATGTATTTTATAAACAACCTGGACGAACCCAATACAGACGACTCTGCAACGCTTATAGTGCCGGGCACCACATAGGTTTGTTAGAAGAACCCTCACCCACCAACCTAGTTGGTGGCATGCTTCATCATCGGGTTCCCAGCTGGGCAGTCGAATGCCACCCAGATGTGCTACAACGCCTGATTACAGCGGAGCGGAATTTTTTGAGTGGTGGTGTGTGGTGAAGTGGTGAAATTTAAAAATATCTCTGGGATTTCATACTGACCAATTTTTTATTCCCAGCGGAAGGGTGTCCGCAGGAGAGCTTGATACAGTGCTTAGCTGTGTTGAAAGCAACATTTTGAAAGCTAGCATTATGTACTTACCTGGTATTCTTGAAAAGAGCATTCTGAACTATTGGAAATATAATTTGACTAGCATTTATAGTCTATTTCCATAATTTATAGAAATTAGAATTTTACACCTATTTATATTTTGTTTATCTACTCATACAATGTCACCTTCTGTAATGTAATTCAAGTCAAAGTTGCAACATGACACTTGCTGCATTATTTTGAGGGTCAAAAGTTGTGTGATGTCACTTTCGGTGATGTCAGCCGGGGGAGGGGATAGGGGGTGTGCGATGTCACATTCACTACCCCTGGCATTCTGATGAGTTGACGTGCATGAAGCTAACTGCATTTTCATTGAAACATACTGCAGATGACTCTTAATATGCTTCCTACATTTGAACTTTCTCCCACTTGTGTTAGCAACAGTAGTCCAATTTGAGTTTAGAAACTTGTCTGAAGTGACTGTTAGCGATAGCACTATCATTATCACTGCAGGAGATTTTAACACAGAATCGACACTGGGTGATAACTTGTCATCTGCAAGCTCAGAAGTTGGTGATTTTCAGGGTTGTAAAGCAAATGTTAGAACTTTAATTTCTATGTGAATATGGAGATAAAGCATATTAATAACTCAAGGTGCTGTGCCAGCTTGAATGTTAAAAGTAATTGACAGTCCTGAAATTGTCTTTCGAAGAGAACGGCCATTTTTCTATGGTCTTTTAATTAGCGTGCGTTTCAATAGATCCGAATTTTGATGGTATTATCCACCCATTTAGTCATTGGAGGAGCTGTCAAAGAGTACAAAAAGCTTGCATGAGAAGTATTCTACTTAAACTACATTGCTTAATGTAAAGTAAGGTGGTTAAGAGCTGCAGCTTATTGAATGCATATTATCAAATGTTATTTGTATTCGTTTTTGGTTTTGTACTCAATGAAACTCTGCCACTTAGGAAATATTGGTTTGCTATAGGACAGAATTATGCCAAACCTCTAGAATTATGTATTGTTATTTTTTTACTTTGGCATCATTACAATCTGCTCTCAGCACCATGAGAATGTTTGCTTTTGATTATTAAAGCAAAATATTCTGGATCGTCCTGCATAACATGTAGTCAAATGTCAACTGTAAAACTAACCGAGACATTCTAGCATTTATATATTTTGACGTTTTGGAGAAAATAGTCAATAGGCTTGTCATTCCCTGATACTTGGAGGGACAATGCTTTATGTCCATTATATACAAAAGGCTTAACAATTCTAGCAAAGCTGATTCGAAAGGTATTATGCCAGGTTCCCAGCAGATATCCATAAAAGCATATCAAACAGTAGAGAATGCATAATTATATCTGATTTGGTTCACAGTTATATTAGTGTACAAGAAGATAGATTACTGGGCTATTTTATTGATTATAATTGATCAGTGATTCAGTTGACAGATTGCTTCTCTGTCCCAAAATGAATGGACCCTGTAGGAATTCTGCATTTTCACCTTAACCACCCTATATGTTTCGTCTTTTGCTGATTCCTATATGTTTGCTGGTTTTAGAGCTTTAACCCTGCTAACAAGTAGTAAAGTGCCTGCTCTCCCCCTTTAAGCATGGTGGAATTGGCATATTCCTAACTGGTATATTTAACTTACAAAAAGGTCCCTACTATAAGGTACAAAATGTACCCAGTACTTTTCATTTAAATGGCACAAGGTGACTGTAGCACCTATTGTGCAATCCACTACAGTGACAGTTTACAACAAGGCTTCTGGCCCACCATTGTAGCCTGACTACTTCAGTTCAGACACTGCAATTCGACCTGTCAAAAGAAACCTTTTTGACAGGTCAAAACCTACCTTTTAAATATTAATAACCCACTCTTATGTGAGCCATCTCACCACATGGCAGGGTGCATGGTGTTTAAAAGTAGGACATGTAGTCATGTATGTTAATATGTCCATACAGTGACTGGCACCCACAAGCTATTTTTCATTTTTCAGAAAGCCAGAGTAAACATTAAAATTCTAATGCTGTATATCAGGAAAGGGACTAGCAAGAAAAATATGAATCAACTTTTTTTAATAGTTATTAAAAATCCAAATCAGAGGTGAAGTTGGATTTTTATTAACCTGGTTTGTGCGCCGGATGGCCGGAAGCCGTCCGACGCCAGGATGCTTGTTTCCGGTCCAGGGAAGACATGGCTTGGCTCATCCCCTTTGGTATCGCTTTGTTCGCCCTAAGTTGGCAGGGTATGCCCAGACGTGGGTCCCTTGCTCACTTTGCCACTGGATTCAAGATAGCCTGGCTGATGAGGGTTTTGAACCCGAAACCGGTCCCAGGATGCTTGTTTCCGGTCCAGGGAAGACATGGCTTGGCAGTTCGGGCTGGACTGTTCCCATGAGGCACAGGGTCAGACTGATTTGCATATGGCCATGTCTGAACTGGGGTGGTGGAGTGAGCTAAAGAATGATGATGGATTAAACCCAGATCAGTTGACTGGGGGTGAGTGTTTGATTTGCTCTAACGCTCCGTCCATCATCCCCTTTGGTATCGCACAGTCCTCGCACATAGCACAAAAAATCCCTCTGGTGTGGGCACCAGAGGGATTTCTTTTGAATCAAAACACCCTCAGGAGCTGGAGATGAGCTTCCCCAGCTCCCGAGGGTGTTCTGATTGTTTCTCTGAAATGACGATCGGTGCGCACGTTGCGTTGACTTCATTTCAGAGAAACTGAAACTCAGTTTCAGTTTCACTGCCTCAGTGCTCAGGGGACTATCTCAGCCCCCTGAGCACTAAGGCAGACGGGAGAGGTATTGTTAGAAAGGGGAGAATCTCCCCTCCCTAGTGGATCCATGCTTGGGGATCGCCTCGGAGGGCGATCCCCAAACAGTGATCCACCCACTAGGCACCACGACGAGGGGAGCAGCCCCTTGGGCAAGGGCTTTTGCTTCCCCCAAATGCTTTGGCCAGATTAGTCTTTCTGGCTTCCCTGGGAGGCAGATGGGGCCAATAGCCCCTGATTTGCCTACCGGGGGGGCAGAAAACACACTAGGCACAAGGGATTTTTTATATTATGGCTACAGTCTTTCTGCCCCCCCCTGGGAGGCAGATCGGGGCAATAGCCCCCGATCTGCCCTCGGGGCAGCAGAATGCACACTAGGCAACAGGGACTTTTTTATGTATATAGGGGTGGGGGCCACCCAAAATGGCCATTCCAATGCCCCGCCCCAAAAATTCCACAGTCTGTCTGCCCCCCATGAGAGTCAGATGGGGCAATAAACCCTGATCTGCCCCCTGGGAGGCAGAAAGCACACTAGGCACCAGGGATTTTTTTTATGTATATAGGGGTGGGAGCTACCCAAAAATGGGCATGCCAATGCCCCCAAACCCCCATTAATTCCACAGTCTTTCTGCCCCCCCAGGAGGCAGATGAGGGCAATAGCCTTGATCTGCCCCCCGGGTGGGCAGAAAGCCCACTAAGCACCAGGGATTGGTTTTTTTATATACGTATGGGCATGCAAATTCCCCCAACCCCCCCAAAAAATGCCACAGTCTTTTTACCTCCTGCGGGAGGTAGTTGGGGCAATAGCCCCTGCTCTGCTCTCTCGGGGGGGGCAGAGAGCTTACTAGGCACCAGGGATTATGTTTTTTTTATATGTGGGGTTGGGGGCTGCCCAGAATAGGCATGCCAATGCCCCCACCACCCAAAAACAATTATCACAGTCTTTCTGCTCCTTTGGGTGACAGATGGGGCAATAGTACTTATCTGGGGGAAGATAGCCCACAAGGCACCAGGGACTTTGCTTTTTTTTATACGTAGGAGTGAGGGCTGCTCAGAATGGGCATGCCAATGCCCCCACCTACCCAAAAAAATTAGCCACAGTCTTTCTGCCTCCCCTGGGAGGCAGATGGGGGCAATAGTCCTTGATCTGTCCCCCGGGGGAGTAGAAAGATCACTAGCCACCAGGGATTATGTTGTTTTTTTATACGTAGGGGTGGGGGCTGCCGAGAATGGGCATGCTAATGCCCATTCCCCCCAAAAAGTCTTTCTGCCCCCTGGAAGGCAGATCGGGGCAATAGCCCCTTATCTGCCCCCTGGAGTGGCAGAAAACCCACTAGGCACCAGGGATATGTTTATGGGCATATCAGGGAGAAGCCCCATAGGCAAGGGTCGCTCCCTTTTTTTTAGGCCCACATTTTGGCTGTTTTAGTGATATTTTTAATCTCATCTGCTCCCAAACAGGGGGAGAAAACCACTAGAAACCAGGGAGAGTTTGTGTGTGTGTGAACTGGAGTTTGGCCGGGCAAAATGGGCATTTGGCTGGCATTTTGGTGGCAGTGTGTGTGGACCTGCACTTGGCTAATGGTGTGTGTGGACTCGCGTTTGATGACGGTGTGTGTAGATTGGCGCTTGCCTGGTGGTGTGCATGGACTTGCGCTTGGCTGGCGGTGTACGTGGGCTGGTGCTTGGCTTACTGTGTGCATGGATGGTTCTTGGCTGCAGGGCCAGACAGGCCATAGCGGGCATTGGGCATTTCTCCCGTGGGCCAGAGGGGTGGGGGCTGGTTTTTTGGCCATGGGGACCGGTTTTGTCACTGGGGGCCGGTTTTGCAGCAGTGCTGCAATTTCAGCCCCAGTAACAAAAGTGGGAGCGAAGCTTTTTACTAGCACGCTCCCTCCTCCCAGGGCCGGTTGAGCTTCAATCTGCCAGGGCAGGCTGCTGTTCCCAGTCTGGCCCTGGGTGGCGCTGGGTTGGTGGTGTATGTGGATAGTGCTTGGCTGACTGTGCGCATGGATGGCATTTGGATGGCAGTGTACGTGGATGGTGCTTGGCTGGCGGTGTGCATGGATGGCTCTTGGCTGGTGGTGTGTGTGGATGGTACTTGGCTGGCAGTGTGCATGGATGGCGCTTGGCTGGTGGTGTGAGTGGATGGTGGTGTGCGTGTACTGATTCTTGGCTGGCGGTGTGGCTTGCATGGATCCCCCAGCATTTTCTTACCCAGAATCCCTGCAAACCTCAAATGTACAAAGTCACATTTTCCTGACATTTTGTGTGGGCAAGTTGTAGGATCACCGTGCAAGCACACATTTCCTACCACCCAGCATTCCCCTTGGTCTCCCTAGAAAAATGCTACCTCACTTGTGTGGGTGCCCAAAGTACAGTCAACCTAAAAACGTATAAACAAACTGCCCTTTTGGACCCGCTTTGGGCCCCCCCTCAATCTCTACACGATTTTGGCCCTTCCATGTCATAGGCACTTGGCCCATCCACACAAGTAAGGTATAATTTTTATTGGGAGACTGATAGGAACGCTGAGTTGTAGAAAATCTGTGCCGTGCGGTGATCCCACAACTTTCCCACACAGATATTAGAGGAAAATGTGTCTTTTTAGCTAAATTTGAGGTTTGCAGCGGATTCTGGGAAGGAAAATGTTGGAGGATCAACACACGTCACACCTCCCTGGACTCCCACGGGTGTCTAGTTTTCAGAAATGTCTGGGTTTTTTAGGTTCCCCTAGATGTCTGCAAGTCTGGGACCACAAACGCAGGTGCCCACCTATCTATCACAAAACGACCTGGTTTTTCAAGGGGGTCACCTATGTTTTTGGTCCCGGGCCCAGCGGCCATCTAGGGAAACCTACCAGACCCAGACATTTATGAAAACTAGACACCCAAGGGAGTCTAGGGTGGTGTGGCGTGCGTGAATCTCTCAAACGTTTCCTATCCAGAATCCCCTGCAAACCTCAAATTTAGCTAAATAAATCAGATTTTCCTCAATTTTCTGTGTGGGAAAGTTGTGGGATCACCAGGCCGCCACAAATTTCCTACCACCCAGCGTTGCCCCAGGTCTCCCAATAAAAATGGTACCTCACTTGTGTGGGTAGGCCTAGTGCCCGCGACAGGCAAGGGCCCAAAACATTTTGTGGAGACATCAAAATGACCTATCACAAAACGGCCTGGTTTTGCAAGGGGGGGTCACCTGGATTTTTAGCCCTGGGCTTGGCAGCCATCTAGGGAAACCTACCAAACCCACACATTTCTGAAAACTAAACACCCGGGGGTCCAGGGAGGTATGGCTTACATGGATCCCCCAATGTTTTCCTGCCCAGAATCCCTGTAAACTTCAAATTTAGCTGAAAAAATCTCATGCTTCTGTGTAGGAAAGTTGTGGGATCACTGGGCTGACACAAATTTCCTACTACCCAGCATTCTCCCAGATTTTCCGATAAAAATGGTACCTCACTTGTGTGGGTGAGCCAAGTACTCGCGGCAGGGAAGGGCCCAAAACATGTTGTGGAAACATGAAAATTATCAATTACAAAAAGACCTGGATTTGCAAGAGGGGCACCAGCGTTTTTGGTCTCGGGGCTCAGCGGCCATCTAGGGAAACCTACCAAACCCACACATTTCTGAAAACAAGATGCTCGGGGGAGTCCAGGGATGTGTAGCTTGAGTGGATCCCCCAACGTTTTCCTACCCAGAATCCCCTGCAAACCACAAATTTAGCTGAAAAAAAATCACATTTTCCTCACATTTCTGTGTGGGATCACAGTGCCGGCACAAATGTCCTCCCACACAGCGTTCCCCTTGGCCTCCCGATAAAAATGATACCTCGATAGACAACATTCAAGCAATCTGTTCTTTTGACATAAATCCAATGTTGTGCCCCCCTGCATGCATCCACATGGCATGAGGCACCGGCGGGCCCTGTAGGACCCCCTTTGTTTCCTCTCAGCCATGGTTTTCATGGCGGTTCCACCGCCATGAAAACCGTGGCGGAGAGGAAACCCGAATTATGCTAAGCGGGACCGCAGCGGTCTTTTATCACATTTTTGGAATACAACTTTTGGGATGGAATATGTCTTCAACATATCCCCAGTGCAAGATCTTCTCTGGTTGGATTCAACCAAGGGTTAAAGTCACTCAATTCAAACATTTATGTATTTACATACATATTGCAAATGGTACAAAAATCAGCTTTGAGTAGTTGCATCTTAGTCACAATAAATTGTTAATCTCCTGCTAAAATGTATACATTGATTGCTATCATAGAGTTCTTAAACAGTTTAATATGACATGCTTGCAGCCAATCACTTTCTGTTTTTTAGTTGTTTCAGCTTTTTTTGCTACCTTTGTAGAGATCAGAGTCATTTACCGCCTGACAGATGTCCTGCACCCAGTGGTCTTCCTTGAATGTTAAATTGAACAAAGGCGTCAAAGTTAGGAGATACACCACAAAATCTGGGTTGGGGTATTTAAGATGCTTATTGTGTTCGTTCATCACCCTCTTATTAATTTTGTTATGAACACTTGTATTGTTCATTTGATGATTTTCACTTAATTACCCAAACAAATGTGGGTCTACATGCGCATTTTATCAATCTTAGAGTCAATATATTTTGCAAACACAAAATTAAATGAGTGACACACATTCATATCCCTCATGGCTCTTTCAGCAATATTGATACATTGTTTACTCAGCAACATTTTATTGTGGTTTGTATTTTCCTGCTATTGGAAACAAATCTCATTCTGCATTTTACTTGATGTACTCAGTGAATGTCTCCATCTCCAATTCAAACTCACATTACCAACGTGATTCTTGTAGTATGATTATTCTTCACTCCTTACTTTACACATTTAAAATGTACTGTCTCCAGAGGCTCACTACCAATTCAGAATAATGCCCTTTGATTTGAAGAATGCCCCTGCCACCTTCCAGAGGCTGGTTAACCCCGTCTTTGCTGGTTTCTCAAGGGATGTGGCACCATTGTTGCCCCCTTGACAGAGCTCACTTTAAAGAAGCAGCCTAGAAATGTGATTTGTATAGAGGCATGGCAAAAGGCATTTGACTCCCCAAAGCAGACCATTCGTAGTGAAATTAATTTTTCCCTACTGTGAGGCCTACCTCTCTCTTGTAGGTTAACATTGGGAATTCCTTATCAAATTTTAAGCTGTGATTCCTGATTAAGAAGGAGTAGCTCTGTCATGTTTCATATCATTGTAATGGGATGATAAATCCTCTTTACTGGTAAAGCAGGATTTATCAGTACTCTTTAAAAAATGCCATTGTTAGAAAAATTGCATTTTTCTGCTCTTAGCCCTGTGTGTCTGCAGCCTGTCTCCAATACACATCTGGGGTGAGTGACAGCTGGACTTTGAGCATTCCCTCCTGACAACCACACACACACACAGGGAGCTTAGGTGTGACTCAGTGGCCATCCGCATCCTGATGAGCCATCCTGGGCAAGATGGGAGTGAGGAAGGAGCTGACCTTTACACCTGAAAAGGATGTGTCCTGTCCTCATACAAAGGGCTGCATACCCTCTGCAGTGACGCTGAGGCCAGAGGTGGGATGGAGGACCTCTGTGCACTTCAACGTCCCTCTTTTAAGCCCCCTCCACTTCAAAGGCACAACTGGGTATAAGCACTGGGTCTCTGACGCCACCAAATCAGTCACTACTGGACCTGTGAAGAACTCTGCCATGAGAAAGGACTGTTTTGCTGCTACAAGGACTGCCACTCTGCTGGACTGCTGCTCTGGAAGAACTGCTTTCTGCTGTGCTTTCTTAATGCCTGCCACCCTCTGCCCTGCTGAGGAAGGACTGGGCACATCTCACTTGTACCCAGAGTGACTCCAGGGGCATGCTGGCTAGCCCCCTGTTCCATGAATCAGGGACATCAAAGACTTGCTGCAAGTAGTGCCCTGCCAAGTGGTGCTAATCCAGTCCTGGGCCCTCGGAAGTTGGTATAAAGTGCTGCACCTGCTAAAAATCCACGCATTGATGACATTGCGCCGATCAGAACCAGCACATTTCCCTTGATGCGATCCATCGCCACTGCTGCATGGACCGTGGACCTAGCATCGCCAACTGTGCGGTGCGTCACCTCCAGTTTCCAATGCATCACCTACGTCCTGCGGCTCGACAACGCATTTCCGACTTGAGCGGCTCATCAATGATGCATCGCCTCCCATCGAGAGGTTTCGATGAATCACCTCTTTACTTCTCGCATCTTGATGCATCCTAGGTACTGTTCAGCGGGCCATGGCTGGACCCTTTATCTGACACACGCTCCATCATGGTCGGCTTTAGCTTTCGGATTCACCCCGGTCAATCACGACCAGATGTCCCCAGTTGGCTCTTTAAGCTTTTAATACTATATTTTCATTTATTCTTTAAAAATTGACAACTCTGCTTATACTTATTGGATGTTGTTGTTTTGGTCTTGCTTTGATCATAAAATTATAAGCTATTTTTGTAACATTAGTGTTGAGTCTTTTTATGGTGTTTTCACTGTGTTACTGTTTGAAGTGTTGCACAAATACTTTACACATTGCCTGACTGCTATGTGCCAAGGTACTAGAGGGTGAGCACAGGTTAATTTAGGGTGTGTAGCTTACTTACCCTGAAGAGGACTGTGGTTCCTGCTTTGACAGGATGCATACCTCTGCCAACCAGAAACCCAATTTCTAACAATGCTTTTTTAGACTTTCCAGATGAAAATTATCAGCATGTCATACGTTATTTTCAATCAGTGTCCTTAGTGTACAAGATGGTTTTACATTTTCCACCTTTTCTTGCCCTCTGCACATCCAAACCTTTTATCTTGTGATCATCTATTGTATAGTTAACTTTAATTTGTTTTCATTTACCAAATTTAATGTTCTGCATTTCTTTATAAACTTCTCCAAGGCCCAGTGGAAGTCCCACTGATCTCTGGAAAGAATTTGTGTCGCACCTGGAGATAGTTGTTGTACTGTATGAAGGCCATTAATTATAATAGGAATAATTTGTTTGTTTCAAGATTTTCATTTCTTAGGAGGAAATATTCCCTTCCACTCCGATCCATTGCTTCCAATCCTTCAGTGTATGGTATTAGTGTATCTAAACCCACGTTTCTACCTTTCTTTCAATTTTCACTTCTTTTTCGTTTGTTCAAATATGTGTAGTATCCTTTATGTAAGTGTGTGATTCGTATGCGGTTCTTTTTATAAACATTTGTCAACATATTCTCCACTATGGTCAAAATTTATTTCCTGGGCGCAGCAGCAACTGAGTTAAATACAGAATGAAGCACAAAAGTGTTTGTAAAAATGCGCATAAGAGGGCGAAATGAATGTTTGTGGGGAGTGGTTTTGTGAGAGAAGATTGGCACAAAAGATATTTTTAAATTTAGCATTGTCAATGAAAATATTTTGCAGAAAGGGAGTCAGGTGTGTGTGGAACAGAATTTGGCAGTACATCCTGTTCATGGATGGAAGGACCCGTGCAGTGTGTCGAAGCACCACCCTATCCTCCCTCCACCTGGGAAATATTTTTTGAGCATAACGCATAAAAATAAAAAGAGAGAAAAAAATTCCTAACGACTGAAACACAAGAAGTGCTGAGAGGGGTACAAGAGAGTAATGCTTGTTAGCAGGTTACTGGTGTAGACATATGTAAAAGACACCTTCATTTAATCATGATTGCATGCACATTGAACATAAATGTACCCGAGGAGACCTGTCTTTCTTTAAATTAGGGGAGCTGCCTAGGGTGTGATGGTGCTATAGAATGTAGGGTTTGAGTACCTTGATAGGGTAGTGACATGTAAAAACCATGGCGGTTTGTTGTAAATACTGCTGGGGAAGGAAGAGAGGGTGCTGGCGAAGGTTGCCAAGAAAGAGCAGGGCAGAGAGGCTGGGACTGTTTATGGGCTGGCAATGACATCAGCAGAGGGCGGAATAGGGTATCAGAGGAAGTCTGCGGGGTGGAGTAGGGTGATATTTTGGGTGATGAGGGCATTAGATGATACCTAGAAAGAGCAGAGTGCCATTGCTATGGATGGAAGGGTGTCCTCAGGAGAGCTTTATGCAATGCTTAGCTTTGTTGAAAGCAAAGTTTTGAAAGCTAGCATTATGTATTTACCTGGTATTCTTGAAAACAGCATTCTGTACAATTGGACATATAATATAACTAGCATTTATCGTCTATTACCATAATTTATAGAAATTCGAATTTTACACCTATTTATATTTTGTTTACCTACTCATACAATGTCATCTTCTGTAATGTAATTCAATTCAAAGATGCAACATGTCACTTGCTGCATTATTGTGAGGGTCAAAAGTTGTGTGATGTCACTTCCTGTGTTGTCAGCAGGGGAGGGGTAGGGGTTGCGTGATGTAACATTCACTACCCCAGGCATTCTGGTGAGTTGACGTGCATGAAGCCATTCTACTTAAACTAAATTGCTTAATGCAGAATAAGGCGGTTAGGAGCTGCAGCTTATTGAATGCATATTATCAAATGTTATTTGCATTAGTTTTTGGTTTTGTACTCAATGAAACTCTGCCACTTAGGAAATGTTGGTTTCCTATTGGACAGAATTATGCCAAACCTCTAGAATTATGTATTGTTATTTTTTTTTACTTTGTCATCATTACAATGTGCTCTCAGCACCATAAGAATGTTTGCTTTTGATTATTAAAGCAAAATATTCTGGATCGATACGCATAACATGTAGTCAAATGTCAACTGTAAAACAACCGAGACATTCTAGCATTTATATATTTTGATGTTTTGGAGAAAATAGTCAATAGGCATGTCATTCCCTGGTACTTGGAGGGGCAATGCTTTCTGTCCATTTCATAAGAATGGTTAAACATTTCCAGCAAAGCTGATTCAAAAGGTATTATGCCAGGTTCCCAGCAGATTTCTATAAAAGCATATCAAACAGTAGAGATTGCATAATTATATCTGCTTTGGTTCACAGTTATATTAGTGTACAAGAAGATAGATTACTGGGCTATTCTAGTGATTATAATTGATCAGCGATTCAGTTGACAGATTTCTTCTCTGTTGTTAGAATAGAAAGAATTGTACCTATGCATTATTTAATGTATGTTAGCATTCGCGGCGCCATTTTATATGTCGGCGCCATTTTGCGTTACAATCGAAACTTATACTCTGCAGTTTCCGAGAAAAGGCCCCAATTAGGTTTTGTTTCTCCAAGGTTAGGTTTGGCTTCACTAATGAATACACTGTTCTTATTAACGCATACCTTTCCCTCTAAATAGAAGCCTTCTCCCACTTGTCTAGTGGCAGGCACGGGCAGAATGACCTTGACTGCTAGATAGTGTGTGCCCGGCTGCAGAATCGAAACTTATTTTTTTGTATTTCACTCTTTTGCTTCATCTGCTTGGAAAATTCCACTATGGGCGTGCCTTCATTGATTCTGAAATGTACATAATGTATCTCTATGCTTGCTGATGTCAGTCCCTCTGCAGCACTCCTAAGCGACTGGGCAGACTGGGCTCCACCCTGAATGTACCTGAATAAACAGATATTGGTTTGTATTCTCTACTGTCTGACCGACTCTTCATTTGGTATGGAAGGCTGAGAGGTGGTTGTGAGTAACCCGGGTGACCCTAATCGGGCCACTTCCTTCACTGTCCCAAAATGAATGGACCTTGTATAAAATCTGCCTTTTCAGTTTGACCACCCTATATTTTTCATCTTTTTCTGGTTCCTATATGTTTGCTAGTTTTAGAACTTTACCCCTGCTAACCAGTAGTAAAGTGCCTGTCCTGCCACTTTAAGCATGGTGGAATTGGCATATTCCTAATTGGTATATTTAACTTACAAATAGGTCCCTACTATAAGGTACAACATTTAACCCAGGACTTGTAATTTAAATGGCACTAAGTAGACTGTAGCACCTATAGTTCAATCCACTACAGTGACAGTTTAAAACAAAGCTTCTGGCTTACCATTGCAGCCTGACTACTGCAGTTTAAACACTGCAATTCGACCTGTCAAAAGAAACCTTTATGACAGGTTAAAACCTCCCTACAAGGCAGGGAGCATGGTGTTTAAAAGTAGGACAGGTACAAATTTATGTTAATATGTCCTTACAGTGACTAGCACCCACATGCTATTTTTCACTGTGGCAGGTCTAGCTGTCCTACGTAGAAAACCAGAGCAAACATTAAAATTCTAATGCTGTATATCAGGAAAGGGACTAGCAAGAAAAATATTAAACAACGTTTTTTAATAGTTATTAAAAATTCAATTTGAAGGTGAAGTTAGATTTTTATTAAATATTAAGGAAAAGTAACATTTAGCTGCCTGAAGTTCCTGTAGGCTAAATTTGCATTTGCGCTGCCACTTCTGCCAGCCTGTAATTGCCATTTGAATAGGTGTTATACGGTGTAAAGAGCCTACCAGCAACAAACAATAGGCTCCCTGAATGGGCAGCGATGACTCGTCTGAACCATACAATATACACAGGGTATGGCTGTGAGCATCTTTTTTAACATTATAATGTCAAATCCTGCTCCCTTGTGTACCCAGGTCTAGGAAGTGGACTCCAAGAGTCATACGACTGACCTCCTGTTTAAAGTAGAGGAACACAACAAGTTACAAGAGTCATTTTCCTGCAACTATCTAGCTGACTAGTGTCCCTCAACCTGGACATGATCCTACTGTTGGCCTCTGACTGACACCCTTTGAGTCTCTCAGTGCCACCCGTGAGGTCCTAGGGGGCTGTAGAAGTTTAGTATTTGGTGGATTGGAACTTAAAGGACTAAATTCAGAAGGTTAAATGTTTGAACAAGACAAACCTGGTTGGTATATCTGACGCACACTCTATTGTGGTCACCCACCCTCCGCACCTCACATACCTAACTCACTCAGCCGCACACACCCGACACCCAAGACACTGCGCCGCCCTATCCAGCATACTCCTCAACACTCACTCCCTCACTAAATATGCCACTGTAATTTGAGATCTGCTAATGAACCTCCCACTGGACCAGCTGTTCCTAACTGAAACCTGACTGACTCTTCGATCCCCGTCATTGCCATGGCGATCCCCCCTTGCCACAACACTCCCTTCCCCTAATGCAAGATCGCAAGAGAGGAGAGGGCAAACAGACCCAGAGGCCAAATCACTATCATCTTCAAAGAATACATCCAATGCTCCACCACTGCAGGACTCCTAGTTGCACACATCCCAGACATAACTCCTAAAACATGGAACAGGCTCCTACTCTACATCAGAGCCTTCTCCTCTCTTTGTGAATTCCACAAGAAGCTGAGGATTGACTTTTCAATTACCAAACCTACCATAGGCAGTGCTAGGCACATTCAAATTCTCAGCACCAGGATACCCTTGCGACGATAATGCAGTTTACAAATACACATAACATCTTCATCAGCTTCAGGAACATCACAGTAGATAAGCCCACACCAATCACCCGGTGCGACCACACCCTCGTCAACTTCTGCATACCCATAGCATACCACTGCAGAAACACCATCACCACATCTACACAACGGGACTGGCACAAGATCTCAGAAGCATCCTGATCCTCTGAACTTTTACACCACCAGCCTCCACACCAACAACAGCATCCTCCGAAACCATTTCCAACTTCAACTCCTAGAACTGCCTGTATGGTCACGTCCTTAGCTACTCTAAGAGTCAACAGAGCCACGAAAACCAGACTGCAAGCAAACTGGTACACAAATTCCACTGCAAGCAACTTGAAGGCAGATAGAGACAAAGTGCCAGATTTAGATTTTGGTGGATGGATTACTCCGTCATAACGGTGACAGATATTCCAACTGCCGAATTATAAATCCCATTATCTCCTATGGGATTTATATTTTGGCGGAGTAACCCATCCGTCAAGATCTAAATCAGGCTCAAAGTCAGAATTATGCTAACAAGAGCACCTACAAATCCGACCGCAGATGCTACCATCAGCAAATCAGAGTTACTAAAGGATCCACGATCACTGACCGCATTGAAAGCAGCAGCAACAGTGCTAAAGAAATCTTTGCCATAGTGAAAGACTTCACCTCTCCGGCAGCTAACTCCACCAGCCTAATACCCTCTCAGGAACTCTGCTGCCACCTGTCCCTCTTCTTCAGGAACAAGATCACCATCATCTACTACAGCTTTGAGCCCCAACTGGCCCCTTTCAAACTCACAGCCCTCCTTTCTATCTCAACCAACATCCAGAGGGCCCCCCTGGTCACCTGGAGCATTGCACCAGCAATGCAGCCCATAAAAAGTGGAGCACACTTGGACCCCTGCTTTCACCAATTCTTCATTAAAGGAATGGACCCCTCAGTCCAGCCCTCACCCCGATCTTGAAAAACTCAATCATCACTACCACCTATCCTGGAAACAGGCCACAGAACTCTCCTTCTTCAAGAAACCCCCAGCAGACCCAAAGATGCTAGTGAACGACCGTCCTTTCTCCTTGCTACTCTATTTGCAAAAGTCATGGAAAACATGATACACAAATGTTTAGCCACACACCTTAAAGACAGCCACCGCCTCTACACCACTCAATCCAGAGTCATTCCCAACCACCGTAGATAGATCGCCCTCATTGTCACCTGTGGATGATCATGAACAAAGGTGACGCCACGGTCCTCATCCTACTGGACCTTCCTGCAGCATTCAACACTGTCTCCCTTCCCATCCTCATCCAATGACTGCATGAAGCCAGCATCCCAGGACTTGCACTTAGCTGAATTTGCTCCTTCCTTTCAGGCTGCACCCAGCCGGTCAGCCTGACCCACTTCACTTCGAACACGTCAACCTCTTCTGCAGAGTTCCTCAAGGATCCTCAATCAGCCCAGCCCTGGTCAACGCTTACACGATGCCACTCACCAGCATCATCTACGCCCATTGAATCAACATCGTACCTTATGTTGACAACATCCAGCTCATACTTTCCCTCTCCAACAAGATGCCAAACGCCTTGGCTAATTTCTCTGCTTGCATGACTGAAGTTGCCAACTACATCAAGCTCAACACAGACAAGACAGAAGTAGTTATCTATGGCAAAGACATGTCACTCTGGGACTCCACCTGGTAGTCTGCCAAACTCAGACTATCACCCCTACCAGCAACCCACAAAAAGAACCTTGGAATAGTGACCGACAGCCAACTCACTATGTCCGGCCAAGGAAACTCAGTCTCTTGCTTCCACACACTCAAGATTCTCAAGAAGATCTTCAAATGACATCCCATCAACACTTGCAGAACCATCAACCAAGCCCACATCACCAGCAAGCTGGACAATGGCAATGCACTCTATGACAGAATCAATGCTCAAATGGCAAGAAGACTGCAGACCATAAAAAACTCAGCGGCCATGTTCACCATCAACCTCCCACCCCTCACTCGTATCCCCACGCCTCGAAGAACTCCACTGGCTTCCAAGCCACAAACAAACACTCTTCAAACTCATCATGCACACATGTGAAGCCTTACACAACATTTGTCCCATGTACCTCATCTACCGTCTAAACTTCCTCAAACCTACTAGACACTTCTGCTCAGCTGGTCTCCTATGCACACAACCCCCTCACATATGCAGAACTAGATCCGGTAGTTGTGCCAGCTCGTGCCTCGCTCCTAGATCCTGAAACAATCTATCCTTGCACATTGGAGCCACCTCATCAGTTCTTGAATTCCACAAGAAACTGAAGACTTGACTATTCACCTAGCCCTGGTCATAGCTAGGCCCATACAGCTCCTTCTTCAGTGCCAAGATACACTCCTGGGTGAGTCATGCCCTAAACCCTTGGCGCAAAAGTCACGCATTGTTGGAGTTGTGTCGCGAGCACAACGCAATTCCAGCAAAGCATGGGAAGGCCTATTCCTACTACACTGTGTCACTCCTTACGCCTGCTCCAAGCAGGCATAGGGTTTTGACGCAGTGGCGTCCTAGAAGTGGCACAGTGAAATCTTGTAGATTTTCACTGCATTACTTCTACGAGGCTTTCCTGCGTGGGAACGCCCACCCTGCATACATTATACCTGACGGAGGTATAATGTGGTGCAGGGCTTTACAAGGTGACGCTTCTCCCTAGATGCGTCACGTTGTAAATGGGACGCAACGTGGCTCATTGTTTACGCCGCCGCGGTGTCACAAAAAGTGCCGCAACAGTGGCGCAAAAGTGTCGCAAGAGGCTTGTAAATCTGCCGCTCGGTGATTCAGGGCAAATCACTTAATCTCCCCGTGCCTAACAAGATGAATGTGTCCGTCTGTAACGCAACTGGTGCTCATGTAAAGCTCTCTGATACCTTCGGGTCAAGTTCGCGCTATAATAAACTAAAAAAAAAAATGACTAGCATATAGGGTCCGCATGGTACTGTATCCCTGGTGCACTAAAACAGCATCTAAGAAATAATGCTCTCCTTCTGGGACAGGATTTTAAAAATAAATCTGCAACATTATTAAATATCCATAATTAATGTTGCTAGTAATACATTTTTAAAGAAATACCTTCATTTATTGTGATGTATTTATTAATCATGTATATAGTTTTCATTACTCCTTTAATTTTGAAAAAAACTCAAATAAACAAGAACATGAGAAGTAGCATGAACATTAAATAAACATGAGTTTTAGAAAGAGGGGCACTGTGATCGTTTGTAGGTATGTATAAGCAATAGACTGTGCATGAAGGTAAGGGCAGACCCAGGAGTCTCTATATTGTTTTCTGTGCCACTTAATACATCCAATTTTACAAAAAGCGAGGAATGGAACGCTTGAGGTAATCCCAGCCACTAGTAATTACTCGGGCCACATACCAGCCCATGCTTCTTTTGCACACCACTGCAAATTGGTCTTGACTTTTCTCTAATGGGACCAGACCAGTCCGAAATGCCAGGCCCTGCCTGAACGGAACTCAGGCAACCCAGGCCCGGAATTGCCCTGATTAGTGCTCATCTATCTGATATAACTTGGACCGCCCCCTCGCCGCCTCCCCCCAGCGAACAAGGGGGCATATTAGCAAGACCGGCGATGAAATTATCGCCGTTTTAGCGGCAGGAAACTGCCGCTAAAACGGCGATAATGGGCTTGCTAATATGCGTTATGGAATTCCATTGGAATTCCATAACGCATATTAGCAAGCCCATTATCGCCGTTTTAGCGGCAGTTTCCTGCCGCTAAAACGGCGATAATTTTAACGTGGGTCTTGCTAATATGCCCCAACATCCGTTATTCACAGGGACCCTTTTATGTTCAGGCATTAACCCTAAAACCCTTCTACATGGTCCATTATGAGTAATGCCACTTCGTATATGATTGCCTGTGGTTTTTTTTTTTTACCGAGAGTCGCGTGTAGTAATGACTATTTCCCATTTTGAGCTTATGTTATTTTTGTCTGGACATTGTAATGTTCTCCTTTTTTAGTACTTTACACTTTTCTTGTATAATGTTTACATTTATCGAGGTTTCAGGGCATTGGCTTAGCCAAACTACCAAGCAATGAAACGGGAGTAATTTGAATCTATGGTCGTGTCTTAAACTCTGTTTCGTTTTTGTACGATCCCAGTCATTACGACACTATCAGCCACCCCACTATCAGAGAGGTGGGATTCTTACAAGAGGGCTAGGGATCTATGACCCACTTCCTTTTCTGAACCCCAACATACTCTTTGGCCTAAGTAATTGAACGATGAAGCCGGAATTTAGTTACTCGTTTATTTATTTCAGTGTTTTTATCACACCTGCCATGGCTCCGTTTGGCCACCACTTGGGAGCAACATGCTATAGAATGGACAGACGTTTTATTGGATACAGCAGCATAACGCAAAATGATGCCTCAGAATGTGATAAAGGGTCCTTCAGTCTCTCATATCGCACAGTTAATCATTGTCCTCGGGCTGAATGGAGGCCCTTCGAAGGATTGGGGCCCCTGAAGGGTCGGGGGCCTACCTGCACCGCAAGGGCTGCAGAGGACTGCCTTCTGCCCCTGATTTGATATGAATTTAGGGGCATATGTACGAGGAAGTGGCAGAGTGAGGCGTTAGCCGTCATGGCTTAACGCCTCACTCCGCCACTTCAGAAACGCAAGGCTGCAGCATATGTACAACAATATGGTGCAGCCTTGCGTTTCCCCCTGCGCTGGCACTACACTTAACAGTGTAGCGCCAACGCAGACACCCTTGCACCATAGTGCAAGGGTGTCAGCGTGCAGGGGAAGATTGTTTATGTACAGGAAGGGCCCCCTTCCTGCACATAAACAATCTTTAAATGGCATTTTGTCACTTCTATGTGTGCTGCTTAATGCAGCACACATGGAAGTCACAAAATGTCATTTTTTAATAGATTGTTTATGTGCAGGAAGGGGGACCTTCCTGTCCATAAATAATCCAAGGCTTTTGATTTTTCCATGTGTGCTGCACAAGGCAGCACACATGGAAAAAGCAAAACGAGGAGAAATAAAGCATTTCTCCTCATTTTGCCAACTTAAGACCAGGTTTTCCCTGGTCTTAATTTTGGCACTGCCTCCTATTTGTGGTGCCCTTGTAAATAGGGGGCAGCGTCAAAATCAATTGGTGTTGTGGTGGAACGCCCACCTCAACACCCACTGCCCACCCCTTTCACGCTAAGCATAGCGCGAAAGGGGGCCTTATTCACACAGCAGTGTTAAACCACGTTAAGTGGCTTAACGAGGTCTTGTAAATAAGGCGAAGCCCCTATCGCCATGGATATGTCACAAAAAGTGACGTTCCCGTGGCGATAGGGGCTTGTACATATGCCCCTTAGTTTCTTGTCTGCCATGAGTGATTAGCTAAAATGCAGCAGGAACTGTGCCAGTGTTCTAGGGAGAAAGACATTAATAGTTTAGGTGCGGTTGAAGGCATCAAATGATGGGGGACTATTGCTTGTTTCGGTCACCAGTATAGTCAGGGCTTTAAGTGGGATGAAAAAACTGGGGGGGGGGGTCTCTCAAAGGGGCGTGGCCAATATAATTAAGGGCATGGCTTAAAAACACATAAGCTAAAAATCTGTGCTTAGCATAGTGTGCCGCCCGACTTGTATTTTGCTGTTTCTGTCATAGCATCTAGATATATGATACAAGTAACATCATACCTACAAGGCAGGATTATTGGCTTTGTCAATGGTGGTTAGTTGCATAAGATAAATAAGCAGCAACTATGGCTTGTATATAATATTGAAAAAGCTTCCACTTAAAGCCCTGGTGACACCACGACGAGGTTGCTGCTCCTGCGTATCAAAAAGAGAAGGGAAATCCAGAGAGAAAATGACTCTCTTTAAAGGATTTCTCTTTTCTTACAACGCTCACCTGGCATGACGTCCGTAACTTTTCCACTAGTGAGAAGTGAGCAGTGTGAGCAGCGCACATCGATGTGCCTGCTGTCACTGCAGTCCGGAAAAAACGGACCGCCTGTGCCAGGGCAAAAACAGAGCCCGATAGAGACCCGTTTCGAGGCCTCTCTAAAAAAACTGCCGGTGCTCAGACCCGGTGAGACCCGGCCCACTTAAAGCCCTGAGTATAGTCCTAGAATCTGGTGATACCTACTGCTGTTAACAGTATCTAAATTCTGCTAAAGTATCACAAGTTCTCAATGATAAATGGCATGAGATTTGGGTTTGCTCTACCCAAAAAGAAATAAAAAAATTAAAAAAATTAAAATTCAAAGAGTACAAAATCCTGCACCCTACATCTTTCCCGGTCCGAAACATATATCATCATGGAAGGATCTGGCTCAAAGTGGAGCAATTGGTGGAAATGAAGGGCCTCATTTATGAAAAGTGTTGCATCGCTGTGGGAAAACAGATATGCAACACATTTCATAGCGCTACCTCACTTTGTAAATGTTTGATCCTTTTCTCATTCACCACCCACTGTAGTTATCTTGCTTATACTTAGTCATTCTGTAGCGGTATGATGGTAACACCACAACATTCAGCAATACTCCATCAAAAAATAAATACATATTGGCGACCAAGGCATTTTGTGATGGCGACGTTTTTCCTGTCAGTCTGGTGCACTTTATTTCTTTTCTTTTTGTGTAAACGGTGTTGCTAGGAGAGAATTTTTACATGCTTGCTGTTGTGCAGATATTTTGCTTTGCTTAGCTTGCTCTGCGTTTTTACCTTGACTATTGTGTAAGCATCTAAACAAGGCCACCACTTTCTCTGCGGGGTGCAGTAGTCAAAGCACGTAACTGGATATGCAGCGAGTGGAGGGTAGATGAATGCTTATTTTGATGTTGTTGTTTGGGAATTCCAATTTCCTGTTTCTTATGATGATCAGTTTTCTTGCAGACCAGGTGCAGAATAGAACGTTGCCAGTTTAGACCTTTAATATGTTTGCAATTTTTCTGCAAATCTATAACATTGAGCTTCATTACCCCGCACTTGTTCCATTTACAGATCACACTCATCCATTGCTCAACAGGGCCAGTTATTACTTAGCTCTCAGACGCATTTCTGTCGAATCACAGATAATTGGCTGGCAAAAACCTTACTTGAGGTCAACTCGTCATCGTCTGGCCCGTTGATGTTGCAATTAATGCAGTGGGATTTAAACAGATAAAAGCTGGTATCTGCTGTTCGCCTGTTTGTATTTTACACGTTGGAAAATTAGGTGGGGTCAATGGAGAGCTGTGCAGATGAGAGCGGGACTGAGAGACGGTCTTTTAAATCAAGTGTGGTTTTACAAATTACACTACAGTTCACCATTACACTTCACATATATACAGTTGTAGGCATATATAAATTAAGTGGTTTACAGAGAATACACACGATGTTTTGTCAAGGGCTAAAGCAGGGAGGAGATAAACAATCTCAAATTTCCAAATTCAGAAGCTACACCAATAAACCACATCTCCCCCTTTCCATCAATTTTCATATTTAACAATTCTGTTCAGCAGCAGAAAACTATATCATGCTTCTGTTATATGCAGGGTGTCAGACATGGGGTTTCTGGTTGGCTAGGGAATGCACCTCAGTCAGGCAGACCCACCCCTCTAGTCAGAGCAAATCAGTTACACACCAAAGATAACCTTTGCTCACCCTCTGGTAGCTTGGCATGGAGCAAGCAGGCTTATCATCAGAGGCAATGTGTAAAGCGTTTGTGCAACACACTCACACAGAAACACAATGAACACACCTCAAAAGAGACTCCACACAGGATTATATCAAATATATATGGTATATTATACATAACACAAGACCAAAACAACATGAATCATAAATACGGTGCATATTATGCAATTACTGAAATATTACTCGTTATACTGTCAATGCAAGAATCAAAACGACATACATTATAATATCATTGCATGAAATGAACCTGTTTGGTTAGAGAAAGAAAACACATAAATCTTCATATATTACCAGAAAACCATAAATACTTTGCAGGAAATGCAGTTTTGTTTAGAGAACACTACATGAAATCCCCATATAACCACACAACATAAGACCCAATGCTTCTGCGTTTCTATCAGCAGGACTACAGTAGATTTTGGGGGCTTCATCTAAACAAGAGTATTTATCCATGCAACGTAGGGTTCAGGGACACCTGGGCACCTCCTATGTGCTATACAGTAATGTTTAGAGGCAGTGCTTCCAATGTCAACCTGTTCCTACCCGGGGGCCTCTGTTAAGGTCTCAACCCATCATGCCCCCTGAAGAGGTAAGGGAGGAGACACCAATTGTAGGACCATGTGGAGAGACCCTGTCAGCTCCCCGCAGTCCGAATATAAAACACAGCTGCCCACTAGCATGCGAGGCAGCCATATGCTGATATTACCTTTTGGTCGCTCATCACTACAGAGTGTCGCTGGGGGGGGCGCCTCCGGCATGGATACCGGCGGGCCTCAGGGATGGGGCCCACCTCCTCAGCTCACACGTGAAAGGCGGATGTAGGTTTTCCAGCTGTGCGACCATCTGCGAAGGTCAGGATTTAGGAAGGGAAGGGCCGGTGCGGCTTCCCTCACTGGGCCCCGCACACAGCGTGATAACAGCGGAGTTCCTCCATTCCCCTTGAGGCAATTCCCTGGTATTATGGAGCGAGGCTCCCTTCGCTGCTGCAGCATCTCTCACCGGCTGGAGAGGAGGCGCTGAGGGGAAAAGGAATGCAGCAGAAATCCCTTGTGGCTCCCAGCGATACAGAGTGCCCCACATGCGCTTCTCCACCAAGAACACTCTCCACACGCTACTAGAGGAAAGGAAGCACTCACCATGCACTGAACTGCAACAGCAGAGAACAAAGAGCAGCGCGCCTTACACGCTGAGTGAATTAAAAAGTCCCGGGCCACACTCACAAGTCCCATGGCTGGTTTCAAGCTGTTCTGGTGGAATCCATTTTGCTTCTTGGGTTTCCCAAGTACTGTAAGAAAACAAGCCCCTTGAGATCATTTAAGCAAGGAGTAGACAATAGGCCAGCACAAGAGTCCAAATGCAAGGTGGCAGTCTCCAGCAGCCCAACAGGCAGCAGGCAAGCACAACAAAGCAAATAGCCCAAATGGCGGTTCCTGCTGGTAGCACAGCAGTCCTCTGGCAATGTGCAGTCTGTAGAACCAGCAGCGTCTGGTTACAAATCCACGCAGTGTCTAAAAACAGGGGATCAAGGCCTTGCACTTATACTCAAGGGGAAACTTCAAAAGAACCTTTAGAAGTGCACAACAATCCCTATGAACCCAGCCCTGGCTCCAGGCATCAGTAGGGGGTAAATTAGCCCTTTGTGTGAGGGCAGGACACAACCTATACAAATGTATAGTGTGAACACCCTCTCCCAGCCCAGGAAGACAATCAGTATGCAGATGAATGCAGATTTAACCCTGTCAGACCCAGCCCTTCCTGTGCTGTGGCTGTCTGGAAAGCATGCACCAGTGTAGCTGTCACCCTGCACAGGCATGGATTGGAGTCAGGCTGCAAAGCACAAAGAGTTATAAGCACAGAGAAATGACAACTTTCTAAAAGTGGCATACAATGAGTGTTAGAGAGTGTGAACAAGAATGAGTGAGTCAGTGAGGCGGAATGAGTGAGTCAGAATAAGTGGGAATAAGTGGGAAGGAGTAAGTAAGAGTGCAAGTGAGTGTGAGTAACTGACAGTAAGAATGAATGTGAGTGAAAATGAATGAGTGAATTAGAGTGTGTGAGAATAAAGGAGACTGATCAAGAGTAAGAGTGGGTGCAAGTGATTTTGAGTCAGAGTTAGAGTGAATGACAGTGAGTACAAGAGAGTGAGGGAGAGTAATAGTGAGTGAGAATGAATTAGTGCAAGCGAGCTAGAGAGAGGGTGAGTGGCAATGAGAGTTAATGAGCAAATGTTTTTGATCATGAGTGTACGTTTGCTGTGAGCCCTGTCATACTCACGGTAATTCTTGCATTAAAGAGGCACCCATGGCAAAATGGTGACGCTGGCATACTGGAGGCAATTCTTCGTATGACAGGCATCTATGACAAAATAATGGCAAACTACGGGCACACTACAGTTTATACTTGCCATATGGGGACATCCATGGGCAAATGCTGGCGGTGGGACACGTGATACAATTCTTGGCATAAGGGCACTCATGAACATCTATTGGTGTTGGCACATTGAAGTTAATTATTGGCATGACGGAGGACAACTGTGGCTTATGGAAGAGGGGGAACCATGACAAAATGCTAGGCCTTACATTAGTGGTGGGCGGCATGGTTCGCAGGTGGGGGAGCAGGCGCGGGGGGCACGAGGGGGGCTGCAGGGGGTGTCACGGGTGGTGTTGCGCGGGGGAGGGTGTGAAATTTAAAAAAAAACCTTACCTTGAGGTCGGACCCGCGTCGCTGCTCCTGCTCTCCTGTCTCCGACTATAGGAACAGGAAGCAGGCAGCCAAGCTACCTCCCCTAAGCCAATCACAATGCTGCAGTGCAGCGTTGTGATTGGTCTGAGTGCCGTGACTTGGTGCTCAGCCAGGGGCTGGAGGGGTGAGCATGTTCTCCATGCAGGCTGTAATGCAGGGAAGTGCGCATGACTGGTTTGGGCGGCCAGAGAGGGCCAACCAAAGGGTCATTGCGCACTTTGAAGTGGCAAACCACTCTTTCCCTGCCCTGCTCCGTGAGCAGAGCAGCCCCGCCCAGCCTCCCGCAAAGCAGCAGGACATGTCGCGAAGCGTAAAATGATAACAACATAAAGTTATTATCATTTTATGTTTCTCTTCTTCACACTGCTTAAAAGCAGTGGGGCGACGCTCCTCTGCCATAGCGAAGGAGCCGCCCCTGCCTTACATGCTAATGGCAATTTTTTACATGATGGTCATTCTTGGTATATGGGAGGTAGTAATAGTAAATATTGTCTCGCTGGCCAATTGTATGTAATTTCTGGCATAACGGTGCACCCTTGCTTACGGGAACACACAACGATACAAAAGGGGATGATGGACGGAACGTTTGAGCCAATCAAACACTCACCCCCAGTCAACTGATCTGGGTTTAATCCATCATCATTCTTTAGCTCACTCCACCACCCCAGTTCAGACATGGCCATATGCAAATCAGTCTGACCCTGTGCCTCATGGGAACAGTCCAGCCCGAACTGCCAAGCCATGTCTTCCCTGGACCGGAAACAAGCATCCTAGGACCGGTTTCTGGCATTCCAGCCGTCATCAGCCAGGCTTGCTTGAATCCAGTGGCAAAGTGAGCAAGGGACCCACTTCTGGGCATACCCCCGCCAACTTAGGGCGAACAAAGCGATACAAAAGGGGATGATGGACGGAACGTTTGAGCCAATCAAACACTCACCCCCAGTCAACTGATCTGGGTTTAATCCATCATCATTCTTTAGCTCACTCCACCACCCCAGTTCAGACATGGCCATATGCAAATCAGTCTGACCCTGTGCCTCATGGGAACAGTCCAGCCCGAACTGCCAAGCCATGTCTTCCCTGGACCGGAAACAAGCATCCTAGGACCGGTTTCTGGCATTCCAGCCGTCATCAGCCAGGCTTGCTTGAATCCAGTGGCAAAGTGAGCAAGGGACCCACGTCTGGGCATACCCCCGCCAACTTAGGGCGAACAAAGCGATACAAAAGGGGATGATGGACGGAACGTTTGAGCCAATCAAACACTCACCCCCAGTCAACTGATCTGGGTTTAATCCATCATCATTCTTTAGCTCACTCCACCACCCCAGTTCAGACATGGCCATATGCAAATCAGTCTGACCCTGTGCCTCATGGGAACAGTCCAGCCCGAACTGCCAAGCCATGTCTTCCCTGGACCGGAAACAAGCATCCTAGGACCGGTTTCTGGCATTCCAGCCGTCATCAGCCAGGCTTGCTTGAATCCAGTGGCAAAGTGAGCAAGGGACCCACGTCTGGGCATACCCCCGCCAACTTAGGAGCGAACAAAGCGATACAAAGGGGATGATGGACGGAACGTTTGAGCCAATCAAACACTCACCCCCAGTCAACTGATCTGGGTTTAATCCATCATCATTCTTTAGCTCACTCCACCACCCCAGTTCAGACATGGCCATATGCAAATCAGTCTGACCCTGTGCCTCATGGGAACAGTCCAGCCCGAACTGCCAAGCCATGTCTTCCCTGGACCGGAAACAAGCATCCTAGGACCGGTTTCTGGCATTCCAGCCGTCATCAGCCAGGCTTGCTTGAATCCAGTGGCAAAGTGAGCAAGGGACCCACGTCTGGGCATACCCCCGCCAACTTAGGGCGAACAAAGCGATACAAAAGGGGATGATGGACGGAACGTTTGAGCCAATCAAACACTCACCCCCAGTCAACTGATCTGGGTTTAATCCATCATCATTCTTTAGCTCACTCCACCACCCCAGTTCAGACATGGCCATATGCAAATCAGTCTGACCCTGTGCCTCATGGGAACAGTCCAGCCCGAACTGCCAAGCCATGTCTTCCCTGGACCGGAAACAAGCATCCTAGGACCGGTTTCTGGCATTCCAGCCGTCATCAGCCAGGCTTGCTTGAATCCAGTGGCAAAGTGAGCAAGGGACCCACGTCTGGGCATACCCCCGCCAACTTAGGGCGAACAAAGCGATACAAAAGGGGATGATGGACGGAACGTTTGAGCCAATCAAACACTCACCCCCAGTCAACTGATCTGGGTTTAATCCATCATCATTCTTTAGCTCACTCCACCACCCCAGTTCAGACATGGCCATATGCAAATCAGTCTGACCCTGTGCCTCATGGGAACAGTCCAGCCCGAACTGCCAAGCCATGTCTTCCCTGGACCGGAAACAAGCATCCTAGGACCGGTTTCTGGCATTCCAGCCGTCATCAGCCAGGCTTGCTTGAATCCAGTGGCAAAGTGAGCAAGGGACCCACGTCTGGGCATACCCCCGCCAACTTAGGGCGAACAAAGCGATACAAAAGGGGATGATGGACGGAACGTTTGAGCCAATCAAACACTCACCCCCAGTCAACTGATCTGGGTTTAATCCATCATCATTCTTTAGCTCACTCCACCACCCCAGTTCAGATATGGCCATATGCAAATCAGTCTGACCCTGTGCCTCATGGGAACAGTCCAGCCCGAACTGCCAAGCCATGTCTTCCCTGGACCGGAAACAAGCATCCTAGGACCGGTTTCTGGCATTCCAGCCGTCATCAGCCAGGCTTGCTTGAATCCAGTGGCAAAGTGAGCAAGGGACCCACGTCTGGGCATACCCCCGCCAACTTGGGGCGAACAAAGCTATACAAAAGGGGATGATGGACGGAACGTTTGAGCCAATCAAACACTCACCCCCAGTCAACTGATCTGGGTTTAATCCATCATCATTCTTTAGCTCACTCCACCACCCCAGTTCAGACATGGCCATATGCAAATCAGTCTGACCCTGTGCCTCATGGGAACAGTCCAGCCCGAACTGCCAAGCCATGTCTTCCCTGGACCGGAAACAAGCATCCTAGGACCGGTTTCTGGCATTCCAGCCGTCATCAGCCAGGCTTGCTTGAATCCAGTGGCAAAGTGAGCAAGGGACCCACGTCTGGGCATACCCCCGCCAACTTAGGGCGAACAAAGCGATACAAAAGGGGATGATGGACGGAACGTTAGAGCCAATCAAACACTCACCCCCAGTCAACTGATCTGGGTTTAATCCATCATCATTCTTTAGCTCACTCCACCACCCCAGTTCAGACATGGCCATATGCAAATCAGTCTGACCCTGTGCCTCATGAGAACAGTCCAGCCCGAACTGCCAAACCATGTCTTCCCTGGACCGGAAACAAGCATCCTAGGACCGGTTTCTGGCATTCCAGCCGTCATCAGCCAGGCTTGCTTGAATCCAGTGGCAAAGTGAGCAAGGGACCCACGTCTGGGCATACCCCCGCCAACTTAGGGCGAACAAAGCGATACAAAAGGGGATGATGGACGGAACGTTTGAGCCAATCAAACACTCTGGCCCTGGTAGAATGGAGGTAATTTTTTTTCATATGAAGGAGCCCATCTCACACTCTGGAAAAAATGGGGTCAACTTCTGGGGAGTGACAGGTTTCATTTGCCTGGCACACCAAGAAAAGACTTCAAAATGTAATCAGTGCGCTTTCAGAGCTTGTAGCTTTTTAGAACATTTATGAGTAAACTGTATTTTAAAATAAATTATCAGAACCAATTTTTCTCAAAATGTTTTCGGGTGGAGAACCACCCTCCACCCCCAAAACCCTTTCTAGAAGAGGTCAGGCTCACTTGCTTTACTCTCTCCCTATATTCCAGGAAAAGTATTACACCCCACCACTTTCAAAAATCACAGCGGACATTTCAAGATCAGGAAGTAAACAGTGTTGTGTTAACTTGTTTACTTTCTGGAGATTGGACTGAGACATTACACTTCCGGTTTTCTAGAATAAATAAATTCAGCAGTGCAATTCGCGCTCTTCTGGTTTTTAAAAAAAATTGTTTTTATTGACAGTATGCATTGTACAAATATGGTAATACTGAAGCATTTCAAACATGTCTGTCTTTTCTTTTTTTCGTAATAAACCAACCGTAAAATCTGTGGCTATCAGCAGTGCAGCAAACCATACATTTAAATCAAGCAAGATTATCATGTATACATCGTAATGGGATGACAGTGGTGCAGTAACATAAGCGGGTTAATTTACAGAGTCAGATGCTGTAGTAGTGTCTCGTGAGAGGAGATATTGGATCAACAGACCCCAAATGTCCTTGGGTCTTGATACAGTGGGCAGTTCCTCAGCATATCGGGCCAGGGTCTTTTGACAATACACTAGATCTTCCAGCCATTGCGTAGTCGTGGGGCAGACACGGCTCTCCCAGCATATAGCCACGCGGCGCTTAGCAAGTAGGAGCGCTATATTAACAAGTCGTTGATTCACTCCCTTCAGGGTTGGGATGAAGCCCAGTAGGCAGGCGTGTGGGGTGCATTCTATTGTAAGGCCCGTGATGTCATTTAGCATGGTTATTCCCGCTACCCAATATTCCGCCACTTTGTGACAGTCCCACGCCAGGTGCCAGAAGTCTGCCCCAGGGGTATTGCAGCGTTTGCATCTATCATGGTCTCTAAGACCACACCTGTGTACCTTAGCTGGTGTGTGGTAGACTTGGTGCAAATATTTGAGGTGGATTAGTCTGAGATTGCTGTTGGGTGTTAGCATGGTAGTCGTTTGGCAGCAGTATTCCCAGTCTTTTGGTGTGAGTGGTGGGTCTAGTTTTGTATTCCATGTCTCCAGATTTTTAACTGAGGCTGATGGAACATCGTCCCTCGACACACGGTAGAGTTTAGTCACCAATTTACGTCTAACGGAGCAAGTGAGTAGTGTATGCAGTGCTTGGAGCGTCAGGGGTTCCTCTGGGAACATGGGATAGTGTGCCTGTATGGCCTTCCGAAGCCTGTGAATAGTGAAGATGAACAGAGGGGTCTGATTTTGTATATAGTCAAGGTCCTCTTTCTGTATGAATCTGCCGTCAGCAAACAGATCCTGCATCTTGTCTATACCTGCTCGGGCGAGGGTGCGTATCGTGCCCATCTCGTGTGTGACTGAAATCCCAGCATGGTATGCTAGCGGGAGCAGCGGGGAGAATATAGGGAGTTTGCCCGCTCTGCGACCCAGTGCCTGCCAGGCAGCGATGGTGGAGTCCACTGAATTGATCTCTGCGCGGGGGGTGCCCCTGTGTGTGTGGGTCAGGATGGATCGTAGTGGGACAGGATGCGCATCTCCGTCCTCCACAGCAACATGTGGAACATAGTCGTGAGTACGGTACCAATAGTAGGCATACTGGGCCTGGGTGCAGAGATAATATAAATAAATATCCGGCACATTAAAACCACCTCTTTTGTAGTCAAGAGTAAGAGTCGCAAGACTCACTCGGGCCTGTTTACCCCCCAAAATCAGCTTAATTACGACTGTACGTATCGTTTTAAACAAAGTCGAGGGTAGCGATATGGGGATGGTGCTGAAGAAATATAGGAGTTTAGGTAGGATGACCATTTTTACCAGCGCCATCCGGTCTGCTAGCGATAGTGGCAGGCGTATCCATCTGTCCACCTGTTGCTCCAGTTTTGTGCAGGCGGTCCCATAGTTTTCGCGAATTACGACATCTGGGTCTCTATGTACCCAGACTCCCAGGTATTTTACTGGCTCTGTCGACCACAGCAGAGGGAACTCTAGCTCGTGAGGAGAGGTGCCAGTGGTGAGTGGGACGACCACCGACTTGGACCAATTAATGGTAAGGCCAGAATACAGACCAAAGCGAATATACTCCCTAAGCACTGGTGATAAAAAGGTCTGTGGTTCTCTAACAAATAACAACATGTCATCTGTGTAGAGAGATATACTCACAGGGCGGTGGACAAATTGCAGCGTGGACGCCTTGTGTCGCTGCCGAATAATACAGGCGAGAGGCTCCAGTGCTATCGCGAATATGAGCGGTGACAGGGGGCAGCCCTGTTGCGTCTCTCTGCAGATGCATACAGGATTCGAGGTAATTCCCGCAATGAGGACTCGCGCCGAGGGGGCAGCATATAGCAATCAAATCCAATTGAGAAACAGCGGTGGAAAGCCCATGCGTTCGAGGATGCGAAATAGATAGCTCCATTCTACAGAGTCGAAGGCTTTGGCGGCGTCAAGCATCACCGCCACCGCCTGCAGCCCCGGATCCAGAATGTGATACATCGCAAACAAGGTGCGGAGGTTGTGAGATGTAGATCTCTCGGGTATGAAGCCAGACTGATCCGGCAAAACCAGAAGGGGCATCAGCGACGTGAGTCTTGTGGCCAGTATTTTCGCCAGCAGCTTTGCATCAATGTTTATAAGTGAGAGGGGGTGATAGGAATCGCAGCAGTTTGGTGGCTTGTCTTTTTTAAGCAAGACTATGATGAGGGCCTCTCGTAGGGCTGCAGGAAGTGAGCCAGCGTCGTACGCCTCCGCGTACATTTCAAGGAGATAGGGCGTCAGCTCCTCCGCAAACTCCTTGTAAAATTCACAGGTGAAGCCGTCGGGGCCTGGAGCTTTTTTATTTGGTAGGGATTTTATCGCCATTTTAATATCGTCCTCTGTGATGGGTTGACAAAGGTATTCTCTGTGTGAATCCGAGAGCCACGCTAAGGCAATATCTGATAGATAGTCGTCAAGTTCTGCAGCCGGTGCACTAGTGTGTGATGCATACATGTCCGTGTACGCTGCCGTGAACTGATCCACTATGTCCCCGGTGGAGTAATGGTCTGCTCCAGTGTCATCCGTAATGTTAACAATGGTATGTGCAGTTTCTCTGGCTTTAATCTTTAAAGCTAAGGTATGGCCTGGTCTGCCCCCCCTCTCCATATGCGCGGGCAACCTGGCGTTTGGATAGATAGCGAACTTCATCTTCCGCTAACGAGTTATATGTGGTGATGTGTTCCTTGATTTGGGCTAAAAGTGTTAGGGTGGGGGAGTGGACGTACTCCCGCTCAAGGTCCTGCAGTGTGTGTTCAGTCCGGGACATCTGTCCACGAATGTCCTTCAGGATGCCTGCAGTCATGCCAATGCACACCCCCCGAATTGTTGCCTTGAAGGCTTCCCATAGGGTGCCCATGCTATTCACCGTGCCCTTATTGTCTGCAAAGTATTGTGTGATTGCCTCTCGTATGGTTTGTGTGAAGAGAGGATCAAGTAGTGCCTCGCTGCGAAACCGCCATGTGAATTGTCGGGAGAAGGTTTGCGGGATATGGAGTTCAAGTCTAACAGGGTTATGGTCCGACAATGTCCTAGGGAGCACCTCTACCTCTGTCACCCAGGTGGCACTGGTGTCGCTTAGTAGCCAGTAATCCAGACGGGACCAGCTGGCGTGGGCGGTGGAGACATGTGTGCCCGACAGTAAGTGTGGATTCCTCAGGCGCCACACGTCCGATAATGCAAGCTCCGCCATGCCTGCCCTGATAACTCCTGCAGATTTTGGAGCGTGCCCCGCCATCCCACTTGACTTATCTTTCCGTGGATCTAAGTGTGTATTCAGGTCTCCTCCCCACAAGATGGTGGCTTCCGGCCATTCCCGCAATATAGAAAATATGTGCTCATAAAATTCTGGGTCCTCTACATTAGGGCCATACACATTCACCAGCGTGATGAGGTACCCCGCAAGCTTGTCATGTGTGATGGCGTATCTGCCAGCATTATCTGTGCAACTTTTGATCATCGTGTAGGGTAGGTTCCTCTTTATGAGGGTAAGAACCCCTCTTGCATACGATGAGTATGAAGAGGCCTGTCGATAGCCTGCCCATCTGTTCCCCACTTGCGCATCCGTGTCGCGTGTCAGGTGTGTTTCCTGGAGAAATGCAATGTTGACATTATGCCGGTCCAGGTATGCTAGTGTCTGCCGTATCTTTTTAGGTGTATTGAGGCCGCGCACGTTCCATGTCAGACACACAAGTTTTTCATGTGACATCTCGCCCCTGTGTGTGTGGCATATGACAATTACTGCAAAGCATTCCCACCATAGCTTGGTATATCATGCAATTTAAATGTTTAGTACATTTCAGCCACAGCAGCCCAACCCGTCCACCGCCCCTCCCACTCTGTCCCCCCACCCACTTCAGCAACCCCAACCTGCCAAAGCCATCCCCAGCCTCCCCAACTTGTAACCCCTTAAAATAAAAACATCCCATAGCTCCAATGGGGAACACCCACGGGGAGGCGCAGAAGCACCAAGTCCCTCCCGGTGTGAAAAGGAGGTGATCGGAGTGAAGTGGTTCATCTACCCATCCTTATCAACATTTAAACATTACACATCAGAGTTCGCTATATGAGCGTCTATAGACAACATAGGAAACAGTGAGAGCTTAGCTGCATCTTGGATCAACAGCCTCGTCCACCGCTGTGCTCCTGGGGCGGGATCGCTCTCAGTGGTAAATGTCAGTGCGCCAATTTTTGTGTGGTTACATCAGTCCGCCGAGCCCGTCGATCCAGTTGCGCCATCATCTTCTTCCGGATTGGGAGAGGTCTTGGTCTTGCGTTTTAATGTTTTAGCATAGGCCATTGCATCTTTAGGTGTGGCGAAGATTCTGGAACTGCCGTTTACTTCTACGTGCAGCCGGGCAGGGTATAGCATGGCATAGGTCACTTTTTCGGCCAACAATAGTTTCTTCACCGGTTGAAATTCTTTACGCGTTGCTTGCACTGCGGCAGTGAAATCTGGATAAAAGGCCAGAGTGTTGCCCTCATGGATAATCGTCCCTTTATCCCTGGCCATGAGGAGAATGGTGTCCCGGTCTCTATAATTGAGGAGCCGCGCGATTATAGGGCGCGGGGGCGATCCTGGTGGTGGCCTAGCGGTGAGGGAACGAATTGCGCGCGCGCCACAATCAGCACAGTTGATAGATTTTCGGCACCGAAGATCGTCTTCAGCAGAGACTCCAAGAACGGCACGAGACGGCCCGTGTTCGTAGATTCGGGCAGTCCCGTAATGCGCAGGTTATTGCGCCTCGATCGTGCCTCGAGGTCTTCGTTCTTGGCTTGTATCACCTCAAGCACCCTCTCCATGGACGTTGTCTTAGTGGTTACTTGTTGTAGGCCATCCTCGACTTTGGAGATACGTGTCTCCGCCTCGCCCAGTCGTAGTGCATGTTTATCCAGTTTAGTTGACATGTGATCCATTCTCAGGTTGAGGTGATCTATCTTGCCATCAATGCTCTGGAGACTACTTTGCACCGCAGCGAGTGTTTTTTCAATGGCGGCCAAGCTGTCCGTGGGGTTGTCAAGTTCAGAATCCGAGGTGGCGTGCAGTCGCGTCTTGCTGGATTTTCTAGACTCGAACGTGAGCCGGGGCTGCCCACGATCCGTTTTGCCCATCGTGATGTCTGGCCGCGTATGGTCTGGTCGGACCCTGCGTGTGTGGAGAAAGGGAGGGTGCGGTGTGCAGCAGGGGTCCCAGTAGGCCAGTGGAACAGGTGCGGCTCGTCGGGATAGCGTGGTTTCTTGTTTCGCACCAGGGAAGGTGTATATATCGCTGGACGGTATTACAGGATGAGGGATAGAGAGTCCACCAACACGGCAGCACCGCCACCAGACACTGCGCCTGGTCAGTTAGCGAGGTAATTGGGGCTATTGTTCGGCTCACTAGAAGGGTTTTGGCGCGCAGTGGGCTCAGTCTCATACGCAATTATTCTCTGTCACCTGGTAGGGGTGTCGCAGTGGCTCCGTTGTATAGAGGCTCAATGGGCGATTGCGCCCCGCCGTGCCGGCGGCCCGCTGCTCAGGGTGGGCCCAGGCCCCTCCGCCGCGACGGCAGGCAAGCGCACGGAGAGGGCGCTGCGCCTCGCACTCCCGGAGCGGGGCCAGCAGGGCTTCGTGTTCTGTAGCGACTGGCCTCTCGTCGCGCTTCCAGCTACAGTCTTCTCCGCCAGGGGGGGCCCCAGTCTGTAGCGGAATCACAGCGGCGGTCACGCCGGGCTCGGTGTGCAGGGCCCGGGCGTCTGGGAAACACCGAAGCAGGCCGCACGCCCCGCGGCCCCCAGGAGTCCGGCGCCGGGGGAAAGCGCTCTCCGCAGACGGGCCGGCCGCGCAGCCCACAGCCGGCACAGCGGTCCGCACTCACCAGCGATCGCAGTCTCCGAGGTCCGCCAGGCGATTAGCCCCGCACAGTGATCCCAGCGCCACAGCAGTCCCGCAGGTATCGGCGCGGTGATTAGGCCGCCATTTTGTGAGGCCAGGCCGCAGGGAGGTGATGTCGCATGTTGCCTCCACACCCTCTGTAATTCCGTTTTTTTTGCAGCTGAAGGATGGCGGGGGTGTAATGCTGTCTGGAAATCGCCAGTTGTGTGAAATTTTTTAACAGGAGTTGCAGGATAATGGCAGGATAATTACTCCGATCGGCAGAGCTGCACTAGCACGTGGCCATCTTGCCAGGCGGCCTCTAGCGCACCCCACGCTCTTCTGGTTAATTAAAACAATTAACTACCCTTCCTTTGCAGTGCGAGCTAAGCTGAGAATGTCCTGACTCTTTTATTTCCGTTTTATTCGGAATGTTTTGGTATCCAAATTGAGTGATGATGTTCTTTCTTATATCTTTTTGGTGGGGCTACATAAGCTACACCTGTGTGCTATGTTTTCAATAAACAGATTTGAAACAAAACAATGAACTAAAAAGCAAACATTTGTAAACAAGATGTTGCCATGTTTCATTAGTTTGAGTTACATTATTTTGAATACATGAAAATGAAGTTTTTGAATAAAACCTTCGCCTCCGTGCATATGAGTGATAGTGCCTTTCAAGTGATATTAAATTAAAATGTATTAAAGAAACGGAATAATTTAAGCCAAGAACATAGTTCATATTTAATAGAGAGGACCCATCTCTATTAATGTTCACATAAATAATAATGTTTCATTTTAATTCTCTTTTTTTTGCTCCCTATGACTCATCAATATATTTCTCATTGCAGTATACACTAGGGTAATTAATATCACCAATCCTGTTTAAGCTCTTTCTCGAGCCACTATCTGAAATACTTATAATCATCTTCAACCTGTATGCTGACAATACCCACATCTACCTGGAACGGAACATAAAATCAGTTGGGTCTTTCTACACTAGTCTCCAGGAACTCACTCCTCTCGGACGCCCCCATAGCATACTTAATTTGGCTCAGAGCAGTTCTGCATGTGATGGACTCTTTTGTTGCTGCAAACAAAACAAGATGATGGACAGAGTGCTGAAACTTTTCAAACACTCTCCCCCAGTCAAGAGATCTGGTTTAAATCAATTGTTCTTTTCCTCACCATGCCACCCCGGTTTGGGCCCAGCCATGTGCAAGTCAGTCTTGACCCTACTCCCCATGGGAACAGTCTAGCCCGAACTGCCAGGCCAGGTCCTTCCTGGACCGGAAAACAAGCATCCTGGAAGCTGTTTCGGAGTATTATCCCTCATCAGCCAGGCTCGCTTGAGTCCAGTGCCACAACGAGCAAGGGACCCACGTCTGGGCATACCCTTGGCCACTTAGGGTAAACAAAGCAAACACAACAAAATGATGTACAGAGTGCTGAAACTTTTCAAACACTCACCCCCTGTCAAGAGATCTGGGTTGAAACCATCGCTCTTTTGCTCACCATGCCAACCCTATTTCTTACTGGCCACAAGAATCTGACAAATGCAAAAAGAACAATTGATGGACAGAATGCAGAACAATGTAATACATTCACCCCAGTACAGAGATCTGGGCCTAAATCCATCGTTTTTTTGCTCACCATGCCATTCCAGTTTGGACCCAGCCATATGCAAATCAGTCTTGACCCTGCACCCAATGGGAACAGTCCAGCCCGAACTGCCAGGCCAGGTCCTCCCTGGACTGGAAACAAACATTCTAGGACCGGTTTCGGGCTTTCAGCCCTCATCAGCCAGGATAGCTTGACTCCAGTGGCATGGAGAGCACGGGACCAACGTCTGGGCATACCCGTCCCACTCGGGGTGACAAATGCAAAAAGAACAATTGATGGACAGAATGCAGAACAATGTAATACATTCACCCCAGTACAGAGATCTGGGCCTAAATCCATCGTTTTTTTGCTCACCATGCCATTCCAGTTTGGACCCAGCCATATGCAAATCAGTCTTGACCCTGCACCCAATGGGAACAGTCCATTGGAGAGCACGGGACCCACGTCTGGCAGGGTATGCCCAGACGTGGGTCCCTTGCTCACTTTGCCACTGGATTCAAGCTAGCCTGGCTGATGAGGGCTGTTAGCCCGAAACCGGTCCCAGGATGCTTGATTCCGGTCCAGGGAAGACATGGCTTGGCAGTTCACTCTGGACTGTTCCCATGAGGCACAGGGTCAAGACTGATTTGCATATAGCTGTGTCTGAACTGGGGTGGCAAAGTGAGCTAAAGAATGATGATGGATTCAACCCAGATCTGTGACTGGGGGTGAGTGTTTGAAAAGTTTCAGCACTCCGTCCATCATCTCCTTGTGTTTGCTTTGTTCGCCCTAAGTTGGCAGGGTATGCCCAGACGTGGGTCCCTTGCTCACTTTGCCACTGGATTCAAGCTAGCCTGGCTGATGAGGGCTGTTAGCCCGAAACCGGTCCCAGGATGCTTGATTCCGGTCCAGGGAAGACATGGCGTGGCAGTTCGGTCTGGACTGTTCCCATCAGGCACAGGGTCAAGACTGATTTGCATATAGCTGTGTCTGAACTGGGGTGGCAAAGTGTGCTAAAGAATGATGATGGATTCAACCCAGATCTGTGACTGGGGGTGAGTGTTTGAAAAGTTTCAGCACTCCGTCCATCATCTTCTTGTGTTTGCTTTGTTCCCCCATAGTTGGTAGGTTATGCCCAGACGTGGGTCACTTGCTCACTTTGCCACTGGATTCAAGCTAGCCTGGCTGATGAGGGCTGTTAGCCCGAAACCGGTCCCAGGATGCTTGATTCCGGTCCAGGGAAGACATGGCTTGGCAGTTCGGTCTGGACTATTCCCATGAGGCACAGGGTCAAGACTGATTTGCATATAGCTGTGTCTGAACTGGGGTGGCAAAGTGAGCTAAAGAATGATGATGGATTCAACCCAGATCTGTGACTGGGGGTGAGTGTTTGAAAAGTTTCAGGACTCCGTCCATCATCTCCTTGTGTTCACAAGAATCTGACCACATCACACCCATCCTGATATCCCTCCAATTGAGGTGAGAGCTCATTTTGAAACTGCCTCCACCACACACAAGGCACTACATTCCTCTTAGCCACCTACCTGACTGAAAAATTGACAATCCCTTTTGAACAATGGGGCTCACAAAAAACTTCTCTTCTCTTGGAGCCTCCCATCTTCAAACCCAAACACTACATGAACAAATTGTTCACAAATCTGGAACTCCTTTCCTATGACCCCATGCCACGCAAACTTTAAAAATAAACTTATGATTTTTCTCTTTGAAAGCTGCTTGGTCTACTTCTAGGATCTCCCACACACTCTTCAATGACACTTGGGGATCCACATGTCTGTTTTTCACGTATCCTGTGCTTTATCACAAATGTTTTTAATATATTTTATGGATAATTGCTGATGATCGTGCACTTTTATAGTGCTCTGATTAGGCCCAAGTGAAATTTAAATTATGCTGGCATAATTCATGTAATTTCTGAAATTAGACATTTTGATTGCTACTCGGAATCCCCAAAATTACGCTACTATACCATGTTGTTTAATTGTGTGCCATTCACTGTAAAATATTGCAGCAGGCACAAGGGAATACTGTGAATGATCAGAATGTGAGTGGCTGTTGCTTGCGCCACTTGTTTTATTCTTTTACATGAAATGCATCCTCGCATCAGAAAATTGACACAAGGTCACATTTTGTGCTAATGTATAGCACTAAAGGATAGATTTGCAATTTGTGTAATTTTAGTAAAGTAAATTCTTCAAAATTTGATACGCCTTGCTCTGCTGCCCTTGGGTCCTGCTTGCCCTATAAAATCACAAAATAAAAGAATTAAAAAATAAGTGCGTATATAACCTGTAGATATCATTTATTTTAGCATGAGGCTTCCAAACTGAGCATGGAAGGCTGCACAGTGAGATAAAGTGATATGCCGGGATCACTCAATTAAGGATAATGGAAAAGCTGTAATTACGCACTGATAACGTAACATTCTGAGGTTATGGTTGTCAATTATGCATGGTGTCAAGAGCTCTGCTCTGTGGACAATCACCCCTGGATGCACTTTTTGGCAGTAAGGCAGACAACACCTTACCTTCTGCTTTCGGGAACTGTGATATTCCTCAGTCCATATCAGCCCTGTCATCATGCATACATGTTGGCCAGCATCGCTGTCTGTCACCTGTTCTGCATTGGCCTCTCGCTCAACCTTTGGATTTGCTCATTGAAGCTGAAGTTGCAGTTTCAACTGCGTGAATTAGAACTTAAGGGTCAGGCACAACACTTTACAATTAGAAATTCCACCTTCTTAGACTCCTAAGTCCACTTGGGTGTTGCCCTAATGTGCATAAAAGCAGCAGCCAACACTGATATTGACTGTCATTGATGGGCAAGGAACTAGCATGTAGGACCCACTGTATAACCAGTCGTAGAATAATAGTGATGCATGCAATAGTTAACAATGATGACAAGAATCACAAGATTTATGAGCAAGACAATCTGGAATGTTGCCTATATTACGTTGTCAAAAAGGTCCCAGTTCACAAAAAACAAGTGCCAGTGGAGGCTAAAATTATGCACTGTATGCTTCCTTTCAATGAGGCTCCCGCCCAGCCCTCTCAAGATCTTAGACTCTTGCTGGCTTTCCCAACATCAAAGCTCACACTGTGCATGATTGCTATGCTCTTCACGAATATCTGGACACTCTAAATGTGACAATGGCAGTCCACAATTCCAAGCAAAGTGCAGGCAACAGGAGACCAGCAGCACACAAGGCATCAGCCAGATTTACAAAACTAGTGAGGAGAGGAAGGCAGCGTGGCAGAGACAAATGGAGCAGCTCATATGCTTGTAAAGAGCGACGTCTGAAGCAGCAGGCAATCCCTTCATGTTCAGTCAGGCCATCATCGTATTATAGTTGGCAACAGTGGCATAGCTAGTGGGGGCAGGGGCGGTCAGCCTCGGGCATCATTGTTTTTGGGGGCGGCAGAGGTGAGCAAGTCGGGTATGTCGACTACTACCATCCCCCCACCCCGAGAACAAGTCATCCATCAGCCGCTAATGCCGCCCCCCTCCGAACAAGTCATCCGTCGGCTCTATCCCCCTGCCCCCCTACCCCGCTCTATACCTGCACCGGGCAGTAAACTTAGGGGACGCCCTGGGTGGCATTAAATCTAGCTACGCCACTGGTTGGCAAGACGTCATTTCTACATCTGCGTCTTGCCAACCTTGAAACCATGAATGGACGGGCTGAGTGCTCGATTCGATCTTTTTTTCATGGTGGCTGTATGCTGGTGATGGTGACGATACGGCAATGATGGAATGCCTTAAAACTAATATTAGTGTAATTATGTGCCTAGTCATGCGATGATTACCTTTTCCCATCACCAATATGTGCTGTATTCAAGAGAAAGTGAACATTCACGAAATGCCATGGGCTGTTTCAAAATTTGATGGAGAATGCTTTGAGCCAATGCCTGAAGGAGATTGTAGGAGTTTAGGGTATTGGCTGAGGGGGTAACAACCCTACTCAAGCAAGAACTATAATCCTTGTCAGGGAAAACCACAAAAAACACTAAATTAAACTATTCTTAACCCTCTGGTAGCTCGGCACAAAATCAGTCAGGCTTAACTTAGAGGCAATGTGCAAAATATTTATGCAGCACTCAAACGGTAATAAAGTGAAAGCACAACATAAGAACAGTCTTTAATAAATAGAATAACTTTAAATAAAGAAAATGAGACCCAAACTACAAAAATCCAATCAATAGAACCCAGATATTAAATGTTAAGGTTTTAGGTGTGTTTTGCGCCTAAAAGCACAAACTGGTTATCTAGTCGTGCTAGACTGGGGCAAAGTCACCAGTTCAGGCAAACCATGATGGAGTGCGGGCCAAATGCAGGGACCATGTTAGTCCCACTGAAAAAGTTACCTTCTCAAAGCCCTGCATGAAGAGTCCAGTTCACGGTGGAGGAGGCCGTGAGGAGCGGGGAGAGTGTCCCAAATGCTCATCACTGTAAAACCAAGAGCAGGCCTGGCGTTGCAGATGAGCATCGCTGTAGCACGAAGATCCAGTCAGGTGTTGCATATGGTCGCTGCTGGATCTTCACGCTAGATGGTACCGTGGGCTGTCGTTGTTGTGCAGTGAATGAAGAATAGATCTTGTGTTGCTTGTCGTCACTGTAGCATCAACAGTCGGAGTCAGCGAAGCTTCGCACTAGCCATCACAGGTGGAAGAGTCTCAGTGTGAACAGGACCGTTAGCATCGGCAAAGAACCCACAACTTCAGGATTCCATCTATCTTGGCAGTAAAGTGCACTCTGATGCCAGCCAAGGGTCCAGGACCTGAAGAGGCAACTTTTGGGGGATCACCCTAGCAGAGGCCAGCAGGGCTCAAGCAGGTCCAGTTGCAGGTCCAGGCTGACCCAGCTGCATCAGATCAGCTGGGCAGTTGCAGGAAGGCCTCTGGGGCTTGTTGTGCCTCTGTAGCTCAGAACAGGAAGCCAGGAAGCCAGGCAGCTAGGCCTTGGATTCACTCTGTTGGTCCTGGGTTCAAGGACCAGGTCCAGGCTTCATTCCTCTAGCAGCATGACAGTCCTTCCAGCAGCAAAGCAGCAGGACTGTCCTTCTACTGAGTCTTCAGCAGGTCCAGACATAAATTGATAAGTGGTTCAGAGGTCCAATTGGTGCAGCCTATGTAGTAAGGGTACTTCCTATTCTCTCCCCAAATCTGGTTCGGGAAAGTTCCTCCCTTGCCCTGTCAAGGCTCCAAGTAGTCCAGCCCAAAGACTGGTGTTTCTTGTGTGTGTTCCGAAGGCAGCCATTTTAAATGTAAGTGGGGCAGGTGACATAAAGTCCCTAAAGCCTGACTCCATCTTGAGCAGACCGAGACCCCATTTTCTCTATTTTTGCATATTCAGTGATGTCTGCCTTTGACACAAACTTCATCTGTCCTTATCTGTCCAAGAACATGTGAAAGTGTTAAGTCATTCAGACAATGACATCACCTAATGCACAGACAATGACTTTGATAAGACACCTAGTGCAACATTAGTCTGGAACAAGCACCTTGTTATCTCAAGCTCAAGGTCAGATAATAATAACGCAAACAGTGTAGATTGAATTGACATGTTTTTACCTTCTTTGCTTATAATAATGTATCTAAGTCTAGCATATTTATGCACACAGGTTGTGTCAGACATTCCTAAGTTTACAAAAGGAGGAGTGGGCACACTGTCTAGCATACAAGCGCACCATTAGCTCAGATTTATTGTGGTAAATGCAGTGCCTGATAAGGTTATGTCAAATATTTCTTTTGCTTGAATGTGAATTGACTTTGATAAGACACCTGATGCAACATCAGTCTGGAACAAGCACCTTGTTATCTTAAGCTCAAGGTCAAATATCATGTTTGTGGATATAGAGGGGTTAAGGTGGTGGCTGGTAAATGGAATAAAAGGGGCAGCATCTCTGGCCCTAGGCCGACCCTGCCCGAACAGGCCCAAGCAGCCAACTGCCCTTGTCCTCTCCTTGTCGCCCTGAGCCCAAGGTTGAATAGCCCTAGATCAAGTGACCTATGGCCAAGGGGAACACTAGCCCTAACCAGGCAGAAACCTAGCCATAAGCCCTAGGACCAATGGGAGACCTTGCCCTTTCAACCAATCACAGCCCTAGCAACCAATCAAAATCTTAACCGTAGCCCTATAAACTAATCAAAACCCTAACCCCTAGGTCCAATAGAAGCACTAGCCCTAGGAACCAATTAGAACCCTAGCTCCTTAACCAATCAGAACTCTAGCCATATGCCCTAGGGCCAAAAGAAACCCTAACCATAGGAACCAATCAGAGCCCTAGCCCTATAAAACAAATCAGAACTCTAACCCCAAACCTAGGTCCAAAAGAAACCCTAGCTCCAGGAGCCAGTCGGAGCACAGATGCAACAACCAGTAAGAAGTTATATAAGGGGCATGTGACCTTAAGCACAGGCTGGTGTGCAGAGGGCAGGGAGGTGCTCCTGAAGACAGAATCTCCTTGGATGCAGACAGGCTCAATCCACACTTTGTAGTTCCTGTCCAACCCTGCAGGTAAGCTCCAAATCTAAAGCCCCTAAAAAATACTGCTTTTCGCTCACTTAAACAAATCACTTTTTCTAGCCAAAAGCAAGTGCTACATACATTTTCCAAACACAATTTTAACCACAAAACAGTCTCTTAAATTCACCCTGGTTAGGCTCTGGGGTGTATTTAGCCTTTTTAGCTTGTAAAAAAGGTGTGTGTTGCCTTCTAGAGGCCTTAGCACAGTGAATGGTAAAACTAGGAGAGAAATTTAAGCAGTCATGGGTAGAATAAAACAACAGTTTTAAAAGTACAAATTGCACAGAAACCAAGAGATAAATGTAAACAGTCACAGGTAGAGGAAGAGAGTAGCTTTAAAGTATCAAAGTAAACAGCACAAAGTCTGTGTTCTTAACACTGTCTTATAACTCTATAATTAAGTTGGACACAATTTAGCTGTTCTTGAACATGAAGAAGGCAATGACAAACATTTTCCAGCACAGGAACAATAATACAAATGGTAAAAAGGTACCAATAGGTACCTGACACTCTCAACTCAACCCCACTCTACTTGAGTAAGACTTCTCTTTTTAATGACCACTCTTCCTCCCAACATACATTTTTTTCCTCCATCTCAATTCAGTTGTACACATACAGATTTTGCTTCCTACAGCATGTACATTATACATGGTGATACTAGAATAAGCCACAATATGAAATCTATTTTCCCATAAGGAGCATCCTCTCCTCTTATAAGTCGATTTCTCTACAGCTATGCTCCAGTCCAAGTTTACACACCATTGTTTTGCTATAAGGTGTACTACGCAGTTCCGTGTTTGAATGACATTTTTGGTCCTGATTACGAGTAAGGTGTAATTCAGTGAGGAAATTCCCCATAGCCAGAATTACAATTACCATCCCGTATCTCCACGAGGAGTTCCACTTATTATGTGTTTAATCCCTCAGAATGGGGAATAACTGTGCAGACAAGCAATTACTTTGCAGTATTCTGCATGTTATTCCCTATTCCGAGGAGTTTAACACATACATTTCTCCTGAGCAGGTAGTAATTGTGTGCTGGGGCTTCTGTGTGGGGTGGGATGCGAGAGAGGTGGTATGCAATATGGGAAAGGGAAGTGGAAGATTGAAATTTAGTTCTCTCATTTGGAGAGTGTATGAAAGTGGTTATTAGTTGGAAAGAATGTGGATTATTCTCAAATAATAACTCTGCAACCTTTCATCTACAACCCAATTGTAGCACTGGACTCGCTCAACGTAGCACGGCAGAGCAATTCAAGATTCACTCAGGGGGGGTGGTGTTAGCAAGTAGCCAAGTTATCAGGCAGGCCTACTGGCTATGTCAGTGTGTTACCACAATAATAAAATCACAAATATGACATAATAAACCAATGCAACACTGTAATCTATAACGATGGTGCCTCATTACCATGACATTAATTAGGACATGTAATGACTCACTGTGTTTGTGACTGTCAAAAAAGCATTTCCATGATGTTTCTTGATTCGTGTAAATGTTTGCTGTTAATTTTGTCATTGTTAATAAAACATTTTGAGCGCCTTCATTAACGCATGTAATTTTTCACTCCTAACTTTATATGTAAAGCATTTCAATGACCTTCATTAATACATGTAATGATTCGCTATTAACTTTGTTGTTGTTAATAAAGTACTTCAATTTTTATTAGCTTTGTACATGAGTCTTATTTCTTACTTTTTACATGGTGCAATGCAATCTTAGGACTTACCAACAGAAGTCCCTGGACTCCATTAAATCATATAAAACGTCTCTCAGGGTCAACATAGCCAACTAGGAAACTAAGGGAGACTGCCTAAAAACATGTAGGTGCCACTCCTCTGGGGGCTGCTGAGCTCCTGGCAGTCTCCAAAGTACACCACAGTCCATTGGTTGTCCCTTGCCTTCTCTGGGACACCAGGAAGCCAAATATGGAAGTGTTATGCCCATCAGAGAGGCTTTTGGGACACTTCTCGGCCTTTAGATGATTGGGCCACAGGGGCTTATGGGACAAACCACTGCCCCATTGCTATGTGTTCTTTGAGGTGGTCTTGCACCGCTAGATAAAGGTTTTTCTTTTTTTTAATGCCCACTTCCCTTTTGAGGGTTACTCTTGATGTTCACAAAGATGACCCTGTGGGAGTCCACTCCACGTGGGTTAGTCAGCTTCCAGTGTTTTACAAAGCAGTTTTTTGCTGTTTGCATACACTCAGGTAACCAGGTGAAGAAACAACAAAGGGTGCTCAGCACTACGTATGGGGAGAGTAGAAGCCAAGAATATCTATAAATGGTGCTCAAAGGAAAAGAGGTCGGTTACCCAAACAACCCTGATATGTTCCTCAAAAGAGAGGGGCAAACTGTATCAACAAACTATTCCGAGCACTCAAATAGTAAAAAAAGGCCAATATTCAGTCCAACAATAAATTGATACATAGTCTACTTTTATTCCGATCCATGCTGCAGCATACTCGAGGAGCACTCTTCTTGATGTGTCACCCTGCCACTGTACTGTAGTGCATCAACCCACTGACTTATGATCCCGCCACCACTGAGCCTTTTACTCAGTGGTGCCGGGATCATACTTTTCACGAGTGAGCAGTCTTCTACTTACGTATCAGCCCTGAAGAAGTCGAGGTATTACTTGCCTATCGATGAAACACGTGTTGGCTGAACTGTTCCATGATGACTGTACAATTCTAATATTGATTGGAACTTTCATTGGCTGTGCGTACTTCAACCAGTCTTTTATGTGAAGATTTATGGATTACACCTCCTATGGCTCGAACAGATGAATCAGATTAAAAGTGGAGTAAACATCAATTTATTTTTGGACTGAATATTGGCCTTTTTTTACTATTTGAGTGCTCAGAATAGTTTGTTGATACAGTTTTTGGCTGTCATGGAGAATGCATCCTCTTCCTTCGCTTGTGCTATGCATGCATGGAGGCGAATCGTGCTGTCTCTCATCTCCTGCCTGTAATTAGCATGGGTGGGGATTGACCTGCTGGGTGCCTCCCGCTCCAATCAAACATGGATACAGGGAGTAGAGGAGGACCACCGAGTGATGCTCCTGGGGGTTTCGCCCTCTTAGGGAGCTTTGCCTCATTGTAGTGGTGGAGCTCAATGGGTTTTATGGTGTCTTCCACTTTTGTCTTCACATCAGTCCCTCGGGGAATGGGAGTTCCTGGGGACAATTCCATGTGCTTCTTCCTGGCCACGTTCTTTGTGTTTCAGTCCCCGGCGAGATGGGGGGCATACCCGTCCCACTCGGGGTGACAAATGCAAAAAGAACAATTGATGGACAGAATGCAGAACAATGTAATACATTCACCCCAGTACAGAGATCTGGGCCTAAATCCATCGTTTTTTTGCTCACCATGCCATTCCAGTTTGGACCCAGCCATATGCAAATCAGTCTTGACCCTGCACAGTCCATTGGAGAGCACGGGACCCACGTCTGGCAGGGTATGCCCAGACGTGGGTCCCTTGCTCACTTTGCCACTGGATTCAAGCTAGCCTGGCTGATAAGGGCTGTTAGCCCGAAACCGGTCCCAGGATGCTTGATTCCGGTCCAGGGAAGACATGGCTTGGCAGTTCGGTCTGGACTGTTCCCATGAGGCACAGGGTCAAGACTGATTTGCATATAGCTGTGTCTGAACTGGGGTGGCAAAGTGAGCTAAAGAATGATGATGGATTCAACCCAGATCTGTGACTGGGGGTGAGTGTTTGAAAAGTTTCAGCACTCCGTCCATCATCTCCTTGTGTTTGCTTTGTTCGCCCTAAGTTGGCAGGGTATGCCCAGACGTGGGTCCCTTGCTCACTTTGCCACTGGATTCAAGCTAGCCTGGCTGATGAGGGCTGTTAGCCCGAAACCGGTCCCAGGATGCTTGATTCCGGTCCAGGGAAGACATGGCGTGGCAGTTCGGTCTGGACTGTTCCCATCAGGCACAGGGTCAAGACTGATTTGCATATAGCTGTGTCTGAACTGGGGTGGCAAAGTGTGCTAAAGAATGATGATGGATTCAACCCAGATCTGTGACTGGGGGTGAGTGTTTGAAAAGTTTCAGCACTCCGTCCATCATCTTCTTGTGTTTGCTTTGTTCCCCCATAGTTGGTAGGGTATGCCCAGACGTGGGTCACTTGCTCACTTTGCCACTGGATTGAAGCTAGCCTGGCTGATGAGGGCTGTTAGCCTGAAACCGGTCCCAGGATGCTTGATTCCGGTCCAGGGAAGACATGGCTTGGCAGTTCGGTCTGGACTGTTCCCATGAGGCACAGGGTCAAGACTGATTTGCATATAGCTGTGTCTGAACTGGGGTGGCAAAGTGAGCTAAAGAATGATGATGGATTCAACCCAGATCTGTGACTGGGGGTGAGTGTTTGAAAAGTTTCAGCACTCCGTCCATCATCTCCTTGTGTTTGCTTTGTTCGCCCTAAGTTGGCAGGGTATGCCCAGACGTGGGTCACTTGCTCACTTTGCCACTGGATTCAAGCTAGCCTGGCTGATGAGGGCTGTTAGCCTGAAACCGGTCCCAGGATGCTTGATTCCGGTCCAGGGAAGACATGGCTTGGCAGTTCGGTCTGGACTGTTCCCATGAGGCACAGGGTCAAGACTGATTTGCATATAGCTGTGTCTGAACTGGGGTGGCAAAGTGAGCTAAAGAATGATGATGGATTCAACCCAGATCTGTGACTGGGGGTGAGTGTTTGAAAAGTTTCAGCACTCCGTCCATCATCTCCTTGTGTTCACAAGAATCTGACCACATCACACCCATCCTGATATCCCTCCAATTGAGGTGAGAGCTCATTTTGAAACTGCCTCCACCACACACAAGGCACTACATTCCTCTTAGCCACCTACCTGACTGAAAAATTGACAATCCCTTTTGAACAATGGGGCTCACAAAAAAACTTCTCTTCTCTTGGAGCCTCCCATCTTCAAACCCAAACACTACATGAACAAATTGTTCACAAATCTGGAACTCCTTTCCTATGACCCCATGCCACGCAAACTTTAAAAATAAACTTATGATTTTTCTCTTTGAAAGCTGCTTGGTCTACTTCTAGGATCTCCCACACACTCTTCAATGACACTTGGGGATCCACATGTCTGTTTTTCACGTATCCTGTGCTTTATCACAAATGTTTTTAATATATTTTATGGATAATTGCTGATGATCGTGCACTTTTATAGTGCTCTGATTAGGCCCAAGTGAAATTTAAATTATGCTGGCATAATTCATGTAATTTCTGAAATTAGACATTTTGATTGCTACTCGGAATCCCCAAAATTACGCTACTATACCATGTTGTTTAATTGTGTGCCATTCACTGTAAAATATTGCAGCAGGCACAAGGGAATACTGTGAATGATCAGAATGTGAGTGGCTGTTGCTTGCGCCACTTGTTTTATTCTTTTACATGAAATGCATCCTCGCATCAGAAAATTGACACAAGGTCACATTTTGTGCTAATGTATAGCACTAAAGGATAGATTTGCAATTTGTGTAATTTTAGTAAAGTAAATTCTTCAAAATTTGATACGCCTTGCTCTGCTGCCCTTGGGTCCTGCTTGCCCTATAAAATCACAAAATAAAAGAATTAAAAAATAAGTGCGTATATAACCTGTAGATATCATTTATTTTAGCATGAGGCTTCCAAACTGAGCATGGAAGGCTGCACAGTGAGATAAAGTGATATGCCGGGGATCACTCAATTAAGGATAATGGAAAAGCTGTAATTACGCAATGATAACGTAACATTCTGAGGTTATGGTTGTCAATTATGCATGGTGTCAAGAGCTCTGCTCTGTGGACAATCACCCCTGGATGCACTTTTTGGCAGTAAGGCAGACAACATCTTACCTTCTGCTTTCGGGAACTGTGATATTCCTCAGTCCATATCAGCCCTGTCATCATGCATACATGTTGGCCAGCATCGCTGTCTGTCACCTGTTCTGCATTGGCCTCTCGCTCAACCTTTAGATTTGCTCATTGAAGCTGAAGTTGCAGTTTCAACTGCGTGAATTAGAACTTAAGGGTCAGGCACAACACTTTACAATTAGAAATTCCACCTTCTTAGACTCCTAAGTCCACTTGGGTGTTGCCCTAATGTGCATAAAAGCAGCAGCCAACACTGATATTGACTGTCATTGATGGGCAAGGAACTAGCATGTAGGACCCACTGTATAACCAGTCATAGAATAATAGTGATGCATGCAATAGTTAACAATGATGGCAAGAATCACAAGATTTATGAGCAAGACAATCTGGAATGTTGCCTATGTTACGTTGTCAAAAAGGTCCCAGTTCACAAAAAACAAGTGCCAGTGGAGGCTAAAATTATGCACTGTATGCTTCCTTTCAATGAGGCTCCCGCCCTACCATCTCAAGATCTTAGACTCTTGCTGGCTTTCCCAACATCAAAGCTCAGACTGTGCATGATTGCTATGCTCTTCACGAATATCTGGACACTCTAAATGTGACAATGGCAGTCCACAATTCCAAGCAAAGTGCAGGCAACAGGAGACCAGCAGCACACAAGGCATCAGCCAGATTTACAAAACTAGTGAGGAGAGGAAGGCAGCGTGGCAGAGACAAATGGAGCAGCTCATTTGCTTGTAAAGAGCGACGTCTGAAGCAGCAGGCAATCCCTTCATGTTCAGTCAGGCCATCATCGTATTATGGTTGGCAACAGTGGCATAGCTAGTGGGGGCAGGGGCGGTCAGCCTCAGGCATCATTGTTTTTGGGGGCGGCAGAGGTGAGCAAGTCGGGTATGTCGACTACTACCATCCCCCCACCCTGAGAACAAGTCATCCATCAGCCGCTAATGCCGCCCCCCTCCGAACAAGTCATCCGTCGGCTCTATCCCCCTGCCCCCCTACCCCGCTCTATACCTGCACCGGGCAGTAAACTTAGGGGACGCCCTGGGTGGCATTAAATCTAGCTACCCACTGGTTTGCAAGACGTCATATCTACATCTGCGTCTTGCCAACCTTGAAACCATGAATGGACGGGCTGAGTGCTCGATTCGATCTTTTTTTCATGGTGGCTGTATGCTGATGATAGTGACGATACGGCAATGATGGAATGCCTTAAAACTAATATTAGTGTAATTATGTGCCTAGTCATGCGATGATTACCTTTTCCCATCACCAATATGTGCTGTATTCAAGAGAAAGTGAACATTCACGAAATGCCATGGGCTGTTTCAAAATTTGATGGAGAATGCTTTGAGCCAATGCCTGAAGGAGATTGTAGGAGTTTAGGGTATTGGCTGAGGGGGTAACAACCCTACTCAAGCAAGAACTATAATCCTTGTCAGGGAAAACCACAAAAACCACTAAATTAAACTATTCTTAACCCTCTGGTAGCTCGGCACAAAATCAGTCAGGCTTAACTTAGAGGCAATGTGCAAAATATTTATGCAGCACTCAAACGGTAATAAAGTGAAAGCACAACATAAGAACAGTCTTTAATAAATAGAATAACTTTAAATAAAGAAAATGAGACCCAAACTACAAAAATCCAATCAATAGAACCCAAGATATTAAATTTTAAGGTTTTAGGTGTGTTTTGCGCCTAAAAGCACAAACTGGTCATCTAGTCAAGCTAGACTGGGGCAAAGTCACCAGTTCAGGCCAACCATGATGGAGTGCGGGCCAAATGCAGGGACCATGTTAGTCCCACTGAAAAAGTTACCTTCTCAAAGCCCTGCATGAAGAGTCCAGTTCACGGTGGAGGAGGCCGTGAGGAGCGGGGAGAGTGTCCCAAATGCTCATCACTGTAAAACCAAGAGCAGGCCTGGCGTTGCAGATGAGCATCGCTGTAGCACGAAGATCCAGTCAGGTGTTGCGTATGGTCGCTGCTGGATCTTCACGCTAGATGGTACCGTGGGCTGTCGTTGTTGTGGAGTGAATGAAGAATAGATCTTGTGTTGCTTGTCGTCACTGTAGCATCAACAGTCGGGGTCAGCGAAGCTTCGCACTAGCCATCACAGGTGGAAGAGTCTCAGTGTGAACAGGACCGTTAGCATCGGCAAAGAACCCAAAACATCAGGATTCCATCTATCTTGGCAGTAAAGTGCACTCTGATGCCAGCCAAGGGTCCAGGACCTGAAGAGGCAACTTTTGGGGGATCAGGGACTCACCCTAGCAGAGGCCAGCAGGGCTCAAGCAGGTCCAGTTGCAGGTCCAGGCTGGCCCAGCTGCATCAGATCAGCTGGGCAGTTGCAGGAAGGCCTCTGGGGCTTGTTGTGCCTCTGTAGCTCAGAACAGGAAGCCAGGAAGCCAGGCAGCTAGGCCTTGGATTCACTCTGTTGGTCCTGGGTTCAAGGACCAGGTCCAGGCTTCATTCCTCTAGCAGCATGACAGTCCTTTCAGCAGCAAAGCAGCAGGACTGTACTTCTACTGAGTCTTCAGCAGGTCCAGACATAAATTGATAAGTGGTTCAGAGGTCCAATTGGTGCAGCCTATGTAGTAAGGGTACTTCCTATTCTCTCCCCAAATCTGGTTTGGGAAAGTTCCTCCCTTGCCCTGTCAAGGCTCCAAGTAGTCCAGCCCAAAGACTGGTGTTTCATGTGTGTGTTCCGAAGGCAGCCATTTTAAATGTAAGTGGGGCAGGTGACATAAAGTCCCTAAAGCCTGACTCCATCTTGAGCAGACCGAGACCCCATTTTCTCTATTTTTGCATATTCAGTGATGTCTGCCTTTGACACAAACTTCATCTGTCCTTATCTGTCCAAGAACATGTGAAAGTGTTAAGTCATTCAGACAATGACATCACCTAATGCACAGACAATGACTTTGATAAGACACCTAGTGCGACATCAGTCTGGAACAAGCACCTTGTTATCTCAAGCTCAAGGTCAGATAATAATAACGCAAACAGTGTAGATTGAATTGACATGTTTTTACCTTCTTTGCTTATAATAATGTATCTAAGTCTAGCATATTTATGCACACATGTTGTGTCAGACATTCCTAAGTTTACAAAAGGAGGAGTGGGCACACTGTCTAGCATACAAAGCGCACCATTAGCTCAGATTTATTGTGGTAAATCCAGTGCCTGATAAGGTTATGTCAAATATTTATTTTGCTTGAATGTGAATTGACTTTGATAAGACTCCTGATGCAACATCAGTCTGGAACAAGCACCTTGTTATCTTAAGCTCAAGGTCAAATATCATGTTTGTGGATATAGAGGGGTTAAGGTGGTGGCTGGTAAATGGAATAAAAGGGGCAGCATCTCTGGCCCTAGGCCGACCCTGCCCGAACAGGCACAAGCAGCCAACTGCCCTTGTCCTCTCCTTGTCGCCCTGAGCCGAAGGTTGAATAGCCCTAGATCAAGTGACCTTTGGCCAAGGGGAACACTAGCCCTAACCCTAACCAGGCAGAAACCTAGCCATAAGCCCTAGGACCAATGGGAGACCTTGCCCTTTCAACCAATCACAGCTCTAGCAACCAATCAAAATCTTAACCGTAGCCCTATAAACTAATCAAAACCCTAACCCCTAGGTCCAATAGAAGCACTAGCCCTAGGAACCAATTAGAACCCTAGCTCCTTAACCAATCAGAACTCTAGCCATATGCCCTAGGGCCAAAAGAAACCCTAACCGTAGGAACCAATCAGAGCCCTAGCCCTATAAAACAAATCAGAACTCTAACCCCAAACCTAGGTCCAAAAGAAACCCTAGCTCCAGGAGCCAGTCGGAGCACAGATGCAACAACCAGTAAGAAGTTATATAAGGGGCATGTGACCTTAAGCACAGGCTGGTGTGCAGAGGGCAGGGAGGTGCTCCTGAAGAGAGAATCTCCTTGGATGCAGACAGGCTCAATCCACACTTTGTAGTTCCTGTCCAACCCTGCAGGTAAGCCCCAAATCTAAAGCCACTAAAAAATACTGCTTTTCGCTCACTTAAACAAATCACTTTTTCTAGCCAAAAGCAAGTGCTACATACATTTTCCAAACACAATTTTAACCACAAAACAGTCTCTTAAATTCACCCTGGTTAGGCTCTGGGGTGTATTTAGCCTTTTTAGCTTGTAAAAAAGGGGTGTGTTGCCTTCTAGAGGCCTTAGCACAGTGAATGGTAAAACTAGGAGAGAAATTTAAGCAGTCATGGGTAGAATAAAACAACAGTTTTAAAAGTACAAATTGCACAGAAACCAAGAGATAAATGTAAACAGTCACAGGTAGAGGAAGAGAGTAGCTTTAAAGTATCAAAGTAAACAGCACAAAGTCTGTGTTCTTAACACTGTCTTATAACTCTATAATTAAGTTGGACACAATTCAGCTGTTCTTGAACATGAAGAAGGCAATGACAAACATTTTCCAGCACAGGAACAATAATACAAATGGTAAAAAGGCACCAATAGGTACCTGACACTCTCAACTCAACCCCACTCTACTTGAGTAAGACTTCTCTTTTAATGACCACTCTTCCTCCCAACATACATTTTTTTCCTCCATCTCAATTCAGTTGAACACATACAGATTTTGCTTCCTACAGCATGTACATTATATATAGTGATACTAGAATAAGCCACAATATGAAATCTATTTTCCCATAAGGAGCATCCTCTCCTCTTATAAGTCGATTTCTCTACAGCTATGCTCCAGTCCAAGTTTACACACCATTGTTTTGCTATAAGGTGTTCTACGCAGTTCCGTGTTTGAATGACATTTTTGGTCCTGATTACGAGTAAGGTGTAATTCAGTGAGGAAATTCCCCATAGCCAGAATTACAATTACCATCCTGTATCTCCACGAGGAGTTCCACTTATTATGTGTTTAATCCCTCAGAATGGGGAATAACTGTGCAGACAAGCAATTACTTTGCAGTATTCGGCATTTTATTCCCTATTCCGAGGAGTTTAACACATACATTTCTCCTGAGCAGGTAGTAATTGTGTGCTGGGGCTTCTGTGTGGGGTGGGATGCGAGAGAGGTGGTATGCAATATGGGAAAGGGAAGTGGAAGATTGAAATTTAGTTCTCTCATTTGGAGAGTGTATGAAAGTGGTTATTATTTGGAAAGAATGTGGATTATTCTCAAATAATAACTCTGCAACCTTTCATCTACAACCCAATTGTAGCACTGGACTCTCTCAACGTAGCACGGCAGAGCAATCCAAGATTCACTCGGGGGGGTGGTGTTAGCAAGTACCCAAGTTATCAGGCAGGCCTACTGGCTATGTCAGTGTGTTACCACAATAATAAAATCACAAATATGACATAATAAACCAATGCAACACTGTAATCTGTAACGATGGTGCCTCATTACCATGACATTAATTAGGACATGTAATGACTCACTGTGTTTGTGACTGTCAAAAAAGCATTTCCATGATGTATCTTGATTCGTGTAAATGTTTGCTGTTAATTTTGTCATTGTTAATAAAACATTTTGAGGACCTTCATTAACGCATGTAATTTTTCACTCCTAACTTTATATGTAAAGCATTTCAATGACCTTCATTAATACATGTAATGATTCGCTATTAACTTTGTTGTTGTTAATAAAGTACTTCAATTTTTATTAGCTTTGTACACGAGTCTTATTTCTTACTTTTTACATGGTGCAATGCAATCTTAGGACTTACCAACAGAAGTCCCTGGACTCCATTAAATCATATAAAACGTCTCTCAGGGTCAACATAGCCAACTAGGAAACTAAGGGAGACTGCCTAAAAACATGTAGGTGCCACTCCTCTGGGGGCTGCTGAGCTCCTGGCAGTCTCCAAAGTACACCACAGTCCATTGGTTGTCCCTTGCCTTCTCTGGGACACCAGGAAGCCAAATATGGAAGTGTTATGCCCATCAGAGAGGCTTTTGGGACACTTCTCGGCCTTTAGATGATTGGGCCACAGGGGCTTATGGGACAAACCACTGCCCTATAGCTATGTGTTCTTTGAGGTGGTCTTGCACCGCTAGATAAAGGTTTTTCTTTTTTTAATGCCCACTTCCCTTTTGAGGGTTACTCTTGATGTTCACAAAGCTGACCCTGTGGGAGTCCACTCCACGTGGATTAGTCAGCTTCCAGTGTTTTACAAAGCAGTTTTTTGCTGTTTGCATACACTCAGGTAACCAGGTGAAGAAACAACAAAGGGCGCTCAGTACTACGTATGGGGAGAGTAGAAGCCAAGAATATCTATAAATGGTGCTCAAAGGAAAAGAGGTCGGTTACCCAAACAGCCCTGATATGTTCCTCAAAAGAGAGGGGCAAACTGTATCAACAAACTATTCCGAGCACTCAAATAGTAAAAAAAGGCCAATATTCAGTCCAACAATAAATTGATACATAGTCTACTTTTATTCCGATCCATGCTGCAGCATACTCGAGGAGCACTCTTCTTGATGTGTCACCCTGCCACTGTACTGTAGTGCATCAACCCACTGACTTATGATCCCGCCACCACTGAGCCTTTTACTCCGTCGTGCCAGGATCATACTTTTCACGAGTGAGCAGTCTTCTACTTACGTATCAGCCCTGAAGAAGTCGAGGTATTACTTGCCTATCGATGAAACACGTGTTGGCTGAACTGTTCCACGATGACTGTACAATTCTAATATTGATTGGAACTTTCATTGGCTGTGCGTACTTCAACCAGTCTTTTATTTGAAGATTTATGGATTACACCTCCTATGGCTCGAACAGATGAATCAGATTAAAAGTGGAGTAAACATCAATTTATTGTTGGACTGAATATTGGCCTTTTTTTTACTATTTGAGTGCTCAGAATAGTTTGTTGATACAGTTTTTGGCTGTCATGGAGACTGCATCCTCTTCCTTCGCTTGTGCTATGCATGCATGGGGGCGAATCGTGCTGTCTCTCATCTCCTGCCTGTAATTAGCATGGGTGGGGATTGACCTGCTGGGTGCCTCCCGCTCCAATCAAACATGGATACAGGGAGTAGAGGAGGACCACCGAGTGATGCTCCTGGGGGTTTCGCCCTCTTAGGGAGCTTTGCCTCATTGTAGTGGTGGAGCTCAATGGGTTTTATGGTGTCTTCCACTTTTGTCTTCACATCAGTCCCTCGGGGAATGGGAGTTCCTGGGGACAATTCCATGTGCTTCTTCCTGGCCACGTTCTTTGTGTTTCAGTCCCCGGCGAGATGGGGGGCCTTTGGGACATTTCATAAGAAATGCAAGAGGATGCCATGTGCTCCTAGTCTACTGGAGAACCAACCTTCTCCCGCTGTCTTTGGTAGCCCCATTGCACCACTATAGGTGGTTTTAGGTTCTATACATGAGCACTATGGGTTTTTGGCCTTGTGGCCCCTAAACCTTTAATTTCCTTTTGAGCTTGCCTTTTCTGTACTTCAGCTTCACACTCGGAACCTGTCCTGTGTCTGGTGCCTGGTGTTCTACTCACCCATAGGCAATCTCCATTGTCACCCTGTATGTACCCCTTAAGCGGGAATACTATCCTTGCCTGTCCTCTTCACATCCCAAAGCAGCCTTGGTCACTTTAAGAGCACCTGTGGGATAGTATTTAGGATGGCCGCCTCTGAAGTTTGTGTCCACTTTTCAACCCTATTTCTCAGAAGTTGATCCATCTGATCTCTCTCTCTTTCCCTGTTTCTCCATTGTGCAGAGGTTTTTAAGTAGCGGGCAGAAGTTTCTGGAGGGTAAGCACCTCTATCCAATCCTGATATGAAATATCATCACTCACCCCTTTTCCCACCACCCTGCGCAAAATTTCAAGATAGCAACTTAAGATGGACTGTTGAAAGAGCTCTCCGATAGCCTGAAACCACTGCCCTAGGGCTAACGACTTACACTATGAATGCCCATCAATGAGACACCAGGCTTAGCTGGACGGTAGTTTCACTCGCTCACTCCAAGCATATGGATGTATGCGTTATGCAACCGTGTTCATGTGTTGTGAACCCAGAGCCTCTTACTCCAGCTGCATAGGAACGGATATTTTTTTATAGGGCGAACTAGCTAGCACTCCCAATCCATTTTACATTGAGTGAGACTTAGTCAGTGAGACTCACTTATGGAAAAAGTCCAAAAGCACAGTATCCTAAAAAGCAAAAATTCCAGGAGGATTGAATGGGCAGAATCTATTTCTCATAGACAAAACTGAATGTTCGAAATTGTTCAGCATTCTGTCCATCAATTGTTCTTTTTCATACATATATGTGTCCTGTCGACTTTAAACATTAACCTAATATGTTCATACATCCCTTTACACATTTTGCTCATACACCTGTTAATCTTAATTGTAAATGTGTCATCATGATGGAAGCACACATAAAATATCCAATGTAGATTACAACTTTAAATGACCAGCAAATTAAAAATTTGAAGAAAATTGCATCAAACATTTGAAAGACACACATATTTGTAAGTCATAGAGACCTTTCATTGCAGTTGTTATTCCACATACAGTAAGTAAAAGCGTCTATAAATCCTCATATGTCATGGGCTACTTTGCTATTTATGATAATTTCTAAACATTCTGGGCTTTGCCCTCTCTGAAGGGTCACCCTATAACATTTTATGCTTCACCATTCCTGTTATCTGCACATGTCTGTCATATTTTAGAACTCTAGTCCCTTCACCAATCCTGATCGGTGTTAAAGTGATTTACAACAATCCTTTACCTTACACTAAACTCTTCAACTGATCAATATCCTTGCAGGACCTGAAGAGACATCCTGTAGCGTAGGCTATGTCTCACTCCCACACACCTGCTCAGCACCTTGGTACCCTCATGGGTGACAAGCTGCACTCTACAAATTCACTTAACATAACATAACACCAAATTGAAATATTTGGTTAACTGATACATTTCCAGTAAACTGTCATTGAATATACCCAGAGCCTGTGATTCTAATGTTACTAGTCAGCCTGCAGTACAAGTTGTGACAATTACTTACGTAGGGCTTTTAAAAAGCCCTGAAACCTCCCTTTACAGGCTCTGTGCAGTTAAATATTGCATACTATAAGTTGCAAAATTAAAATGATGCCAAAATTAAACCCTTTATTTACTATTGTGGTTTATTCTGACAAGGACACTGCTTGTTGCTTGAGCAGATTGACAATGCTTTCATGCACTAGCCCTATTCCAGACAAACAGGTGCAGCCTCAATTATATGTAAAGATTATTTGTATCTTCAAAAATCAAATTTACCCCGTTTGGTGTGGGTGTTGGCCATTGTCCGACACAGGGGAGAGTGACAAGGAATCCTCCGGTGGGAGCACTGAAGGATTCTTTTTTTATTTTTAAAGAGAGGGGGAGACACAGAATCGCTTCCCTGATGAGACACGCTAACATAACATATTCCCCACCGGAGTAGTAAGGAAGAGCAGGTAAGCACTCTCTTCCGCTCTGGTCGGGAAGAAACACCTAAAAAGGCCTCCCTAGGTTTCAGTGGTCCGTAGGTTTGAATTGGTGTTACCACAGTCTGGCCCCAAATACAGCAGCTACCCCATTCCTTATTTCTCAACGTAGCACTTTAGAGCCTTTTGTGTCATGGCCTCTTGGCCCATCCACACAAGTGGGGTATCGGCAGACATGTGGGAACTCAGTGTGGTAGGACATTTGTGACTCCCCAAAGATTCAAGAACTTTCCGTCACAGAAATGTAGGGAAAATGTGGGTTTTGTACCAAAGTTTAATATTTGCAAGGGCTTCTGGGTAAAAAAAACCTAGTGAGAGCCATGCAAATCACCCCACCCTGGATAACCCTACATGTCTAGTTTTCAAAAATATATAGGTTTTCTAGGTTATCTAAGTGCTGGCTGAGCTAGGGTCCAAAATGTACATCTATCCACATTGGAAAAAAGGGTCAGCTCGCAGTGGAAAAATGTAATGTGTCCACTTGGTGTTTTGGGTCATTTCCTGTTGCAGGCACTAGGCCTACCCACACAAGTGAGATACCATTTTATCAAGAGACTTGGGGAAATACTGGATGGATAGAATTGTGTGTCTCCCTGCAGATTCCAGAACTTTTCATCACAGAAATGTGTAGAAAATGTGTTTTTTTAGTCAGAATTTAAGGTTTTCAAGGGATTCTGTGTAAAAACAATATTGTGAGAGTCACACAAGTCACCTCACCCTGGATACCCCTAGGTGTCTGGGTTTAAAAAATGTACAGGTTTGCTAGATTTCCTTAGGTGTGGTCTGCGCTAGTGTCCAAAATCTACCGCTACCCACATTTGAAAAAAATTGTCAGTTTTCAGTGGATAAATGTGATACGTCCTGTTATGTTATGAGCTGTTTCCTTTAGCGGGCACTAGGCCTATCCACACAAATGAGCTACCAATTTTATCACAAAACTTGAGGGAATTCTGGGTGGGTGGAAGTTTGTGACTCCCCGTAGATTCTAGAACTTTCCATCACAAAAATGTGAGGAAAATATGTTTTTTAGTCAAAGTTTAAGGTTTGCATGGGATTCTGGGTAAAAAAAGACTAGCGAGAGCCACACAAGGCACCACACCCTGGATACCCCTAGGTGCCTAGTTTTAAAAAAATGTACAAGTTCGCTAGGTTTCTATCGTTGCCAGTTGAGCTAGAGTCAAAAATCTACAGCTACCCACATTGGAAAGAAAGGGTCAGTTTTCAGTGGAAAAATGTGTTGCATCCATGTTTTGTTTTGGGCCATTTCCTGTCACAGGCACTGAGCCTACCCACACAAGTGAGGTACCATTGTTATCGAGAGACTTCTATGAATGCTGGGAGTAAGGAAGTTTGTGGCTCCCCACAGATTCCAGAACCTTTCATCACAGAAATTTGAGGAAAATTTGTTATTTTAGGCAGAGTCTGAGGTTTGCAAGGGATTCTGTATAAAAATACAGGTGAGAGCCACATAAGTCACACCACCCTGGATACCCCTAGGTGTCTAGTTTCTAAAAATATATAGGTTTGCTAGGTTCCCCTATGCGCCCCCTGAGCTGGGTTCCAAAAACTCCAGCTACCCATATTGGAATAAAAGGGTCAGTTTTGAGTGAAAAAATGTGATGCATCCATGTTACGTTTTGGGCAGTTTCCTGTTGTGGGAACTAGGCCTACCCACACAAGTTAGGTACAATTTTTATCAGGAGATTTAAGGGATTGTCGGGTGGGTGGAAGTTTGTGGCTCCCTGCAATCCAAACCTTCCCAACACAGAAATGTGTTTTTAAGTCAACGTTTGAGATTTGCAAGGGAATCTGGGTAAAGAAATCCGGTGAGAGTCATGCAAGTCACCCTACCCTGTATACCCCTAGGTTTATATATTTTTTTTAAATGCACAGGTTTTCTAGGTTTCTTTAGGTAGTGACTGAGCTAGGGTCAAAAATATACAGCTACCCACAAAGGAAAAAAAGGCTCAAATTCCATGGAAAAATGAGTCACCGTTGCGTTTTGGGCCATTTCCTGTAGCGGACACTAGGCCTACCGACACAAGTAAAACCCATTTTTATCAGGAAACTTGGGGGAATTCTGAGTGGAAGGAGGATTGTGGCTCTCTGCAGATTTCAGAACTTTCCATCACAGAAATGTGAGGAAAATGTTTTTTTTTAATTGTATATTCTTTATTTGATTTAAAAAATCATAAAAGATACAGATTCCAACATTTCATGCATATCGGGCGCAAGCCAAATCGAATTTGTAATACAGTGAGCAAGTCCAGGCCCGCACGTGGTGTGACAAGTTTATTATCTAGCATCTATTTTGGGTTTCGTTAAAATCAGTCTAAAAATAGAAGTATCAGCATTAGCTATAAGGTACAATTAATGTATAGGACAGTGCAAATTAGATAGAAAAAGCAAGCATAAAATTCATAAAGTGCGAATGCTTTGATCTTTTCCTCCTCCTTTTTCTATTAGTCGTTACTTCTCGGCACAGAAGGCCATGCGCCTATTCTTTTTAGGGATAGTAAAATACATGATCAGTCGTATAGATGATATAGACAATGAAGTGCTAAAGCATCAGCCATGTGCCTAATCTATTTAAGAACAGTAAGGTACATGGTCAATCATATAGTTGATAAAGTGCTAGTGCATCTGTCACATTGTCAATGTCAAACACGTGACGTACATTAGCAAGATCAGGAGATTTTATAACAAGTGTACGATACTAAAATCAATGGTTAAAATAGTCATTGGTAATTTAAAATTTCAATCCGTTTCTCTTGCATATAAAATTTACAGCAATTAAATATCTGCTAAGACTAAAAACAATTTTCTGCGATGTGTCTGTTTTTAAAATACGTAATGCTCCTAAGTGTAGTCTAAGTCCCATGTAAATGCAGATTGGCTTGATCCATTTTTTCCGGGGTATTTTGTATGCTGGACAAAAGAATAATATGTGCGAATCATTTTCTACAGCATTTAGTGTGCATAAGGTACAAGTGACCTCCGTGTTATTGGAATTGTTACAGATCCACTTGGATGTGTTAAATCTGGTCTGTAATACATCAAAATGAAACTTCATGTATAAGGACTTTGCTAATTGGGGTTGTATTTCGTCCATATAACCTTCAAACAAAGGAACCGGTTTTATGGTTAGGAACTGCGTGGTTAACCTTCCCACATTTGTGTTATAGTGTATACTGTCCTGAATGTACATCCAATAGGAATTTTTCAAATTTCTTTTTGAATGATGTGACAGTGATTGGGGGTTGTCCCAGTAACTATTTAAACTTAACTTATAAAACCAACTGCGCACATGTCGAAACCATGGGAGTGTTAAATTATGATCAAGTTCTAATGTCTCAATTAGCCCAGCTCTATAGTGTTTGAGGTCTTGTATGGTCCATAGCCAAACCCAGTGTAACAGAGACCTTAATATGGCCTATTGCTCAATTCACCTGAGTTTTATATCTTGGATTATGGGGATCATAGGTGTACGTACCGGGAGCTGCAGTAACATCCTTATGAATTTGTTCTCTTCTACAGTGAGATTGTTTTGGTTATTGATGCCCCAGAGTTCTGCGCCATAAAGGGTTGCTGTTTGCACCCTGCACTTGTAAATTTCTAGGGCCGGCAACACTAGTTTGGATGTGATTTTTTGGTGTTTTTTTGCAATTGCCATAGAGTTTTGAGCCAGAATTGACTTACACTTTAGCAAATGCGGCTTCCATAACAATTTGGTATCAACAAGGGTAATACCCAGGTAATTGAAGCTCGACACATTTACCAATTTTTGCTTTCTGACTATGATGTTTTTTTAAATAATTTATGCGGATTTAGGGCCATATATTTAGTTTTGTTTGTATTTATTTCTAGGCCTTTTTACAAGCAGAAGGCACCAAAACAGTCCAAAAGATTTTGCAATCCATTGGGTGTTGGTGATATTAGTATTGTGTCGTCTGCGAAGAGTAGGGCTGGTACTGGCACCCCTCCTAACTTGGGTGAGTCGTGTTTACATCCCTGAACATATTGCACGACATTGTTGACATATAACGAGAAGAGGGTCGGTGCCAGTACACACCCCTGTCTTACTCCTCTTTTTAATGGAATCGCTTCAGTAAGTTCACCGCTGGGTCCCCATCTAAGTTTTGCATAATTGTCTGGGTGGAGTCGAATTATTTGAGAAAGAAGGTCGCCGGGGACTCCCTGAATTTTTAGGGAGTTCCACAGAAAGCCCCTGGGAATGAGATCAAAGGCAGCCTTCAGGTCTATGAAGGCTATATACATATGGCCTCCCTTGAGTTAGATATAATTCCATATTTTGCATAATAATCTGAACACCTGGTCTATTGTGCTTATTCTCTCTCTGAACCCGGCTTGATAGTGGGACAAGATATCATTTTCTTCTAACCAGATTTTGAGCTTGAATAATATCTGCTTGGCATATATCTTTTGTAGAGTGTCAATTAGACTAATTGGCCTGTAGTTGGCGGGGTCCTGACGATTCCCCTTCTTAAAGATGGGAATTATTTTGGCCCCTTTCCATGTTTAGGTATTGGTGCACCTGCAGCAACAGCATTGCAAAGTAAATTTACATAGGGTGTCCAAACCTTAATATCATGCCTCAACAAGTCACCTGGGATCTTATCCGGGCCTGGGGCTTTCCCTGGCTTGACCGCTCTTATTGCTGTCACTGTCTCGTCTAGGGTAAAATAGGGAACACTATTTTGTCAATCCTATTGGCTGCCCCGGTACTTATTCCATTGCCGAGTTCGTCCATTATCGGCGCGTGCCAGGTTCCGAGTATAAGGTTGAAAAATGATTATGCCATGTACCTGGGTCCAAATAAAGGTCCAGACTAGTGTTTCCCATTTCGCTACCCTGGGCTAACACTTTCCAAAATCCCATATGGTCTTTGTTTGCGAGTAGTTCGTTCCAATTATTTTCCTCCCAATCCTTTTTTGCCTGGACTAATAGTTTCCTGTACTGCATCCTAGTGGCTCTTAACTTTGTTATGTCATTTGACCGAGCGGCCAGCATCAATTGGTGTTTTGCCACACGGCATTCCTTGGTAAACCAGGGATTATGAAAGGAGTGCTTGGTGGTATCAGGTGGTTCTTTCTTGCTGAGATTTTTGCTCAAGAGGTTTTCTAGCTTCTTAGCCAGGGTATGATGTATTTGCAGGATTGGGATATCACACGGGAGAGTATTTATATAGGGGGTTAATGCATCTACAAAGGTGTTATAGATTTTTGCCAAGGTCTGGGGACCCCCAACAATGGAAGGCCATTTTAATGCCCTGCGATTGTTGCTGATCAAAGGACTTAAAAGAGAGTGCCACTTCATACTATTTTCCCTCAGCGCCCATGTTTCAAAAAGTGTTCCCTCTATCGTCAAGCACAGAGGAAAGTGATCACTGGCGTCTCTTTTGTCCACTTGTAGGTCAATTAGGTTACCCCATAGATTGGTGCTCACTATTATATAGTCAATTTTGCTCAGAGTTGTACCTCTTCTAAACGTATATGCACCTTGGCTGTCTGATGGAAGCCTACCATTACAGGCCCTTAGTCCTTGCCCAGAGACCAGTCGAACCAGTTGTATAAGAGACACAATTGACGGACGGAAGGCAGAACAAATCAAAACATTCAACCAGTTGTATGGCCGCCGTTGAACAAGGAACAGAAGTTCTGGCTTCCACTGGCGGGATGCCTTTTGCCAAGTTCTCCTCTTCAAAAACAGTTTCTAGGCCCACCACAGGCTCAAACTTGCAATTTAGGTTCCCACCTATAATTGCCAGTATCCTGGGATCAATAGTGTTTAGAAAGTTATCCAGTATCTCCAATACTGGGGATTCAATGCTAGCTGCTCTAGGTCTACTATAGATATTTATCAGGAGGATTTCTCCTTCATTTTGTGTTTTTATTTTTACCACTAAGATGTCTGGAGATGGTAATTTAAGTTGACTAATATCTATCTTTAGAGAGATTTTGACCCATATGGCTAGCCCACCTGACGGTCTGCCTCTTGAGGAAGGGACAGCATTGATACAAAAGATCCTATAGCCCAGCTTATGGGGCGGATCCAAAGCCCATGTTTCTTGTAATAGGCAGAAATCGAATCCGTTCATGTATTCTTGCCATTCTAAGTCTGTTAGTTTGTGCCTCACCCCGCTATGTTCCATGAGACCAGATGTTTCGATCTTTGTGTGTGTTCCTAACTACCGTTCTGTGTGCTAGTGTAGGCTGCTACTACGTCCGTGAACTCAAATTTTTCTTCTACAGTTCCCTGGTGTGCTTTGTGGCAGTGTCCAGGCAAAGATGTTCTTTTGGCTATTCCTTTAGGTGGGCTTAGGACACAGGAAGATCTGGTGCAGTACATGATTCTAGTTCCCTGCGTTCCTAGTTAGTCAACTGCCTCTAAATCATTTCGGATGCTGTTGGTTTTTGTTGGTTGATCAATGTTTGTGAGCATTTCCTGGTTTACTATCTCGGTGCTAGTTCTATCTATATTGAATCTTACTGCTAAGTTGGAGTTTAAGGGTGCTCTGAAGTCCAATGCTAGCAAGCCATCGACTATTCTTTTGGACGTAAATACATCAAGAATGGTGTCGTAGGGTTCGTGCTTGCTCACAAGACGTTCCATTTTTATGATGTCGGAACGTGTTACCGATAGGCACTCGTGCTTGGATCTAATCCAATGGATTACCTTATTTTTGAGTGACTCTTCATCTTCCCTATAGGACGAGAGGGTCAATTTGGAGACATTAATCATGTATAGTGTTCAGTCTGCCAGACTATTTTTGTTGTTAAATACATTACTATTGTGGGTCTGCCTAAGATCTAGATTTCTGTTATCTAGGCAATGTTTTGGCATCTCGCTCAGTAGATCCTGCTCCCTTCTCGATGTTATAGGCCCTATAGTATAATTAATTTGTCCCCCCATATTGTGGATGTGTTGTGGTGCATATCTATAAGAATGCTTACGATCAATATCACCCTTGTTGTTCCACCCACCACCTCTCTCCAGCATTGTTCCCACAATAGCGGGAATCCTCCCCCCATGACCTTTTCTCTCTTTGTGGCTAGGTTCTGGGGAACCGATGCTCGTGCCACTTGCCGGATTTATTGCACGGCTATAGGGTCGCATCATGGTTTCGGAGGTGCTTGCAGCTTTAGACTCACCGTGGTGTTTCCTGCTAGGGCCCTGCTCCTCTTCTAAGTTTGCCTGGGTCGCCAGCGTGCCTCTAGATGTAAGATTTCTGATTTGAGTTTTTAGGGAGGCAACTTCCTCTGTCAGGGTGTCTAACTTCTGCACTAGTTCGGATATCAACTGGGTAGACACCGTAATTTGAGCTGTTTGGGCCAGATTTTCAGGATTGTTAATAGGGGGAGGGGAGGAAGATTTTTGGACCTGCTGATCTTTGTGATTTGAAGGTGTTATTGGAATCGGGCTATGGGATGGGGAGAGTACAGTCCCGCTGCCTAATGTTGGTGTTGTGGCTAATGGTGAGTATCTATTGGTACACACAATAGTTGGTATAGCCTCCATATCCCTATCAGAACTGGGTAGGTCTTCTGGAATTTTTGGTTCTGTGGGGTTGGCTGGATGCGATTGTCCTATATCAGTTTCTGTTTCGGCCTGAGTTGGTGATACTGTCAGGGGCGTTACCGTTTCATGGAGTGGAATCTCAATAGTTACAAGCGTTTCACCTGTTCTTGGGATCATCTTGTTCTGGATGGTTGCCTCTCGTTTCCCATAGAATGCAATGATCTTAGATTTATGTTTGCTAACTGGTTTAATAACTTCCTCTAGTAGGTCATCAATCTCCTCTAGAGTAAAATTTTCTGCTGCACTTCTTCTTATTTTTCGATTTTTCCCCTTATCTGTGCCCTCTGTGGCTTATCGTTTGCCCATGTTAATGTTACTTGTGGGGAGAAACAGAAAAGGTTTTTTCAGCAAGCTAGTGCTGGCCTTTGAAACCAGTCGCTAGGTCCCCCCTCTTGCTACAAGCAAATGACAAAAGCAAAGGAGTTATCGGATGATCGCACACCAGGGGTAGGGTCCGACCGTTTTCAAGGCAAAAACTCGCTACAGTTACAGTCTTAGTCCACAATGCAAGTCTCCACAGGAGGTAGGCGGGTGGCCCTTTTGAAACAGAGGGATGTTTTAACAAATGTCCAGTTCCAGCCCAAGCGACAGAGGACAGAGCACAGTAGATAGGCAAAATAGTCTTACCTATGGAGCAAATCTGCAAGCTGCAAAGTTGGAGCCAAGAGGGATGGCCCCGCCCCTGCCATGAGGTGCGTCGAGCTGGGGGACTGAGTCCCACCCCAGCGATGGCAGCAGCAGTGCAGGGAGGGCAGCAGCGATGCTGGAAGTGTTGGCAGTGAGTTACAGGGGCCTCCTCTGGCCCAAAACAGGCATCCCGCGCTGCGGAAGTGTTGCAGCGCCTTTGAGGCGTCGGATGCGTAGCGCCACACCTGCCGTGAGGCCCGTCGAGCTGGGGAACCGAGTCCCACCCCAGCGATGGTGGCAGCAGTGCAGAGAGGGCAGCAGCGATGCTGGCAGTGTTGGCGGTGAGTTACAGGGGCCTCCTCTGGCCCAAAACAAGCGTGTTTTTTTTAGTCAAGGTTTGAGGTTTGCAAGGGATTCTGGGCAAATAAATCTGACGAGAGACAAATAAGTCACCCCACCCTAGATACCCCTAGGTGTAAAAGATTTACAGGTTTGCTATGTCTCCCTAGGTGCTGGCTGAGCTAGGTTCCAAAATCTACAGCTACCCACATTGGAAAAAAGGGTCATTTTTCAGTGAAGTAATGTGATGCGTCCATGTTGTGTTTTGGGTCTTTTCCTGTTGCGGGCTTTAGGCCTACCCACACAAGTGAAGTACCACCTTTATCGGGAGACATGGTGAAATGCTGGGTGGATGAGAGATTGTGGGTCCCCACAGATTCCAGAACTTTCCATCACAGAAAGGGGAGAAAAATGTGTTTTTTTAGTCACAGTTCGCAAGGAATTTTGGGTAAAAAACCAGGCGAAAGCTATGCAAGTCACCCCACCCTGGATACTCCTAGGTGTCTAGTTTTTAAAAATGTACAGGTTTGCTAGGGTTCCCTAGGTGCCGGCTGAGCGAGGGTCCGAAATATACAGCTACCCACAACGGAAACAAATGGTCAGTTTATAGAGGAAAAATTCGATGTATCCATGTTGCGTTTGGGCTGTTTTCTGCAGCGGCCACTAGGCCTAGCCACACAAGTGAGGTACCATTTTGATCTGAAGACTTTGGGGAATTCTTGGTGGACGGAAGTTTATGATTTTCGTCAGATTTCAGAACTTTCCATCACAAAAATGTGAGGAAAATGTGTTTTTTAGTCAAATTTTCAGGTTTGCAAGGTATTCTGGGTAAAAAAAAACCTGGTGAGAGCCATGTAAGTCACATCACCCTGGATATCCCTAGGTGTCTAGTTGTAAAAAATTTACATGTATGCTAGGTTTCCTCAGGTGCCAGCTAAGCTAGGGTCCAAAATCTACATTGGAAAAAAAAGGATTATCTTTCAGTGGAAAAATGTGATGCATTCATGTCGAGTTTTGGGCAATTTCCTGTTGCAGGCACGAAGCCCACCCAGACAAGTGAGATATCACCTTTATTGGGAGACATGTGGAAGCTTAAAATAGTAAAACATTTGTTATTACCTATTGAATTTCACTACATTTGTGCCTTTCAAACGTAAGCCAGTGAATTAGAAAGATGACATTTTTAAAATTAACCTCTAAATCATACGCTAGTATGGGTGCCCACAAATTCAGAGATGTAGAAATAATCACTGCTCCTAAACTCCATATCTTGTGCCCATTTCAGAAATACATAGGTTTCTTGAGACCCATTTTTCACTCTACATATTTCACCATATGAATTGGTCTATACAAGGTATACAATGAAAAGCTATTGTACAGTGCAGCTCAGTTGTTGGTTCTGGGTACTTTGGGTTCTCAAAGAAACTACAAACCCTACAAATCCCCACAACCAAAAGGATCTAACGGATGTAATCATATATTGCTTTTGTAAATCGGCCATCATGACAAAAAGTTATAGATGAAAAAGTTGTCAAAAATGACCATTTTCTTCAACTCATTTTCAATATTTCTTTATTTCAACAGTTATTTTCTTTGGGAAAACCTTAGAGGGATCTACACATATGAGCCCTTACTGAAAGCCCGAGGCGCGATCGCATTGGGGAACACTTGTGCAGAAACCTGTCTCTGTTACACCAGGCTACGGTGATACCAATACAGGGACGACCACTTGGACAGATTGGTGGATTTGCTCCGCACTTCTGATCCGCGTCTGAAGGACGCCGGGAGACCCTGGTACGGAATATACCTGCAGCGGTGGTGGACTACTGGGTGGTGCACGATTTCAGCGAGACGTGTCGGCTCGCGGTGCCCACAGTGGTGAGATTGCTAAGGGCGAGGCTGGCTAGGGCTTTCTGAACTGGGGCAGAACGCCATCTTGGAGGCGACCTCTGGTGCTAGGTTGGGATCTGACATACCGCCCCCAGGAGACGATACAATCAGTTGGGCGCTGCCTCTACATAGCCTCGAGATGGGGAGATCGCTAAAGAAAAGGGGCTTCGCTGCTCTGAGCGTGGAAGTCCCTGGACCCCAATCCGAGGAGGAAGAAGAGATACCTGATGTTAGCGGAGAATTGTCCTCCCGGAAACCCACACTAGCAGACATCATGCAAGCAATAACGGCCTCCAGAGAAGCGCTGGAAGGAAAGATAGACGCTATCGGCACAGATCTCACCCTACTCAAGGACGACCACCGTAAGCTCAAAGACAGGGTATCGAGCAATGAAAAAGAACTTAAGGGCCTGCCGGATGCAGTACAAGACATGAGACGTTCCCTTACTACCCTGGAAGCCAAGGTGAAGACTCTGGAGCTGCGAGCCGAGGACAGTGAAGGGAGATCACGGCGGAACAATATCCGTGTCATTGGGATACCGGAAAAAACGGAGGGGTCCGACATGGTCAAGTATCTGGAAGACTGGCTGCGCTCCGAGGTGGCCCCGGAAGGCCTCTCCCCCTTCTATGCCCTGGAGCAGGCCCACAGAGTGCCGGCTAGGCCACCAAAACCAGGGGCTCCTCCACGACCAGTGGTGGCTAGGCTGTTACACTTCCGTGACAGAGACCATATCCTACAGTGTGCCCGACAACAACGTTCGCTCCGCATAGCCAATGCTACAGTCATGATCTTCCCAGACTTTACACGGGAGGTGCAGCGGAACAGGGCCTTATTTTCTGCCATCAAGGCCAAACTCCGCAAAATGAACTTATCCTATGCGATGCTGTTTCCCACTCGGCTCAGAGTGGCAGATCCAGAGGGAGTACGCTTCTTCAATTCCCCACAAGAAACCTGGGATTGGTTGGAGACCCGAGGCACACAGGATCGACCTGCCTCGACTTCGGGCACCCCACGGCGGAGCCCTAATGGTCATGGTCTGGGCTCTGGAGCCCCTTCACCCAGGGAACTCAGTCTTGAACGCCGGAGAGCGCTGCAGGCTGTGGTGTCCCACAGTCAGGCCGATCCTGGCTCGTCTCCGGAGGGGAGAGAACGTCGACTCAGCCACTCAGAATCCTCATCAGGCCGCAGCGACACTGACAGCTTGAGAGTCCACATGCCGGTGGTGACGCCCCAGACGGCAGATGACCTTATGTAGGGAAAGTGGCATGCCTTTTATCATGCAGATCCTTCCAAGACCTGAAGTCCCTGCGACGCAAGTGCAGATTCCAAGACCTGATGACCTCCCTTTTTCTGGACCTTTAAGTAACATCCAGCTGAAAGGGGACATTCTGACTGGAACACTTATCGGGGAGGCGGCGTCAAGGGGTGAATAGTGGGGTTCTCTTCTTTTTTTAGCGGGAGGCCGCCCCACCTTGGTCATTTGACGATGCTTGGAGTTCTCACAGTTTGGATGGGGACACCCTGTTGGCTACCTGTCCTGGGGAGGGGGAGTTGGGGTCGTTCCACTAGTTGGGGTTGTTTATGGGGACCCAGGCGTGTCAGGGGGGGGTGCTTTCTAGGGACTACTTGAGCAGAGAGCAGCAATGGGACCCCCATTAGGATTGACATGTCTCTCGTGGAATGTGAGGGGTATGCACTCTATGGTTAGGCGCCACAAGATACACTCCTACCTGATTCGCAGAGGAATCCAGATAGCACTCCTACAAGAAACTCATCTCCTGGCACCGGAAGGGAGGGCGCTACAGCGCCGCTGGAGGGGTCAGGTTTACTATACCACATACTCTGCATATGCGAGAGGGGTGTTGATATGGGTACGAGCGGGGGTCCCCTTTCAATGCACATCAAGGTGGTAGACCCAGAGGGCAGATTTGTAGTGGTAACGGGGAAACTAGACGGGAGGGACCTTACCCTGGGTAGCATATACGCGCCTAATATGGACCAGCCGGCCTTCTTCTCCCTACTCTCACGAAGGTTAGCGAATATACTTACGGGCTCACTGCTACTAGGGGGAGACTTCAACTGCACCACTGATGTTACCCTGGATCGCTCCCACCCACCACTTCCTAACGCACCTGCTCATAAGATCGCAGCATCACGTCGTAACTGGCAACAGAAATGGGGCTTGATTGACACTTGGAGGGCGGGACACCCACTGGACCAGGATTATTCCTTCTATTCTGCTCTTCATGATTTACATGTTCGATTGAATGCCATTCTATGCTCACCTGATGTCCATGGGGGGATCAGTAGTAGTGAATACCTCACCAGGACACTTTCCGACCACAACCCTATCCTGGCACGGTTGCAATGGGCACGCACACGCCCCACAATGCCCACATGGCGCTTGCGCCCGGAGGCCCTGGAGGATCAGGTCTTCCGTGTCACCATTGGCGCAGCCATCTCGGAATACTTCCAGGCCAACGAGGGCACAGCTACATCCACGACTGTGGAATGGGACGCTTGCAAAGTGGTGCTCAGAGGGTGGTGCCTATCCGAATTAGTGGGGTCCGGAAGTTTCTCCTCCGGGATATTCAGCGGGACGACGAACGCCTGCATACTTTGGAGAGGGACAGACCTGGGAACCCGGACAAACACCGGGAGATGCTAGAAGCGGGAGAGGCAGTGGCCGCGCAGGTGGAGCGCCTGCGCTGCTTCGACTATAAGACTTATATAACGAGGGCACACTGGGAAAGAGATAAGTCAGGAGCCCTTTTGGCTTGGCTGGTGAATCCTGCTAGGCGAGGGTCAACCATACTGGAAATCAGGGATCAAGGGGATATTGCTAAGTACGATCAACAGGGCATCAACGATCTATTCTTTGACTATTATACTGAACTATACCGAAGCCGATTGGCCACATCCGACACTGAGCTGCACGAGTTCACGCGGGAGGTGGACTTGCCGACGCTTGATGAAGACGCGGCAACTCTACTGGGTTGCGAAATAGAGATTTGGGAAGTCCGCCGGGCCATCAAAAGTATGGCCCGTAACAAAACCCCGGGCACTGATGGCCTCCCGGTGGAATTTTACCTTACCTACATTGACCTCCTGGCTCCCCAACTCACTCGCTTATACAATGATGCCAAGATGCTTGGTAAACTACCGGCCTCCACCAGAGAGGCGCTCATAATTCCCCTCCTAAAACCGGGCAAGCAGGCATGGGACAGAACTGCGTATCGCCCATTGTCTATGCTCAACCTCGATTATAAAATACTAAGTAAGATCCTAGCCTCCCGACTGCTCCCCCACATGTCTACCCTCATCCATGCTGACCAATCCAGTTTCATTCCTCACAGGAACACGGCCCTAAATGTCCGAAGGCTTTTGCACATTTTAGAGACAGACTCCTACAACACTGACACTGTTGCGATATTTGCAGTAGACATGGAAAAAGCCTTTGACAGTTTGGAATGGGCATTCCTGTTCCATGTAATGGGCATAATGGGACTTGGTCTCGAGTTTGTGAAATGGACAGCTCTTTTGTACGCTGATTCCACCGCTAGGGTTAGGACGGGAGGAGTGATCTCAGAGGCATGCAAGGTGGGACGGGGCACATGCCAGGGGTGTCCTCTCTCTCCGCTGTTGTTCGCATTGGCGGTGGAACCCCTGGCGGCGCGTGCTCAACTAGGGCGAGCATACCAGGGACTTGATGCTCACGGACAGATACATCATATAGCACTTTATGCAGATGATCTCCTCCTCTTCCTTGCTGACTCTGGGGCGGCCCTACTGGGAGCCAAGAAGTTGCTTCATGATCTCAGCAGAGTGGCGGGGTTAAAAGTGAATTGGTCAAAATCATACCTCTTCCCGGTGCGAGGGAATAGGCTAGGCCCAAAGCGCACGGAGAGAGTGAACTGGGAAGACAGATGCTTGCCCTACCTGGTCACCCTTATTTACCATGACCCCGTGGATATTCTCGAAGGCAACAGTGGGAAAGCCATCAGAGGGACTAGGTCCAACTTCGAATTTTGGGGTTCCCTCCCCCTGTCTATCGCCGGACGTGTGGCACTCCTCAAAATGGTGACCCTCCCGCGACTCCTGTATCTCTTTGGGACCCTCCCGATATGGATTCCGGCTCCCTACTTCAAACAACTCCATACAATGATTACCGCTTTCTTATGGGGCACGGGCAGGCGCAGGGTAGCCCTTAGTACACTTATGCACCCCAGAACGGAGGGGGGTTTGGCGGTTCCAGACTATGAAACCTATTATTTAGCGGCCCAATTCCAATGGCTCACACAATGGGTCGTGCGGGCTACTAGAGGAGGGGAGGAGCTGGGGGTGGTTTTTGGGACTCTGATGGTTTTGTCACGTATAGTACTGCGACTCCCGATTGGTCCTCAGCACCTCACACTAGAATTTGCCACAGCGCGGAAATGCTGTAACAGGTACCTGCGGAGGGCCTCGATTAAACGCCCCTATGCCCCAGAGATACCATTGCAGATGTGTAGGGCCTTGCCACACGGGGATACCTGGCAGAAATTGGAGGATTGGGTACAGCAAGGGCTAACCTATATGGGAGACTTTTATGAGGAGGGTGCTCTTCTCCCTTTTGCTGAGCTGCGGGCCCGTTATGACTTGCCTGGAGGCGACTTCTTACAGTACACTGCCCTCACGACAGCCATCAGGAAACATTGGGGAACGGGTTTGACGGAACCGCCCACTTCAATGGGATGCCAATACGTGGTGATGGCAGCAGGCACATTCAAGGCAGTGACATGCCTCAATAGACGCATGATACTGGAATCCTTACCCCCCCTATCTGCTCTAAAGCTCAAGTGGGAAACGGACATAGGGACTGCTATCCCCGACAAGGCATGGGATGGACTGGTGGAGAGAGCCTGGAGGAGCACAAGGAATGTGAGGTTCCAGTTAATACACTTCCATATTCTACACAGGGCATACCTCACCCCGAAGAAGCTAAATACATATTTTCCGACCCACCCTGCGACTTGCCCGAGATGCACGGCAGATAACGCAGATTTTAAACATATGCTGTGGGATTGCCCGGTCCTAGATAGTTATTGGGAGGAAGTGACAGCTGTATTATCGGACATAACCGAAAGGGATTTGGACCCATCCATGGCCCACTGCATCCTACACTGGTTTCCTCATACCTCCAAAAATAAAATCACCAGTAAATTTATAGACCTGGGCTTCCTACTAGCCAAAAGAACCATCACCACACATTGGAAAGAACAGCGGGCTCCTAGTGCCGTTAAGTGGAAAGCGGACCTACTGAAATGGGCTGAGTGTGAGGGGGTGATTAGATTACAGATTGCAAACCGCACGGGGAGTGATAAGGCGATGGAAAGGGCAAGAGCTTGGGAACTGCTTGTAGTGGCGCTCAAATCCCCTGACGGCGCTGAAGATGAAGCACCTGCGAACGGCCCGGTGGCAGCGGTAGGTTAGCCCGGGGTATGATGGGCACCCACCCTGTTCTGGCTCCTCGAGATGGATAGCGGCGCCTGCCCTATGTATATCTGTTTCCTCTTCAATTTCCCCTCATTCCAACGAGTTGCCCCCTTTTGCGACTATAGCTCCCTAGATCCTGTGAAGCCAGTACTTAAGTGACACGCCTGGGAGGGTGGGGAGGGAGGGGGGGGAAGTTGGGGTTCACATTTTTTTCTTTTTCTATGACTGATCAAGGACATTGGTACAGGACTTACTCAGGGCTCTGCCCGGTCTATAGGGTTAGGTAGCACATGGGGTGAGCATTGTTTCTCCGATTATGTATAAATGCCCAGGATTATTTTGGATTGCAAATAAGCCTGTTCGAAAATTGGTATGAACAATCTTCTGATGCTATAACTGTGCCTTAACTAATCCGCTTGATATTGGGCAACTGATGATTATATGGGGCGTGTAACTGAAACCCCTTGTTTATCTCCACGCTTCATATCCTCTTTGGATATATGGAAAACCAATAAAAATGTGTTTTTAAAAAAATGAGCCCTTACTGAATTTGGAATTTTGTCTACTTTTCAGAAATCTATAGCTTTCTTGGATAACCCATGGGTTTTACACTGGTTTCTATCACAAACTGGAAGTAGGTTGAGAGCAGAAAAGTAGGACAGATAGGCTACCTCTTTCAAATATGTCGAAGCTGTGGTACAAAATTAGGTTTTTTGATTTAACCCTTCATGTTTCTGAAAGCTGAGAAGATGGTGACTTTAACAGAGCAAACCGTTGGCTGATGCCATTTTTAGGGAAAAAACAGACAGTTTTAGCCAGAGCACTTTTCATATTTTTCTCCCAAAAACTAAACATTTTGCTATGCTTCTCCTATTTCTTGGCCCACTCTAGGGGAATCCACAAACCCTGGGTTTCTTTAAAATCCCCAAGATGTTGGAAAAAAGGATGCACATTTGGGGTGGGAAACTTATGTGGAAAGTAAGTTATGAAGCCCTAAGCACAAATTACCCCCAAATAGCCAAAATAGGGCTCAGCATGGGGGGGGGCAGTAAAGGAGTTAAATGGCATCACAGTGTTGTTGTAAGGCCAGATCACAAAATGTCATGTTATTTAACTCAAAATATTTAAGCCTGTACACATTTGTGAGTGTAGTCAAAATAAATCCATTTGGACCATAAGTCTGTGTGCACCAGAAAACCAAACAAGTTTTACAAAACAATGTTTTAATAAACTTTGAAACACCTCTCTCAAATGTTTGTACAATAAGTCATATTGATTACCAAACAAAACAGCAGAAAGACAAGCCACAGCTGTGGATCGTTGCATCACTGCTTCAAAACTTTCTTCCTACATCCATGGTGCACAAATAGTACATAATATAATCTTCTTGTAAAGGGGCTTCTGTCACTCCCCAAGCAGATGGAACCCAGACACCTCAAAAATCATTGGGGAGTGGGGGTAGGTCAATTTGTAAGGGGTTTTGGTAGAATAGGGTGTGGTAGTGGTTGACAGTGTGGGGGTGGATGACGGTGTGGTGGTGGTCGAGGGTGTGATGTTGGTTGAAGCTGTGGTGGTGGTTGATGGTGTGGTAGTGTTATGTTATAATTTGTAGAGCGCATGGCTGCCCCAGCAACGGGGCGTCCCAGCGCTAAAGTAGACACCAAGAGAGGATCCCAGACAAAGGAGACAGTTAGATTTGGGTGAATAACCAGGTCTTCACCAACCTTCTGAAGGTAAGGTGATCAGAGGTGTAACGGATGTGGAAAGGGAGGGCATTCCAAAGGACCGGGGCAAGATGCCCAAATGAGCGCACGCCTGCTCTGGCTCTCCGTATCCTATGAGTTTTGGCCAGGCATAGGTCTGCCGAACGCAGCGGGCGAGTGGGAACAGAGTAAGAACATAGATCACTCAGGATTTTGGGGCTGAAAATTCTATGGGTGATGCAGAACATTTTGAAACGCACTCTCTGTTCGAGGGGGAGCCAGTGAAGCTGATAGAGGAGGCTGGAAGTGTGACAATATTTGGGAAGTGCAAAAATTGCATGCGCAGCTACATTCTGAGCACGTTGCAATTTTTTAACCGTGCCTTTGTTGGCGCCCAGAAGGAGCGCATTACAATAGTCTACTCTGGCAAGGACAGAGGCTTGAACAATTAGTTGCCGGGTCTTGGCATCAAACAGACCCAGTATAGGTTTGAGGTCACGCAGTAGGCCAAAGCATTTCCCTGCCACTGATTTGGCATGGTTCTCGAAAGTCAGGTCACTGTCCAACAGTATACCGAGGTTTTTTACCACCGGTTTAGGGGTGGGAGGAGCTCCGAGCACCTGCAGCCACCATTCATTGCTCCAAAGATGGCGATCTTTACCAACTAGAAGGATCTCAGATTTGGACGAGTTCAGCTGCAAATAATTGGCGGCCATCCACTCCGAGATTGCTGACAAATTTTGTTTGAATTTTGCCAAATTCTGGCTGGGGTTCTTAGAAAAAGCAAACACCAGCTGGGTGTCATCTGCATATGACACCAGGGAAATGCCCCGAGTTTTGGCCAGCAGGGCAAGAGGCCTCACATAGATATTGAATAAAGTTGGGCTTAGTGCCGAGCCCTAGGGTACCCCACAGCACAGTGGATGAGTGCGAGAGTGGAAGGGAGGGGCTGACACTTGGAAGGTCCGGTCACTCAGGAAAGATGAAAACCAAGAGAAGGCCAAGCCCTTGACACCGATCTCCTCCAGGCGTAGAAGCAGGATCTCATGGGAGACCGTGTCAAAGGCTGCACTCAGATCTAGTAAGATCAGTGCAGAGGTTTGACCATTATCCATGGAGGACCGTAGTAGTTCCGTAACTGCCAGCAGGGCCGACTCGGTACTATGTTTGGGTCTAAATCCATTTTGAGTGATATCGAGTATGGAGTTCGTTTCCAAGTAAGATGTTAGGAGAGAGTTAACATAGGCTTCCGAGATCTTGGACAGGAAAGGAAGCCGCGAGATGGGGCGATAGTTTTCTGGCAGGGAACTATCTAGGGATGGTTTTTTTAGTAGGGGGACTACCTTGGTGTGCTTCCAAGGCATAGGTACCACCGCCGATGAGAGGGACAAATTTATCAGCTTCAGGCACTCGGGCAGGAGATATTGCTGATATTTCCGGAAGGCATCAGGTTTTAAAGGGTCGGCAGGCGATCCTGATTTGACTTTACTAAACAGGGCTTCCATAGCTTGATATGGTTGAGGGTATGGTGGTGATTGAGGGTGTGGTAGTGCTTGTGACCCTGATTATTGATATTATTGGGGGATGGATGGATGTGATTCTTTGTGTGTTGTGGATGTGCCTGTAGTGATAAAGGGTGTGATGCTACTTTGTATGTCTGTATGTGTATGTTTGTGTTTCTCAGCAGGGGTGTCTGCGTGTGCCGATATGTTTGTGCTTGTCTGACAATTTGTGTGTGGATTTGAGTGTATTACTAGTGTCTGATGTTGGGATTGTTGGGACAGAGGTGCTTGGTGGGGGTATGGTGGTGGGAGAATGGATTTGTAATAGGAAGGATCTAGAGAGGACAGGGACTGGTGTGCTGGGTGGGAGGCAGTGGTGTCTGAGGGGGATATGAGTTGTGCCATGCCTCTCTGTGTATGCCATCCTCAAAGGCAGTAATTTGGTTCGTTGGTCACTGACCCCCTGGATGGCACACAACACTGCAGTCTGGCCTACAGAGAGGCTGAGCAGCAATTCCATAGCCTCCTCAGACATCACTTCTGGGTGAACAGGGGCAGGAACAGAGGTGCCTCGAACAAAGGAGACACCACCTTTTTAGGGGATGGGTATTGACCTACAGTAGGGGGAACTGGAGGGAGGTGCTGATCTTGCTAGTGGTGGTGGACGATGATGGAAGACTATGAGATGGTTTAGGGTCCACCACCACTTGAGGCTGGTCTGGCATGGAGACCTCTGAGTCTGAAGAACTTGTGACCTACTCTCCAGCCCCCTCACCCTCTGTGCCTCTAGGTCCCTTGGTTTCGGTGGTACCACCTTCCGACTCAGAGCGGACATCCAGTTCCCTGCCTTCATGGCTAGCGTCCCTTTGCTTGCTTGTGAGGATGCTTATAAGAAAAAGATAAATGAATAAGCCTATATGTGCCTTATTTTCATAACTTAAATTATTTATCAAGCACATTTTCTAAGAATAAAGAATGGAGCTGCTGTACATACACAAAAGTCATCACCACTCCATATGCAATATATAAAATTACATTATAATCATGTGATAAGTTTACATAGTGGATGGACAATTAGGTCACAAATGTGCCTGATAACCTCAAGTCAAAGCAAACACAAGGAGATGATGGACGGAGTGCTGAAACTTTTCAGACACTCACCCCCAGTCACAGATCTGGGTTGAATCCATCATCGTTCTTTAGCTCACTTTGCCACCCCAGTTCAGACACAGCTATATGCAAATCAGTCTTGACCCTGTGCCTCATGGGAACACTCCAGCCTGAACTGCCAAGCCATGTCTTCCCTGGACCGGAAATAAGCATCCTGGGACCTTTTTCGGGCTAACAGCCCTCATCAGCCAGGCTAGCTTGAATCCAGTGGCAAAGTGAGCAAGGGACCCACGTCTGGGCATACCCTGCCAACTTAGGGCGAACAAAGCAAACACAAGGAGATGATGGACGGAGTGCTGAAACTTTTCAGATACTTACCCCCCAGTCACAGATCTGGGTTGAATCCATCATCGTTCTTTAGCTCACTTCGCCACCCCAGTTCAGACACAGCTATATGCAAATCAGTCTTGACCCTGTGCCTCATGGGAACAGTCCAGCCTGAACTGCCAAGCCATGTCTTCCCTGGACCGGAAACAAGCATCCTGGGACTGGTTTCGGGCTAACAGCCCTCATCAGCCAGGCTAGCTTGAATCCAGTGGCAAAGTGAGCAAGGGACCCACGTCTGGGCATACCCTGCCAACTTAGGGCGAACAAAGCAAACACAAGGAGATGATGGACGGAGTGCTGAAACTTTTCAGACACTCACCCCCAGCCACAGATCTAGGTTGAATCCATCATCGTTCTTTAGCTCACTTCGCCACCCCAGTTCAGACACAGCTATATGCAAATCAGTCTTGACCCTGTGCCTCATGGGAACACTCCAGCCCGAACTGATAACCTCAAGTCAACATCTATCATTTGATATAAACTACTGAATTAAGGTAGACATGCTGTCTGAAACCATTCTGATGGATGAATGCATCCACGATCATGATCATCATGACTTGCATTTATGTTTATAGCCAGATTTAAACAATAGGATAGATTGTATAATCTTTCCTAATTATGCACACTCATTGATTGTGCATGTGTTTATGTGTTGTATGTGTAGCTAACATATATGCTAGGCACCTAAATACATGAGGTCGCTTAGCATGTTTTCATCCAATTATTACATTACCAGTTATGTTGACTCTTCCCTATAGTTCTCTGCCTAGTATGTACTTTGTATGTGCATCAATCCACTTATCATACTATAACATACACCTAATCCATCCATCATAATGATGTATCATTTTTGGTGTGGACAGTGTTTATTTAGCAAACAGATTTTATGTTTAAATTCTGCTCTTAATCTAATAATCATGTACTACAAAACATATAAATCTCCTACAGCAGTTTATTTCTTAAAATCAGAATCAAAATGTTTGTATTTGTATAGGGATGTACTGGCAATCTTCGAAAAATAGGAATAGAAGCCATTTGAAGATAGTACTTGATGGAAGCATGGTTTGCTATCATATGGTCATCATTTCCCTTTCAATTAGGTCACTTCATGTTTCAAAGCTTTTAAATATTTGACACCCTACCAACTATACATTGGGCCTCCCTTCAGGGATATTTCACAGTTGCTACACTAGTGCTACTCTGAAGGCTAATCCCAAATATAGTTGCCTAAACACCTTCAGTGTTTATAAACCATTTATCTATGGTGTCATGATTATGTGCACATTAGGACCACTAACTAGTGCTGAAGTGTTTGAGTACTCTGCTTGAACCTGCAAAACATGCCAGACACACAATTGGAACATGTTATTTACCATATACATTCATAGCAAAGTTCGTGTACATGTATCTAGACAATCTAAAAAATAACCATATTAGTAGTCCGTCAACTCTTATTAGGCCATCCCCCTCAGTAGAATACTCAACAATATGTGAGGCCTAAATGTCCTGCCTGTGTTGACTCTTTCAATGGGAAAAGTACTTTGCACATGTAACTTTTGTGCAACCATAATCCTTCATTTTTCATACACCTACATCACCCCTGAGGGAGGAAAGTAACAGCTCATAGTCCAGGATGCAATATGAGTAAAAAGTTGGACATGCAACAACCACGTTGATGGATAGTTGGATGTTACATTAAATATATGCTAATGTGTATCAACTAATGAAACCATATTTTATCATAACAATTTGGGGCCCGGAGTCTGAGTCTTCTATCAGCTGTGTGGAAATTTTTTCAGCCGAGTTGTGTTTTTAAACTCCATACAGGTAAAGAATGTTGGTTATTTATTTGGGCAAAAGTGACGATCCTGGGTTGGTGTGTTTGATGTTTTCCCTGGGCACAATACCTTTAAATTATTTTTTCAAGCACATTCACAAAGGAACATTGGCACTAGAGTTTTGTGACACTACAAATCTTATATGCTGTCAGGTAAAAAAAAATTTGCTAATACCAGTGTGGGTTTATTTTTGATGTTGGACACTTTTCCTAGCCTGACAACATCCATATTTGCAAGAAACTCTTTCAGTAGAGTAAACAACCCCTATTGTCCGCACTTTTCTTATGATGGCCCTCCAGATGACTTTCTTATGATGGGGGCTGACCTATAATAATAGAAACCAGAGAAAATTACATGAAGATATGTAAGATGTCTCAGCAGGAAATCTTATAAATTTGAAATATAACTAACTTTTTAACATTTTAAACAGTGTGCATTCATATTTTTAATATAAAATATGAATAAGGTATCTTAATATAATCAATGATCATGAGCAGTCAGTTATTTTGTGCACATACAGAACATCTTTCAGTGACAGGGATTTTAAGATTACTAAATTGTTAACTTGCAAGACCGAATTTGCAGTCTACGTACTTGTTTGCCCATGTGGCTTGCAGTACGTGGGCAGCACGGTCTTGCAGGTTCACAAGCGGGTGTTGCAGCACTTACGAGCCATCACGAATCAGGACAATACATATCCGGTGGCTCGGCATTTTAAGGAGAAACACAATTCAAACAACACCGATCTAAAATATTTTGTCTTAGACGCTGTCCCTCCGAGCAGACGGGGAGGTGATAGAACCAACAAATTAAGAAAGCTAGAGACAAGGTATATATTACAGTTGGATTCTAAACACCCGGGAGGTTTAAATGCCACTGAGGATCTGCACACTTGCTTAACATAGATACACTGGAGAAGATGAAATCAGGTGATCGTCTGTTATCTAGCTATACAGTGTAGCCATAGTTCTAAGCCATTGTTATAGCATGGGTATCCTTTATATGGTGATTCAATGTTTTAGTCTCTTAGATATATTTTTATCAAGTGTTTTTGAGTGTATTGACAGATTGGTATATGTATTTATGTAGGCTTGTATTTATATATGTATTTATTTATTTAAGGTCGATCTCTTTTATACAGTATTTAACGTATACAATGAAATATTTTTATGACCTTATTTTATACATGTATTGAGTCCAACAATGTATTTATATATTTATTTAATTATGTACATGCACTGATTGCAATTTGCACATATTGTTACATCCAAACACTGATATAGCTATATATCCAAATAAGGGACAATATTACATACATAAGGGACAGATCATTGCAAAATTATTGGAGGATGCCCTGCTATGGTATAATCATATGTATATAGAAGAAGAAGAAGGCACAATACACACACTGATTTAATTAAGGGAAAGCGTAACGATGGTACAGGATTTAGCTTATTTATCTTTTTTATTCTTATAAGATCATAAAATAGTATGGAATCATTTTAATTGAAATATTAAAGCACTAATATTTCAGCACTTTGCACTTTTTTCACTTTTTGCACTTTTCAACACGTAATTTTATTTATCACAATCAATACCACAACAGTAGGACAAACAGGTAGCTACATTACACAGTTTGCCATTCTGGATTTATCCATATATTAAATAAAGCTATCTATTAACAGATTAAATGTCAAATATAGTTGCATTTTAGGATATGATAATGTCATGAATTACTGCAATACAATTATTTGCAAGATAAATAATACCCATGTCAAATTCAATAATCAGGTCGAACTAGATATCCAATTGTGTGAAAGAGAAAGTATATTTTCCATGTCTACTGTTGAAGGTATCACGTGATATATATTTTTAATTGGTTGTTATTGGCACTATAAAAACCGCACTTATTTTTCAAACCATGTCATGTGAACAAGGCTCAAGGGAGCCGAAACGCGTAATGGCGATTGAATAAAGCATTTTACAAATAAGCACCTACTTGGGTCCGTGTCCGTACTGTGGAGAAATCCTTGGATTACAGCGGCGACTGCGTGATACATATATATATATATATATATATATATATATATATATGTTCTGCTCAGTGGGGTGTCCATTTCACAAACCGCACTCGAACGCGGGTCAGCTTTCCCCAAAGCTCTTTATTAGGTATGGAAAACAACTTCCTTCAGTCCATAGGCATCTAACTGCAAACGCCGAAGCGTTTCGAGATATTCCCTTCTTCAAAGCACAAGCAGTCAACGAGTGCGAGGTAAGCTCCACCTTCCTTATTAAGCACTATCACACGCCGATTGGGCAGCTCGGCGTTTGCAGTCAGATGCCTATGGACTGAAGGAAGTTGTTTTCCATACCTAATAAAGAGCTTTGGGGAAAGCTGACCCGCGTTCGAGTGCGGTTTGTGAAATGGACACCCCACTGAGCAGAATATATATATATATATATATATATATAGAATACATTTAATTAAAAACCAAAGGTTACAGCGTCATTGTAATTAGGTTCAGATTATACATTCACAAAAACATAGAAGTACCGCAGTTATAGTTATACATATCTCGAAAAACTATAACTGGTGCCCTAAAGTAACTTGAACTCACACCCCCTCCAATCCCCTGAGTGCACGCATGCAACCAACTCCACCCCGGGGCACCCTGGGGCATAGCTGAGCCCAGCCCTGGGGATGAGGTCCCCAGTGCCATTATTGGCTCTGGGAGCCGGGCCATACGGCCACCCTCCCTTTGCATTACATGGCTGGGCCCTGGGGTCCCCCGGGCCGATCGCAGCCCGGGAGGGGGGCTGCGTGGCACCCCTCCCTTTCAAATGCACAGCCTCCCTTTCCCTATAGATGTGTCTGCAGGCCCCGGGGAGGTGGTGGTCTCCGGGGACAAAAAACAGCCACGCTGCCCCCCTCCCCTAATTCATTCGGGTGGACCCCAGGGATGGGGACCCCAGGTTAAAATCAGCCTGGGGAAGGGAGCCATGGACACCCCCTCCTTATTATTATTATCATCAATACACACTTCCGTACACAGTCTTGTGACCTCACTCGCCACACTACTTTACCTATAACTTGCCCCTTCTCCATGCACTAGCTATACCCTTGGACATTACCTAAGTTAAAACATGTGAAATCATTGCAGTAAATAAAACACTTATGACATCAGTAATTATATTATTTGCCCGAGAACAGTGCATAGTACAGTGGTGAGTTACAGTTAATGTAATGAGGTAGTGAGGTGACAAGATTGTGTATGGAAGTTTGTGAGTTATATTAATTTAAAGGTAGTCCATAACTATAAATGTGAGTTATAAGTATGATGTATAGTAATGTGAAAGCAGTGCGCAAATGATAATTTCAACAGATAAGTATGAGTTCTGAATGTGTTATGGTTTTCTAGTTTCAGTTGTATTTGGTACAAAAAGATAGAAATAAGTGCATAAGTGGTGCATAAATCATACAATTAAGATGTAACTGTAGAATTTCTACTGTTTGTGGAGTTTAATTTGGGATTCTATATCAAGCCTAACTAACGTTCTCCTAACTATAACTAATGTTTGACCTTTGCTTTTTGTGTGAATTTCAATGTTTTTTCCAATTTTATATTTTTCCAGTTTAGTTTAGTGGAATGGGGTGTTATTAAGCAGTCTGTGGTTGAATATAGTGGCAGCAGGTATTATAAAGTGTACTCGGGTACAGTATACTGTGGTATAGTGGAGTGAAGTGGAATTAGGCATACTGGAGTAGCGTATAGTGGGATGGAATAGAGCTGAGTGGTGTAGAGTGGATTGACATACAGTGGAGTGGCGTACAGTGACTTCAGATACAATAGGGTGGCATGCATTGCAGTGTCATAGAGTGTAGTGGTATACAGTGCAGTGGTATACAGTAGGATAGCATACAATGGAGTGTGGTAAAGTGGATTTAGGTCCTGTAAATAATGTAGACTGTATTCGGATACAATGAAGTGGCGTACAGTGGACTGCTATACAGTGGACTGTTGTACAGTGTAGGGGCCTATATTGGGATATCGTGTACTGAAATAGCGTACAGTGGAGTGGCGCAAACTGAAATAGCATACACTGGAGTGGGGTATACTGGAGTGGGGTACAGTTGAGTGGCATACAATGAGCATAAGTAAAGTGGAGTGTGGTACAGTGTAGTGTTGTAAAATTACATTGAGTAAAATTGAGTGGCGTATATTGGAGTGCCATATAGAACAGTGGTGCCAAGTGGTACAGTGTAGACTACAGTGGGGTACAGTGTAATACAGTACAGTGCAATACCATATAGTGGAGTAGCATAAAGTGTAGTGTGATATAGTGGAGTACTGTAAAATCTAGTGGTGTTTAGTGTAATAACATCGAGTTTAGGGGCGTTAACTGATCAGAAATACAGTGGAGTGTCTTATAGTGGAGTAGCAACATTAGAGTGATGTACAACTCAATAGGGTTAATTATAAAAGCATAGACTGTAGTCACATACAGTGAAGAGTGATTTAGTGGAGCAGGGCAAAATGTAGTTTTGTAAAGCAAAATAGCATGCAGTCGATTGTGGTCCAGTCCAGCGGTGCATAGTGCATTTCAGTACAATGGAGTGCGGTACAGTGTAGTAGCGGACACTCGAATAGAGTACACTTCAGTAGTGTATCATCAAGTGTGCCATAGTGGACTGGCATATAGTGTTGTAGCATAGGTTGGATTGGGGTAGAGCTGAATAGGGTAGATTTGCATGCAGTACAGTTTAGAGGCATTCAGTAAAGTGGCATAGACGAAAGTGTTATATAATACAGTGGGGAACAGAGTATATTGGGGTATTTTGCAATGGCATATAGTCGAGTTGGGTTGATTAGAGTGGAGTAACGTACAGTGGATTATCGTAGAATGTAGTGGCATATACTGTATTGTCGTAAACTGGAGTAGCATACTGTAAATTGCATACAGTGGAGTGGTGTAAAGTAAACAATTACACAGTGGAGTGGGCAAACGAGTATATATATTAAAGGAAATGTAGCGTTAAATTGTGTCAAAAGATATAACTGATTTCGCTCCAAAATATATATTGTGATAAGTACATTTTGGAAGGGTCCCAAAACCGTGCTTAAATTCAATATATTTAACATGAATTGTTTTACAGTGTGTATTGAGAAATCTGTCATTTGGATTTTGTTAAAACTTTCATTGGTTAGATGCAATGGTGCGCAGATGCCTATTTTGGGTAGTGCAGGTAACTAGTGTAACTATTTTATAAGTTCTAATATATTTAAACTTTGTGATATCTGTTTGCATGGTATGTTTGTGATACATGGGTGTAACATGCTGTACTACCACGATATATACTGATGCCAAATCATTAGCTGCTTGGCTAATGACTGCCTCTACGAAAGTTAAAGGCAGGCATGTTTTTTTATGTCCACTTTGCAAGTGTTCTGCAAGTGTTCTCCGTTACGCTTTTGAATATAGGTAAGTATTTGGTTTAGTATTTTTGCCCTACCTATTAACACTTTATAAAAGTGGTAATACATTTTGCAAAATATTTACACGTTTCTTTACATATTTTTGTAGAAATTATGAATAGCGCAGTAGTACCATGGTCTCTCAAAAATATTTTTTAAGGTTACTATTTTTATTTCAAAATTTCTCTATATTTTTGCAGCACTCTACGGGGAATGGTGTATTTTTGGAAAATATACTTAAGCATATTATATTAATAAAATATACTGTCTTATAGGGTATTTTAGCTAAGTTTAAAACATTGAAACATAAAAAATACTTATCTAAACCAGTCACGTCACTAATTCTCCCGGCCTCCTTGAGTGCGGCGAGTGTACGGTGGGGGTAGCAAGCCCCCAATAAATACCACAAGTCTTATCCCCAATCCAACAGCCTTGTGTGGGGAAAGAAGGAGACGGGCTGTCCATCAGTGCAATCTCCATCATTAAGGCAGGAAACAGAGCAATGTGTTTCGGAGCTCACGGCTCCTTGGTCATGGGTCAAGAAGCTCTTGCAACACAGGTACATAAATACACCCTTGTGATCCAGTTACATCAGTATTGAAGATGGACTCTCCTGATTAGCTAAAGTCTCAGCAATCTTTTACATTGTTTTCACAGTGACAGTGCCTATAAACAGGGGGCATCAGATTACAATTATACACGTCGGTGCAATTGAAAATTAAATAATCCTACTGTATTTATCCCCTCAAAAAAGTACATATATAAGGAGTATTCATACATCACCAACTGTGTCTATTTTCTATTGTGCAATCATTATATTGACTCTCATGCCGTTGCTACCGATTCGTAGTTTGCGAGTACCCATCCTCACTTTATTGTTTCATCCCATACCATACATTTCAATTGGAAAAGGATTGCACTTTATCACAATTAATGAACATGTGATGGCTCTCATTTCAGGCAGTGATCCACTAAATGTCATATATATATATATATCACTGAAAAAGCCATAGGTTTCAGGGACGTTATAGTCAGAAATCAGCATTTAAAAAACCTTTGAAATTCACTGAAAAAAACATAGGTTTAAGGGACATTATCGTTTGAAATTAGCATTTAAAAAACCTTAGAAATTCACTGAAAAAACCATAGGTTTCAGGGACGTTATAGTTAGAAATTAGCATTTAAAAAACCTTAGAAATTCACTGAAAAAAGCAAAGGTTTCAGGGACGTTATAGTTAGTTGGACATTTCACTCGTACAAAACCAGAGAAATTCGGCCGTTATAGTTAGTTGAGCTAACTATAACTCACGCCCCTGCAATGCACTGCTGATGACATCACATATTACATCACTCATGACATGGTCAGTGACATCACTGATCATCACTGATGACATCTCAAATGACATCACTGTTGACATCATCCAGTGACTGTGTGTTTCTGTAAAGTTTAAATATGTTTAATATATATAGGCCAAGGTGTATTGAAGAATGAGGGGTGTATGACTGTCTGAATGGATGATTTAATAGGTGTGTGACTGACTGTATAAGTGAGTGATTAAACGAGTCTTAGTGAATGCATGGGTTAGTGACTAAACTGTGTGAATGTCTGTATCAGTCTGTCTGTTGGTGTGTAAGCGGCTGCATGGGTTGGTGAGTAGCTACATGAGTGTCTTTATGGGTTATTGATTGGTTGTCTGAGTATCTGTATGGGTGCCTGAGTGTCTGTGTGGGTGGGTGGGGGGTGTGTGACTCCCTGCATGGATGTGTGAGTGGGTGATTCACTGGGTGTATGGGTTCAAGACTGCATCTGTGAGGGGCTGTATCGGTGGGTGAGTATGTGTATGGGTGTGTTGGTGAGTGAATGTATGTCTCAGTGGTACATGTGTGAGTAACTACATATGTGAAAGGCAGTATATGTGAGTGTTGGAGTATATAAATAACTATATGTGAGATTGAGTGATTCTGAGAGTGGCTGTGTGGATGAGTGTGTGCTTGTGTCAGTGATGGTATAAGAGAGTAAGTATGTGTTAATATCTGTATGAATAAGTGAGGTAGTGTGTGTATAACTGTATAGGTGAGTAAATGGGAGTGTGATTGACTCTTTGCATGGCTGAGTAGCTGTGTTTGTAACTCTATAGGTGAGTGGCAGTGTGTGACTGTCTGTATAGGTGTATGAGTGCATATGATAGTGGCTGTATTGATGAGTGACTGCATGTATGAGTGACTGTATGGGTGAGTGAGTGGATGTGAGTAGGAATCAGTGAGTGGGTATGTAGTAACTGGTATTGGTGTGTCTATGGTTTCAAAAATAGAAGTCTGTATTTTAGAGTGGGTGTATCAAAGGTTATATTAGGGTGGAAGGAGGTGCATCAGATTATCACGTGGATGATGTCATCAGTGATGTCATCAGTGATGTCATTTGAGATGCCATCAGTGATGTCACTGACCATGTCATGAGTTATGTAATATGTGATGTCATCAGCAGTGCATTGCGGGAGCGCAAGTTATAGTTTGCTCAACTAACTATAACGGACAAATTTCTCTGGTTTTGTACGAGTGAAATGTCCAACTAACTATAACGTCCGTGAAACCTGTGGTTTTTTCAGTGAATTTCTAAGGTTTTTTAAATGCTAATTTCTAACTATAACGTCCCTGAAACCTATGGTTTTTTCAGTGAATTTCTAAGGTTTTTTAAATGCTAATTTCTAACTATAACGTCCCTTAAACCTATGGTTTTTTCAGTGAATTTCAAAGGTCTTTTAAATGCTGATTTCTAACTATAACGTCCCTGAAACCTATGTTTTTTTCAGTGAATTTGTAAGGTTTTTTAAACGCTAATTTCTAACTGTAATGTCCCCAAAAAACTTTTTCTAAATTTTTAAAGTTTTATAAAAATAATGGAAAGTTTTCTCCTTTCTAAAATATTCTTTTACCTTTTTTTTGTTTAAAGTGGATTTGAGTACCGATCGTGTACCAATCATGGTGGTTGCGCGAATCCAAGAATGTTGCCGCCATATTGCTTAGGTCGTGTACAATGCACGTTGCGTATGCAGAAGGTGCGAGGTTCTCGACCCCGCGCAACGTCATGTACGTATTTCCGGGGGTCGCGCCGGGTGCGCAAATCCATCGCAAATCTTTCAATTTTAAAAGTATATGTATATAAGTTTATTATATATATTATACCAAGACATTATTTAAGATAGTTGTAAATAATATATATTTGTAACTGGAATAAAAATATATTATAGTTAAATATATTTTTCCAGAATTGCGGCGGGTGCGTGCTAGTTGTGCGCCGGGTGCGCGAACCCATGTGACTTCAAAAGAAAGCATTTTATTGGTTAAGAACCTTTTGATTCTAGAACTTGAAGGACCCCACCCATTTTTTTTTCATTCCAAGAGCATCTTAGCTGACACACCTGTTGTCTTCTGCTCCTCTTGCTTTCCTTTTTTTGGTGTTTTTTTTTTACAGAACTGAAAATGGCAGCTGGTGATGCACCTGAACAGCTTCCCCCTGAAGAGGAAGAAGACCTTGAGGAACCTGTAAAGAAGAGATATGAAAGTGTCTTATGGGCATTTTTCTCTATTCCACCAGGAGAAAAAAAGGTAAATGCCTGGAAAGTCACGTGCACTATTTGTGACAAAGTCCTCTCACGAGGTTCTGAGAAAAAATATTCCTATGGGACGTCGTCGATTTTGAAACACCTACAAACAATGCATCTTCGACGTCTAGCTAAGGAACAGTTTAGACGGGAACAAGAGAGGCAGGCAAGTGACAACAACGCTGCTGGACCTAGCACATCAAGTGCTTCAACATCATCTAGCACAGCCAACATCTTCCCTGACTTCGCTAGAGTGGAGCAGCATTGCATAAAATGCAAAAAAATTCTCTGTTGTGGTGAGCAATCACTGGATGCTGTCCTGGTTGCTATTAGGAACCACCACTGTTAATTCGTTTTTTTTCCTATCCAATGAGTTTATAACTGCATATTTTGTTCAACATGTTCACTGTTGGTTCTGTTAATTTGTTCTTTTTTTAAAAAAAAACACCCAAAAAATTCAAAAAGGGTTAAAAAAATACAAAAATATATAAAACAAAAAAAGAAGAAAAAAATGGTTCTTTTTAGAACTGCCTAATTGGTTAAATATAGGCAAACTTGTATGTGTTCTATGAATGACTGCTATGGTAATGTCTGAGTCATTGTATGAGTGAATAAGTACTGTCTCAGTGAATTAATGAGTGCAGCAGTATTGCCTGAGTCATTCAATGAGTGCATGGATAGTGTTTGAGGGAATGAATGAGTGCAGTAGTAGTCTCTGACTGATTGCATGAGTGTATAGGTAGTGCTTGGCTTATTGGATGAGTGGAGGAGTGCAAGGGTAGTGCCTGGGTTATTCCATGAGTGCATAGGTAGTGCCTGGGTGATTGCATGAGTGCAAGAGTACTGCCTGGATGATTGGAAGACTGCATGGGTAATGCCTGAGTGATTGCATGAGTGCATGGGTAGTGCCTGGGTACATTTAGGACTGCATGGGTAGTTCCTGAGTGATTGCATGAGTGCTGCAGAATTGCCTTAGTGCATGTATGACTGCATGGGCACTGCCTGAGTGATTGAAGGAGTGAATGGGTAATGCCTGGGTGATTGCATGAATGCAGGGGTAATGTCTGGGTGAATGGAGGAGTGCATGGGTAGTGCCTGCATGATTAAAAGAGTGCATAGGTGGTGCATTGGTGATTTTATAAGTGCATGGGAAGTGGCTGGGTGATTGGAGGAGTGGATTGATAGTGCCTGGATGAGTGGCGGAGTGCAAGGGTAGTGCCTAAGTGATTCCATGAGTGCATAGGTGGAGCCTGAGTGATTGCATGACTGCATAGGTAGTGCCTGAGTGATTGCATGAGTGCATGGGTAGTACCTGGGTGCATGTAGGGCTGCATGGGTAGTTCCTGGGTGATTGCATGAGTGCTGCAGAAGGGCCTTAGTGCATTTATGACTGTATGGGCACTGCCTGAGTGATTGAAGGAGTGCATGGGTAATGCCTGGGTGATTGCATGAATGCAGGGGTAATGTCTGGGTGAATGGAGGACTGCATGGGTAGTGCCTGAGTGATTAGACGAGTGCATAGGTAGTGCATTGGTGATTTTATAAGTGCATGGGTAGTGGCTGGGTGATTGGAGGAGTGCATGGATAGTGCCTGGATGAGTGGAGGAGTGCAAGGGTAGTGCCTGGGTGATTCCATGAGTGCATAGGCAGTGCCTTGGTGATTGCATGACTGCATGGGTAGTGCCTGAGTCATTGAAGGAGTGCATGTGTAATGCCTGTTTGATTGCATGAGGTCAGGGGTAATGTCTGGGTGATTGAAGGAGTGTATGGGTAATGCCTGGGTGCATGGAAGAGTGCATGGGTAGTGCCTGGGTACATGTAGGACTGCATGGGTAGTTCCTTGGTGATTGGAGGAGTGCATGAGTAGTACCTGGGTGATTGCATGAGTACAGGAGTACTGCCTGGATGATTGGAAGACTGCATGGGTAATGCCTGGGTGCATGGAAGAGTGCATGGGTAGTGCCTGGGTGCATGTAGGACTGCATGGGTAGTTCCTGGGTGATTGCATGAGTGCTGCAGAAGTGCCTTAGTGCATGTATGACTGCATGGGCACTGCCTGAGTGACTGAAGGAGTGCATGGGTAATGCCTGGGTGATTGCATGAATGCAGGGGTAATGTCTGGGTGCATGGAGGAGTGCATGGGTAGTGCCTGAGTGATTAGATGAGTGCATAGGTAGTGCATTGGTGATTTTATTAGTGCATGGGTAGTGGCTGGGTGATTGATCGAGTGCATGGATAGTGCCTGGATGAGTGGAGGAGTGCAAGGGTAGTACCTGGGTGATTCCATGAGTGCATAGGTAGAGCCTGGGTGATTGCATGACTGCAGGGGTAGTGCCTGAGTGATTGAAGGAGTGCATGGGTAATGCCTGGGCGATTGCATGAATGCAGGGGTAATGTCTGGGTGAATGGAGGAGTGCATGGGTAGTGCCTGAGCGATTAGACGAGGGCATAGGTAGTACATTAGTGATTTTATAAGTGCATGGGTAGTGGCTGGGTGATTGGAGGAGTGCGTGGATAGTGCCTGGATGAGTGGAGGAGTGCAAGGGTAGTGCCTGGGTTATTCCATAAGTGCATAGGTAGTGCCTGGGTGATTGCATGACTGCAGGGGTAGTGCCTGAGTCATTGAAGGAGTGCATGTGTAATGCCTGTGTGATTCCACGAGTGCAGGGGTAATGTCTGGGTGTTGAAGGAGTGCATGGGTAATGCCTGGGTGCATGGAAGAGTACATGGGTAGTGCCCAGGTGCATGTAGGACTGCATGGGTAGTTCCTGGGTGATTGGAGGAGTGCATGAGTAGTACCTGGGAGATTGCATGAAAGCAGGAGTAGTGCCTGGATGATTGGAAGACTGCATGGGTAGTGCTTGGGTGATTGCATGAGTGCCGCAGAAGTGCTTGAGTGCATGGGTAATGCCTGGGTGATTGCATAAGTGCAGGGTAATGTCTGGGTGATTGGAGGAGTGCATGGGCACTGCCTGAGTGATTGAAGGAGTGCATGGGTAATGCCTGGGTAATTGCATGAATACAGGGGTAATGTCTAGATGAATGGAGGAGTGCATGGGTAGTGCCTGAGTGATTAGATGAGTGCATAGGTAGTGCCTGGGTGATTTTATAAGTGCATGGGTAGTGCCTGGGTGATTGGAGGAGTGCATGGATAGTGCCTGGATGAGTGGAGGAGTGCAAGGGTAGTGCCTGGGTTATTCCATGAGTGTATAAGTAGCGCCTGGGTGATTGCATGACTGCAGGGGTAGTGCCTGAGGGATTGAAGAAGTGCATGGGTAATGCCTGTGTGATTGCATGAGTACAGGGGTAATGTCTGTGTGATTGGAGGAGTGCATGGCTTATATCTAAGTGATTGCATGAGTGCAGGCGTAATGTCTGGGGGATTGGAGGAATGCATAGTTAATTCCTCGGTAATTGGTAATGAGTGTAGGGGTAATGTCTTGCTGATTGCAAGAGTGTAGGAGTAGGGCCTGGGTGATTGGAGGAGTGCATAGGTAGTGCCTGAGTGATTTTAAAACTTGAAGGGTTCTGGATGGGTGATTGGAGGAGTACAGGAGTTGTACCAGCGTGATTGGTGGACTGTATAAATAGAGCTTGAGTGATTTTATAAGTGTATGTGTACTGCCTGAATGAATAGGGCAGTGTATAGATACTGCCTGGATGATTGAAAGAGTGCAAGGGTAGTGTCTAGGAGATTGCATCAGTGCAGGGATAATGTTTAGGGGATTGTAGAAGTGTATAGGTACTACCTGGGTGATTGGAAGAGTATACAGATAATGTCTAGCTGATTGCATGAGTGTACATATAGTACCTGGGTGATTGGAAAAGTACATAGGTAGTGTCTGGGTGATCTTATAACTGTATGGATACAGGCTAGGTGATTGGAGAAATGCAAGGATAGTGCATGGGTGATGGCAGGAGTGTGGGAATAGTGCCTAATTGTATAGATCACTGCATGGGTAGTGTTTGAAAAAATGGATGAGTGCAATAAAAGTGACTATAAACATTACTTCATATTATTATACTTATTACATTTTTTCATCTTACCTTCTTTATTAAAGTAGATACCAAACTCAGTGAAACTATTTTACAGTAGTTTTATTGTAAACTGAATTTAAAATCTTTTGTAGCTTTAGTATTACTTTCTGTAAAAATGAAGAAGAAAAATTGTTATTGAAGATAATATTATAGTTTTAAGAACACAACATAATTTTAGAATTTCATAACATATTCAGTTTCCCTTTTTTGCTGTTCTCAGATTCTACTGAATTTTGCCATACACAGAGATTTCAATGTAGATCATCATATAACAGCGGGAAAAAAAATACAATCAATGAGATTGTAAAAAACAAACAAATCTGTGTTGAATATATTTACAACAAGTTCAACTATCTGTTTACCTATCTACAGTTTCTAAATTACATTCTTCAACTACAATAAATCATGTGTTTCTCAGAAGTACATTTCTGAAATATACATTCTCATTTACATCGCGTATTATATAAAGATCAAATATATAAACTATTTCTTGCAAACACAATTTTGCAAATGCAATAACAATTAGAACAAACAATAATCCAAACAGTAATTCTTCACATCTTCCCAATAGGCCGAATAATGTTTCCAAATCAATTTGCATTGAAAATATCCAAAATAAACTAATTAATTTGTGTTTACATCTTCCCAATAGGCTGAATGATGTTTTCAAAACTTTGGCATCAAAAATATCAGATATGAATCTGGTAATTCGAAAGGCAACCTACATTTGAATTCCAAATGGACATCATTGCAATGTGCCCATCCTTTATTGCACTTTAAATACACAGTATAGTGTCCAGATGTTGTAGTAGGTCCATCATGGAAAATAATAGCCACAGCTTTAAAAGTTCTTCCTGAAATTGATAGTTGACTTGCCACAATATTTTTAATTTTGGTTTCCAATTTTCTTCCATTTGCTCTACAACGTTGTAGCATTAAAATTACATATTTTCCAAATCTTTCTAAATATAACGTTGACAACATTTCTGATTTACAATGAGAGCATTTCATATCTTGATTAGCTGATTTACTAATTTATTAAAAGACACTGATTTGCAATCTGGTATTGTCAAATATATGAATTGTTCAGTGTCTATTTCAGTGGTAGAAGAAAATGAACACTCTTCACATTTATGATCCCATCTGTAACTTAGTCCAAACAAATTTTCAATTTCTATTCCTTCATCTTCCAATACTGCAAGCATAAACATAAGAAATTCTTGTGCATCTTGTTGTATATTGAGTGTAAATTGCAAAGAGCCAGTACATATATCCTAAAGATGCCGAATGCTAGAAGCAGTATGGATTTTTGTTCTATTAGTTACCAACTTTTGAAAAATATAATGTAATAAAGAATAGAATCTTTTTTCTCGATTTTCCATATTTTCATGATGAAGATCTTGTAGATAAAAGATAACATTCACAATTACATTAGCATAGCAGTAGATACCTGAACTATTTTCTAACTGGTATCCTACAATATCATCAACAGTGTCCATTTTCATTTTCTTTGCAGCTTCATTATTCTCTTCAATTGTTTTCTGTTTTTGAATTTCACTAGAATGTTTGTCATGTTTCCGTTTTGGACATACTACACGTTTCTCATATATGGGATATTCACCTAAGTTAGGAGCATAAAGTCTTCTTAACCGATTATACTCTCTTACACAATTTGCATCAGCATTAATCTTTTTGTCATCAAAATTAATCAAATACAAACCAGGTAATGTTCTTACTCGAGACAAGGCAACGTATGCCATGCCCTCTTTGAACACTGTACTTCCAATATTTACCAAAGCATTGTCTACACTTAAACCTTGAGATTTATGAATGGTCACTGCATATGCTAATGAAAGAGGAAACTGTTCTACAAACATACAAATCTTTTACTAGCAAAACACGAACAGCACAGCGTCCAATCTGTTTTACTTCTTCAATCTGATCAAATTTAATCTTCAAAAATTCAATTCTATCTCTGTTCTGATAATTAACAAAATCAACAACTTTTCCCATTGCTCCATTTACTAAACCTTTTTCTACATCCAAATTACGCCGTAAAATTTCCCGACAGTTTTCACATACATATAAAGTCTTTTCTAAACCTGCAGTCTTAGACACCGACTTTTCCAAAGAATCCAATTTTGACTGTAATTTCTCTGAGAGAAGAATAGTAACTCCTTCGTGTTCGCATTTTATCAATGGCTTCCATTTTCACTATTGGTTGTTTTTCAAGTTTCAAAAGTTCTTGATTGAATGTAGAACACTCTTGCAGTGTTGGCATTAGGCAAACTATAGAGTTCTTTTCTCCAATTTTTTTGTACATTATTTCAGGTGCTATGTTTTCTTTTGCAAACAAGTTCGCTAGTAGCCGACTTTGTAAAGCTTCTTTTCCATGTTTTGTCAAAACACCAATTCTTATATAATGTTTCCATAATGTACATCACTTGCTTGTCACATATTCTTAATGAGTTCTTTATATTCAAAATGAGACCAAATGTTTACATTTCCAATACTTCCCAAAGATTTCCTAGTGTCTTCATGGACAAGTGTTTTAAAAACTGGTTGTCCTTTCACAGGAGTAAGTTGTAGTAGATCGCCGAATAAAATTACATGTTGTCCTCCAAATAAAACATCATAATCTGTTTTTAAAATCTGTTGCATTCTTAAATGTACAAAGGCAAGCATTAAGTTTGAAACCATGCTCACCTCATCAATGATAAGAAGTTTCACTTTCTTTAGTACTCTTACGACTTCATAACAAGCTTCTCCAGATAGCTTGTGATATTCCAACTTATTTTCATGTTCAACTGGTAGCATGAGTAATCGATGTAATGTAATCCCTTTAATGTTGTGTGCTGCTAACCCAGTTGGAGCGGTTACAACACAAGATAAATGTGATTCAGTGGTTTTCTGTAGATAACTGGTCAAAACTTTAATTAAGAAACTTTTTCCTGTTCCAGCTTGACCACTAATATACATTCGAATAGGTTTAAATAATGTGCATTGGCATTCTTTTTTTTCATGCAGTAAACCATGCTGTATCTGTTCTGTCACTTGCTGATATATTTCTTTTTGTTCAATATTTAGTTGTTCTTCCAAGTTTCCCAACTCAATAATATCCTGTTGTGCTTGTTGTATAGCCATTTCTACTTCATTCATGGCTATTGCTGCCTCATTTTCAAGAATTGGTTGTCCTAATGGATCTTGACTTAGTGGAGCAGAACTTTGACTATCTTGAGAACTGTCTCTAGCTATTGCAGTTGCAATAGTAGTTTCTTGTTCAATCTCTTCATTTAACATTTGTAGATAATTTTGAAAAATTGTGCATTGAATGCTATCTTTACACGCATTAAAAGAATCTTCAAAGAAGTCAAAATCTCCAAGTAATTCCATTTCACTACGCCAAGGCTTGAAAAGTTGCAGAAATGCTAAATAGAAAAATTCCCTTTTATCTGGAGTTTCGCAACTGAGTTTCCTGTGGTTAATAAGATTACCAAACATCCTTCACATCCCATTACTGCATATTTTTCTTCATTTATATTTTCTGTAACATTTCTCTTAAAGCTGTAATGTTGAGGTACTTCATAGAGACATATGTTTTCTAGATGTGGACTTCTTTTAGGATAGTATGCATCCAACATATTCGTTTTAACAATATCTGTACGTTCTGGTTCATTCAATGCTAAGTATTCAATTTCTTGTTCAGATTTCAATACTCGATTTCGTGTTGCAGCAAGACCTAGACTTACCCAAATGATTCCTCTTGACTTTGAATATAAACTTGCAGAGGTCAACCGATCCGAACATTCGTAGGATCCAATCTCTCGCTGGGAAAGCATCTTCAAATTAAAGCTGTTCAATTTGTTACTAAGAGTCTCTCTTGTGAAATTTCTTCCCACATTTCTTTCAACTCCGTCTTTTCAGATTTGGTTATATATGACAAGACATAGCGAGCAACAGCAATCAAATTATCTGCAACATACTGGATATCCATATTTGCATTCCACATTGTCAAAATCACTGGATTGTAGTCATTAATATACTTTGAATCTTCAGTTCTTTTTATGTTGTAAGTATTCTTCGGAGATTTTCGAGTTATAGTATGCCTTACTGCTGACATGAAACTGTTGACTCTTCCTTTTGAAATTACTGGACGTGGGAATCCAAAACGACATTTTGTATAAAAATGTTCCCTTTGACTTGTATTTCCGTCTACAGTATTTCCCACATCGATCACTTTGAAACCGTAAAACTTGCTGTCTCAAGTTGTTTTCTACTCCTTCTTTTGGAATGGCACAGGTAACATATTCTTCAATGAAAGACAAAACACTTTCATCAGTATCAGTTCCAAATTTAGGTGCATCCTTGATCCATAATAACATGTGTATATGAGGAGCACCTCTAGGCTTGGTACTCTTTCTCCAAAAGAAATCAATAACTTCTCCAAGAGGTGGATTATTTTTATTGCAGATAAAAGACATCATAGCTTGAAACCTATGATTAAAATATCTGCACACATTTACAGGATCCAAGGAACACAGTTCTCCAGCTGTCTTCAATTCAATATTTGTTACATTTGAATTTGCTTGTCGTAGAAATTCAAGTAAATCGTCCTATGCGTATTCAGCACAGCTAAGCGTAACAAACCATGTAGGGGTTCCTAAGTTCCTTAACATACATTTAAGTTCTCCGTGACGATGATACCAATACTCATTAGTACCACGTTGACACGCCATCAAATTAATTAACTGAGATTCTAAATGATCGTCTCTTTGTTGAACTTTGTCCAAAAATTCCTTTGCAGAAAGATGTGTAAGATGAACTCCTGTTTCTAATATGTGGTTCACTGCATATGAAAGTCCAGACAAGTCACTTTCAAACAGAAGATGAAATAAATAGGGAATACACTGATGAAATCTTGGATCTTCTGAGTACAATCTTGTTGTACGATATTCTGAAGCTAGAATCTGCACGGGTCGTTCATCATATCGTCCACCTTTTCCAGTGGGGAAGAGCTGTGGAAAACAACAAGCTTCCAAACCTTTTTCCCATACACTCATGGGAGTTCCCTTCGCTTTCTTCATTTGGAATAATTCAATAGTGTTTCCTATCACTTCTTTTGAATGTAGAGGATGTATACTATAATGTTCATAAATTTCTTCACTCCACGAGTTATCCACTTTTTCTATTTGGCCAGTTGAAATTCCTCTTTCTACTTCTGAAGATATTTCTTGTTCTTCCACATATACATTTTTATAATAAATATTGTTTTGTACAAGATATAATGTAGCCTTTCGAAGTTTGGTGACATCTACTAACTCTTGCCATATTTTCCGACTCTTTGTTGGTACACCATTAACTAGAATATATTACAGGTTCACTTTCCTCTCTCTCTACACCAACAGTTTCAATATTTTTCTTAAAATCTAAAGGTAAATACACAACTCTTCCTTTTAAACCTCTTTGTAAATCTGTTGGAGGCAGCTTACCTGTTTTGGGCTCCATACGAACTATAGCCTGAAACGGGTGCACAGATTGAACAAGAATGGACTCATACGTATTTAAATCTACCAGTTCCGGAGGAATAGCTACCAACTCTAGGTTATTATGTACAGCTCTAGCTGGCATTTTGCTCTCTTCTAACTTGTTGTAACAATATTTACAAATACGTTGATCACTATCCAACTCAAAACGACCTTCCACCAACAAATAAGCACCAAATTGCTCCCACTTATCATTGTTTTCCTTTTCACTTTTTAAATACACATCAACATTCCTAGTTTGACATCTATAGTGAGTATGTCGACAACAAATACAAACATAGGGGCATCATTACGATGGCGGGCGGACAAAGTCCCGCCCGCCACCGTTAGCGGAATGCGGGACCGCCCGCAAGGACGTGCGGCGGTCACCGCACGCTGAGATTAGGATGCCACCGCCACTGTGGCGGTCGGCATCGCTGGGCCTTAACATTGCGGCGGTTGCTGCTGCTCACAGCACCACCCGCCGCAATGCTGGAATGAGAATGTCATGCATTGGCATGCACAAGGTGGCAGGCACCGCCCGGTGCCTGCCACCTTGTACTATGGCAATGCAGGGGGTATCATGGTACCCCCATGTGCACCCCCACCCCCAACTTATGGGGGCCCGCAACGGGCCACCGAAGGCAATGACCACATGCCTTTCCATGGCGGCATTGCCGCCATGGGAAGGCACATCTCCGCCTGCATGCTAATATAGATGGCGGTGTCTTGCATGACACCGCCATCATTATCCCGAGTCCTGTTCCGTCGCCAGGTCAGTCCTGATCCAGACCGGCGGAAAAGCAGCGGACGGACTTTCCGTCCGCCGCGGTCACCACCACCATCGTAATATGGCCGGGGGTTTGGTTGAATGCGGGCGGATGAGACATCAGCGGGTGGATCACCACCGCATGCCGGGCGGTGGCGATCCGCCCGCCATCGTAATAGACCCCCATAGTTTGGATTTTCACATGAATGTATCTTAAACTTTGTAATTTCTTCTGCAAACTTCTCAGTAGCTAATATCTTCCATCACTGTTCTTCAACACCTACACTTATCAAACTCTCACTTTCTCTACAGTCCTCTTGAGGACCAAAGAAACGAAACTCTATATCATCAGAAACTTTTTTACATCCAACACTGAACTATGCAAAAGAGCTGTGTTT